>CM019148.1:289868557-290536853 GCA_009733165.1 Naja naja
ATGTGATGGATTGCTTGCACAGAATGCCTCCATTATTGGTGATACCACCTTTTTAGTTTCACATAAAGTATGTAAGGAATTCAACAGTATACCACCAGAAGGAAGAACAGACAAAAAGAAATAAGATCAAGACTAAATGTTCTTGAATTTTTATTCCAGGAAATGTTTAAACAGAAGTTCAGTAGTTGAGGTTGTTTGTTTGAACAATTTTTATGCCATATGTCATCCATGTAATATGAACGATTCAGGTATTAATTCCAGCAGTACAATTTTAGACTGCTGGAGACAAGAAATGGGGAAAGGGAAACTACATGCAGTCATGGATTCTGATCCCATCTTAGTGGCTACACAAGTCTATATTCAACAACTGTGCTATCCAAAAGTTCACTTTTGAAATGTACTCTATTCTAAATAATATTACTTTAAGGATTATATAAAATTTTAGGTTGGTGGAATAAACATACTCTTGAACTGAAATTACTACTATAGTCATTATGGTTGGCACATCATCAACCAGATGTTTAGGCTGGATTCGGCAATTTTGTTCACCTATCAAGTCCTTCCCAAGGAACTGTGATGGGCAGATATTTTTGTTTAATAATATTAAAGGTATTGTTTGCAGGTTGTAAACTACTCCAAGTAAACCTGCTTTTACAATTGACTGATGATGATTTTGTCAATGTATTCAAATGGTATTCTAGATGTTTGAAATTTCATTTAAGGTCCCTTTATTCATCATACTATCTTTTCTTTCTTTTGCCATAGTCATTCTACTTTTTAGTTGCTGATCTTTAATTTAGGATTTTCAAAATAATTATAAATAACTGTTTTACAAATAGTTATTATATAATGAATATTTTAAGATGTTGTATGAAATATAATAAATATTTTATAAATAGCATATATTATAAAAGTTAATATTATTAGGCACAACAACAATAAAAATCATGAGAGCTACATTGTGGCAATAATATATTAGAATAGAATAAAATCAAATGAGTGGAATGGACTACAGTGGACTGTAATGGAACAGAGTAAAGTCAAATAATATATTGGTAACTAGCTATTGGAGACTATACTATGTGTATTTGCTATAAAAATAAATGCAAAAAGGAAGATGAGAAGCCTACTCTACTGAATATAGAGCAATAAAGAGAACATTTGTAACTCAAGGTTGAAATGAAGGGTCCTTGGTGCTCTCTGATCTTGGTTGTTTTCTTGCAGATGTTTTATTACTTAAAGTAGGTAACATCATCAGCGCCAGTAAACTAGCATTGATGATGTTGCCTAGCTTGGGTAATGAAATGTCTGCAAGAAAACAACTAAGCTCAGAGAGCATCAAGGACCCCTCACTGAATATATAACCTGAGGTCTCAATCTAGTTAACATTTTGAATTATTTATCTCAAAGCAAGAGGGACAGGATGCATTCAGTGATTTCTGTTGTCAGGAACATCTAACATGGAATGCATTTTTAAAAAATGACACAAAATGCTCCTAAAGCTATATGAAACCAGAACTGGAAAAGAAGTACTGCACCATTAAAAACAAACAAATAAATAGGCTAGCAATCAGTCACCCATTGGCTCTATAAAGACATTACAGGAAAAACAATAGAACCAGACCAATTTCCAAAAATGATCTTTATAAAGACAGAGTCAAAACAGAATAAAAGAACATCAGTATTTGTCATCTACAGCTCGTAGCTCAAACTAGTCAAATATATTATTAATAATGTACACTCATATAGGACAATGACATTGTATTTTCTCAGGCTCAGGATAGCAGGCCCATACTCACTTATAGACAAGCTCCCAATATGAAGCAGATTCTCAAAATTAACAAGAAATAACAGGGTAATGATGCTAACATGAGAATCAAACCCTGCAACAAATCCAAATATTGCTGTTGCCCCCATTTATACTAATAATACCCAACAACTTCAGACATAAAATTGGAAACATCTTCACATGTGAAATAAGTTATAATCTGCCAGCAGGCAAAACCATACACAAAAGAAGAGCAAAGTAATATCTGATATTACTATTAGGGGGCATGCATTAAGCACCAGTGTTCCTACAGTCCCTGTGTTACTGTTCCCATTTTCTGTATTTACTCCCTTTGTTCTTGTTTCATACTTATACTTGTTATCTTGTACATGCATGATAAATAAATAAATAAATAAATAAATAAATAAATAAATAAATAAATATTACTGGGAGTGTATAAACTCCCAGATCACTCCATCGTAAGTAGTCCTTGATTTAAAACCATAGTTGAGACCAGAATTTCCATTGCTAAGTAAGACAGTTGTTAAGTGACTTGTGCCCAATTTTGTGATTTGTTTTTTATGATTGTGAATCACTGCAGTTGTTAAACAAATCATGTCATCATTACGTAAATCTAGCTTCCCACATTGACTTTGCTTGTTAGCGGTAGCTGGGAAGGTCACAAATGGTGATCATATGACCATGGGATGCTGCAACCATTGTAAATCAATACCAGTTGCCAAGCACCCAATAGGGTGGGATGCTGCAAAGGTCATAAGTAAAAGTATCAATTGTAAGTAACTTTTTCCAGTGATTTTGTAACTTCAATGATTGCTAAATGACTGGTTGTAAGGAACACATGTCCAGTTCTCAACATGTGGGGCAAGGGGGAACTTTATCAGCATGACTAAATGAGAGATTGCTGACCTCACATACATGAAAAGGTATCAGATTACTACAAAAAGTCTCAACAAACGTAATTGTTAATTAATAAACTCAGTGTGTTCATCGACATAAATAATCTGCATCTGCATAAGTGCATGCAATGTGCTTCCCTCCATTTTGTCCTAATCTAAATCTTATTTCAGTTTACCCATTCCATTTGAAGTGAGCTGTACCTCATGAAAATACTGTATATCCCTTAGACTGAAAGTTGTGCCAAACTCCTGATTTTTAAAAACAATATTCTCCCTTCCTTTCCCCCTCCCTTCCTTTCTTCCCTCCTTCCTTCCTCTCTCAGTGTAAAATGTTAACAGAAGCATGAAGGGTTTTTTTTGAAACTTAGATAGATTCCAATCAATCAAACAGATAAATGCATATACAGGGAACTAAACCACTGTAAAAAAAATAAAAACATAAATAATGGTTAGATTATGAACAAATAAAATCCTAATTAATAATAAGAGTGTGATTAAGGATTAGTAGACATTTTTGATCTCACAGGCATTAATCATTTTAAATAATATAACGTATATGTTACTTGAGCATAATTGTGTAGAATAAAGAGATTGTTATAGCCCACTGAGACCCACATTTCAGAACAAAATGTTTTATGTGCAATCAGAGCTCAAATATCTCATATAAAATGGCCTTTGGTCAATTGAGAACTGTCCAACTAGATACGATTGAGGTAAATTGTGTGGGCAATGAAAGATATATGACCTGAAATTTTGTTTTTAGTCATACTGTTACATATAATTTTATTTAATTTTTCTATTTTTCTATGGCCATATGGCTGATCAATAAAGTGCTATTGCTATAGGTATCTCAAAATGAGTTTTGGGTTTCAATGGAACAGGAATTTGGAATTTGTAGCAGTAGATCTGAACATACTTAATGGTTTAAAGTGTTTAATCATCTCAAATGTTACCTTGCTTGTGCTTAAATCCATAATACCTGGATCTGCAAACGTAAAATGAAAGATGAACTGATGATCGAGAAATGAAGCCAGGAGATTGATTTTAATCTTAAATTTAGCATGTACAAGAGAAATAAAAAAAGTTGAATAACATCTGAATATACCCAAGAAAGGACAAAACGGGACAAATTTGAAAAATTTGAAAATATCTCAGTATTGAATAAATAACTCCTTCAATTCAAATTAAAGTGTAAGTCAAAGTGCACTTTAAGCAAACAACTTTAGTTTTTTTTCTTCTTCAAAAGAATATTTAGACATGAAAGATGTAACAGGGTTACTAACAACTGAGCATTGTTCATGTAATCTCAGTTTAATTCTCTTCATTTTCTTCTCACAATCTGGCTATAAATTAGTCTTCTGGAATAATAATTAAATGAATCAGGAATAGTTTTAACATTATAAAAAGTAACAGCATGTTCATCACATAAAGGACAGTGACCACTTTTCTTTTCTTTTTAGTATTTACAGCATCAGTTCCTACCAATGTTAAATCATCAATAATTATCACATTATTTGCAGGCAAACCTTTTGTCAGGTGTTTCTCCCTGTCCTTTTGATCTAGAAAGGGAAGCATGCTGCAAATCCTGTTAGTCAAAGAATGTCATATTATGGGAACAGAGAAGAGGACCTTTTCAGCTGTTGCCAATCCATATGGAATATGGGTCATTTTGAGATTAGATTGGTACCGACCATGCCAATTTTAGGGAGTGGCCATGAAGACCTGATTAGGTTCTCAGGCTTGGGGGACAGAGGGTTACTGGAAGACCATACTGTATTATGTAGTTTATTTTTTATTTATTTTTTAAATAAACTTTATTAGTCTTTTGTATATTTTAAAATAAAACAAAAATAATTATCATGAACAGTTTTGTGACATCCATCTCATCCATTTCTATCTTTTGTGCATATTTACAAATATATACAATTTTGTGCGAATATATACATTTAATGTATAAGTTGCTTATCTTTAATTCCTTCATGTATCATGTAGTTTAATCAGCCTTAGTCTCTTGGCTGATTAATGTGTGCTACATTTTACTCTATGTTTTGTGCTGTTTTTACCCACTGTAAGTTGTCCAGAGTCACTATGTGAGATGGGTGAATAAATTGAATAAATAAACTTACATTTGTGGACCAATGTCAAGATAAAAGTAATCCAATCTCCCACCAAAGATGATGTTCAATGCAATGAGATTTATATGCCTTCATTATCAATAGGGTTGCTTAATCTACATAAAAACATAAACAGGAGCAATCCATAAAATTTAAAGTCAGGGCACAGGATGCTGTTCCCAATGAAGCCTTTTTCTTTGCTTGTTGTTACAATGCTAAGTATCATGTAGAGCAGGGTTGTCAAACTCACAGCCCATGGGCTGGATGCATCATGTGCTGGCCACACTCATGCCCAGTTTAGCAAAAAGGAAAAAAGTCATGGTACATCACGTGATGATGCCGTGAGTTTGACACCCCTGATGTAGAGTATGTCTAGAAGAGTGAATGTCATTTCTGTTCCTGGATCAGCTGAAAATATGGAAGGAACTGCTGATGATACACCATCTAACTGGTACTAACTGGACCTTCAATCCTTCCGTCATGACCTGAAAACATGGCTCTTCCAGCTTGCCGACCTGGACTGATGGGGAGGGGGTTTTAGTGGTGGTTGTTAGTTTTAATTAGTATATTGGGATGTTTGTTTAATATTTTTAAGGTTTGTACTGTATGTTTTTATTGTTGTGAGCCACCCTGAGTCCTTCAGGAGATAGGGCAGCATAGAATCCCAATATAAATAAATAACTTAATAAATTAATAAATACTAAATCTTAACATAGATGGACCTTCTTCAGGATGTTTTGTTCCCAATCTGACCCTTCAGCCTTTGGAAAGAGAAGGAACAATCGATCAACCAATCCAAGATAGATGGGTAGATGTTAGATAGATGTGAGACAGATAAATAGATATTCATTTTTTTAGCTATGAACAAATCTACAAGTTCAGACAAAATTAAAAACCCACCGAATTCCTATATTGCATTTGGGATTCATTCTCTTTTATCTAGTGAAAAATGCTAGATGTAGACAACTAGGCGCTTTAGATATTGGGAACCATATTTCCTATTTGCCTCAACAAAAATGGCCAATAGCAAGGAAATGAAGTTGTCATCCAAAATATCTGGAAGACATCAGGTTTTTATGCCTGTTCTACACAACTTTGCTCCCCATTTCACATATTTTTTACATATGGATATTGGCCTAGTATTAGTTAGCCAAATGCTTATTGAAAGAGGTAGTGAAAAGCAATAACCTGGCAAGACATGAAATAGCTATTTGAATCAGTCCTTTAATGACAAATTGATGAGCAATAGACTGACACAGTGAGAAATAGCTTGATCCTGCACAATAACAATCTAATTCTAGGCTTTGAATGAGGAGTTGATGACAATAGCTGAGACAATCCAACAAAGCTAGCTAAATGTGTTATAAATGGGCAATTGTTGAGTAATAATCTCAGCATGCAGCAGAGCACACAGGCGGTATATTGAATCACAACAATTAGCAATAGCAAAAATGGAATATATGAAAATTGCTGATGGAATGTTACAATACTGCAAAATTTAGCTCCTAAATGTCTGGATGGTTTACCAAGTTAGAGCCAAGCATCTTGGCATCTTAAGAGCCATGGTGGTGCAGTGATTAGAATGCGGTATTGTAAGCTAATTCTGCTGACTGCCAGCAATTCATTTCTCACTGGCTAAAGATTGACTTATCCTTCCAAGGTCAGTAAAATGAGGACCCAGATTGTTGGGGCAATATGCTGATTCTGTAAACTGCTTAGGAGGGCTATAAAGCACTATGAAGTGGTATATAAGTGCTATTGCTATTGCTATATTAAGAATTCTTTTTTAATCAGATCTTTCCACAAGAAAATAAACAGCATAATTTATCTGTTTAAAAGTATAAATAAAGTGAAATTACAAGTGAGAATTTTAACTGACATTAAAAGTGTTTGGTCTCCATTGATTAAAATAATGAATATATTATATTAATACTATTCTGCATTGTTAAAGAATTTTATGTGCAAATGAACTGATTTTCCTCAAAATGATTGTGTTAAATAAGTGGTGTCTCAGAATGTCCAAAAACATAAGACTAAAGTGTTGGGGTATTGATCGGTATAGCTAAAACTAAGATACTGGCTACGATGATGCAATCAAAGCTCCAACTATTTTTATATATGTCAGGTTATATCTATGTATCTCTTCATTTATATTTTATCTATATCATTTTATATCTACATTTACAATTATCTATCATCTGTCTGTCTATCTGTCTGTCTATCTATCTATCTACAGGTAGAGCTTTGCTTGCACAATTGTTGTAGCATCATCTTGAGTTTTTGACTTTTGATCATCTTCTTTCTGTATACCCATGCAGAGTTTACATGTGTATAAGAAAATAACTTTTGCAGTGAAACAAATCTACAAACAAATCAATTTTCAATGCATTTTTCATGACAGAGAAGCTGTCACAACATTTGCTAAAAGATCATTTGATCTATTCTGAAAAATACCAAGCCACAGAAATGAGAATCTGAACCCTCCTAAAGTAAAATCAGCCATGAGGCACCACAAATTTAGCATTGCTAACGCTGAAGTAAACATTTCACATTCATAATAGATGTTGAAAGGTTCAGTATTAAACATATCCTCTCTTGAGTGACAGATCACTGAATTCAAAATGGGACTGTTAATTTTTAGCTCTACCTCATGCCAACTGATCTTTATGTTGACAGGACCAATTTTCTTGTGTTGACTTTGATACCTATAGGGAATGTCTCTTTCTCTTTCTGAAGTTTTGAAACTAGAAACTCATGACTTTCTGAGAACCTTTTTTTGGCTTTAATCAAGAACCAAGAATGTACTTATCTTTTAATAGTAGTTCTGGAGGCTATATTTCAAGAAGGAAACAAGATCAGGTGAAAGCAGGGGAGAGGCTAAGACAAAAGCAAACAAAGCAAATGTTGTGAGATAGTTATTTGATTGTATTTAAGTCAAATTGAATCAGAATTAAAATTTCATTAAATTAATTAAATGTAAATTAATTACTTAAAATGTGATAAAATTACTTCCAATCGACTGTATTTGTTTCATTAGTGTGATAGCTTTCTTGCATATTTTGTGGATGGATGGCACTGGCAAATTCTGGAGGTGCTCCAAGAGTTTTCAAGGGATTTGAGGTTTTGAAATACAGTCCTGGAGTCTAAGCTGTGAAACTCTGCTGAGCCCTGGTGAACATTGTGATGTATCTGTTTTAGAACACTCTGGGACAATGTATGGCTCAAATGACTACCTTTATCTAAACCTTATCTTTTGAAATTGCATGGGAAGAGAAGGAAAGGAAGACAAGCAGAAAAATATAGAGGGGAAAAGTACTTGCATCAGAAATCTGTTTCCAGCTAGTAGAACATTCGTGGGTAAGGACAATGTAACATCGGTCAAAAGAAAAATGACAGCAACAGCTGACAACACACTGTGCCTCTGATGTGCATTGGCACAATCACACTTGAGCAAACAGTAAGAGATTTTATTAAAGCACGGAATCACAGCTGGGTCACTGAGTAGCTTTCCCTGTCTCTGATTATGAAAGAGCTTCCTTGCTTGCTGCTTGGCTGCCTATTAATTACTTAAAGTACTATTATGAGTTAAAAGTGATAGATTTTTTTAAAATGCTGCTGTTGGTCTGTATGATAATCTTCTGATTCTACTTCACCATACCATTATTTAGAAATGTACCTAACTTAAGTTTGCATGAAGAGATAGACGTGGAGTGCTTCAAGCTCTTTTGTTTATTAGTGACTACAGCTCAGAACGGACCCAACTGGCTTTGCTGCGGCTGCTACTTATAGCCAGCAGCCGGCTGACAGCCAGTCAGAGTGCAGGGTTTTCCCGCACTTTCTAAACCAATCATTTCCAACACTTTACAAGAACAATTCAAACTAAACCAATGATTTCAAACCTGCATACATAACACCCCTCCCCAGTAGGTTCAGTCCATACTCAAACCCCAATCTATCTAATGTATTCTTTTAAATAGGTGGGGCTCTTATGTGTACATTGAGACCTACGTGGTTCAGATGTTTTAGGTTCTCACCTTGTGAGAGAGGAAATGTGTCTGCTGACATTTCCTTACTTGGACTTCTAGTAATGGTAGAACCTGTTTGGTTACTACAACCTGGTCTCTCCTCAAATCCATCTCCAACCCAATGTCAGCACCCAAATCAGGTAGTGATGTGCAATCTTCCACTTGTAAAATGGTTGTTGGCACTGTGACAGGTTTTGAGGTGATTCCTGTTGTGTTAGCTCGCTACGCATGGGGTTGATTCTTGCTTGCTGATTATCCTCATAATCCTCCCCTTCCCCTAGAAGAGGCAGTAGCTATGGGAACCAGGGAGGAGCAATGGCGATGCTCCTGAGGTAGTCTGGATCTTAGCTGATCAATATGCCTGCTCCAGAGGACACCCACTTTGGCTGGGCTGTGGCTGCTACTTATAGCCGGCAGCCGCGCTGACAGCCAGTCAGAGTGCAGGGTTTTCCGCACTTTCTAAACCAATCATTTCCAACACTTTACAAGAACAATTCAAACTAAAGCAATGATTTCAAACCTGCATACATAACACTAACCACTCCCACCCACCAATAGTATTTATTGCATTTATTTTATTCATATCTCTTGATATTCTTTACAACCTACAAAAACCTTAATATTTTACTTTGAGTGACTTCTACATTTACTTCTATATTATTCTTAGGAATATTGTACAAATGTTGCAGTCCTCCTGTGAATTTTAAAGATGTTATGGGAGGGACCCTTTATTCTTCTCCAACTTAAAAAATGTTTTGTCCTCTCCTCTTCTTCTTTGCTGCTCCTGGAAGTTTCTGCAGTACTTGGGAAATCAACTAGATCAGCAATGGTAAAACTACACTTGGAATATTGCATCAAGTTTTGGTCACCACAATCTAAAAAAGATTGTGGAAACTACAAAGAGTGCAGAGAAGAATAACTAAGATGATTAGGAAACTAGAAGTTAAAACCTGAAGAACAGTTGCAGGAACTTGGTATGGCTGGCTTAATGAAAAGAAGAACTAGGGATGACATGATAGCAGTGTTCCAATATCTAAGGGCTGCCACATAAGGGTCAACCTGTTCTCTAAATAACCTAGGGTGCGACAAGAACCAATGTATGGAAACTGGTCAAGTTTAAGATTGTAAACCTGGGACTATTTGTGGATTTCCTGTGACCTATGGAGGGTACAATTTGGTTTCATTAAAGTTCAATTTGTTCCATTTATTGTTGAAGGAATTGAGGTTTATACTCTTCCAGACCTTTTGGGATTAATACTGTGAATTGGGTGAGAACTGCTTCAGAAAATGCAGATGCTGACCCTTAAATCTGAAACTACCTGTGACCCTCAATATGAGCTATGCTGGCTTCATCTGCTGGATATTGTATTGTGGAAAAGACAGTTTTGAAATCATGTGGCTCTATGAAATCTTTGGGCATTTTTTTAAAAAAAGAAATGTGCTTTGTTCTTGATAAATCAAAAAGAACATGTGGAAATCATGCATTGATAGATATTTTATTCCTTCCCATTTGACAAATAGTTATTTAATAATTTGGTGGTATACATAAGAAGCCATTTTGGTGATTGCAAAGTTGGTAAACTATTTGAATAATAAAAGCATTTCTTATAAGTAGAAAATATTCCCCATTCTAGACTTCCTTATCAGGAAGAATATTTTTACAATAACACTACAAAACATCATCCTGATTGTGATGTATCCGACATTGTTATTTTTTCTGTTTGATGTGTCTATGCTAATTTTTTGTTTATAAAAAAAAAAAAATTAATGGCTGCTTGTAGCATCCATATTTGAAGAACAATATTGGGGTGACAAAATTGGGAATGTGCATCAATTCTGTACATATTGTTTCTTGGCAAATATATCTTCAAGTGATATAACATTTGAAGAAAAGGTAGAAGATAAATTGATAAGTCATTATGCAAATGTTTCTATTTATTAACAAGTATCAACATAGACTTCATGACCAAATTAGGATTAATAAGCATTATTGCTGTACTGTGCTAATATCCTACATAACCCATGGGGAAAAAATTGGAACTTTGATGTTATATATGCTGATGGCAGCAAGACTATTCTACACACAGAAATGGAAAGACATTTTGATCCCCACAAATGGCTGCAAAAATTGATGGAGTTAGTAGAGATAGTCAAATTGACTAGTTTTGAGCAAAGAAAAAAATACAAATACTTTTATTTCTACCTGGAAACCACCTTTGGACTTTGTGCTTGAGCTGGAAAAAATGAAACACTGACTTTGGCTATTACTGATTAGATAGATTTATCAAAGAAATAACTAGTTTAAACTATTATGTAAAAGTAAAAAGTTGAGGTTTAATGTTAAAGCCTGATTAAGCACCAAAGGGAGTCAGAAGTCAATGCCTTTTCTTTCTATTCCTGGAATTTTGATATAGAAGGAAGCATCAACTGATCAGGGCTGTCAAACTCTCGGCCCATGGGCCGGATGCATCACATGCTGGCCATGCCCATGCCTAGTTTAGCAAAGAGGGAAGAAGTCCTGATATGTCATGTGATGCTGCCATGATGACGTGAGTGTGACACCCCTGGTCTAGATCTTTTTGAGGTCAAGATTTTAAGTACATCTATTATATTTTAGAGGTATTTATGCTAAATGAAGCTCTTATACACTTACTAATGAGGCTCTTATACACTTACTAATGTCTAGAACAGCCGTGGGCAAACTACGGCCCGGGGGCCAGATTCGGCCCTTCGGCTGTTCTATCCGCCCATGAGCCAAAAGAGCGGAGGGTTCTCTTGCTTTCCCAGAAGGCTACGTGAAGTAATCTAACTTTGAATTTATATTAGTTCACACAAACACTCCATCCATGCTTTTGTTCCGCCCTCCGGTCCAGTTTAAGAACCCATTGTGGCCCTCGAGTCAAAAAGTTTGTCCACTGAAGCTCAATTTGCCTAATATTATAGCTGGAAGAATTTATTGATTTAAAATATTTATATAGCCACTATCTTATAACCAACTTTGGGCAGCTCCCAATCACATGTTAAAACAATATACAAACTCATATTAAAACTATAAAACTATGCACATTAAAAACAAATACCTGGCACCAAGTTAAACTTCTGATGTGCTTTCAGTACAGTCATGTGCAGAATTTATACAATTTAAGAAAATAGCTGAATGTTCAAAGCAAATATATTTCTTCTATTTCCCAAATGCTTTCTTAATTTCCTAATGGCTATGCATGTTCAGATGACCTTTTTTTAAAAAAAAATTCAATTTCTCTCATTGAGTCTTCCCAGCAATTTGATCAGCACAACCTTGGTCCAATATGTATTTAGTGGATGAAACCTGTTGCATCACATTTTTTCACAGGATACTTACTGCCAGATTCAATCAGTGCAATATCTCAGATGCATTGCAAACAAATTCTTAATGGACTTAGAAAGTCCTTTAAACTTGATGGGGTTAATTAATTATAGATAGAATGGGGGGAGAGAGCTGTAAATAGCGTTCCTGTATTAGAATAGAGCATAACATATATTGACTTTCACTGTCTCATAATCAGAACTCTCCCTTGTGTTTTTCTCTTGGCCCAGAATTTGACTTAGTAGTGTTCTCTTCCTCCCACCTCCCCAAATGCTTCATGTGGAAATGAAGTCTGCAATCACATGGGAACAATGTGTGTTTATTGCAAGTCTTCATTATAAGAGCCACTTTTACATCTCATATTAAAATTTATAAATGAAAAGTATGATTCAAAATTACACATCATGAAAAAAAATGTGTACGCAAAAGCAGTCTTCTTTTGCCAAAACATGAAAATGCTGCAAATTGATTTGAGCTTGCTGGGGTTTTTTTAACCAATAAAATTGCTGCTATGAATGAAGATCATAGGAAAGACAACACATTAGTCTTAATACATTCTTTGCCCTCTTTAATATCAACAAAACTGCTTCTTAGCAAACCACCTAGCTGTCAAAGAACTGTTTGACAAATGAGAAGGAATAAAACATTTGCCAGTACATGTTCTTTTTCATCTTTATGTTTTCATTTCTGCATGTTCTTTTTTTATTTTACAAAAACAAAGCAAATGTCTTTAAAAAAATAAAATAAAAGAATTACAGCTCAATAAAATGCTGATGATCACAAGCTTCTTTATATTTATGGACCATCTGCATTTTGTGATGTAGGTCTCATCTAAAGTGATAATGAAAGATTGCTCCAAAATGTCTACAGATTCCCATTCTTGTTTCCCATTTGAATTAATCCTATTTGAAATTTAATGGAACCAAATGGTATCCACCACAGACAATCCAAAGCATTCCTAAGTTTACAACCCTAAACCAACCTTTCCACTTTTCGGATGGAATTCTGACATACTGTTCACTCCATTTTTCTTTCTTTTCTTTCCAAACTGATGGTCCAATTGATCTCCCCTTTTGCTGCAAGAGATTTTCAGGGAGGTATACAAGGAGCAACAAGGAAGAGGAGGAGAGGACAAAACATTATGTAATTGAAGAAGAAATTATAGTGTATATGAAATGCTTCCTATAGATAAGAAATGATATTCTTAAGCAATTGTAATATTTAAGTTTTAATTCTGATTCTCAGCTATGGACAAAGACAATTGTCAAAACTTCTGGGGCTTGAATTTCAGAATCTGTGTCTAGTTCTCTAGTATATAACATCTGGCCTCAAAAAGCTTTCAAGCAGAAAAACTGTACAGAGATTTGCAACTTCAGTTGTTTTGATTAACTTGCCCAGTGCATTAGGAAACATCTTGATTTATCTAGCTGGGGACACATATGAGAAGTATGTTCTTCTGGTTAAAAGAACAATATATTTAATTTACTGTCTGATTTGAGTTTCTTAACTTAAGCCACAAAATGGTGACTGGAAACTCCATTTCCCAAACCCAGACTGGGATCCCCATGTAGCATCTCTTGATAAATGTCAAGGCTAACATGATTTATTGCCTCAGATAGCTGCCTGAAAACTGGACCAGATTTTGTTGTTGCTATTATTGTTGTTTGAAATCTCTTGTACTTTGAGAAATAAAGTATTGAGACCTTTATTCACTGCAATAAGCCTGCATTTCTCAGATTTATTGCCACTGCTGCCCATCTTGTTCCAAATATGTCAACAACAATAACCACTTCAATAGGCATAGATGTTGGCAATAGTTATTGGCAACAGACTCCTTACAAATATGGAAATAGTGCTGCTCTAATGCCAACCTGATCCTAATAACTATTCAGATTTTACCACCTCATGAACAATGTTCTTTCTGTAAAACATTAGCTAATTGACCACAATCAGTTGTTTGTTTTAGCACCAAAAAAGTACTATAATCCATGGACCATTAATCAGCCTGCTTTGTGATCACATATCCTACTTTTCTATTTAGGAAATGAATGTCACTAAACAGAAAGTACAAAATGTAATTATGGCTGGGAAAACAGGATCTATTGAAAATAAATTCTATTTTAATATGGACTGATTAGTTGTAAGAAAATATTTCCCATATATTTTCCGAGTTGTAACTTCTTATATCACATTTATATATCTGTCACTACAAAATTATCATAAGCAAAGGAAGGCAAGATTAGGTTCCATATGGTGAGCTTAATTCTTATTTGACTTCTTAATTGTTCTGTGGGGACAATGGAATAGGCACAGCGGTAAGTGCAGGTGTTGATTTTATCAGTTTCAGATTATATATTGCTTATTTATCATAATTTCTGTACTAAATTTGTGAATCATGCTATAAAGACAACAACACAGACAAGAATGAATAAAAAAATGAAGCTAAAATACCTCTTCCATGCATAAAAACCACCATACACTGTTAAATAACTGTATGATGGAATTAATTTCTTAGGATGTGGCCACAGTTGTTTCCCTGCTGGAAAAGAAATAAACTTGTGAAGTGACTTATAAAATCTAGATACAAAAAAAATGACAATATTCAAACCATGGCACTGCTGTACCTTTGGAACATCTATTAAAGCACAATTTTGATTCTGTCATAGAAAGATGTCTTATACCAAATGATATCACTTGTACAACTCCATTATTACAGATTAGAGGAATGAACATATTCCCATGCATTGAAGTGTTTCTTTAACTCCCCAAAAGCATATTTGGAGAATCATGAGATAGTCCTGATTCTGCAGAAGATTGGAATGTTTTGATGTGAAGAAGAGGAGTATTAGGATGGTTAGGCATTTTAAACCACAGTATGAACCATCCTAGCATCTATAATGGGAGGATTCATTTTAACTCTAAACTCTAGAAGGCTAGATAAAGGAAGATAGCCATGTTAGACAGTTATTCCTATCAATTTCCTCATGCAGAAATATTATGGGAAAGTAATCAATCAAAGTATTTTGGAATACCTGACAGAGTTAGATATCATACTCTTAGATATTATTCACAGATTTTTTTTAGTATGAGTGAAGAGAACAAAAGGGATAATCGCATAGTCTTCCTTGATAAAAATAGGACTAACTTTGTCTGTTGCTGATATTCCTTACTGACTGACAGTGGTTCTCTAGTTCGGACAAGAAATTTGAGCAGTTCACATTTGAACAGGAATTTATCCAATTCCCATTTCTCTAACTAAGCCATAAAACAATGTACATTTGGACATAGAATATACAAAAAAATGTTTACTATGATATTTATGGGCAAATGAGGGGGAAACAGAACAAAATAGCACAACTAGATACATACTGTAATAATTAAAAATATCTGATTTATCCATTCTTTATTTCCTAAGTTTCAGAGGGATTTTTTCCAGTTCTATATAGAGATGTCCAGAATTAAATCTGAAATATTTTGAATGAAAAAAAACCCTCTATATTTTATTTTCCCACCGAACTTTAGCTGCAGCTTCCTCTCTTCCACAGATTCTCTCTTGTACAAATAGGACATCACCACTAAATAAAATTCAGACTATTCATTCAAAATACAGGCTTACATGCTTCCTACAAACATCTAATTGAGTCCTGTAAGTATGTATATGAACTAATGGTAAGTGTATAGAAGTATTGTACCTCAAACTGCTTTGAAATTGAATCTGGGTAATTTCATTTCAAAAGTCAGTAGCTAGAATGTAATAATAGACACATATCAGAGGTGGAATGTAGCAGGTTCTGTCTGCAGGTTCTGGAGAACTGGTAGTGGAAATTTTGAGTAGTTCAGAGAACTGGCAAATACCACCTCTGACTGGAGATTTTACAGTATCCTTTCCCTGCCACCACCAAGCCACGTCCACAGAACTGGTAGTAAAAAAAATTTAAATCCCACCACACACACAAATATTGGACTTTTTCCTTTAAAAAGCATTCAAGAAGACAAAAAATGTTTCTGAACAAGTTCACCATTGAAAGCTACATAGACACAATGGTAAGAACTGAAGGCATGTGCATTTGAAAATAAAGTAACAAATAAGAGCATTGAAAATTAAATATATGGACCACATGGATTAATTAGAAATTAGAAAAAATAGGTAAAAAGTCTCTGTATACTATATTTTGAGACTTTGCCGTAGTATATTGTTTTCCTTTTTTCTAATTTAAAAAGAAGTATCTAGACAAAAGCATATAACATGAATATTATCTTACAAAAATAGTAGGGGAATTTACAGAATTCAGTAAGAAATTCAGAATGCCATTCTGAATCATCTATTGCATGCACCGTTAGCAATGGCCTATTAAGTGAAAATAATTAAAATTCTAAAATAAAACAAAGCATAGAGATTTTTTAAAAAATTCTCCAAAGAAGGAAAAATGATAAATGTATACATAATGTACTGATTCTTGGTTACTGGAAACTTATTTTATATGCAAGCTATATAATAGTTATTAGAGCAATAGATAATGTGTTTGTCTCCATATAAACATCAGATTATGTATACTGAACAGGCAGCCTATGCATCATGTTTATTGTAGAGTTGTTTGAGTGCCCATATAAATATATCATCTTTTTTCCAACATTTGAGAGATAATGCTATGCAGTGAAGAAGCACAGCTTTGTGTTTTCCTTTAGAATAGAATAGAATTCTTTATTGGCCAAGTATGATTGGACACACAAGGAATTTGTCTTGGTGCAAATGCTTTCAGTGTACATAAAAGAAAAGATACATTCATCAAGAGTCAAGAATCATCAGGTACAACACTTAATAATAGTCATAGGGTACAATAAGCAATCAAATCATACTAGGAAACAGTCAATATAAATCATAAGGATACAAGTGACAAAATTACAGTCATATAGTAACAAGTGGGAGGGGATGGGTGATAAGAAGTGATGAGAAGATTAATGGTAGTAGTAATGCAGACTTTGTAAATAGTTGGACAGTGTTGAGAGAATTATTTGCTTAGCAGAGTGATGGCATTCAGGGAAAAACTGTCCTTGTGTCTAGTTGTTCTGATGTGCCGTGCTCTATAGTGTCATTTTTAGGGAAGGAGTTGAAATAGTTTATGTCCGGGATGTGAGGGATCTGTAAATATTTTCACAGCCCTCTTTTTGACTTGTGCAGTATACAGGTCCTTGATTGAAGGCAGGTTGGTAGTAATTGTTTTTTCTGCAGTCCTAATTACTCTCTGGAGTCTGTGTCTGTCTTGTTGGGTTGCAGAACCAAACCAGACAGTTATAAAGGTGCAGATGACAGACTCAATAATTCCTCTGTAGAACTATATCTCTTTGGGCTCTTTGGGCAGTTTGAGCATTCTGAGTTGGAGCAGAAAGAACATTCTTTGTTGTGCTTTTTGATGATGTTTTTGATGTTAGGTGCCCATTTTAGGTCTTGTGGTATGATACCTAGGAATTTGAAGATCTCTACTATTGATACTGTGTTATCTAGTATTGTAAGAGGTGGTAGTATGGGAGGGTTTCTCCTAAAGTCTACCACCATTTCTATGGTTTTGAGTGTGTTCAGTTCCAAATTGTTCCGGTTATACCATGAGCAAGTTGTACAACCTCCTGTCTGTATGCAGATTCATTGTTGTCTCGAATGAGACCAATCACTGTTGTATCATCTGCAAACTTCAGTATTTTAACAGATGGATCGTTTGAGATGCAGTCATTGATATATAGGGAGAAGTGGAGAAAGCACACAGCCTTGGGGGGGGGGCTGTGCTAATTGTACAGGTATCAGATGTGATTCTGCCTAGCTTCACCTGCTGCTTCCTGTCTGCTAGGAAGCTTATGATCCACTTACAAGTGTGTTCAGGTACTGCTAGCTGGTTTAGTTTAGTTAGAATAATGTCTGGAATGGTAGTACTGAATGCTGAACTGAAGTCTACAAAGAGGAGCATTGTGTAGGTATTTGGAGATTCAAGGTGTTGTAGGATGTAGTGCAGAGACATATTAACAGCATCATCTGCCAATTTATTTGCTCGATATACAAACTACGTGGCATCTAACAGCAGATCCGTGATGTTTTTAGGTGGAACAGCACTAGCCTTTCAAAGGTTTTCATAATTACAGATGTTAGGGCAGCTGGTCTGTAGTCATTCAGTTCCTTGATGGAGGGCTTCTTTGGCACTGGGATGATAGTAGAGTGTTTGCAGCAAGAAGGAACATAGCATATCTCTAGTGATTGATTGAAGATTCAGGTGAAGATGGGGCAAATTGGTCAGCACCGACTTTTAAGCAAGGAGTTTTCTGTTCTGATAATGCCAAATTAATATCCTAATGCACTATTTTAAAGGCTTATTTGAGATCTATTGTGGCATAGGTGGTTAAAATATTGGAATAGGAGACCAAATTCAAGTCTATCTTACTGAAACTCAACTGGTGATTTTAGAGCAGTCCCTCTATGTCACTTCACCCATTTTATCTCATAGGATCACTGAAAAGTAAAAGAAAGTAAGATCTATATGTAAACCTCCCAGAGCTTCAAGAGACAAAGTGCGGTATAAATCTGATAAATAAATGAAAAGATGTGCTACGATGGAGAGATTGGTGTAGGATGGCTTCACAAACAACCCACCAGAACTCAGCCTTGTTCTCCACACTTGTGGGCTTCAACCCCAGAATTCCTCAGCTGGCTGAGGAATTCTAGGAGTTGAAGTCCACAAGACTTAAAGTTGCTAAGGTTGAAGAACCCTGTTATAGAAGATGGTAACATTGCTTTAGATATTTATTGTGCTAAACTATTGGTGTATGTTTACAGCAGTTTTGTAGAGCCATGTTGTTTCCTCAGCAGCTGAAACAAGTGATGTTGGAAAAAGTCAGACCAAGCCATATCCTTCTGTACTGAAAGGCAAGAGGCTTAATAAAAAAAAGTAATAAAGAGGAGCATCAAGTTGCCATGACAACTGATGTTTCTTGGCAGGCAAGGCACCAAGCCAGTGATTGGAAACTGACACTCATTAACACTGTTCTAGCTGTGCAGGGTTCATTTGTTTGTGAAAATTTCTGAGTGTTTATCACAGACAAGGCAGAATTAAGAAAGAAATAAATCAACATGTTTAAAGCTTTTAATGTTTATGATGTTTTGCTA
Source organism: Naja naja (assembly GCA_009733165.1). NCBI lineage: Eukaryota > Metazoa > Chordata > Lepidosauria > Squamata > Elapidae > Naja > Naja naja. The sequence continues at coordinate 289,887,875 of CM019148.1, forward strand.
TAGCAAATATCCAAGTCAAAGTAATGCACAGATTTTTATTTTTCACTGGTCTTTCCTTCCCTTTTCTTTATTAATAGCATTAGTTCCAACTTTTTCAAAGGTACCCCTCCTCTCTATACATCTAACAAGAAAGTGATGGGAAAGGAAGAAAAAGGAGGCTTGGGAAAAGAAAAATAAAAGGATCCCTTGTTACTATGGTAATAAAGGCAGCTTATATATGGTTCTTTTTATTGCTGTATGCAGATACTCCTCACTGAATGCTATTGGATGCAGAAATCCTATAGTAGAAGACCTCCAAACAATTGTAGTTAAGAAAAACATTCTAAAATTATCTCCTTGAATGAAATGCATAATTTTCAAGGAATGAGTTCTTAGCGATCAAATGGAAGAGTTATAATCAACTCAAACAGAAGTTCCCCAGTTCCATTTCTAGTGCTACAAAAGGCTTAGGCTATTTAAAAAAATATCTTTCAAGGTTCCTAGAGAACTACTGATAGCACAATAGGCTATACTAGAGAAATATTCAAATTGCACATAATTATGTTATATAAAGATTTCTTAAATGAGACAATAACCTAAATAACTCTTGAGATGTGTTTTATTATAAAACAATACATATTTTGTTGTTATCTCTCAATCCTTCCCCTTCTATTAATGAATTATTATTAATCCCCCTGAAAGGAGATAAGCTGCCAGGATGGGTGCTGATTTAAGTTACTTTTCCACTCTTAATAAGATGTTGGTAAGTTAAATGTATTTTATCTGAACTGCAAAACTCAGAATGACTCTTGAGATACTGAAAATACGTTGTCATTTACTTGGCCAGGTACAATGCTCCTAAATAAAGCCCATCATAAATTCATTCTGAGTCAAAGGAAACTGAGAGTGCAATGAGTGAAGGAAAGTATACATAAAGCATTTTACCACTATAATTGTAAAAATATTTTTTCCCTATGTCAGAATATTTTCCAACTAAAATTTTCTATACATTTTAAAGTGGAATTATTTTCTTTTGGTATCTAACAGTGACCTATAATTCAACCTTCCCCAAAACTCTAGACAATTAATGTTTACATCAGAGGTGGTATTCAGCAGGTTCTGACCAGTTCTGGATAACCAGTAGTTGAAATTTTGAATAGTTTGAAGAATCGGCAAATACCACCTCTGACTGGCCCTACCCCCATTTATTCTCTGCCTCCCAATCAGCTGGGACTTCTTTTGTTGCCCTGCACAGGAGAATGGAGAAAGGAGCTGGGAAGCAGGTTAGTGGGGTGGGGTGGGGAGGGAATGGAGATTTTTACAGTATCTTTTCACTGCCACGCCCAGCAAGCCACACCCACAGAACCTGTATTAGAAAATTTTAATCCCACCACTGGTTTACATCAAATAGATTGAACAATACTGCAGAATTATTATTCTCAGAAGGAGGGCTGAGAAGATATTTGAAGACGGTCACATCCTGGACATAAGCTGTTTCAGTTCCTCTGCTTGGGACTGGTGATAGGGCAACTTAATAATGCAGATAAGCCCTTGATCAAGGAAAGGAGATAAAAGTTAGAGCCCTTTTGCTAACTATATCTATTGTCCCTGGGAATCAGTAAGCCAAGTGGGTACTAAAAGCTAGTGTATGCAGTGTTGAATAGTATCAATAACTCCCTTCATCTGGAACCAAACTCTCAGAAAGTTTTATTTGTTGCAGGATCAGCCCTTTAGGTTCTGCCATTAAACAATGAAAGATCAGAAATGAAAAGGAAGTCCAGTGGATGGGAGAGCTTGCAGGTGGGGAAGTGGGAAAGAAGGGAGTATTATTATATGTTGCATCTGTCACAAACACACAACAAAAGGAAAGAACTTTGATCATATTGCATAGAGAGTAGAGAGATGCCCTTGAAGAAACTATGCAAACGACTATTACAAAACATTCTTTAAACCCAAAAAACAAGAGAAGCATCAAACAGAAAGTCAAGCTGACTTTGCCTTGACTCTTTGGTGTCCAGAAGGGAGGAAAAGGAAAACAAAACTTGGTTTCTTACACTGGTCTATGACCATAATAAAGATTTTATTTGATTTGGCAGTCAGACTTTCAATGTTAAGCCAATGTCAAAAGAGTTCCAGTATATCTTGTAGAGTCTATTTCCTGACCTGGACTACTTTGAAGGGTTGGCATGGGGTCATGGCTGCTGATTTGACTTGTTTGTCTCTTCTGTGAATGACCCTGCCAGTAAGCATAGTGCCATCTCATTACATCTCAGACAAAAAAATCCTCTTCCACTGTAGCAGTACAAATAGGGCTATGACTGTGATCATTTTCTCTTCTATGGTAATAATACACTCAACAGCCCATGATTTTCAGCACTTAGCTAGAGAACTGAACTTGCTTCTTTCTGGGGGAGTTTCCATGCCATCTACCTTTTGGCTTATAGATTTAACTTTATAGTTGTAAATAAACTGTTAAGTTATATTATAAAAGCATTTGTGAGATTTCAGGTACTCTTATGCTCACTAGGCTTATCTTTCTTTTACATGCCTGGCTTGTTTCATTATGAGTGCTTGAAGATATATCAACATTGCTAAGTGAGTTAAGAGTCACCTAGAGGTATAGATGTCCTTCTTGGTTTCTAAAATGAAGAAAAGAAAGGTGGCTCTGGTGATAAAACTTCAGATTTTATCAGATATGGCCATAGGCCACAAATATGTCTTTTCCTCCTTCTACAAGAGTTAGATATGTCCATTGGCCACCCACTGGGGTGAACAGCAAATTGGTAGTGCTTCCTTTCTTGCTTTCTTCAACCACATTGCAATGCCATTGATATGTTGAGTTCAGTGAGATTGGAAATGAAATAATTAAGTTAATGTGATATTTGGGTCTTGGTACAAGAAATGCATATCCAATATTCACATTGCCATGAATCAAGAGCTCCGTCGGTATATGTGAGTTTTTCTGTTTAGAATTCACAACATGCGAAGACACCTCCCAAATGTGGAAATCAACATAGAAAAATGCTTGTTTCATTTCAGAGGATAGTTGCCAACTCAAGGACTTATTCCAAGGCAGATCCAGTTTCATATAACATATTAAATATGATTACTAAAGTAGTCTATCTTTTACATTTGCATTACTTGTTAAATTACAAAATTGTATGTACATTAAAATACTCAAGAGCCCAAAATTTTATATGCATTTAAATAAACTAAAAACAGCCTACCCAAGGTCCTAACCAACTTGTGCCAATATAGGGATTAGTTATTTAACTGATTTGGCTAAATGTTTTGTGTAAACTCACAAAAAGTGTAGGGTGCTTTTTTAACATCTCTCTCTCTCCTTTCCAAGATCTTATGGTATTCTTTGTGATCCTCTCCATTCATTGCAATAGTTCTATGCCATTTTTAGTTTCTACTATTGGATGCCAGACTTTTCTCTTGGTATGTTTTTCAGGTAAATTTTAGCATTCTTTCATGTCAAATCCAGAACTGAAACAGAACTGAATCTGGTATATAGTAAATGTTGTTTTGAAAAATCAGAGGTAGAATTATTTGGAAAGTTTTATCTTTAAATATCTGCTAGCAGTTATATATAATTTTATTTTTCTCAGCTGAATGTTTATTTTTAATCAAGGTACCTTTATAGATAACACAGGCATTTCTATATTCCTTTATTTTGTGTTTCATGTGTATTCAAATATCAGGAACATTAATGTACCTTGCTTAATGTAATTTTGTTTAAGATTACAGATCTTGGGTCACAATTGATGTGATTATATTTACATTTTTAAATAATTTTATGGTCATTATTGTAAGACACCCAGAGTAGTTCCATGGCAAGATGGTGGCAAATTAAACAAGCGAGCAAGCAAACAAACAAACAAACATCAATTTAGTAATACCATAAAAGATGAAAGGCCAACCAAAAAACACCACAGGGAGGGCCAAAGTAATGGGTCTAGCCATTAGTAGCTTCTGTTATATTTTTAATAGGCAATAAATTTAATTAATGTGAATTATGTAAATGATAGCAACACACAATGGCACAAACATTTGTATGAAAACAAATATATTTAAATATTTATCAGAAAGGAAGATGAGATTGAAAAAATCAGATTCTGCTGAAAGTGAGTAGTTTCTGCCTCACTACGAGAAAGGATTCTAAAATGAGTTGGATCCATGGATGATTCTATGGACTACAATGTCTTTTTGTCTTCTTTATTGAAGACTTTTGATCTCTACAAGTCAAGCCCCTAAAAATTGATAAAAAGAATAGCTAGCCAAGTTGATGAAAACGACCCATCTCTCCCAAATCATGCTGATTGGCTATCTTTAAAGGTACCCAAAAGTTCAACTACAGTGTCTTCTTCACTGTAGATATTCCTCCTGCTGCTTGGGAAACCTTATTTTTTTATATAACACTTCATTGTTGTTGTTGTTGCTGTTCAGGTACTTCCTCTCCTGGACAGAGGTTTTTTCTTCCTTCCATTTACCTTATTTCAATTATGTTTTAATTGTCTTAGTTTTCTTACTATTTCCGCCTGAAGGTGGAAAAATGCATGCAAATTCAAGTATCTGTATGTATGAGACTGCTTTGAAAAGCAATTTTACAATAGCCAAATGTGCCTCCTCAAACCATTAAAGTAGCTTCAGAGGATGTGGAATTGCTGTGAGATTATAGCCAAAAGATACTCCACGACCATGAATTGCCTTTGCAACACCAGATAAACTTTAGTGAATGCCACTGTTCATCACAAATTGCCATCCCCAAATCACTGAAAACAACATGAGATCAAAATTGTCCCCTGAGTTCACAGCATATGGCTTTATGAGGAATGATGGGGTTGAGAGGAATTGAGTAGCAAATAAGAGGAAAGGCACCATTCTCTCTCTCTCTCTCTCTCTCTCTCTCTCCTCCCTCCCCCCTCTCTCACACACACACAGAGAAAGAGAGAGAGAGAGATGTAGCACTGGGTCTGCAAGGTGCTCAATGTCACACACCCTGATTATCTGAGGGATAGCCTAACTACAATGATTTCTACTCATCTTGTATGATTGGTGGTTGCAAAAAATACATGAAGCCTGGACCCTAGTGATTTAATCCATCTATTGGTATCTGTTGCACCCAGATTTTTTTGTGTTCTACTGTCCTAGGGAACAGCATGCCCCACAATCCATATACCCCCCATGCTGATGTTTAAGAAGTCTTTTAAAAAAATGGCTATTCTCCCACACCTTGGGTTAGGGTGGCTGCCAGCTTGATACAATATTGTATCTGTTTGTGGAATTGCTTTTTTAGGATGTACATATTCTCGTCTTGCTTTAATTGCTTTTGCCATTGTTAATGCATATGCCACCTTAAATCTTACAGTTTTGGGTGGCTGTCTAAATTTAACAAATAACAAAAATAATACAAATTGATTAATTGGGAAATCTTTTTTAAACAAACATAGTATGTCCATAGGGCTGGTAACTACTTAATTCCAAACTAAATAGTCCATGCTAATGAATTGGAAGATAATATATTATCAGAATACTGTTCCCAGTATTTGTCTGTTTGTGTGTCTGTTCTGTGAAAAAGTATTTGCCTTTTTTAGGATTTTTAAAAATTTACTACTACTATTACTAAATTATTATCATGTTTACTACTACACTGAATGTTATCAAGCTTCATATATGTAGATAGATCATAACTGTGGATAAATGGAACTGAGTGAACATTTCCATTTATTTCATAAGCAAAGTCATTCAACATGGGCCTTGGTGGCTCAGGCTGTTAAATGCCTGTGCTTAAGTTCCAGCTGCCTGTAATTATTGCAGGCTCGAATCCCACCAGGCTCAAGGTTGACTCAGCCTTCCATCCTCTCAGGGTAGGTAAATTGAGGACCCAAGATTGTTGGGGGCAATAAGCTGACTTTGTAAAAATGCCGCTTAGTAATAAGCAGGCATATACAATGGAATGAAGGCTATTGCTGAGCACACTGGGTTGTATCCCAAAAAATTGTAAGCTGCCCTGAGTCTTCAGAGAAGGGCGGCATATAAATGTAATTAAAAAAAAACTTATAAAATGCCAATGTGAAAATGTCATCACCCCTTTAGTTCAATCAATTAAATTAAAGGAATAATTAAAACCAGTAGTATGAAGAATGCATTAAAGGGTTGAGGATGATTTGGGTCAGCCCTATTCTGTATGAATATCACAAACATTAATACCACTCATCCCATTGAAGTTCTCTCCATACATATTCCATAGGCATGTCACAACCCATTCAAAATAAATGGATGTAGTCTTGTGTAAATATGTCCTTGAAACCTGTCATTTTGGAAGATGTTAAAAGCCATCTCCAGCTTCACCAGTCTGAAGTCAAAATTTCATTTTGAAATGGAAAATATTATGAATTTTCCCAAGGATAGTTGTGCTGGTGAAATCATAACAAAAATGCAGTATGGAATTGTCCAGGAATCTCTAGGAATCTGCAGTTTATCTTGCCTTGGCTAAAATCAATATTAGTGAATTCCACTATGAGTGATTTACTTGGTAATATGGGATTCATGGGAGAATAGCAAGATGAAAATGTTTATTCCATAAGAGCATAGATTATTTATCATCCTTGCCAAAAAGTATCTGGATCATCCTTAGACACCTGGAGTAATGTCCTGTGGAAAGATGAAATGGAAGTTTTCAGTCTATGTGCATGTTGATGTGTCTGATGAAAACCAAATACTGCATTTTACTGCACATACTTCATGCATGGAGATTATAATGTTAAGATTTCAGGATGTTTTCTTGTCTTAGGATCTGGGCAGTTTACCCTCATGGAAGAAAATAATACTTTAGCATTTTATCAGAGAATTTTACAGGAGAATATCAGACATCTCCCTCAGGTGAATCTGAACCATGTAGGACTATAATGATCTGAAGCATACAAGTCACAAAGCATGCATGAAGTTGCAATGTTCTGTAAGTCAATATCCAGGCCTAAACTCCATAGAAAATGTTCATATTTTTGAGTTGAAGAAGATCACCAAGCTGGAATGGACCAAACTTCCCACACAACAATATAATGGTCTGATAACCCATTACAAGAAGCATTTAATTATAATTATTGCAGCTAAAGTTGGGCAGCCAGTTACTGGATTCAACATAGCTGTTTCTTCTTCTCACTTATAAATTATTTGTGTAAGAGAGAAAGTAAATTAGTGAGGTTTTTAATTCACAAAGTAAACAATAATAGTTGCAAACCTATAGGTGTTACTGCTTGTCTTCTAGATAAATAAGAACACTTATAACTGGAGAAAAGGTATTATAAAGGTATCATTTATTCACCACCAGATGACAAAGCAACCATCAAGGTTAAAGAAGTTTTCATCTGCACATTTCTCTAGAATTAATAGAGCAGTTCTAGAGAAATGTGCTGGGTCCCTCTATTCAACAGGTTGCTACTTAGCAAAGGTATTGCAAAGACATTGCTAACAATTATATTCAATCTCATTCAAGGAGCTCATATATGCTGAAGAAAGCACTTCTTTCATCCTTGTGAACACCCTAGTAGACCAGTAAAAAATAAGTGGTAATCCTATAGACTCTCACAAGTACAATCGGAATAGCGTGCATAACCTAAACATTTTAGAAAGTTTGTGATACTCTTTCAATTGTATCTTGAGATGAAGCAAATCTGTGGGCATGGGAAAGAGTTGGCTCACATCTTTAGAGAGGCATACAGTGTCTCCAATATTTGAAATATTGGGTTAGGTTCAATCTATGATAGTTCCCTGACATGTAAAGTTCAGCATGACAAACGAGACAGTGAGGCTAGCTTCACCAAGCCCCAAAGATGGCACCAAAATATGTAAACAACCAATGATCATCTGCAATGGAGGAAGTGGAAAAGAAGCCAAAATTTGCAGCCACACCCTGCTCTGCCCTCAAACCTTATTAGCTACAGCTAATAAATTTGTTGATCATATTTTCCATCATTCTTAAAGAACTGGTTAAGAGTTTTGTTATCTGTAAACCCTTTATACCCTCACTGCATTTTATGCTGCCAGACAAAATACATTTGCATGCAGTGTTGATTGGAGTATAACCCGTAGATCAATTTCCACCTTATTTATTTCACATTCTACTGCATTACCTTGGAAGACTCTTTTGATTACTTGCTACATTATTTTTTTAAAAAAAATCTTAAATGGTGTTTTAAATGTGTATTCAAGCAAATTGGCAGAAGAATGAAGCAAAACATAAATGAAAATACCCTTTGATCTGTGCAGCAAATTAAAGAATAAGAACATCTATAAGCAAGGAATTGAGATACCTCATGATATATGCTAGGGAACAAATGATGGTTTCTTTTATTATCCCCCAATTTTATAAACCTTTGTCCAAAATACATTTTAAATAAAATAGAAAATAAATTCCATGCTTTCATTATTGATCTGCTGTGTAATTTACAGCTTAAATGATTATATTTAAATATTTTCATTGTAAACTGAGGTTTATCTTCACATGTAGCAAATATTACTAACCATCAGGTATGAACAGTAGAGCATAATATAACAAAAAGTATTCCATTTTGTGAGTGCTCCTGCTACCTTTTAGAACCTTGCAGCTGTATCACCATCATCTTCATCATCATCATAAAAAAAAATATCTAGAGTACAACTTTCAGTTTTCTGCAGCTTAAGCTTTCTAACCAATATTCTTCTTAAAACATTTATTACCTACAAGAGGGTTGAGCTCTAACCTTTTGTATGTGGCTATGTAGTGGATTACAAAAGCTGAAATACAGGCTCAAATTTGCACCGAACCATGAAACTCTCTGGTTGATCTTGAGACAATCTTTTGCTCCCTGTTAATCTCTGCTCCTATAACCTCTTCATTGCTTCTAGAGCTTCATCATTTGAAATGCATTAACATCTTGCTAAAAAAATATTATACAGTACCTGAGGCCAAGAAAGGTTCATATTAATTGTTATTCATCCTTTTAATATAATCTGTTCAAAATTTAAGACTCTTGACTTTGCATTTCTATATATTTCTCTCCATTTCAACAACAAAAGTTGTTGTTTTTAACAAAGATAAATTTCTCTGCCAAAGGGAGGCATAAAAATAATAAAGTGCAATTATTTGACACATTTTTATTGTATTGAAATTAATGCTATTATAAAGGTGCTTTAAATTTATGAATTAGCATGGTTCTGTTTGCATTCTAAATATGCAGACTATATTTTTGCAGATTCATACAAAAATATTCAATAACCTTTATAAGCATATACACAATATGGTTAGTTTTTGCCTATACAGTAAACATTATACCTTTAGATGCTAGGAGAGAGCCCCAAGTGACAGATATATTATATGAGCAGAATTTCCATACTTTCATAATATAAGAAATCTTAAAATTCTTATGCATCATATCACATAGTCAACAGCAATTTGAACAGTTACAGAAGTCACAAGATCCTTCTTTGTTTCTTGAAGCTTCAAAGTTATTTGAGCCTCTGAGAAGATTATGCATGGATGTGTAAGGTATTAATAGATAAGAGTAGCTGAACAGAATAGCTTTGGGAATGAAATTCAGATATTTGTTCTGGGAGAAATTTTAACTGCCCCCTCCACTCCATAAAATCCGACTTCAAAAATAAACATGACCATTTCCTTCCTATAGAAGACTGCAGATCAATAAACATAAGGAACATATCCCGGTTGCCCCTGTTAAGATTTCTTCTCTGCACATCTTGACAACACATCGATAAAGCTGTCTAGGCACCCAGACTTTTTTCTAGCAACTACAAATCCCAGTCACTCTAATTTAGTTTTACTGGAAGTTTGCTTTCGATTAAGAGCTCTGTGTTTCAAACAGCTGCATATCTGAAGAAAGGAAAAGCTATAGGCAAAAGCGCTCAAAGGGATTAAGGGCTTCCATTGTGCTTTGTTACAAACACTTTTCTAACACTAGTAGATTTGTCAGTCTTAAGTATATCAGTCTAGTCAATTCAAAAGGCAAGCACGGCCAAGGTCTTTTTAAGGGATTATGCATTGTTTCCTTGACAAACTTCTATTGGTTGGAAATTCTCAAGGAAGCTTTGATAATATAAAGTTGGCACAATATTTTGAACTATATATGGTGGAAGTGTTACCTTTATCAAAACATTCTGGACTTGGCTGGAAAATGAATTCTTCCCTGCCTGCAAGACAAGGCTGAGATGGCAGCAACAAGAAATTATGGTTGATCATTCTTGCATAAGGCAATTAGAAAGCACACTCTTGTCTGCTGTGAGCACCAATTTGTCTTTTGTACTTGGGGCAATTACCATCAGGAGGGCTCTTCATGAGAAGAGCTCCAGTTCTTCGGAGTAAAGTTATACTTCAAACAATTATTCTGAAGTCTTCCCAGGACCATTTTCAAATTCATTTCTTTTTAAGTTAATCACACAACGGTTCAGAGCGTAATTATTTGCAAGGAAAAACACAATGAGACCTTAATCCCCAGATTTGTTCTGATTGATAGTTCTCAGAACTGAAATAAGACAAGAGGTAACAAAGATCCAAAAATCTATTTGTTCCCCAAATATCTTTTCAATACAATTGAATTTTCACAGGTCTTCTTGAGCCAATTTAAAGGTAAAGATGAAGAAGTCAAAGCAGTTCTGAACTATATATATTAGTCTGGGAATGGCTCTAACAATTGTACTTCATTCAAGTACAATGGTAAGTGTACACTGCAATAGAGACAGGCCCAGTTAATTCCTTTTTTCATCTCTACATCAGTCCAATGAGATAGACCAGGCTAAGAAACTAGTGTTACATAGGTCAGGACTAATTTTTATTGTAACAGAAGTATAAATGTGTTTCCTCCATCTTTCACTTTATCTTTCTATGAACAAGGAAGGGGCTTGTCTAAGACTTTTTCACAAATCACTGAGCTCAAGCCCATCTTGTTTGACCATTGGTAGTGGTTCTTCTTCCTGTTCTTCAAAACCATTCCCTCCATCACCTACAATCTATTTCAATTATGACAGATCAGGATTATCAACTATAGACTTTTGCTGCATGGTTCAGATGTTAGACTTCCCAATAGATATTGAACATGTGATAGCATTACAGATGGAAGAAAGTTAGCTGTTCCCAATATCATATTGATGTAATACCTAAGGAAGGATAAAATAGTTCATGGAATGATTTGTAGTTGCATATTACAATATTATATAGTTTAGAGCTTCCATGTTGGAGAGCATACCTGACAGTTCTCTCATCACTTTTGTTTATTAAATATTAAGCTACTATAGCTACACAACCAAGGTACTTCCTCTTTCCCAGTTTTGTTGGAAATGAACAGTTCTTTTGCACTTGCCAACTTCAATTCATTAGCATCACATTCAGAAATCCTGGCATCATCAAAGCCTTTATAAGCTGGCAGTATCTGAGTGCATGCAAGAGTAATTGAAACTGAAAGAAAATTCAGGTAGTATTTACAATCAGTGTAGAAATGCTTTCAAGATCAGGGAAGAATTGTCTCCTTAAACAGATTGACTGGATGCTCAGGGGAAATGTCCCCAATTGATGTCCACCAAGTTTGAATGCCACATGGATAGTCTCTTTTCTCATTCCACAAAACCTTATGCTCTAATTCCATTCTACATTATTGCAATACTGCAGGTAAAATCATTCTGAAAGAACAGTAGACATATTCAAAAATGTTGAAGCTAATTGCTATAGTCTTTGTGAAAGCATGCTACTTAGTCATAGGTAGCATAATTTAAATACCAGGTGACGAGAGTATCAGAAAAAGAAGATTGAAACTCATGTCTTGATTGTGAGCTTCCTAGATGAATCTACTTGCCCACTGCTGACATAAACAGATGGGCCTCCAGCCATTTCAGCAAGACTTTCCTTATTTTCATGTCCTTCTGAACTTCTTCATTAACTTCATGAAATTCTGAACTCCGCTGATTCCCACAGCATTGTCTTATGTCTAATGGATATTTACCCATGTAGTAGGACTGTACTGTTATCTTCCTCATCTTTCCTATTACATTCTACTATCAGTATGTTATAATTATATTATTTTTATTGTTTTATTGTTATTATATATGTACACAGAGTGTTTATGCACTGGAGACAAATTCCTTGATTTTTCAATCACACTTGGCCAATAAAGAATATTCTGTTCTAAGTTCTACTCTATTGCCAACTGAATTTGCCATACACTTAACATTCCAGATAATCAAGAAGAAAAAAACTAAATTTATTCCATTCTTCTTTCCCCTTCCACATTCCCAGAATTTCAGCATCATATAGAAAGCAATTCATTTCTAAGGAGATCTAAGCACTTATAGCTGCTAGCTAGGGGGTACTAAATATGTAAACCTGTTGGAAGTTTCACCACCTCAAAATCAGTTGGCTAATTACCTATGAAATCAAATTCAATATATGGCTATTCTCTGAAAATCACAATTTATAAGGAAGAAAATGTAGCTCTTGCTAACCAACTACAGTTGGGACCAGTAGCTCCATTGCTAAATGCATGATTGTCAAGTGAGACATCATATGACTGTAATAGACTTATAACCTTATTTCTGCAGTAATTAAGGGAGTCACAATCATTAAGTGAGACATCACATGAGCATAACAGCTTGCAACATTACTGCTGGCTTCTCAAGTGACTTAAGTTCCCAGAAGCCAATTGTGAAGTATGCAAATGGAAATCACATGACTGCAGTACACTCCAATGGAGTAGTAAATACCCACCAGTTGTAAAGCACTTGAATCTCAATCACATGATTACAAGAGTCATAAAATCAATGAGTGGTTGTCAAGTACTTTTTAAGCACTGTTGTAACTTCAAACAGCTGCTCAACAGGGCAGTCATTAAACAAGGACTACCAGTATAGTTTACCAGATCTCTCATTTTTGGGATTTTGGGACCATGAAGTAATCAAGATTGTAAACCAACCCACATTTCTCTTAATTATCTATCTTTTTCCTCTATATTTCTTTTGAACCTCTATCTTCTTCTTTACCCCATTTACTTTGAAGCACCATTCTTTAGTCCTTTAAGCTCATTCAGCTCAGCAAATGTGACTTGTTTCAATAGTTGACATTTTGCTTCTAGGCCAGAACCAGTCTCTCTGACAATCATCTGTGAGCAAACCAGTTCATTCTGACGATCAGCTGCTGGGTCCTCCCACCCGCCCTGGTTCTATACAGAGCTTTATTTCCTGCTTTTCAACCTCAGCTGCTTCACGCAGCACATCTGATTGCCACACATCAGCTGTTTTACACACAGAGCTTGCAGCAGAAGGTCAGTTGCAAATGCTGCACACGTGCAAAGCTGCATGCTCGGACTGAACTTGTAGGAAAACTTTTTGAAACCCACCACTGTTCTAGGCCATCTTTCTAAGATCAACCTTAAGGTTGGCCTTCCTGTCTGCTCAGCTGTCACTGGCTGCCTTTACTAATAGAGAGACTAGTACGGCTGTATAGGTACATGGCTGTGAAAATCAATTCTTTTTTATCATCACTTGCCAGAAATAGTAAAATGATTTTTTGTTTCTAAATAAAATACACCTTAATCTTGTCTTTGTCACCCATTTCCTTTTTTTAACACTGTTATGTATCATAAGCAAATCAAATAGATCTGACCATTTGTAACTGCAGATTATCCTTTACAATTAGGACTAACCTTCTCATAGCAAGTTTATTCATCATTTGGGATGCTGGGAAACAAAAAAAACCCCTGATATTGAATTCCTTGACAGGATCTTGTTGGGAGATATTTATTTAAATAAACTTGAAGCTGTTATACTGATATAAGGGCACCACAGATTCTCCCCAAAGTGCTATACTTTGATTATATATGATCCATCTTGTTATTGTATCTCTCCTGATCTTTGTCAGCTTCAATTGAGCAGTTCTGTTAAATTTAGGTAAGCCCCCACAAAGGCTACTAGCCTCATAAATATAATGCTATAGTTAGGATAGTTGGCAGGATGAATAACTCACTGCTGCCTGTTTTCTAAAACATCTGTCATTACCTGAGAAATATATCCAAACCAATATGGTATGCATAGGGATACAGCTGATGCTTTAGTCATATTTTCACTGTTTATTATAATTTTTTAAAAAGTGAAAACAGGCCTTGGGCGTATATCAAAAAAGACTAAAAAATAAGAAATATATAACATTGCATTCTAATTTCTACCATGCTGACATATTTTCATAGATGAAGTATTTTAAAATTAGATTCATTCCTTTCTTTCTAATTTCTCTCTTTCTCTTTCATTCTCATTATGTGTGTGTGTGTGTGTGTGTATGCATGTGTGTCTCAATCTCAACCCCTGCCCACCATCAGACACACAATCATACAAGTTAAACAACAATTATTTCAAGCTTTAAAAGAAACACCATGAGAATATGGCCAGATTCACTTGGTATATAGCTAAAATAGAAGACATATCAACAATTTATGCTCTTCTCTAAGAGTTGGTAAGCTACGGCTTACATAAGCCACTAAACTACAGCTGCAGTCTCCATCAACTTTTTCAGTAGTAGGGAGTTAGAATTTGGCAATATGATTTTATTTCTGTTTGTCACCCAGAGTTTCTGTGGGTAAATGGGCTGTTGTAAAAAGTTGTTAATCAATCAGTTATGGATGCTATAGATCAGAGATGTCAAACTTGCAGTGTCACGTTGTTGTCATGTGACGTAGCATGACTTTTCCCCCTTTGTTAAACCAGGGGTGGGCGTGGCCAGCACATGTCACATCTGGCCCACAGCCTGCAAGTTTGACACCTCTGCTATAGATTGTCTAGGCTCAATCTATTCTAAAGTGACACTAAATGATATCAAGTTACAGGAACCTATTGAGAAAGTGAAACAAATTAGTGAATATTGTTGGTCAGTCACACATCTGTTAAACAAGAACATTGTGCCAATTTTAACATTTGTAAGTTCCCCACAAAGATTTTTACTTTTATGAAAAAGCAATAAATAATGGAAAACTGTTTTCAAAATTGATGGAAGTTGTGGCGGGCGGAAATATTTTATGCTTTATTTTCAGCAAGATTTTGCAATTATACTTTCCCTTGACTTCATGCACTTATGTCTAACATATATTTAATTGTTATGACTTTTTCTTCTTCTTTTTCCTTCCACTCCAGCTCTCAGATTAGAATAAAATTGTGTTCCGATTTAAAACAACTCTTGCAAATTCACTCTTATTCTAGAGGCAAACTTGCAGATATTCTTACAATAAATACTAGTTTTCTATGTGAGCATTCACAGGAAAAACAGCTTTAAAAGAATAACTATTTCACAGAGATCTGTGTAAAAAAAAATGACTGCAGGGATTTTTTTTTTTATTTTCCCTGAAACTTATAGAGAGAACCATAAATCTAACTAATAACAGCAGCAATAAAATCAGTAGTAATTTGAACCACTGGCCCATCAGCATGCTTAGATAGCCCAATGTATTATTTTACCACTCCTGATTGACTGCATAAGATACAGTTATATTCATTGGTGAGATTACTCCAAGAGTTGCATTATTATCATAACTTATATGATAGAATAAAGAATACTTTGTGTATGCAATAAACAATAACTTTCATATGATTTTTTTCTCCCTACGAAGAATATAACAACACCATCTGTCTGGCTAGTAGCAAAACCAAACCAGAGCAAAGACAGCCCAGAGGAATACATCTCTCATAGCTCCATTTTAGTTATTCAAGAATGCAGATCTATAGCAATTTAATTATATTTCCCCTCTTAAGTCCCAAAGGCTTACTCTCCTTGCTTCTATGAGGGATTAAATTTGTTATAAGTACCAAGTGCCCAATGATAGGCTCATTCAGCCGGTACTTGACTCTTGCAGAATATTGATAAGGGAGGCTTAATATATAATTTCTCTTCTCTGTTTTGTCCAAATTGTGCCATCCAAGTCATCATTAAAAAGAAATAACTAAGGCAAGGGAGCTTTGGCTGTTACTTGATTCCATTCAATCCCTTCTTTTAATTTGAGTATTATAGCAATCCATGCTAACAGCTACATTTCATAACCAGCCAACACTCCAATTTATCTCACTGATATCAGATTTGGTTACCCTGGTCACTTCTTCACAGCCAGATTTTCCCCTGAAACTTCCAGACAGCAGACATAATATGGTAACCTCAACATGTGGTGTATTATCAAAATTTACCCACAAAAACTAATGGTTATCCTGTAAGCTTTTTGACTGCACAAGAACTTCCTGAGATCTTGCCCTGTTCTTGTAGTGTTCTACCTTTTATTTGTTCTCTCTCTGAAGATAATGTAAAATAAAAGTGTGTGTTTGTGTGTAAGTTACTTACTCAGTAGTAGGACTATATTGCTATTATCCTTATCACCTTTCTCATCTTATCACCTTCTCATCTTTTCTACTACCTTCTCCTATTTGGTATCCTACGATTTACTGTATCACTTGTTTGTATCTTATGATTTATGATTGTATCTGATTTATAATCTGTGACTTACCACTTTGTTGTTTATATGTACACTGAGAGCTTATGCACTGGAGATAAATTCCTTGTGTGTCTAATCATACCTGGCCAATAAAGAATATTCTTATATTCCTATTTCTATATTATAAACTTAGCAATTAAACACAGAGAACAGAACACACACATAGCCACATATCATCTAAATTAAGACAAGGTGAAATCTTTTTAAAATGTGTGTTTTATTTATTAATTTAATTATTACATTAGCCACCAACAAAATTTGATGCT
Organism: Naja naja; assembly: GCA_009733165.1. Classification (NCBI taxonomy): domain Eukaryota; kingdom Metazoa; phylum Chordata; class Lepidosauria; order Squamata; family Elapidae; genus Naja; species Naja naja. The sequence continues at coordinate 289,904,628 of CM019148.1, forward strand.
TGAACATAAAACATATGTGTTAAAACATCCACTAACTATAACATATAATTGTTGCAGGGTTTTGTTGCAGTTTGCTGCACTAATTATGTATACTCTTCCTTTGTCCACTATAAATTATTGGGTGCATCAGATATTTCTTTTCCAATCATTTGTATAGTTAAATTAAAAAAAGAAATCTCAGAAAATGGGGGAAGTCATAAGGAATAAAAACTTACAAAAAAAGTTTATAAAAGCACAATTAAGTTTTAAAATCTTTTTTGGGTGAATATTGTTGTTTGCACTGCAATGTGCTCTATAAATGATGAGCTTGCCTAAATCAGCAATGTCCTTCTAGCAAGTATTCTGCATAGCATTTGAAATCTCTACTGTTCTGTTTGTCTTTCAGGAAGAAAATGACCTGCTTTGAAATTCTTTATTATCTCCTTCATAAAGAAAGCAAGCACAAAATTAAGGAATGGCTGTGTTAGGGGGAAGAAAGCAGTGGAATGACTAAGGTTATGTAAAACTGGACAATTTCCAGACATCAAACTGTTTTTATTAGCTTGAGGATTTCTTTTTTTTTTCATTTTGTGCATTAAAAAGTATTAAACATGTAGAGAAATAACATAATTGCTTCCAAATGATGACAAATTATTTCTAATAAATAAGAATAATTAAACACTGCAGGCATGCTGTTGATCGCTTCTGTAGAATATCTTCAATGGGACAGTGCATATGTCACATACTTGTTTTTAAGTCATCTTTTGGTGAGTGGGTTTGGGGATAAACTAAGGGATATTTGGTGGAAATTAAAAATATCCAGTGCAATATGAGTGCTTCAGTTAGCCATCTCTCTAGAAAAATCTGTTGTCCTTCCAAAGAGTCTGGAATATGTTCTCATGTAACACATGACATTTCTAAATGAGAAACCATTTCAGTGTATGACTTCAGCAATAGCAATGCCAACAACAGTTCATTCATACAGCCATGCCAACCTTAATATTTGGTACAGCAAGATACTTCTCACAGTGGTAGAAATTGGGAGATACATCAGAAGTAGTTACCTAGCTATTTTAAAAATCCAGCTGTTTCTCTTTTCTGGACAACTGGTCTATGTATGCCTTGCAGCCTGTTCTAAGACCTCCTAAATAAAGACATTTCATTGAAAGTGGAGGAAGAAAAAATTTCAGCCATAAGGTTTGGTAAAATAAAATTTAGCTGCCAATTCAGCTGGGTCCTGCTTATGGAATTGAGATGTCTGGTATCCAAAAATCAACATGTCCTGATTTACTCTTGGATCATAACTTTGAATCTAAGCTAAGTTAATTATATTTGGATTTCATGATTCTTCTGCACTGTGATTAGATCCATTAATTCATCTACATGTAGGTACAAAAAATTGCCAAGCTGCTGCCAACAGGTGTGTGTGTGGGTTATTTCAGACTTAATAAATAGAATTCAATTATTAAAAGCTATCACCAACACTAGGTAATAGCAAGAGCGTTATTGTGGTGGTCATAAATCAAAGACTACCTGAACTGTTAAATTACTGAGAATAATACCCTAGTCAATTTAAATGTTGATGGGTTCTTGTCACACAATTGTTTTGACTTATTAAAAATATTCAGCATGATTTCCTGCCATTCCCAGTTATAGCACAATATCACTAGTTTCATAATATTAAGGCATTTCACCTTCTTTTCCTCTACAGGAGTTTTACAAGAGCCAATGGATGGAAACTAATCAAGGAGAGAAGCAATCTAGAACTAAGGAGAAATTGCCTAATGTGAGAACAATCAACTACTGGAATGGCTTGCCTTCAGAAGTTGTAGGTGCCCTGTTACTGGAGGCTTTCAAGAAGAGACTGGACAGCCATTTGTCTGAAATGGTAAAGACTCTCCTGCTTGAGCAGGGGGTGGACTAGATGATCTCCAAGGTTGCTTCCAACTCCGTTAGTCTATGTTTTATGTTCTATTTCTTAATCATGAAGTTACATACATTTTATACACGGATTTGAAATATAAATGTAAAAGATGCACTTAAGCAAAACAATTATTTCAGCAGAAGTTATGGATCTTGCAAGACTTCCTAATTATTCATTACATATTTCTGGATACTCTTACCCACTTACTCAAAACCTAATTAGTATGTAGCCTGCTTAATGTCTTCTTTGATTCCATATGTGGTTATTTTGTAACAACTAGCTCTTTTTTATGATTATCCATCAACTCAAAAGGCTGATAAAGCACAATTCCCAAGAAGCTTATGAAAGGTCTGAAGTAATGGGTATTGTTTAAAAAACTAATTTAGCTTAGTCATTTGTATATCATTAGAAAAAGTTGGAGGGAGGGCGGGACTTGTGTCCCAGTGATACTACGTGCGATTGGGAAGCTCCTGGATCGCCGTAGATATCTTCTCAGCTGGACGGTCCATTTGGACCTAAACCGTCCCGAAGAGACGGTGAAGGGAAAGAGCATGACCTGTCGATCCCAGGGACATCGCAAAGTCCCTGGTTGATCCAGGAGAAGCTCTTTTTGCCAGTGGAAAAGAGGCAGCCATCAAGCTGCTGAAGCTGGGACAGCTCCGAAAGAAAGGCAAGATCGGATGAAGGTGTGTCGGTTTGGTGACAGGTTCTTTTTCATTCACTTATTTCTGAAGAGAACACCCCAATAACTGGAAAGTGGACTTAAAAAGTAAAGAGAACAGTTTATAAGCGGCGAGATTAAGCTTTTCTTAAGATTGATGGCTTTTTTCTTCCTTTTTATCTTTTCTGGAACTATTTGATTTTAAAAGGGACTGGCTTTTCCTCTATGTAAAATAATCTTTTGTTCTGATGGTCTTTTTCCTTTTTTTTCCACTAATATTTCTTTGGATTAAACGCTGTTTATGATTTTAAGAACTTTTTAGAAAAGAGAGCAATACCAATGTGCCTTTTCTTTTTTTTTCCCCCTTTTTTCTTGCTCTTGAGGGGGAGGAGTGAAAGTGAAAGCACTGCCATTTAGAGGCTTGGATATACTGTATTCCTTTCTTCTTCGTTTGTTTATCTATGTGAGCTGCATTCAAGGACATAGAGTTCCTTCTTGAAAGAGATAGTGGGGTGAGCACGACGGATTGTATACATAGGTGCCCATCTGTGAACTATTGATAGCAGAACCCAGAGTTGGAACTGAAAGAAAGAAGACTAAAGTGACCTTGAAAATATATTCTACTGGAAATTTGACTTGATATTCTAAAAACCCTTGGATATCTGGTGGCAGTAGTTTTCTTTTTCTCTTTGGCTGGATTTGTGGCTGCTCTATCTTTTCCACACACACCCCCATTGATTGAATTTTTATTGTTTGGATTATCCCTTTTTCAATTTTTAGCCAGGAATTTTTCTTTTCCCTTTTCTCTGCCTATGATTTGCTCCCCTTTTCGCTTTTTTTCCTTTTTTCATTGGATTAGGGTATATAGATACCTGAAGTCTCTTCCCCTTTTTTCCTTTTTATTTTTTGAACTGGGAACCACCTGTTGTTGCTTTTTGAGACCTTCCTTTTCTTCTTTACTTTTTTTTCTATTTTTGTATACAAGTGGAACCAACTGGATTAAGGTGTACAAGAACCTGAAGAATTTTTTGTTCCTTTAATTTTTTTATATATTCCTTAATATTTTTAATTTTTACTTTTTTCCTTTTTGTCTACTTATTTTTATTATTTTGGAGGGCCCTCTGCTTTTTGGGGCCCTACTAGGAAATAACTATAAAATGAGTAGACAAGCAATACTCCATGCTCTCAATCAACAACTCCTGCTTCTTCACCATCTGGAGGTCAGCGATCAATACAGGCAATGTTGCAACAGGAAAAGGAAAAAGAGAAGGAGGATACATTACAGAAGATTTTGCAAGGAATTCAAATTCTACAGACAAAAGTAGAAAATGTTGAAAAGAGTCATGAGAATATCTCCCAAAAATTGAACAGACAAATCAAAAGGTGGAGAAGATTCAGCAGAAAATAGATAAGACGGATGAAAAAGTTGAAAATATTCAACAGAAAATTGGAAAGACAGATGAGAAAGTGGAAAATATCCAAGAGATGATGACCAAATATGATGAAAAGATTAAGAAAATTGAAGAGCAGGACGAACAAAGAGATAAGGAAATTGGAAATATCAATATCAGATTGAGTGAAGTTGAAAAAGACAGGATTGAATCATTGAGAGGAGAGATGGATAGATCAGAATTTTACTTGAGATTTCAAAATGTGGAGGAAGAAAAGGGTGAAAACCTCGTTGGAAAAATGATAGAAATATTGGCGGAAGCACTAGAAATAACAAAGAGAAAATGATGGATGGAATGGATGAAGTGTTTCATGTACATACAAGATATGCAATGAGGAATAAGCTACCAAGAGAAGTCCATATTAGATTTACTAAGAAAATTATTAAAACACAAATTTTGCAAATGACAAGAGAAAAGACATTAAGGTATAAAGACAAAGAAATTGTGGTGCTGAAACAGGTACCAAGAAGAGTAAGGGAGATGAGGAGAGAGTACCTCTTTCTAACCAAAGAACTGCTTAGAAAAGGAATAAATTATAGATGGCTGATACCAGAAGGCCTTCTGTTTACATGGCAGGAACAAAGACATAGAATTGACACGGTTGAAAATGTGGAATCATTTTATTATGAATATATTAGAGGAAAGGAGGAAGATACGAGAAAAGAAGAGCCCCTAATTGAACCTCAAAAGGAGTTGATAGCAGTAATTGAAAGAAAAGGAAAAGAAGAAGGTGCAGTAGGCGGGTGCCCAGAGAACGAAGAGAAATAAGATCCACCACAGCAATAAATCCCTCTTACAAAATCTAAAATGGAGGAAAGAAAACTGGTTACGATGAATATAAATGGACTCAATTCAATCATTAAAAGAAGGAAAGTATTTCACAAATTGGAGAAATTAAAATTTGATATAATTTGCCTACAAGAGGTACATATTAAAAACAACCTGAACACGTACTGAAACAAAAAAATTAAGAAAATTGTTTACTTCATTGGCACAATGTAAAAAAAGAGTGGTTCTATATATTAAAGAAACAATTTTGGCTGAATTAATTTATACAGATGATGATGGAAGAATCTTAATGGTAGAAATAATGGACAATAATACTAAAATACTTTTAATAGCAATATATGCTCCAAATGATCACCAAGAGGAATTTATAATAAACTCCATAAAAAAATAATTGAACTGGACTACATTAATTTATGCATGATGGGAGATTTTAATGGAATAATTAATGAGCAGCTGGATTATAAATCACAAAAAGCCACAAAGAAAGCTAGAAAGAAACTACCAAAAGCCTTTTTTCAAATGATAGAAGAAATAAATTTAAAAGTTGCATGGAGAGAGAAATATAGGAAATAAACAATAACATTTTACTCAAACAGGCATGAATCATGGTCAAGAATAGATATGATATGGACATCAGCTGATCTATTTTTAATATACAAAAATTGAAATAGAAGTAAGTATCTGGGCTGATCATAATCCAATGATTATTATTTGGAAAGGACAAAAGATGAGATCTAGATGGACATTAAACAATAAGATATTAAAGGAAGAAGATTTTAAACAGAAAATGGAGAGAGAACTGGTATTCTTTTTTAAAGAAAATAAGAAAGAGGATACAACGTTACAGAATCTCTGGGACACGATGAAGGCCTATACAAGAGGCTTGATAATTGATTATACAAGGAAAAGAAATATCAAACAAAAAAGACTTTTAAAACATTAGAAGAAGAATATAAAAAACTGGAAAAAGAACTACAGAAACCTCCACAAAAAAAGATGTTAAAATCAAAATGGATATAACCAAACATAAAATGGAATTAATGGAAAAAGAAGAGCTAGCCCAAAAGATTAAAAATGCTAAACAGAATTATTTTGAGGACAAACAAACCAGGAAGATGGTTAGCCTATAAATTAAGAAAGGAAAGAGAATCAAGGAAAATTAGCCATTTAATAGATGAAGAAGGACATCCTTGTTACGGAAATGAAGGAAAAAAAAAGAATTATATGAGACTATTATGGAAAATTGTACTATCAAGAGAGTATTCAAGAAGAAAAAATTAAACAATATATACAAAAGGCAAAGTTACCACAGATACCTAAAGATATCGAAATAATGTTAGAAGAGAATATAACAATGATGGAGTTAACAGAAGCCTTAAAGAAACAAAATACAGGGAAAGCACCAGGCCCGGATGGTTTACCAGTGGAATTTTATAAGACTTTTCAGGAGGTGTTAAACCTCCAATTATTAGAAGTTATGAATGAAGTCATGCAAGAGAAGAGAATACCAAAGACTTGGTCAGAAGCTTATATCACACTTATACCGAAGGAAGACACAGACTTACAACAAGTTAAAATTTTAGGCCTATTTCCTATTAAATTCAGACTATAAAATTTTGCTTCAATTTTGGCAGAAAGACTGAAAAGATACTTAAACAACTTTATACATGTTGACCAAAATGGGTTTCTGCCAAAAGACAAATCAAACATAATATGAGAATAATCCTGGACACTCTGGAGTACTATGAGGCACATCCTGAAAAGCAAATGGCCTTGATGTTTCTGGATGCTCAAAAACCTTTGATAACGTGAGTTGGCGCTTCATGTTACTACAATTGACACAAATGGGCTTTGGCAAAAATTTTATACGTGCTATTGAGACTATATATTCTGAACAAACCGCAAGGGTTTTGATAAATGGAGAATTGACAGAGCCTATAAATATAAGAAAAGGGACTAGACAAGGCTGCCCACTGTCGCCCCTGCTGTTTGTGTTAACCTTAGAAGTGTTAAACAGGTGTATTAGAGAAGATAAACAAATAAAAGGAATGAAAATTAAAAGAGAAGAATATAAGTTACAAGCCTTTGCAGATAACCTGGTATTTATATTAGAGGACCCACTGGAATCAGCGCTTAAGCTAATTGAAAGAATAGAAGAATATGGAGAAGTAGCAGGATTGAAAATAATAAAGAAAAAACAAAGATATTAACAAAGAATATGTTAGCGAGACGGAAGAAAGAATTGGAAGAAGCTTTAGAAATACAGGTCACAAGTAAGGTTAAGTATCTAGGGATATATATTACAGCAAGATGTAGTACACTGAAGGAGGATAATTACATTAAACTTAAACAGCAGATAGCGACAGACTTGGAAAAATGGAAAAACTTACAACTATCGTTGATTGGGAGAATATCAACAATCAAGATGAATGTATTGCCTAGAATTCTATACTTATTCCAGACAATTCCAATCAGATTAGGAAAGAGTTTTTGAAGACCTAAATCGAATGATGTTGAAATATATATGGCAAGGCAAAAAGCAAGAATAAAACTTAAGTTATTGCAGGATGCAAGATTAAGGGAGGTTTGCTTTGCCCAATTGGGAACTATACTATACTATCAGGCAAATTTGATGTGGGTAAAAGATTGGATAACACTAAGGAATACTAGATTATTGACTCTAGAAGGACATGACTTGCTATTGGGGTGGCATGCATTCCTTTGGTATAAGGAACTAAAACACAAGGGTATTTTAGAAGACATTATATTCGAGAAGCTTTGTTTTAAACTGGGAGAAGATTAAAAACAACATTACTTGAAAATTCCAATATGGATATCTACTATTGAAGCCTTTTCATATCCAGTAATATATAAAAAGGAACAAACAGCTAGATATGGTGAGATATTGAATGAAAGGGGTGAACTTAAATCTATGCAAGCGTTGGAAGAACAAGGTATAAAAATGAATTGGTTTTCATATTTGCAAGTACAATCTAGATTTGATAAGGATATTAAAATAGAAGGTATTTATAACAAGCAGATTGGGCTAGACAAAATATTGATGGGTACTGATGAAAAGGTGATTAAAAACTTTATGGATATTTTTTAGAAATTAAAATGGAAGAGGAACAAGTTAAAGAAACAATGATTGCTTGGGGAAAATTTTGGATATGGGATTGATCTAGAGAAATGGGAAAAATTATGGTCCCAGAATTATAAAATGACAATGTCAACTGCTTATAAAGAAAATTTGTATAAGATGTTTTACAGGTGGCACTTACCCCGACGAGAATTTCAAGAATGTTTAAGAATAAATCGGATAAATGTTGGAAATGTCATCAGATACCTGGATCATATTACCATATGTGGTGGACTTGTTCGGATGCAAAAAGATATTGGACTAAAATCCACATATGGTTGGAAAAAATGATACAACAACACATAGACTTGAAACCAGAAATATTTTTATTGGGAATTATACCAGATATCTACAATAAAGAGTTGAAATATTTGATTGTAAATGTTTTAACAGCAGCTAGAATTGTATTTGCCAAAAATTAGAAGAATGATAAAATACCTATGCAGGAGGAAGTGATTAGGAAAATTATGGACTGTGCTGAAATGAGTAAATTGACATTTGAAATTAGAGAACAAGAAGATAAACAATTTTACAAGATATGGGATTTGTTTTATCAATGGTTGGATAAAAAGACTTGGTAATGCAATAGACTATATAATTTTGTAATAGAAATATAATAGGATGATATAAAATATAATGTTGATATATATAACCATTGGATGAAAGTATAACATAAATTTTAGATTAAAAATATATCTCGTATATATGATGAAATAAATAGTTTAACTGTACACAAGTAATAATTGATAAATACATAATGTTTTATGGATAATATGAGAAATTTTCTTTTTGATAAATTGTGAGTGATGAATATGAAAGGATGACACAAAGGATTTGTAACCAACTGACACACTGTATGTATATATGGAAGATGGTTTTTATGTTTTGTATGTCCTGTTTGTATGTTTGTATCAAAAATAAAAAACTTTTTTATAAAAAAGAAAAGAAAAAGTTGGAGGAAAGTACATTTAATAACAACATTTTAATCATAAAGCAAATTGAATTCACAAGGCATGCAAATTCGAAGAATCAATCTAGCTAAACAAAGCATATGAGCTTTTTTTTCATCTAACATCTTAATTAAATAGTGGGAATGCTGTAAATGTAGTATGCTTTACAGCAGTTATACAAACATGAAGAAATAGGATAATCCTAGAAATTTGACTAAACATTGTTCACAACTGTTAAAATCTGAATGATTTCAGAAAGAAATGAAATATAATTTGACTTACCACAGAAATAAAATTGAACTTATGAAAGCATGAATGGTTAAACAGAAGGTTTTGGTTTAAAGTGAGTTCAGAAAAAAATAAAAGATAAAACAAATAATTGATGAATATATTAAAGATGAAACATCAAATATTATGATATATATATATATATATATATATATATATATATATATATATTTGGGTAGTAAAGTAGTATAAGATTGAGAATAGTTGAAAAACATCGCCAAGGTATTCTCAATCTTACACGGACAAGACCCAATACACCAAGATAGATAGATTAGATAGATAGATAGATAGATAGATAGATATATTCTTCAATATTACTTGGAAACAACATTATCATCATCATCTTGCAATTGTGCTTGATTCTATGGACCTGCAAAGCAATGTAACTCAAAAGAAGAACATTCAGTTTGGGCTCCATTAACAGAAATATAATTTCAAAACTGAGAGAACAATTTTTTTCTGCTTTATACAGGTCCTATCTTGAGTATTGTGTCCAGGTCTGTACTCTTAAATGAAAAAAAGAAGGTTAAGAGCAGTTATCTCTAATTCAAAAAGTGCAGGTATAATGGAATAATGGATTTAAGTTACAGGAAGACAGATTCTGATTTAATATTAAGGGGGAGAGCCTCAGACAGTGCAACATTGGAACCAATTACTCAGAGACATTGTGGGATCATACACAGTCATCTGTCTGCAAAGCTTTAATTTGGATTCCTACAGCAAACAAGGTGTGATTCAATGGCCTTTTCCAGCTCTATGTTTCATTTGTTAAGCTATATTGCCAGCATTGCTTGATACCAACAGGATTAATGTGCCAAAAAAAACCCCACAAAATGTAATACAGGTTGTTGTTTTTTAATAAAATCCAGGTTGAAATACATTCTATGTATCAAAAATAATAACTACACAACTGTAATATGATTTGTGCAAAATTTGCTAATCCCCAAATTATCAAACCAACCTCCAGTGTTCTCCGCAAAATACCTGCCTGTACTCTCATTGCCTCATTGTCAAAGAAATATAGCCCATGACATACAGAATTCTCTCTACTATTAAAAGTTTGCCTTTGAAACCAAGTTTGCAATGCAAACCCAATGTCAATGAGTTTGAAAGAGGGCTACCAAGATGGAATCCAAATCCTATGAGGAATAATTAAAAGAACTCTATGTTTAGCCTGTGGAAAAGACTGAGGAGATGGGGGAATATGTGATAGCAGTGTTCAGATATTTAAAGGATGTTCATACAAAGGAGGGAGTTAAGTTGTACTCTATTGCCCTAGTAGACAGGACCAGAACAAATGTGCTGAAATTAAAGAAAACATAGATTCAATTTAAATATTAGGGGAATTTTCCTGATGATAAAGGTTTTCACTCAGTGATGTAGTTACCTTGTATGTGGAATATTGTATTGTTCATTGGAATATTCAAGTAGAGGTTGGATAGCTATCAGCCTGAAATTCTTTAGCACATCGTATATTGAGCAAACAGTTGGACCAGATGACCTATGAGATTACTTCCAAATTTATTCCAAACAGGATCCTTTAATGAAATTCTCCTGCATTTTTTTCTTAGCGATTTCTCATTCACTTTGATGAAAGAATTTGCTCTGAAAATGATTTCAATGGAGACAAAAATCTTTTTGATGGAATGTGATAATTTTGTATTCAAAATTTGGATAAAGAATGCCTAATAATTTTCTGTATTTCAGTGCACAATATTATTTCCAATAGAGAGTAGTCTTCCTGTCCTCCAATACTTCAATTAATATTAATAGATTTTAAGAGATGTTGGAACACTTTCCTTTCTTCTGAAGAAATTTGGATAAATCATCAACCCAATTTTTATCCACACAATTTGGATGCTGCTTTTTTTTTAAAAAAATATTGATATCTGTATCAATACTTCTACCATAGTTCAGACCAAGATAGATAATACAGAAAGGAGCAAAAAGCTGGTATTTACAAAGACTCCTCTTTGTGTAATTGTTTGAAGAGTATTTAAGACACAACCATTCTGACACTAATGAAGAACAAGTCAGTTGCTTATTATGCAAAACTAAAGTCATGGCCAATCCACATGAAGTCAAACTAATAGTTTTTCCATTCCTAATTGGAATAAGTTTAATTGATTGTCTCATCAGTCTGAAGCACCTGAAGTTATAAAATTAATCTGAGTTGATGAACATCTCACTGAAATTTGACATCAATAAATGAATCAAGTGAACAAAGTTAGAGGTTAGGGGAGCTTAAGCGTATGTATGTGCATGCTGCACTAAAGATATTGGTAAAATTATACCAAGAAACAAAACGCCTTCCTTTCATCAAAGATCAAACTCAGTAGTTATAGTTCAGTGTTAGTATCAAATGGAAAGCATGGGAGAAAACTTAGAAGAAGAGCAATTTTCAGAAACCCAACAATCTGTAGCTTCAAAGGAAAACTAAAGTTCACTTTTCAAGGATTTTCCAGGGTACATAAAAAAAAAATAGAAATAGAAAATATCTAACATGCAAGCACAGCCTGATCTTCAGAATGCTATTAGAGTCTGCAGGCTTCTCTGATGGAAAATACACAAGAAATCTTTGAAGGGGGCAGTTTTCAATCACCCAACAATCTGCAACATCAAAGGCAATATTAAAGTTCTCTTCTAAAGTGCTGCCAAGGATGGAAGATACTTTTTTAAAAAGTATAAAGTATCTAACACTGAAGCACAGTTTCAGATTACTATTGAAGTTTGCAGGCCTTGGAAACTAAGAACAACATCAAACCTATCTGAACTTATGAAGGGACAGAGTACTCACACAGAAGGCTCTATTAGACTAGAACTTGGGCTGTAATTGCATTTCTGCAGGTACTTTTCCAACCAAGTGAAATGAAACATATCTGTCTGCCTGCCTTCTAGCAGGGAATGTGCCACATTTTTATTCCTAGTTCATTCAAATATTTTCCTTTTCCTCTGAGCTACTCATTTGCCTTATGCATATTTACATAACCTAACATGGGCTCTAATCAGCTAGTGGACTTTACCATTTTTGAAGAAGGCTGGGAGTCCCTCCCTGCCCACTTGATGCTTACTAAGGTGTTGGTGATCATCTAAGCCTTCTGCAATATTAAAGGGCATTTTGCCCCAGATTGTTTCATTTCTGTCCCATGATTCAACTAGATAATCTGTCCCATGACTCAACTAGAGAATCTAATAATTGGTTTCCTTTATGATGTTCTGTAACTAGTTTGTCATTACCTTCTCTATAATTTTTCTTAAGAACAGTAGGTTGGAGACTGAGAATACCTATTAAATATATTCAGGTCAATAAACTGCTTCTTCAGAAGAAAGATACAATATCGTCCCCTTCAAGGCAGATAGCAATTGTAATGGTATATGAGAAATAACTTGGGAAACAAGGTGAACAGATCCTGCTTAGGAAATGGTCAGATAAGAGAAAGCATAATCTGCACCTGGATAGTATCTGCGTATAGCTGGCAGAGCAAGAGACTCAGAAGGGATCTTTCCTAGTTTTTTGGGCTGTAAAGGAGACTGTGGGAGAATTGTACTTTCAGATTTAATTTTATTGATTTTTATTTTGGCTTGCAAGATTCAGTCAACATAGCTTTATAATAAATAAGTTAATGTAGTTTTATAATACATAAGATTCATTTATCTAGTTGTGCTTGGTGGTGCAGGCTGCTAATAGCCTAGCACTTAGTTCCAGCTGCCTGTAATTATTGCAGGCTCGAATCCCACCAGGCTCAAGGTTGACTCAGCCTTCCATCCCTCGGGGTAGGTAAATTGAGGACCCAAGATTGTTGGGAGCAATAAGCTGACTTTGTAAAAATGCTGCTTAGTAATAAGCAGGCATATACAATGGAAGGAAGGCTATTGCTGAGCACATTGGGTTGTATCCCAAAATTGTAAGCCACCCTGAGTGTCCGGAGAAGGGCGGGATATAAATATGAATTACAAAAAAACTTAAGAAAGAACCGAAACATCACTCTTCTGCCATGTGAGTTTGTTAAAATTATTTTTTCTTTGAAATAAATTTCAAAAGCCAAATTCTCTTTCATCAGGCTGAATGAGAATTGTCATTCTCAAATGCTTTGAGAATTCCCAGTGACAAGATGAGAAAAATAAAAAAAATATAGCAGATAGTTAATTCTGTACTACAATTAATCTCAGAGATTCATAGAACAATGTTATAATATGATTTCACAAAAATGCAATTACTTAGACTGTTCTGAATATTTTATTAATCTTAATTATGTAAATAATTTTACCACGGACCAAATAGAATGAGAGCACCAAACTTGATATTACAAAAATATCAGAATTACGCAAAACACTTTAAAGAAAAAAATAAGATATCCTGGAGTTGTTTTCAAGGCTGGAGCTTCATGAAATTGGAGCTGTTCTTTCTGATAGCAGAACATTTCCATTGAGGTCAGAATGATCACTCCAAAGTTGAAACAGGACATGAATAATTAGAAATATTTCTGTCCTTCATTTAATAGATGTATTCATATTTCTTGGCTAAATTTACTTAAACAAAACCTCAATTGGATTTTAGTTAGCACGTGCATATACAATAGCACGTGCTAACTAAAAGAGAGTCGGTGGAGGACAAGCCATGCCGAATCTGACCATGTCCAGCTAACAGCCTATATTAGGACTTATCTGGTGGCAATGAGGGCGGCGAGGTGTGCTTACTTCTCTGCTCTCATTGCATCCGCCCTGTTTAGGGTCACTCGTTCCCTCCTACATTGGGAGGTGAGGGAGGACCCTTTGCAGGGTAGAGCTGAGGAATTTAGTCAGCATCTGTTGGATAAGGTCGCTCAGATTTGGGCCAGCTTGGACTCAGACTGGCAGGAGTTAGAGGAAGGAGTGACAATGAGTCTAGCAGATACCATCTGGGCTGAGTTTGAGCCTGTGTTCTTGGATGAAGTGGACAGGATCATGCAGAGGCTGAGCTCCACCATGTGTTTATTGGACCCGTGCCCTTCCTGGTTGGTTTATTCCTCCAGGGAGGTATCACGCGGCTGGCTCCAGGCAGTAGTCAACGCTTCTTTGATGGAGGGCTTCTTTCCCACCGCCTTGAAAGTGGTGGTGGTGAGGCCCCTCCTCAAGAAGCCTGCCTTGGACCCAGCCATTTTGAACAACTTCCATCCTGTCTCCAACCTTCACTTTCTGGAGAAGGTTGTTCAGAGTGTGGTGGTTCAGCAGCTTCCGATGTTCCTGGAAGAAGCCGATTACCTAGATCCGTACCAATCGGGCTTCCGGCCTGGACACAGCACAGAGACGGCATTGGTCGTGCTGGTGGATGGTCTCTGGAGGGCTCGGGACAGGGGTTTTTCCTCTGTCCTAGTCCTTTTAGATCTCTCGGCGGCTTTTGATACCATTGACCATGGTATCCTATTGCGGTGGCTCGGGGGGCTGGGGGTGGGAGGCACCATTTTACGGTGGTTCTCCTACCTCTCGGGTCACTCGCAATCGGTGTTGGTGGGAGGGCAGAGATCGAGCCCGAGGCCCCTCATTTGTGGGGTGCCCCAGGGGTCAGTCCTCTCGCCCCTCCTGTTCAACATCTACATGAAACCACTGGGTGAGATCATCCGTGGTTTCGGAGTGAGGTATCATCAGTATGTGGAGGATACCCAGCTTTTCATCTCCACACTGAACCATATCAGTGATGCCCTCTCCGTGATGTCCCATTGTCTGGATGTGGTGCGGATCTGAATGGGAAGAAACAGGCTTTGACTCAACCTGGCCAAGACCGAGTGGCTGTACATACCGGCATCTTGGATTATTCAGGACATTCCATCTTTGGTCATGGGGGGAGAGGTGTTGCCCCCTGTGGACAGGGCACATAACCTGGGGGTCCTCCTGGATACACAGCTCAGTTTGCAGGAGCAGGTGGGAACTATGACCAGGGGAGCATTTGCCCAGGTTCATCTGGTTCGCCAGTTGCGCCCTTACCTGAACCGAGATGCCCTACGGACAGCCACCCATGCACTTGTCACTTCCCGAATCGAATACTGCAAAGCTCTCTACATGGGACTGCCCTTGTGGATCACCCGGAGGTTGCAGCTGGTGCAGAATGCGGTCGCGCGGGTTGTGATGGGAGTGTCCCGATACTCCCATGTTACACCCCTCCTGCATGACCTGCATTGGTTGCCAGTTGCCTTCCGGGTGAGATTCAAGGTACTAGTGATGACATACAAAGTCTTACATGGCTTGGGTCCGGGGTACTTGCAGGAACGTCTTCTGCTGGCATCAGACTCCAATCGCCCTGTACACTCCCAGGCAGGGCTTCCTTGGGGTGCCGTCGGCCAGACATTGTCAGCTGGGGGTGCCCAGGGGTAGGGCCTTCTCTGTGGGAGCTCCTACCCTGTGGAACCAGCTCCCCTTGGGTCTTCGCTTGGCCCCTGATCTCCTCTCCTTCTGCTGCAACCTGAAGACCTGGCTGTTTCAGCAGGCTGGCCTGGACTGAAATAAGGGGCGGGGGGCGGTTCAAGTAATTTTAACTTAATTTTACTAGTTTGATTATTAGGCTTGTGTTATTTAATTACTTTTTAAATAACTTATTGTATTGTTTTTATACTGTGAGCCTCCCTGAGTCCTCAGGGAGAGAGGGTGGCATACAAGTCTAATAAATAATAATATTATTATTATTATTACTATTACTATTATTATTATTTAAGAGAGCAAATATTCGGAAAGCAACATTTAATCCTATTGGAAAAACATTATTCAAGATACCATCAGCACTTTTTGAAAATGAAAACTGGAATTAAATTATAGTAGGAGATGGGAGAAGTAGTGAGAACTAATTCTGACAAGGTCAGAGGCAAGCAACCTGACTGCTTTTATTTATTCTTTAGAGCATTTTAACAGTTCTAACATTGTTTTTAATTCTTGATTGTATGCTGCCCAGTGTGCTGACCCACTAAGATGGGCATCCATAAAAATGTATTAAATAAATAGGCAACCAAAATAATCAAGGATTATTTTTAAAAAGTGTAAAGAGTTATAACTGGGTCCATGTCACTAAGGCTTCATTCTTTTCAGAATGAAGGGTGAATGTTGCATGAATAGATTAGCTGTATCATATATTAAACACTCAGACTACATCATGTGATGCACATGAACCCATTGATGGGGATCATCAGTCAAAATGAGACTGTGCCTTGGATAGAAATGAAAGTACCTTTTCTGTCTAATTTTCCAAAGTAAAATATGTAAGCTCCTCACTGTTAAGCTGTGAGATGATATATCTGTTCATGTACCTTTGCTCCAGTCTAGAGTAGTTTTTCTCAAACTTGGCAACTAAACTGAAGTCCACACATCTTAAAGTTGCCAAGTTTGAAAAACACTTCTTTACAGCATTCAGGACATCTCTATTTCCCTTTCCCTCCTCCCATTCCACCTTCACAAATCCAGCTAATAGGCAAGCATTGCCTTCCAGACTTTATTACCAGTTATACAGTGTAAGCTAATCCACCACTACCTAAACAAATATTCCTTAAACTCAGGGGTGTCAAACTCAAGGCCAGGGGCCAGATCCGGCCCATGGGGTGGTTAGATCTGATGCACAGGGCAGCCCTGGAAATAGTGAAAGACTGGCCCACGATGCTTCTGCCAGTGAAAATGGAGCTTGGAAACCCATTTTTGCTGGCAGAGTGTTCAGGCCACCACAGGTGCCCCTGACATAAGTGACATCGAGTTGGCCACACCCATCATGGCCCACCCCAGCCACCTGAGGTCAATCATAACCCTGATGTGGCCCTCAATGAAATCGAGTTTGACGCCTCTGCTTTAACTACTCATTCCCAAACTCAGTTATCATCACTTCTTAGACTATATATTCCTGGTCTTTGAAATCATCTACTTTAATTAGGACCTGACCATTAGTTGTCCAGGTTGATGAAGTCTGCCTTGGATTATGATGTCTGTTTGTTCAGTCTTAATGAATAAAATTCAGTTTTCAGGCTATATTAGAATTGGGCCAAAATCTTGCTTGACAAAGGCCCCCAGTACATATATCAAATGGTAAAAATGTGTATCGGCTTATGTTTAAAATTACATTATTGATAATGAAAGCAATTAATCCTACTTTTTGCATATCACTAAATTGAGATGCTTCAGAATTAGAGTTGAAAACATTAATTTCAATCTTATCCTGCAATATTTTAACATGTCTTTTAATAAGTTTTTCTTTTTAAAAATATGTTGTTCTTTAAGAAATGGTAACCTTCCCATTGTTTATTTCATGGAAATATGAATCAGATCCTACATAACACAGGAGGGAAAAAGAGGAAGAAGACAGTGTGTATGTGTGTGTGTATGTATATGTATATATGTATGTATATTGATATGTAGATATGTTTGTTTGTTTTGTTTCTAAGTTACTAGCCAAACTAACAAACCACACTATTGATTTCTGCACTCTGTTTTAATTACTGAAATATTTTGATGGAATGTAATTATGTTATTCATTTAAAGTGCTCTTTAGGAATCCCCTTTTCTTCTAAGCTGGCCACATCATTTTAGAATATTGCATTGTTGAGTTCTTACCGCAGTTTGGCGTTGCTACAGGCAACAGGATTCAGCTCTCTGATGCAGGCACTTCAGCAATATGAAATATAATGGGTTTTTAAATCATGCTTTCTCCTTGAAGAAACACCAAGCCATGATTATTTTTAAAAAATCTGAACTCTGACATAACTAGAAGACAGGTCAACTTTCAAGCCTATGTTCTTCTTCCTGGGAATGCTGAATCTCAGAACTAGGAAAAAACTGGTTTATTTTTGCTCTGCTAAAAAGGACAATGTTTTGGGGTCAAAAGAGCAGGACTTATAGCATCTTGCTGCTGAACTTCATAGTGTTGCATACCTTTCTATAACTCCCATGACTGTAAAGGGGAGGCAGCAGACCAGGAATTAATCAAAAATGGAGCTTGTAAAGTTTCGAGACTGAAAAATCAGTTTTCAAACGGTCTCCAAAAACCAGTCTCCAGCTCAAACAGTTGCCATTATGGAAATTTTAAGCAGTTGAAAAGTTGAGGAAAATGTAGTGAGAAAAATAGAAACATAAGCTTGTAGAAACATTTTCTAAGCACCAACAGTTGCAGGACATCTGTAATTAGATTCCTGACCTCTCATTTTAAAATGACAGATCTGGAGGTCCGAGATATAAAATGTTTCCCCAGATTTAAATCCATTCCAAATAATATAAATGTCAGGGGGGAAGCATACTTTCAGAGGAAAAGGTAAGAGTGAATACATGTGATCACATTTTTGTGCCTGACAACAATACAAGCTGAAGTGAGAGTAATTGTAGTTGTACAGGAGAGCGTTATCTGAGTGAGACAACAGCAACCATATTCATTTATTTTCTTGCATATTTATTTAATAGTGTTTTGTCCTTTGTTGCAAAGGCAGACAGTTCACCATTTAGAATCAGTTTTGATTGAAGTTTTAACTAACTAAACAGGATTTGCTTAATTAGAAATACATTCAATAAGAGTATGTTAATATGAAGTAAGTGATGAGTTCTACTTTATAAACACCATATGGGAGACCCAGATTGAGTACTCAGAAATGCTCTTTGTTTCTTCTGTCTTCCCTATTGCTCCCACATTAGTAATAAATATTAGTATTAATGCAGGATTGTTTATAGATTTTTTCATAGTGTTAGTTAACTCTCTCTCTCTGTGTGTGTGTTTGTGTGTGTGTGTCTGTGGGAAACAGGTAGTTAATTTTATCATTTTTAATGGCTGATCTGGTTCACCCAGCCCCTCCCAGGAGTCTCCATGGGGCCCGTTTTGGATACCTAGTAAGTACAGGGCTTGCATGGAGTGTCGGGGAGAGTGAAAAATGAGCCTCCCAGACAGTCCAGAAGGCCAAAATTGAGTCTGTTTCCAGCCTCCGGAGCCTGGGGAAGCCGTTTTCACCCTCTCAGAAGCTCAAGGAAAGCCTAAGATCCTGAGTAGGGTAAAAAGTTCCAGAAGGCCAGAAACGGGCCTATTTCCACCCTCCAAAAGGCCTCTGGAGCCCGGGGAAGCCCCCCATGGCCATGCCCGCTCAGCGACTGGGCAGAGAACCGGTTGCTAAAATTTTTGAAGCTCACCCCTCATATACACACATACATATACATACACATACATACACATCTAGGTATATGTGTCTGTGTGTCTATGTGTCTGTGTGTCTGTGTCTGTCTGTGTGTGTGTGTATGTAAGAGAAGAAACAGATCTTGAGATCTCCGGAACTAAAATTATATTTATTATACTTACTAAGCTTTCATCAGCCTCTGCTGACATCATCAGAGTATTACACTACCATTACAGAGATCCATGCCTTTATATATCATTAATCATTAATTAATGATTTTATATGGCTATCTAAAATCTTACACTGCAATGGTTTCAGTGTTATTCTGTAAGCCACCATGAGTCTGTTTGGAATTAGTGCCAAACAAATCCATTAAATAAATAGAGTCTAGGGCAGGGGTGTCAAACTCATCTGTCACGGCAGCATCATGTGATGTATCAGGACTTTCCCCCCCTTCGCTAAACCAGGTGTGGACATGCCCAGCATGTGACACATCTGACCCACAGGCCAGGAGTTTGACAGCCCTGGTCTAGGAGGTAACATGTTGATAAGGGAAGACAAATAACAAATAAATATGCATTAAAATGTCATCCCCAGACATCTGTCTCCTATGGAGTATGTTGTTCCTACCTTAGCTATCCCATCGTCGCTGTATGATATCTCCGCTTAAGTCTCTACAGAGTGTGACTTTTTCAGACTTAGAAACAAAGTAGTTATTAAGTAGTGTCTACTGAAGAATTGCCTAAGATGAATAACTATCAAAGCCTGAGGTGGAAAAAAATAAGTTTCTTTTTCTTTTTCTTTTTTATAATAAATTCAGCACAGAGAATCGTATATCATTTTGAAATAACCTGTAAAATATGCATGCTCAAATTCTACAGATGGTTTCTGTTAAGTTTGCATGAAGAGTCAGATGCAAAGAGCTTCAGTGAAGAGTTTATTAGTGACTACAGCTCGAATGGACCCGTCTTGGCTGGGCTACGGCTGCTACTTATAGCCAGCAGCCGCAGTTGCCAGCCAATCAGAGTGCAGGGTTTTCCCACACTTTTCAAACCAATCATATTTGACATTTTACAAGAACAATTCAAACTAAACCAATGACATTCAAACCTACATACATAGCACCCCTCCCCACTAGGTTCAGTCCATACCAAACCCCAACCTATCTAATGTATTCTTTTAAATAGGTGGGGCTCTTACGTGTACATTGAGACCTTCGTGGTTCAGAAGTTTTAACATTCTCACCCAGTGAGAGAGGAAATGTGTCTGCTGACATTTCCCTACTGGGACTTCCTGTGAAAGAAGACCCTGTTTGATTGTTAGAATCTGGTCTCTCCTCCCAACCCATCTCCAGCCCAATGTCAGCACCCAAGTCAGGTAGTGATGTACAATCTTCCATTTCTAAGGATGGATTTTGGCATTGTGGCAGGTTTTGGAATGGTTCCTGTCGTAATGGCTCATTACACATGGGATGGATTCTTGCTTGCTGATTATTCCCCTGCTCCTCCCCTTCCCCCCTAGAATTGACATCAGGTGAGGGAACTAGAGAGGAACAAGTGCGATGTTCCTGAGAAAACCTGGATCTAAGTTGATCAATGTGCCTGCTCCAGAGGACTCCATCCTCTGTTTGTACCCTGTAAGAACGAGGGCCTGTGATTTGAGTTATCTCAGCAGGAATCCACAAAGGTTCACCCATAAGGTTCTTAGCATAAACAGAATCACCCACACTGAACGTGCGAACTTTGGAAGTGGAATCTAGAGGTGTGTTGGGTGTGTAAGTGGGATGAAGGCAGTCAAGGGAAGACCTAAGTTTCCTACCCATCAACAACTCTGCTGGGGATAAGTTATTAGATGGGTTAGGAGTGATGTGCTGAACACTAAGAAGTTTTTCAACTTTCTCAGTGATGTCCCCAGGACCCAGTTGCTGAAGTTTCTCCTTGGTAAAACGTACCATGAGTTCAGCCCGGCCGTTAGCCGAAGGGTGCCCAGGGGCAGTGAGGGCATGTCTGATACCCTGTTGTGCTAAATAGGATTCAAAAGGTTGGATGTAAATTGAGGGCCATTGTCAGAGACAAGAACATCAGGTAACCTGGGTTACAAAAGTTTTTGAGCTGCTTGATGACAGCATCAGTTGTGGTGGATGCCATAGGGATTACCTCTAGCCATTTGGAATATGCATCTACTATAATAAGAAAGGTGTGCCCTCTGGTAGGGCCTGCAAATCAATGTGAATCCTAGACCATGGGCCCCTAGGACATTCCCATTCCTGTTTGGGGGTGAGAGGTGGGGCAGGCCTGATTACCTGACAGTTGGGACAAGATGCAACCCAGTTTTCAACCATTTTGTCAATACCTGGCCACCATACATAACTCCTGGCCAATCCCTTCATCCTTACAATACCAGGATGACCCTCATGTAACATTTCCAAAACCTCTTTTTGTAGTTTTGCAGGAATAACCACCCTGTTACCCCACAAAATACATCCTCTTAATACAGATAATTCAGTTTGTCTGGACTTAAAAGGTTGGGCCAGGTGAGGTAGATCTTGAAGAGGCCAACCTTTCTTAATCCAGCCTATAACAGGAGCCAATAAAGTGTCTTTGGCAGTCTCTCTGGCAATTTCAGCAGCATGCACGGAAGCTTGGCAACAGCTCAGGCTGTTAAACCTGCTCTTAAGATCCAGCTGACAGGAGGCTCAAGGTTGACTCAGCCTTCCATCCTCTGGTAGGTAAATTGAGGACCCAAGATTGTTGGCAATTAGCTGACCTTGTGGCTTAGTAATAAGCAGGCATATACAATGGAATGAAGGCTATTGCTGAGCTTGTGCAACAGTCTTTGGAAAAAGGTGTGTGTTTCAAGTTCAAAGTCCTCCTTGTGGCAAGGAAGTGGGCAAGGACTCAGTGCATCAGCATGTCCAATGTCCTTGCCAGGCTTGTGGATAAGTTTGTAAGAATAAGCAGCAAGAAATTCAGTCCACCTCAGCATTCTTGGTGATAGGATAGTAGTGTAGGTTTATCTCCTGCCACAATGCCTAACAAAGGTTTGTGATCTGTAACAATGGTAAATGTTCTCCCATACAAATATTCATGAAATTTCTTGACAGCTGCAACAATTGCCAATGCTTCCTTGTCCAATTGGCTGTAATTCCTCTCTGCTTTGGTCAAAGTGTGAGAGTAAAATGCAATAGGGGCTTCTCTCCCGCTGGGAAGCCTGTGGCTCAAACCCCCCCACTCCAAAGGGGATGCATCACAAGTCAGGACAACAGGCAAATTCTCAGAGAACTGTATCAGTACAGCATCAGATGTGGTTAGTCTTTTAATACTGTTAAATGCTGATTGTTCCTCCCTCCCCCAGACCCAAACAGACTTTTTGTCAAGTAATCTGTGCAATGGTTCTGCAATGGTTGCCTTCTGAGGTAGGAACATGTGATAAAAGTTAATGAGTCCAAGGAAGGCTTGCAAATCTGTTTTGCATTTAGGTCTAGGGGCTTCTTTGATTGCTTGAATCTTGGCATCGGTAGGGTGGATGCCATGCTTGTCAATCATATAGCCCAGGAACTCAACCTTGTCAGTTTTAAGAGTGCATTTTCTTCCTTGACTTTTAACCCGCTTTCCTGAATCTGGTAAGGACTTCTCTGAGTCTTTCTTGTAACTGAGTGTCATTTTCAGCAGAGATTAACACATCATCAAAGTAAGGCACTACCCCTGGCAGTCCTTGGAGCATCCTTTCCATAAGGCTTTGAAAGATGCCTGGTGCCACGCTTACTCCAAATTGTAACCTTTTACATTTGAAAGCACCTCTGTGAGTCACAATGGTTTGGGCCTATGCAGTGGCATCATCAACTGTTAGTTGTTGATATGCCTGGGCCAGATCCAATTTGGCAAAGACTGTACCCCTGCCAAGTGAATGTAATAGATGATGCACCACTGGAACTGGGTATGCGCTCTGCTGCAGCACATGGTTCAGTGTCCCCTTATAGTCCCCACAGATTCTTACTGACCCATCAGTCTTGACAGGTGTGACTATGGGTGTCTCCCATCTGGAGTGGTCAGTGGGCTCTAAAACTCCTTGAGCTATTAGTTTATCTAATTGTGCATCATTTTTTTCCTTTAAGGCAAATGGGACCCTTCTGGGCTTTAAACGAATTGGGCACCTTGGGATCTAGGTTGAAAGTGATAGGGTCTCCATATACTTGCCCAATCCTTCGCTGAAGACCTCTGGAAACTCAGACCTCAAGGCCTCCTCCCATTCAGAGTTGCTCACGTGATTGATGCCAGTCACCTCAATGCCTAGTGGATTGAACCACTCAAGTCCCAGCAAGCTTGGGCGATCCTTGTCCATGATGGTCAGGGGCAAATGTTTGGTGTGGCCTTTGAACTTCATGTTGAATTCTCTTGTTCCAACTACTGGAATCTTGTTCCCTTGGTAGTCTTTAAGAGTCAGTGCTTGCTTCTGGAAATGTTTCTTCTGAATGTTGGGAAGTAGCCTGTGAATAGTGTCCCATGACATCATAGATAAATAGAAGCCTGAGTCCACTTCCATTTGGCAAGGCCTTCCTTCAATGAGTACCTTCACATGTACTTTTCTGCTTCTTAAGGTTGAAGAATGACCAATGGTGACTGTTTGATGAGTTTCATTCTTCCCATTTGCTTCTGAGTTGCGCCCCATTTTCTCACTGAAGTTGTTGGGCTTGAAATCTTTGTCAGGAAACTTTCTTCTGTGTGGTGGAGTTCTGGATGATTTGTAGACTCTTGCTAAATGACCTCTTTTTTCACAATGAAGGCAGATGGTATCAAGAAACTTGCATTCAGTGCGGGGGTGCCCCCCACAACCTCTGCAATAAAAGTCTTGCCTTTTTCTTCCCAGGTCTTTTCCATTCTGAGTCTATAAATTCCTTCCTCCACCTCACTGCAGTCTGATTCAGAATCTATTTGCTCGCAATGAGTTGTTGTGGACTTTTCCACATCAGAATGGCTTGAGGCCTTGTTAATTTTCTTCATGGCTGCCGCTGAGGACTTAGTGGCTTCTGCTGAGGAGGCCTCTTCTATGGCTTCCTTCAATGTGATCTTAGGTTTTAATAACAATCTGCTCTGAAGCACCTTGTCTTTGAGGCCCAGAACAAATTGATCGCATGGACTTGGCCTCTTAAACTTCCAAGCTTTCCCCTTGATGATTAAAACTTTGCATGCAAATCAGGCATTCTTCAAAGCTTGCCATCTTGAAGTCAGTTGGCTGGGCTATGCTCATAGGCAGTTGCAGCCAATCAGAGTGCAGGGTTTTCCGCACTTTTCAAACCAATCATATTTGACATTTTACAAGAACAATTCAAACTAAACCAATGACATTCAAACCTACATACATAACAGTTTCAAAACACAGACACAAATATAGATATAGATATAAATATAGATACAGATGATATAGATATATATGATTTTTGTTGCATTTCTGGAGCCTTTTAATCAAATAGTCCATTCATTCAACTATGAATCACAGCAAAGTTATTTTTCAAGGATGATTTTGTGACTCAACCCTTTTCTGCGGTGGTTGTTTTTCAAGACAATAAAGAGACAAATTCACTATTTCATTTCTATTATAAAAGAACATTTCATATTTCCATCCTTTGCCAAAAAAAGTGTTTCTTCGTATAACAGACTATTAAACTTATTGGTTTAAAGTATAACAATGACTTACATAAGTGACTTCCAGGAGGAACACCTGTGGATCAATACACAGCAAATAATCTACTATGAATTTCAAAATATAAAGCTTCTGTTACAAAAGAAAGTTTCCTTCTACTTATCTGATAAAGGGGCTTTACAAGTGGAGAAAGTCTTTTGATTTATGGACACCAATGTCCTACAGTCAGTATATGTAAAAATTCAGATTTATCCAGCTTGGAAGTTTTAGATTTATTACAAATGAATCAGCAGCTTCTTTTCTGCTCTTCCCCCCCAAGCTGAAAATAAAAGATGAGATGTTTTTGATGTATGGCTTTATCTCTTTCATAGCATTCTGTTTGAAGATGTTGCTGAAACAATACTGAACATCAGAAAAAAGAAACAGACGACCTATGCAACATCTTACATCAAAATGAGTACCTACACAACTTTATCAAAAAGTGCCTGACCACTCAATGCACTACAGCACAACTACCACGAAGCTATGAAAATGATAACACATAAAAACATATGAGAAACAACCAACAGACTATGGCAACTACATCACCGTAGCACACAGATCAACTAAAGCCCTCCAAAACATACTAAGTAAACCAAAAGAGCCAGTAGCCCAAGAGAAGAAACAGAAGTCATCTGCCACATACAATGTAAGGACTCTAACAGCCACCATGTAGGGCAAACAGACAGAAGGGCATCCATGAGCCCCAACTAGCAGTCAGAAGACATGAAGAAAACTCCTTAATTTAACAACACATGGACTGACTTAACCATAATTTAAGCAGAGAAGCTGTGAGCATCCTAGATCAAGCAAAGTTCAGAAACACCAGGATTAATACTAGACCAACAATGAAGAAATGAACAATACCCCAACCAAGGAACTATCAACTCAAGCCAACAGTAAACAGTAACCTAATCAAGGAATTACCAAAAAAAAAAAACCACTCCCATCAACACAGACAGGACAAGTTGCCATATATAGACAAAGAGCAAAACCCAATCCGTCTAGCATTGAAAATGTTACCTTAGTTGGTTAATAAAATATCTTCAAGAAAATAACCAAGCTCAGAGAGCATTAAGGAATCCACAGTCTCTTTGTTTCCACCTTCTTATTGAGTCTCCACAGTTCGGTAAGAGTAAGCGGTGAGGTCATTCCATCAAATGATGGAAAAATGCACACACAATAGAAAAAAAAACAGAACAAGCAGCAGCCTCTTTATCTTTCACAATACAAAAGACATTCTGAAGACAAAGTAGAAAAAATAAAATAAAAATTTCTTTAACAAAGAAAGAATCAAGGCATTATCTGCAATTTCTATCTGAATTTGTGAAGTTTTTGATGAATCTAGAGATGAAACAAATCTAGGGGTCCTCCTTCTCTTTCCAAAATGATCCTAGAACTACAGAATATACATATGTATGTACACAAACCTCTCCCCAATCCTTATAAGAAAATGGCATGGTAGGGATGGTGATATGAAATATAACTGGAATTTTGTGACTGACAATTCAGTAAGTGGTGAACACTTTAGAAATGGTTTTTGTGTGTGGTTTTTATTGTTTTTGTCTGCAGGAGCACTCAGAACCTCATGAAGGAGGATTGTGGATGGGAAAGTTCCATCCAGACATGTGACAATTGCAAGAGATGCATAAATCCAACAAAATTCGGAGAAGTCATTCATTTCATCCCAAGAAAAGGCTTAGCTTTAGTCAAACAGGTTTTATCATTAGGATGCCAAGTTTGTTGAAATGGTATAAAATAGATAAGCTAATGTCACTGTGCTTATCCAAATTGAAGGCTAAAGTTCAGGTGTGGTGTGACCAGTGTTATGCACTGGCTCATAGGAGATGTTTACTAACTTTTCTGGAATTTTGCAAGCTGTTTAACAGCAGAGGAGAATCTCATTACCTAGCACACCAATCAGCTGATCTGTGGCTAATGGCATTGCACAGAGGCAGCAACAGGCCAGCAGAACCAGTTCTTAAACATTTAGCAGTATACTGCTGGATGGAACTGCAAACCACTCTGTGAAACAGCTGTTACATTTATTAGGACAAGCCTTATAATAGGTTGCTATGGCAATGCCACTATTATTTGCACATGCCAAGATACATTTTCACTTGCTTAGAATAAATGACTAAATGTGGGTTAGCCATTGGGGGTGCCCCATTTGAAAAGTCATGTGTGAAACTGACAATGTAATTGTAATATTAACCCTTTAGGTTAACCGTTTAGGTGTGAAAGTATCAGGAAACAGCTGAACAATAATAAAGAACTTTATTAAGTTTTTGCAAAAGGGACCTCTCTGCTCATATGGTGGAGCCAAGGAGGACATCTTTCCATAGGAACACATGTTGGTTAAATACAATTTCAAAGCCCCAACCCTGGTTACTCCCACTTTAACTTCACTGGTTAATTTCTGGGTAGACTCCATCTGTTCCATCTGTTTATTCATTTCCAGTAATCTCCATCCCTTCTGGCATAATCTCCACCCTGTTTGGCAGATTCTACATTCCGCATTTATTAATTTTAGTATGGCAACTGGACAACTTGACTCTTTCTATGATTTACCAACTCTCTATGACCTGTCAAGTATCCATCTTGATCGGAATGTGTAAAACATGTTATTGTAAATCTTACACAATATCTTACCTAATGTTCCAGTAAATGTTACTTGGAGGCTAAATAACCAAAAATTGTGTTACCTTAGTTCTGTAAGATAACTCTGTGTTCTACTTATCACAGTAACCTTTCTTGAATTTGTGGTCCTTCAGCTGGGGATGTTACTCAGTTGTGTGCTGACCAAGCCTCCACAGATTCTTAAATTATTAGAGGTCTATGCCTTGACCGAGTAGAAGATGGGACCCAAATCTCACCACCCAGGAACTCAGGGATATTCTCAAGGTATTTTTCCAATAAGATTTATCTAGTCTTGACACACTCTTCCCATTTTCACCCTTGTTTTCTGGTATCCAGAGTACATGGCATGTCTTCTTGTTCAAACACCTGCAGAAACTGATAATGGAGCAGAATGAGCAAGTGAGGAGGGAAAGAACCAGATTTTCCCCCTACCGTTGCTGATAGTAAAGCCCAACAATGACCTGAACATCTTTGCCAAAAAGCAAAACAAACCAACCATCAGAAAGAAAGATGTCCCTTTCATGCTTGAAAGAATATGAGCCAGGGAAGGGGAAGAGAGAAATTGTACTGTTGCACTAAGCAGTGACCTAATGCTTGTGTGAGTGTGTGATTGTTCTGCCACCAATAAAGAACAAAACAAATGACCCACAAAAGGGCATACCAAATGTTAATTTTCTCTACTCGTACTAAACAATGTGCACAGGCTCTACAGAATATACTTTAATGCATTCTCTCAGTAAACTATTGTTCATCCATTTAATCAATGATGAAGCAAATTAAGTTTCTGTTACTTTCTTGTACACCGAGCAGAAAAATCAAAAAGAAAATCTAAATGCTTTTCAGTAATTACAATTATCTAACTTCTGCATCTTTTTATTTGATTTTTCTTCCATGTATTTTTCCAAAGGCATCTCTCTGACATTTGCTACTTGCAGACAAATTTACAAGCAAACAACAAATATCATCTAAAGCATGACTGAAACATTAACGATTCCCTTTGCACAAATGTCTATGCATTCTTCTGAAATTATGCAAATGTTAGTCCAGGTCTCTTTTATGCTATATGTTATTTTCATATAAATTGCACTACATGCGCTCACTGCAAGATGCTAAATAATAAAACCTCCACTGATGAACTGTGCTGTCTCACAAAGATTAAATGTCCTAGTTCTTCCAAGAAATGAAGTTTAGTTTGATTCTTTTTGTTTTCAGAAAAATCAAAGTATATACCATTTTGCTTTTTTTAAAAAAAATCTCATCTTATAACTTCTACAATGTGTCTCAAATTTGTCAGACCATGTCCATTCACAAAGTCCTAATGTGCCTGTGCATTTCATATTGTTCAGTTGAAAATTAAAATCTGAAAGTTTTTTTTAAAAAGTTTGTTGATCTATCCATTATTTGGGTACACCAAATAATGATAGTGACCTGATAGACTGGTCTCACTGGGAAAAAAATCCTTATCTTTCCATTATAGTAAAAAAAAAATACAAGGCTTTAGGTCATTTAGAAATACAGAATACAGAATAACAGAGTTGGAAGAGACTGTGTAGGTCATCTACTTGCAGGAGACCCTGCTGCCAGTAATGGCTTCCCAACATCCCGTGCGCTCTCACAGGCAGGGCCTCTTTGGGGTGCCGTCGGCCAGACAGTGTCAGCTGGCGACCCCTAGGGTTAGGGCCTTCTCTGTGGGAGCACCACCCTATGGAATCAGCTGCCCCTGGAGCTTTGGGTGGCCCCTGACCTCTGGTCCTTCCATCGGGGCCTGAAAACATGGTTGTTCCAACTTGCCGACCTGAACTGCGGGGGGGATGGGGGTTTTAATGAATTGGTTTTAATGAATTGTTTATTGTTTTAATTTGATTATAGGGTTTCATGTTTAATCTCTTTTTAATTGTATAGTATTGTATTGTTTTATGATTGCACGCTGCCCTGAGTCCTTAGGGAGATGGGGCGGCATAAAAATCCAATAAATCCAATAAATCTAATCTAATCTAATCCAATCCCCTACTCAATGGTAGACATTCTACCATTTCTGACAAAAGGACCATTTCTTATCCAGTGTCTTCTTGAAAGCCTCCAATGTTGAAGCACCCACAACTTCTGAAGGCAAGCTGTTCCATTAGTTAATTGTTTTCACTGTCAGAAAATGTTCTCCTTATTTCTAAGTTGAATCTCTCCTTCATTGATTTCCATCCATTGTTCCTTGTCCGGCTTATGCTTGCTTTGGAAAATAGATTGTCCCACTCCTCTCTGTGACACCCCCTCAAATATTGGAAAACTGCTATTATGTTTCCCCTGGTTGTTCTTTTCATTAGACTAGCCATGCCCAGTTCCTGTTACCATTCTTCTGCTTCTTTTAGCCTCCACTCCCCTAATCATCTTTGTTGCTCTTCTCTGCACTCTTTCTAGAGTCTCAACATCTTTTTAATAGGGTGGTGACCAAAACTGAGTGTAGTATTTTAGCTGTGGCCTTACAAAGGCTTTATAGAGCAGTACTCGTACCTTACGTGATTTTGATTCAATCCCTCTGTTAATGCAATTTAGGATTGCACTGGCTTTTTTGGCTGCTGCCACACACTGCTAGCTCATATTTAATTATTTGTCAATTAGGACTCCATGATCCTTCTCACAATTATCACTATTAAGCCAGATTTCACCTACTTTTGTTTTTTCTTGCCTAAATGTAAAACTTTACTTGTCTCTATGTTGAATTTTATTTTGTTAGAAAGATCTTGTTAGATTCTTGGTTGAGATCCATATGTATCTTGAGCCTATATCTATCCTGACAGCTTAGTATCATCTGCAAATTTGATAAATTCTATTTCCACATCTAAGTCATTTGTGAAGATTTTGAAGGGTCCTGGGCCTATGATAAATACATCTGTGTATTGTTAGCCTTCATTCTATGAATGGAAAGATGGAACATTAAATATGCAAATATGGCACAAAGCCAAGATTGAAAATGGTAATTGCCTACCTTTTTTGGTCCATTGACTAATATCAAACAGAAAACAACTTTGTCAGATCTTCTTCTGCTAGTGCCTGTATGGCAGAACCATGTCATGTCCTTGCAATCTTTTTTTTTCCTCACTTGATATAACTCTGGCAATGGAACATATTGCCACTAGACAGAGGAAGCAATGGTCTTGCTTCTTCTCATGTGTGCCCATATGTATATATGCAAATATACACATACTATTTATACATATGGAAATTTGTCTCTTTCTCCCATTGTCAGCATACCCTGCAGTTCCTCAAATCGCTTTATAAAAGCTGTTGGGCATGTTGGAGCATTTTATAGTATTATGTGAGCCTGCCCAGAAAGCATGACTGGATGAGCTAATTCTATTTTATTGTAAGGCTACATTAACATAATCTTGCAAGTCTGAAAGTACAAATCTCCTGTCGTCTCCTTTCTTGCCTGAAAAGCTAATGAGAATCACTCTTCAGACTTTTTCTTAGTCCATTATGCAGCTGTAGGCTATGCCCTCTCTTATCTGACTGTTCCCTAGGCAACGTCTCCTCCAACCTCTCCCAAAGTAATGTAATGTTCCTTCATAACATTACATTATATGGCAATAGTACTCTAGTGGTAATTAGTGGTATAACACTATTGTACTAGCATTTCTCTTGCTCTGAAAGTCAGCTCTTGGGTGAGCTATGGAAAATCACTGCACAGTG
This sequence comes from Naja naja, assembly GCA_009733165.1. Classification (NCBI taxonomy): domain Eukaryota; kingdom Metazoa; phylum Chordata; class Lepidosauria; order Squamata; family Elapidae; genus Naja; species Naja naja. The sequence goes on from CM019148.1 coordinate 289,935,909, forward strand.
AATAAAAGATTTAAACAAACAAACAATAAAATAAACAATGAAAGTAATGAACCATCCATCACAGATCCAGCTGCAAACATCACAGACAATCCTCACAAATGTGCAGATAAATGAAGAGTACCAAAACTTCAATATAAAATGATATTTGGAACATGTTTTAAAACAGAATATTCACAATCTGGGATCCATCTAGGAGATTATCACAATTTGATGGACATTTTTTTATTGGGAGATCAGCAAAATAAATTGTGTTTCTGAATATTCCTTGGCTATTTCATCTGAAATCTTCAATCTTCACAAGTTGTGCTTCTGGAAAAATTAAATGCATTTATTTCTGCTTAAAATGTAGATGTTATAAATCACTCCACTGCTGGGACTAACGTAATAGGTAGGATCTACCTTACATAAACACTGATCTCACCAATGATTGCTGTATTATATAAGCTGTTTCTAATATATTTTGACTATTGATGTCAATATATTGCTATCTCACGAATATTACAAAATCTAGGAAAATCAAACATTTAAAAGTGATGTTCAAACACACTGAAAGTAGAGTTCAACTTTAGCCTAGTGTTTCTCAACCTTGGAATGCTGACTGAGGAATTCTGGGTGCTTAAGTCCACAAATGTTAGCATTGCTAAGATTAAGAATACTGTTTTAGTTAATGTACCCTCCATTTAGACACAAGGCATTGCTTTGTTTATTTGTTTCTTTAACAATCTCTATGCTGATATAGCAAAAATCAAGGCAAATATATACTGCTGAAATTTAACACATTCTCTTTAATGCTCAGGGAGTAAGAAACTGTGGCCTTTCTCATGAGATTAAAAAAAATAACCAGAAAAAATATATAAAATTGTTGTATGAAAGAGACTAAGGTATGCTAATAGAGAGAATTTTATGCAGTGAAATCAGTCAATGAGCACTTTAATATCAGGCAGACAGGTGTAATAAGATATGAAAATGGGATTGCGTTTTTTATTAAGATTCAGTTACCTGTAAAGTTCTCAGGTCACTAGAGATTACACTGCAGCTAAACTACAAGAACAAAGAACCAGCACAGAAGTCATGGTCTTTCAGTTTTACTATTGCCACCTTTCTAGGCCTTGGCCCCAAATCACCGTGTTGGTTTCATGACCTAGGAAAGAGGCAATGGCAAAACTCTTCTGAAAATCTTGCTAAGAAAACTGCAGTTTGCAGGGTGCCAAACTGGCAGCCCACGGGCCAGATACATCTTGCACAGCCCACACCCACCCCAGCTTCTCAAAAGGAAAAAAGTATAGAAACATCATGTGATGGCAACGTGACGCCACAAGTTTGACACCTGTGATCTAGGAGATCACCAGAAGTCAGCACTGATTTGAGGGCACAGGTAAGGCTTTTGGAATGATCTATCTCACTAAGCTATATTACCAGCTGGTACCCTCCAAATACATTGAAATACAATTTCATTATTTCCCATATTTCTCATGGTAAATGGCTAGACTACTTGGGAATTATAGAAGTTGTAATCCAGTATATCTCTGTTGAGGAAATATTCTTATGTTATCCACAAAGGTACTGTGGGTATTCTCCACAAATTATGATATTGTACCATGTGAAAGGAACCAACAATGTTAATTGTTAACTCTTATATTGCAGGTAACTTTTGCATAGAAAATAATTTTCAGAGAAATGTGAACATTCAAATATAGGCAAAACAACATACAGTGACCAAATAGGCATAAAGCAAAACTTTAAACTGAAAAGTTTTCATTTCAAATTTGAGGAAGGTACATATTGCGTAAGTAATATATCCAAAAGAATTTCAGTAGGTAAGTCTGAATGCCATTTTTGTTGATTAATTCCACATACTGAATTCTATAGGTAGACTGCAAAAAATGGAAGGGAGGGCACTGAAAGTGAATTACTCTGAGTCTCAACTCTGTGAGTTTTTCCCATTGAAAGTAGAAAAACCGGTTTTGTGGCTAGTTAGAAACAACATTTTCTCTGGTTCCATGCTACTCTGTTACTGCCACTTTATCTGTGACAGTGATACATACAGTACATCTCAAAGAATTCAGAGAGAGCTATTATTTCAATAAAGCACCTGAAATAAGATGAAATTCTCCAGGAAGGAAAACAAGACAGTTTCATCTCCCCAGTTTCTTCAGTGACTTTCACTGGAAACTCATTACATTGGAGTAAATGTCTCTAGCAGATATCACCCCTTAATGTTAAACTTTTTTTTTCTCCAAGCTTTTTGTTGAAAATCTAGATTTGTAGTTGTTTGTCTTCAATTGTGGAAAACTATCAGAAGTCCTGAAGACTGCTTCAAATTATTTCCCCTGTATGCTTGATGGGAATGACCCTTTGATTGAAACAGTGAATGAATAGCTAAACTATGGTCATAGGACCTGACTTTTTAATTAGATTCTTTGGATTTTGAAGAGGGCCTTCCTTTTCTTAAGATAAGTGGCTCTGATATTTTCAAAAAGGGGGTCACTGATCCTTGGAAAGGGCCTTCAAAGTTTTTCAAGAGATACCACTACCCTTGCATGGAAATTAAATAGATATGGTAACTGAAAATTTAATTAACACCTAATAGCCAAATTGTGTTACAGATAGCCCTTGACATATGATTGTGAAGGAGCTTGCCCTTTACCCATGACACTCATAAAATTGGTCAGTCACTTGACTAATCTGATTTTACAATTTTTTTTGTAATGGACATTAAGAAAACAGGCAATTGTAATGGTTGGCTATGGGGACAATTTGGCAAAACCCAGAAGTAAATGCCAGTTTTCAGTTTTCAATTTTCCCAAAATTTGGTCATGTGATCACAGAAGAAGCTTGACCATTGGAACTTTGAATTGGTGTCATAAGTTCTCTTTTTTGGGGGTTGATTTTAAATCAAGAATTACTTGTATACTAAAGCTTGTGCATCAAGCATACCCATTCCTGGACCAAGAGACCTTGCTCACAATCTCTCATACCTTGGTCACTTGCTGGTTGGATTAGTGCAGTATCCTCTACCTAGGGCTGCCCTTGAAAATGATCCAGAAATTACAGTTGGTCCAGAATACAGTCAAACATGCTATCTTGAATCCCCCCTCAATTTTACACCATTGATGTGAGCTGTACTGGACTCCAGTATTTTTCCAGGTTCAAGTCAGGTTGTCAGTTACCACTTTAAAGCTTTGCACTTCAAAGGGCCAGATTATTTACAGTATCATGGTATCTTAGCTCAGATGGAATAGGCATGCTTCAGTTCCCTTTTCCTATAGGTCTCAAGTTTGAGTCAAATGCAAGTGCACCACTCCACCCTCAGACTGGAGATAGCAGCATAACAAAATCCAAATGTATACTATCAGTTTTTTCCTATAGGTTATCATCTAGTGGGACTTAGGATGCATCCCTTTTCAAAAGCAGCCCCTGCCCTGTGGGATCCAGCAGGCAATCACAAAGTTGATTCTTCTCCCAAGCATTGGAGTGGGATGAATCAAGAATCCAGTGATGGTTGTTATTGAGGATAGTTGCTTGAAAATATTGGGTACCGTTTCTCTTTTAAAATTGGTTAGTTATTTAACATGTTTTTATTGTTGCTATTAGTCCTCAGAGTTATTGTATATAATATGGTTTGTGAATGAAGTCAAATATCATATTCTGCTGAAAAAAAAGTTCCCTGAGGAGCACTTTTCTTAAAGCACAAGTCTGAAATCTTGGAAGAGTAAACCTGTGGTCCTATGACCAACTCAAATTGGATCCTACAAGATGGTTTACCTTCCAAATTTTCCAAATGAACCAGTAAATCAACTTTAACTCTTAAATTTTATAAATCCATCCATCCTAACCAAAAGACCATTACTATGGATCTTTTACACTGGTTAAAATAGTGTAATACCATTAGTGCTGTTTTTATAGATTTTCATTGTAACCTATATGTATGTCCACTGAAAAGAAAGCCTTCTAAATTTGATAAATCTAACTTTCTTCTTGATGTAGATTGCTTCATGCATTAACCTTTATTAACATTTTATGATTTTTTGGGGGAGAAATTGTTTTGGTAAAATTAGAAAACAGCAGTATTTTAAATAAATAAATAGTGTGAATATAATAAGAAAATTCACAGGATATCTCTCCACTCCATGTGTAAGTTATATGTTTGTTTGTTTTTTTACAATGAACCAGTATGTACCTTGGCATACTTCCTCCAGTGCCATTTGATATTTTCTGATGTATCTTCAAGACTAAAGTGCCAAAAGCTATAGAGCTACAGCATAAATTTCTGTAATCACCAATATTGAACACGGCATTCTAAATGAAAATTCTGTAGATGGTTCAATAAAAAGAAAATTAATAGCACAGAAAACAACACACTTAATAGTATTCCAACATCACCTGAATTATAATAAGAGGGACTTGAGTAATATCAAAAATTTTGTCAGAGGATCAGCTGGAATACATTTCTTCCTAATGGCCTTCCTTATTTTGCATTATATGAAAAAATGATAAAATGTTAGAATGAATAAGGAACAACAGGAAATTTTTAAAGTACCAGTTGTTGTAATTATTGTTTTAAATTCCTCTTCTGAGAAATCTGTTTCACTTTTATTTATTTCTTAAAATCTCTTAAGCCTGATAATTTGGCTTTCTATGTCTAATTTCACTTATGTTTTGTATGCTAATTTTCCCCCCACAGAGTTTTAGAAAAAAATACTATTTCCTTGTGTATCATTTTCATACACTTTATTTATATTGTCTGCCTAAATCTTCATAATTCCAGCTCAAAACAGATGCTCTTATTAATCAGTAAAATTGTGATGTTTAGAAGAAAACATGAAAGCGTTTTTTAATCTTAACTAAAAAAGAATGACCTGAAAGTGCAACTATATTAAAAGTCAAGACCTTTTGGAATGTAATTAGAGGCAGGAATCAAAGAGAAGATAATTATGTAATTAAAATTGCAATGATATGTTCATTCCAGGAAACAGGTTTCATTTAAAACATTAGAGCTCACTTCTGAGTAAACATAAAAAGGCATATACAAGCTGTAGTGTATTAAAATTTTCAGCAACTCTATCCAACATGGCCAATGGTGGGAAAAAAGGAAAAGTGTAGCCCACTGGAATCACACAGTGATATATAAATCCTTCCATCCTCTACTACTCAGTCGGAACTGAAGAAATTTCTTTGATCAGAAGTGAAATGTTTTCAAGGAAAAACAAAATCCAGTTGACTTTTGAAAAAAAAAACAACTTTGGGACAATGATATATTATAGTTCTCACATTCAATAATTGCACAGATTAGGTCCAAACAGTGAACTTGAAAATGTTCGTAATTTTTGATGATAAGTAAGAAGACATCAGGTAGTCCTTGACTTACAGCCATTCATTTAATGATTGTTCAAAGTTCCAATGGTGTTGAAAAGAATGATTAATGACTAGTCCTTGCATTTACAATCATTGCATGATCACAATTTGGGCACTTGGCAACCATATATTTGTGAGGGTTGCAGCATCGGGGGGCACTTGATTGCTGTTTGCAACCTTCCTAGAGGGCTTCCAACAAGCAAGGTAACAGGGAAGCCATATTTGTTTAACAATCATATAGTTTACTAAAGACCATGACAAAAAAAATCAATCAAATTCTGTTCCCAATTGTAGTTGGTGAAAAGTTGAGGTACATCTATATTAAGAAATGTTGTCTCACTCCTTGACTCATTTAGCTCAGTGTGCATGATGAAGTTCATGATACTGGAATCCTGCACTGCAGGTATCCCTAAAAATGCATAATCAATTTGCTGGGTAATTAGATATACCTACAAACAATATGCATCTTTATATCTATGTATGAACCTTTATCCATTTTGTAGATTCATTAGCTATAGGTATATTAGCATTTTACTGGCTTTTATAAAATAAATGGACTCAAGATACTGGCAATCTCATAAAGTTTGGCATTCATGCTACATAAAAGAAGCAATGGCTTCAATACTTCCATATGTATACGTACGTACGTACGTACATACGCATGCATGCATGTATGTATATATATATAGATAGACAGACAGACAGACAGATAGACATAAATATAGATATAGATAATATATATATATACTGTAGATATATATATAGAGAGAGGTTACCTGAGCACATTTTCTAGTTCAGAAGGAATGGTTTCAAGTTATAGAGATTGATTAATTTGAAAGTTAATCTCTTTATTAGCATCTAAACCTGGGGGATTTCTTACCATGTGTACATACCTAATCCTTTTGACATTCAGATGCCATCAGAATTGTATAATAGAATTAGAATCAGATATAAAATGCAAATATTTAAACCACAATAATTGCAGAGAACTGGATGACAAATGATCACAATGTATAACAAAGACATGGTAATGCATAAAGGATATTTCTTGATTTCATTTTACAAAGAAAGGGAAAGACAACTTAATCTGGACATAACATCCTTCACAGCAGTATCAAAATAACATTTTAACCTGTCCTTAAGGTAAATAGGATGAATAATGTGAACTTTTGCTAGTAAAGTAGAACATTCAGTTGAAAGAGAGTAATTTCCCCAGCACAACCTTTTCAGTACTTGATTATATTAATTAGTAAATTAAACTCATATGCTGCTGAATAATTCTGACTCCTGGCATTTTTAAACAAAATTAAGTAAAATATATATTGTAAGAAAAGCTAAACAAAACAAAACAAAAAACTAAATCAAATTTCCAAAATAAGAAAAGGAGAGGAGGATTAAAATGAAAAAATCTATTCCACACCAGAATGCATTTTAAAAATTAAGTCATAATAAAGAGCAAATTATGATAGTTAAAGTTCATATCCCAAACACTCTCTGAAAGTTGAATAATGGGTTTCTAGATACCATTACCCAAGGGGCCCATCTAATTTATAGACAATCTTCTTTAACGAGTAGGTATTGGTTGAAACAAATATCCCTAGAGGTTTCCTGATGCCAAGCCAACTGAGGATGTGTTGCTCACAATCATTATATTTCAGAAGAAGGGGCTTTAGTATGGAATTTGCTACGATCTGTACCAAGGACCCATTTAGCATTAAGCTTGGATTATATTTAAGATCTCTTGGTGAGGTGACTGAACATTAGACACAGTTATGCTTTAATGTTCTAGTATTATGAAATAGACTGAAGATCATCCGGTTAGTGGTATTTCCCCAATTATGTATCCAAAATTGCCAAAAGACCTCTTCCCCATGAACCGTGTCTGTCATGCCCCACCATATAATTTGTGCATATACTACTGTTGTCCTCTGGCCCTATCTAGTGGCTGGGGACAAATACCAATCTGTATTGTTTGGAAGCTGACCCAGTCCTTTAAGGGTCATCTACCCATCAACCCTCACTCCACAAACAAGTGCATCCTGGGAAGCCAGACTCCATTTCCTTTAGCATTTGAAGGAAACAGAAGAACCATGAAGAACGTGGCACACATTCATCTGAGGACAAAAATTCCATACACACAGCATCGCTGGTGAGATTTAGATTTATCTGTATTTGTTAGTTGTTATGCTCACCAGCAACTCACACTGCTTATTGTATATTGGGGTTCTTATTGTATGTATTTCTATTTTTCCCAGTTTCACCCATCCTGTTCCTTTAATAAAGCATCCAGATCCACATACACAATCATACACAATCTATTTTATTGGAGGGTAGATGGGTTTAGCTGCATGTCAAGCTGCACATAGAGTAGGATGTAGCAAGGACAGAACATGTCAACTATGATAAAAAAAAAAGAGTGCTAGTCTCCAAGGCAGAGGCCTTGTATCTTCTACTCTTCAATAATGCAGAGCTTGGAGAAAAAAATACTTTGGCTGTGAAACACATAAAAGGCTTATGTACAGGCTTAGATTACACAATTTGTCAACATGAGTATACTTATTAATGGTTATAACTTGTGACTGTAGCTCTACAGTTTTACACGTAATTGAGTATAAACAGTAACATTGGATGGTATACTTTGGTTTAGTCTTACAATTTTTACAGAGAACAAGGTCTCATCAGAACATACCTCCAAACAAACAATCCTATCTCTAGAAATTCTACCCATAGTGGGATTTTTTAAATATTCTTTTTCATTTTTGCAATTTATTTCATAACTTCAAACTTTTAAATGGTTCAGTCACTAGGAAGACACATAAGCGAACAATAATAAAAAAGCCACATGGCAGCACCATAAGGAGTGTGGGTGGAAAGATTAAAACTGTAGCATTATTTCTTGTCTAATGCATGTCTTTTCATTGCACCTCTCAGACTCCCCTTCCATCACTTCACTCTAATATTTCTGTGTAAATCACCCACATGATCTTCAATAGGGGAATCTTGAAGAAGTGCAGTTGATAAATGAAGCCTCTCACTTGCTAGTGGACAGTAACATAATGCTAGTAACTGCATGCTAAACCTTATCTGTGTTTGAGAGAAAGTGAACAACATTACTCTTTTATTCCTCTTTGCTTGAGAAGGAACAGCAATGTCCATCTGTTAAATCACATATAAGTAAAGAAATCTAATAATGTGCAATTTTTTTTCTGAGTCAGATAAAAAATAATTTTCAGCCAGTCTTTGGTTCCACAGGGAACTAACCAGAGGAAAACTTACAAGCAGCAAGAAGCCAATATTATTTCAATGCTTGGATTCAACATGCACAAGGGTAGCATTCCCAACTTTGGTGGTGTCTATTCATAGTTTTGTGTAATATCAATACCATTCCTACTGACCTCTCCCCCTCATTACAGATAGCACTTTTTTCTCAGGATTCAATCTTTTAAAAGAAGGTGCATCATGAAGGGACAGTTGGTTTCTTCTTTACTTAGTTCCAGATGGTTTCAAACCTGATTTGAAGACTGAGGTTATTGGTCACCAGGTTGATCATCTATTCTTCTATGCTAGCACAGTTGGCTGCCAGCCAACAAGAGAATAAGCAGGTTGCCAGCTGTAATCTAGAGCAGCAGTTGGTGGCCCAGCAGGTGCAAGGGAAGAGGGGAACTGCCATGCACAAGGAGAGGACTGGCATGTACATGCGCACATGGCCACCTTTCATGCAAGTTGAACTGTGCGTGCATGCCAGCCAGCCATCTGCATAAGTAACCTGTGCATGTACATGTGTGCCAGCCAGCCACTTGCACAAATTGAGCTATGCGTGCATGCACATGCACTAGCCAGCCACTCATGCAGCCTAGTTCCGAATAGCCTGGTAGTGGGCCATGGCCCAGTGGTTGGGAATCCTTGGTCTAGAGATATGCAAACTCAGATACAACTTTTCAAAAGCCAAGAATCTTTTTCATTAATATCTTAATATGGCAAGTGTACATGTAGTCTCAGGCTTGGCGCAGGTCAAGACCAAGTATATGATAAAAAGATAGGAGACAAATTGAGGTGGAATCCAGAGTTCAAAGCATGGCAAAACAAGGTAAACATGATGGTTTAAAAGTTGTTCTCAGTTATTTCTCTTAAGACTGAAGGCAATAAATAAATAATAGCTGAGGGATATTATTCATTGGTAGTCTACTCTACTGCTAACCAACTTCTTGGTCAGTATATCTGACCTGTGGAACTCTGCCCTTACAGCACTATCTGTGCTTGGGATTCAGTGGATGAACTTCAGGGCCTGGTTGCAGGAAAAGATATTGGAGGTTCATTGGATCTACCTCAAACAGAGTAGAATTACAATTTCAACCTTGATCAAATCATTGCCTCCAAGACTATTATCCCTAGAGGCTTTTTACTCTACTACCTCCCTTCAAGACAACAGAATGAGACCATATAGCAATAATGGAGCAATATAGCATGCCTGCTTATTACATCAGTGCCTGAGTTGAATTTACTGTAGACAATCAGCCTCTCAGGCATTACATTATGGAATGTAAACTTCCCAGCAGTTCCCTCTACATTCTTTTTAACTTCCCAGAACCTCCCTCTCCCTCTATATTTTATAACTTCTTGCAGATATGTGTCTTGGAAGGAACATTGTTTACTTTAACAACAGTTATTTAGGTAGTACAGAATGATGATACTGAAAAAAAGTCAGAATTCAGCTATCTTTTCAGATCCAATGTTATTATATTTGATTAACTGCAGTAAAGAAACCTTCAGTAAATCCTAATCAGAGATCTTCCATTTGAATTTAGCACAACCTTCAAATTATTAGAGAGGAGAAATAGTAAATAATTCATAAAAATGATGCTTACTTTTATTTTTTACTGAATTATACCTAAATAAAACACTTCACTTTGGATTTCAATTAATTACTTATAAGCAAACCTTTTGGGCTAGAATGAAAATAATAAAGTGATGTTTGCTAATAATTCCCTGCTATTTGTATTATTTCCATGGAAACACTCCAGCCAGTTTAGGATCAACAGCATTTTGGAAAACAAAATTAACTAGAAAAAGTACTATTTTTTTAATGGATGGAAATTATACATTATTTAAATTGTGCAGATAAAAAAATCAAACTGTTTATTAAGCCTCTGGGGGGAGAGAGAAAGCTATTTTTACTATTATTCAGAAAAATTCTTCTTCTATGAGATGGAAATTAGTTTTCATAACAAATCAGAGGTCCCCAACACCTGGGCCATGAACCGGTACCGGTTCACACCCTGTTAGGAATTGAGCCATGGAGAGGGTAGGTGAGCATGTGAACCTTCATTTGCACATGCATGGGAACTAGGTTGCACATGTGAACCCTCCCCCCTGCTGCCATTTACCACTACTGATGTTCCACGGAGCCAGAAAGATTGGGGACCAACAGATAATTCCTATATTTTATGAACAGCCTTTAATACCTAATGGTCAAAGGCATGTGGGGGAAATGAGCTGTAGTGGCATTCATGATTACACAAACAACCCCTGACCCTTCTACAAATATTTGTGAACACTATCTTGACTTTAATGCCTTATATCACCCAGAAGACAATAACAAGTGTCCGACTGTTATAATAGCAGCCATCCTGTTCATTGGTAATAGGATATGATAGCCATTGTATTTGAACTAACAAAATATTCTACATGAGGAACAACTATCATTGCCAGCTCTGACTGATACACAAAATTTATAATATACTCAGATTGTTTGTGGAAACACAATCTGCTTCTACAAAATCTGATTAAAATCAGAAAAGGTTCAGTCTGTGACCAGCATTCATGCTTGTCAGATCTATGTGCAATTTACCTTAAACTATTCTGTAGAAATCCAGGTAGAACATGATATACAGGATAAAAGAATGGCTGTGCCATTTCTGTGGCTGCTCTAAAGATATATATAGTATTTCATATAACACTGTGGCATTTATTTTCATTTCATTAATTGCAAAGTGGATATTTCAGTATAAGTTTAATAAATATAAATCTTAATATTTTGATCCATGTGCTGAGGGAATTACAAGTTTGTTAGCAAGCATAAGGGTGTATTTGCAGAATTAATTTCATTTGGGGTGATCATATAATTAGTAGATTATAAGCATTGCTTAATTCCTTGAAGACTTGCCAATTCCTCCCCAATAAGCTGATAAGAAATCATATTTCTGACATTTACTCCTGGTGCTCTTTACTCTAAACCAACACTATGAAGTTTACATAGTTATGTAGTTTAGCTGTTCTATATGCAATATATCTATGGTAGTATAGGCAGTCTTTGACTTACAATGACAAATGGGATGAAAATTTCTGTCATTAAGCAATGTGATTGCAAAGCAGAGATGGTATTCAGCAGGTTCTGACCAGTTCTGGAGAACTAGTAGTGGAAATTTTAAGTAGTTCAGAGAACCGGCAAATACCACTTCTGACTGGAGATTTTACAGTATCCTCCCCCTGCAATGCCCACCAAGCCACGCCCACAGAACTGGTATTTTAAAAAATTGAATCCCACCACTTTTGCAAAGCATGAATTCATTGCTTACAGGTGAAAAATTAGAGTATTGTGCAAAAGTTCATTTATTTCAGTAAAAAATAAGGTGAAACTAATATATGAGATAGATTCATTACATGCAAAGCAAGATAGTTCAAGCTGTGATTTGCCATAATTGAGATGGTTATGGCGTATAGCTCATGAAAATCCCAAATCCACAATCTCAGAAAATTAGAATATTATGAAAAGGTGCAATATTCTAGGCTCAAAGTGTCCCACTCTAATCAGCTAATTAAGCCATAACACCTGCAAAGGGTTCCTGAGCCTTTAAATGGTCTCTCAGTCTGGTTCAGTAGGAATCATAATCATGGGAAAGACTGCTGACCTGACAGTTGTGCAGAAAACCATCACTGACACCTTCCATAAGGAGGTAAACCTTCAAAAGGTAATTGCAAATGAAGTTGGATGTTCCCAAAGTGCTGTATCAAAGCACATTAATATACAGTTATGTGGAAGGGGAAAGTGTGGAAGAAAAAGGTGCACAAGCAGCAGGGATGACTGCAGCCTGGAGAGGATTGTCAGGAAAAGGCCATTCAAAAGTGTTGGGGTCTTTCACAAGGAGTGGACTGAGGCTGGAATCGGTGCATCAAGAGCCACCACACACAGACGGATCCTGGACATGGGTTTCAAATGTCATATTCCACTTGTCAAGACGCTCCTGAACAACAAATGTCAGAAGCATCTTACCTGGGCTAAAGAAAAACAGACCTGGTGTGTTGCTCAGTGGTCCAAAGTCCTCTTTTCTGATGACAGCAACTTTTGCATCTCATTTGGAAACCAAGGACCAGAGTCTGGAGGAAGAATGGATGCTTGAAGTCCAGTGTGAAGTTTCCACAGTCTGTGTTGATTTGGGGAGCCATGTCATCTGCTGGTGTTGGTCCACTGTGCTTCATTAAGTCCAGGGTCAATGCAGCCATCTACCAGGAGATTTTGGAGCACTTCATGCTTCCTTCCACAGACGAGCTTTATGGGGATGCTGACTTCATTTTCCAGCAGGACTTGGCACCTGCCCACACTGCCAAAGGCACCAAAACCTGGTTCAATGACCATGGGATTACTGTGCTTGATTGGCCAGCAAACTCGCCTGACCTGAACCCCATAGAGAATCTATGGGGCATTGCCAAGAGAAAGATGAGAGACATGAGACCAAATAATGCAGAAGAGCTGAAGGCCGCTATTGAAGCATCCTGGTCTTCCATAACACCTCAGCAGTGCCACAGGCTGATAGCTTCCATGTCACACTGCATTGAGGCAGTAATTGCTGCAAAAGGGGCCCAAACCAAGTACTGAGTATATATGCATGCTTATACTTTTCAGAGGTCCGATATTGTTCTATGTACAATCCTTGTTTTATTGATTGCATGTAATATTCTAATTTTCTAAGATTGTGGATTTAGGGTTTTCATGAGCTGTACGCCATAATCATCACAATTATGGCAAATCACACCTTGAACTATCTTGCTTTGCATGTAATGAGTCTATCTCATTTCATTACTGAAATAAACAAACTTTTGCATGATATTCTAATTTTTCGAGTTTCACCTGCATATGACAGCACCAACTGTCCAAATATCATGGTTGTTAGGTAAGGCAACTTCCAATTGGTTTTCCACATCAAGTCAGTGTGGAAACCATCAGGAACTTGAAAGTCCCAGTAGTTTGCAAGCAAGCCAGCAAATAGGTATGTGGTTACTGTTGGGTGAAGGTGTGAGGTAGTGTGTGAGGGTGCAAGAGAGGTACAGCAAGGCTCAGGGGGATGTGCACAAGGATAGATGGAGCTGCATAAGAGTATAAGGGGGTGCAACAAGGCTTGAGGAGGGTAAGTGAGGGTGCACAAGGGTGAGAGAGAGCCATTGTAAGACTCAGGGATGGTATGCAAATGGTGGAGACTTATCCAGTGACTTATAATCTTCCTTCCCCATTGACTCTCTGGGGAAACCAGCAAGGAAGTTTGTAAATCACAATGACACAATTCCAAGGAACTGCAGGCAGTCATAAGTGCAAGCTGGTTGCCAAGGGTGCAATTGACAATCATGTCAATGTGGGGGTGCTGGGACTACCACAATTCCAAGGACTAGTTTTAACCACTATTCATTGAGGACTGTTGTAACTTTGAATGGTTGCTAAATGAATAGTTCTAAGTAGAGGACTGTTTGTACATACTGTACCTTTGGAACAGATGTAGTTAGTAAAGATGGTAAAGGCAGTGATAAACCCAAAATCTTGTGAAATCAATTATCAAGTTAAAAGTCTAAAACTTGCAATTTTAGCATTTAGGAAAGGGAAAAAAACTTAGTCATAGTCTAATCAGTCAACTAAGGGAGGTAGTCAACAGTATTTATTGCCTTCAAAAATGAGGCAGAAGGAAGATGCATATCTCTAAAGAAAACCCCCCATCAAACAGAATAAGACTTTGAATGAAACTTCTGGGAATATCTAAAATATATTCATACACATTTTGTGAACCAACTTGGGCTGCTCTAGGACAAGTGACCTTTCCAAATTAAAAAAAAAGCACTGTATTTCCATTTCTCTGAAGTCCAGTTCTCCTGTGCTACAAGTTTAATTCTGTGGAGGATCTTGAGAGGCCTCTGTTTGAAAGTCATACTAACTTGGTTCAAATCTAGTCTGTGAGGAGACTGTGATTTCATGAGGTTCAAAGACACTTCTCTGTGGGATCAACAAAAGGCTGGCATGTAATGGAAAAGTTTTGAGGTGGCTGGCTGTCTCTGCAGTTCTCCTGAGTGACTTTGATGTAGAAGAAAGAGAGAAAGTAAAGTTGAATTTTCCTTTAGGAGACTTCCACTTTCTATGCTAAAGTGTTGTAAATCCAGGCAGTGCTATTCAGGAAAAATGGAGACAAAAATGAGGGACAAAAGACCCGGTCAAGACTAATAAAAGCAAGAATCAGAAAAAGACAAAAATTGAGGAACAGATTGAGTCTGGTAATCTAGTTGGATTAATGGCTTTCAACCTAGAACAAATTAATCTCCAATAGTTGATGGTATTAAGAAGGCTTTTTAACCTCCTTTCTGCAAAAGAGAGTCCAAGAAGAGTCAATGAATCATTGAAAAGAATATATCTATTGATTCTGACAAAAGAATCACTGTGGAAAAGTTATGGCTATAGAAGCATTACCTTTTCCATTTGCTACATCTAACACTGATTTACTTAGCCCAACAATCACCAGTGCTGAAAGAATGGGAGAGGATGTCTGCACAGCCTTAGTTTTGAAAGATCATGTCTGGGTCCCTTTAATAAGGATTTTTAATTCCTTGTTGCAACCAGAATTGCTCCATACAGTCACAGACTATCAAAAAGCAGCCTACTTTTCTTTAGACTGGGGTCCACTTTCCAACTGCAAATGCCTGACAAATTTATTTTAATGTATGCAGGGATGGATCCGACCAGTGTAACTACCAGTTCAGTGATTTACATTTTGCGTGTAAAATGTTGTCAGCCTGCAGCCTGGACAGCTGAGCAGTGCTGCGCATGGGTGCTCAGTGTTTGAAAAAGCACTTTTTTTCCTGCTTTTTCAACCACAGCTGTGCCACACAAAGCAGCTGAGGTTGAAAAAGCAGGAAATAAAGGTCAGGTAAGAGCCCGAGCAGGCGGGTGGGCCAAAACAGCAGCAGACATAGAACCGGTTCTATGTCTGCTGCTCTTCAGAGCTGCCGGTTCTACAGAGCCAGACAGAACTGGTAGAATCCCACCCCTGAATATATGGATATATCAATTTTAATGCAGAAGGAACTCTTTCTGCAATTGGTGTTTGGGATACTGTAATATGGCTTGAGCATTAGTATTGTCATTAGGGTAAGAGAGCCAACTTAGGGGTACAATTTAGAGAAAGGAAACAAATTAGGTAACAAATCTCCTCCATCATCAGTGGTAAATTTTCATGGAGATGCTGATTAGCATGTCAAGTTAGATTTTTTTTTTAAATCCAGCAGAGATGTGAATCTTGCTCCATGCCGAAACATTTTTTCTCTAAACTTCAGAATCCACAGAAAGTAGCTACCAAGGGCCTAAATATAATTATAATCTCTACTTTTCTAATGTACCTGGCAATGAATTTATGAAAAATGCAAACCAGTATATGAAGCTGCCTTACATAAACATCAACTGTCAGACTTAAGGCAGAGGTCACTTCCAGCTTTACTGGTGCAAGAATTTATTCACCTTTTCTTACTGAAGAGGCAAAAAAGAAAATATCAGATTTTTTAAAAAATGCTTTATAGCTGAGTAACAATTTTAAAATGTTGGAATTACGGTGTTTCCCCGAAAATAAGACACTGTCTTATATTTTTTTGGCTCCCAAAAACACACTAGGTCTTATTCTCAGGGTAGGTCTTATATATTTATGGTGCCAAATAGTGGGTGTGAGTGTGTAGGGGGGGGTGTTTTGCGGGTGCATGGTTGCTCCCTGAAAAATCTTCCTGGAACTGGAGATTTACACTAGGTCTTATTTTCGGGGTAGGTCTTATATTAGGGCAGGTTTAGAAAATAGTGCTAGGTCTTACTTTCGGGGTAGGTCTTATTTTCGGGGAAACACGGTATTAGCAAGGTATCAAAAAGACACCTCTAAGTCTCAAAGAATGCATACATTAAGAAGTTGGAAGAGAAGCAACGTTAGCCATGTGCAGCATCTTATATTACATTTCTCTGACAATTAGGCATAAAGACTCTTAGCTTTATAGAAACCTGTGTCATAATATGGTTGGAATTTTTGAGGATGTTTTTCCTAGTCAGATATAACAACAGACACCCTACATCTCTGGGACTTTTCTGGATGTCATTCTGAGCTTAGATCCAGTCTTTCATGGGATGCATAAAATGTATAATAAACTTGTCATATATTTATTTTCAAAAGAAATTACATGGAACAGAATCAATACTGACACAAATGACAAGGAAATTTAGAGTTTATTAGTATATCTGTGTATAAATGCATTTTATTGAAAAAAAGCTATACAAAATGCATACACTGGGAAAATTTATCTTACATACAATTTTTGTTTTATACACACACATACATACACATATGTGTGTATATGTATGTGAGTGTATATATGTAAGGAGCCTTGGTGGTGCAGGCTGTTAAACGCCTAGCACTTAGTTCCAGCTGCCTGCAATTAGTGCAGGCTCAAATCCCACCAGGCTCAAGGTTGACTCAGCCTTCCATCCTCTCAGGGTAGGTAAAATTGAGGACCCATGATTGTTGGGGGCAATAAGCTGACTTTGTAAAAATGCCACTTGGGGGGGCCAAAAAAGCCCTAGTAATAAGCAGGCATATACAATGGAATGAAGGCTATTGCTGAGCGCATTGGGTTGTGCTCCAAAAAAAAAAAATTGTAAGCTGCCCTGAGTCTCCAGAGAAGGGTTTCCATAAATAATATAAATAAATATGAATTAAAAAAATACTTGTGACTATTAGACTATCTGTATATCCCTATCCATATAGTCACATTGACTGATTTATTAAACCAGTAAAGGCCACATTTAGTGATTTACTAAATCATATTATAATTTGGATTAGCATATTGATAAAATATAGAAATTGGATCAGATTTAGGTCATAATACAGAGCCATAAATGCCATCGCTCTATGAAACTCTACTATCATGTTGGCAAGCAATCTGACTGCCTTCCATCTACAGACTGAAGGCCCCATTGTGGAATTATTCTTCAGTACCCTCGTTTGTGCAATTTAGAGAGGGAAGAGGCTACTTAGTATTCCTTGCACATTCATAGTTACACATTGAATACATTGACTGAACAGGCTTATAGGTTACTTATTTGTGAATATAGTTTATGTGGCAGAAATCAAGAGTTAATTTTACATTAGTGAGAACAGGATTTATAACCAAATACCATATAACTGTACATTTAAACACAGAGAGAGAGATACAGTATATGCATAGCTATATGTAGGGTGGGTGTGTTTGTTCTTAGTGGAAAAATACCAAGGAATATAACGATACTTAGCTTTTTTATATGATAGCCTATTCAGTTTCCATAAACCATTTGTAATATAAGTATATTAAATTACAGTATATTAATACAGTATATTGTACAGTATATTAATATGCTAAAGCAAAAACTCATTCATATAGTAGAGAAGTTAAATTAACCTGTTTCATAACAGTACAGTAAAGGACTGTTAATATACTTTTTGTCATAGCTGAGTGTGTATGTTCTTGTTTTCAAATGCAGTAAATTAGGATTAAATGCAAATAATTATGTTTCCATGTCAATTCTAATTAAGAAAATAGTCATATATTATCTGTCTATCACCTGCTCATTCCTAGTCAAGCCAGCTTGTGATGGTTTTAGTTGCAGCTCAATGTCTGCTTTTAAGAATGTTTGTCTTCATATGTGTTTCAAAGCTGTTCTGCATTGAGAGAACAGTAGTATAATTGAACACTGTCAGAGTAGATAATTAATCATTATTATAGTTAGCCCTTGGCATTATAATAAGCTGTGTGAGGCAGGCCAAGAGAAATCATGAATGTATGAAGTATGCATGAAAAACAGCATACTAATCCTTCTGCCCAATAGGAAACTCATAGGAACTGACAGGAAAAGTAAGCAACCAACATGTTTAGCATCCTGAGAGCTGTGATGGATATTTACTTTGCAAACCGTGGCACTCATTTATTGCTTAATGCAGATGAATATGCCAATGCTAATGGCTGTTACTAATTAGCTTTTTTAAAGAGTCCAGTGTGAATTTGAAATGATAGTTCCAAAGTTGGAAGATTTGACCATACCTGAAATGTCTGAAGAACACAAAGAAAAATAATACAGCATTACTTATTTGATTGCTGTTGGAATTCAGTATGGATTAAAGTGGAAGGCTGTGATTGATGGCTGTTCCAAATTATAATTATTAATATCCTGGGTATCTTTAGCAAGATAACTTGTGAGGCACCTCCTTTAAGATATATTTATCCTTATCCACATGCAAAGTCATTTTGTAAACATGCCAGTAAATTTTGAGCCACAATAAGTTGTCTGTTCTCATGAAATCAAATAACACTGCAACATCTATTGTTGCAAAGATAGCATGTAATATATATTTTCAGATATGCAAATCAAAAGTATTTAGCAAGGATATAGGCAGCATCTCCAAAGTACATATAAGATGCTTCAGATTAAGATTTATGTTATTTAGCTATTTATATCTCACCTTTATTATTATTATTTTACAAATAATGCAAGGTGGTGAACATAGCCAACACACCTTCCTCATAAGGTGAATACTAAGAACTATAGACTTCAATTCAGTATCTTTTAATGACAGTATCATGAGATGATCATAGCCACACACCATGTGCCAAATAGCCACATTTTTTAAGGAATGAAGGTAGGAAAAGTAAAAAGCACACAGAGGGTGAAACACAAGGAACAACTAATACACATTTCAACATTTCTATGTTTTCTAGTTCAGGTTCCTTTTTTTCAGCCTTTCAGATGTGGATAGATTTACTATTTCAATAGGTTTGATTTAAATTCTTGAATAAGACCATAGGAATTTAATCACTGTTGACAATTGACCATGAAACCTTTCCCAAGTGCCACCACTTTTCTTTTGTATGTTGGCTGTAGTGATAAATTCTGCTTCATATTCTGTTTCCATAGCTTTGAACTAAGAGTAGATACTATTACCTAATTGGAAACTTAAGCAAATTAAGATGCTAAAATGGATTAAGGCTGCTTGCTCATCTCAGTTATTATTCAATTTACCATAAATATGTGGTGGAAGTTTTCTCCTTGGAAGCACTGAAATCAGGTTGTACCGTACCGGATATATTTTCTAAGGACATTGTTTCCCACAGGGTTATCATTAAAAACAACTGTCAAAGTTAAAACATTGAGTTTACCAAACATAAATGTACCATTTATTGTTCACTTAATGCTTCATTAATACTTTCTAAAGGCACATTCAGAGCATCAAATGTTATTTCATGCTGATGATTTGATGGCTTAACCATAATAAGCTACCAGATTCTGGGTTCATGACAATCCTTTGTTCCTTGTTTTAGCTATGTGACAGAAATAATTGCTTATACCTTCCATTTACCAGCTTCTTAATTCCTAAATCAACTCCAACACTTGACTCAGAAGTCCGTAATTAAATGCCTCAATGAAAAGCCATTATAGCATTGCTGACTAAAGTTGAATTGTTCAAGGTTTATATCAATGCAGTGTAAACTTAATTCTTCAGATCTGATTTAGGTAGAAGTTTTAATATATGGCAGCTTGAAAGGTTGTATAGAAAGTGTGGAGGTACAAAATTTTTACCAGGATTAGAGAAAAGAAAAAGGGAGAGAGAGAGAAAAGAAACTACTGTGATAAATCTTTCAAACTTCTATTGATTGTTGGATACATTATTCCTTAAACATTGCAATATAACACTAATATGTGGAAAGTTGATAAGTGTCTTTAGTGTTGAAAAATTGAAAGTTTGAAGGGAAGCCATGACATTTTCTATAGCTCTCTTCTCAGACATATTTATCCAGAGGGCAGGAAAGAAAAACATTAACCACATTCATGGAATCTGTAAATTGTACATCTGACCTTGGGAAAAGATAAGTATGAGGGAGCCATTATTCAATCATTAAAAAGGAATAAAAGATAATTCAATTCTGGAAAATGAAAATCATGAGAAACAAACATAAATTATCTCCACTTGATTTTTTGTTGTTGTGGTTATGAGATAGATTCTACTGTGATAGAGTGTTCCTGACATTCACCTTTGTTTTAGATGGGTCCCAGGTAAAAGAGAGGCAGGACAGCAAGCTAGTGATCAGCATCGTTTATTTAACATTTAGAAAGAACTTCCACTTACACATGGCTGGCGCCGGCTTTTATTGCCAGTGCTTTCCAAAGCTTCAGCCACTGATGGGACTTTATTCTTCCCCCTAGTTAGTGTTTATCCAATCGGAGACTGCCTACCAAATGTAATCGTGTAAGTAGGCTGGGCTCCAATGAGTGCGGCTGGACCTGCGCACTTCAGTAGATCCTGGGGCAGTGGCCCAAGTGGACGGGTCTGCCGCTCTGGTCCCCGCTCGAGGAAGTGTCAAGAACCTTTCCTCTAGCACGGCAGGGACCGTCGAGCCGGACTCCTCAGCAGTATGCCGCTGGACTTCCCCGTCACAAGGTAAAAGTTTTTGGTGTATTTGTTCTGGGGTTTGTGCTATTGCTGTTGTTTGTTCCGTGTGGTCGGGTTGGGCCTCTGGCTGGTTGTCTGTGCTTGGGACCTGGCCCCAGAGCTGGTTGATGTGCCACTCCCATATTCTTCCTTTTGCGGTAGGACCGGGGCCCTGTGTTCTCGCGTACCCTTGCTGGTACCCAGGTCGGGCCTCCGGTGTAGTTGTGAGCATAGACCAGGTCCTCTGTGGAAAATCGCCTGCATTTTCCCATCGAGTCTGGTGGTGTATCTGGGCTGTAGTTTGGGTGTACCTGGTCTAGTACTGTCCTAAGTCTCCGGCCCATCAGCAGTTTGGCCAGGCTTTGATGTGTTGTTGTATGTGGGGTGGATATGTTGCGTTAATAGTAGACGGTCAATTTTCTCTTGCCAGTCCCTTTTGCCCATCCTTTGTAAGGTCCCCTTTGTGGCTTTCACCATAATGTCCGCTTGCCCATTCATCGCCGGGTAGGCAGGGGATGCCAGGGCATGGCCTATGCCTAGTCCTGCTAAAAATGCCTCAAACGGTTTTGATGTAAACTGTGGGCCATTGTCGGAGACCAAAACATCCAGTAGACTGTGGGTGGCGAACAGGTCCCTTAGCACCCTTATCGTTGCCTCTGATGTGGTTGATTGTATTAATGCGACTTCCAGCCATTTGGAGTACGCGTCAACTACTATCAGAAATGTCTGTCCTTGGTAGGGGCTAGCAAAATCGACATGGACTCTAGCCCAGGGGGTTGTTGGGGTTTCCCATTTCCTGGGCTTGGCAGCTGGAGGTGCCAGCCTGGACTCCTCACATGGTGTGCATGTGGCAATCCAGGCTTCTATTTCCGTGTCCATTCCTGGACACCATACGTAGCTCCTAGCCAGTGTTTTCCTCCAGACCATGCCCAGGTGACCCTCGTGCAGGGAGTCCAGTTTTTTCTTCTTAGTGGGTGGGGGATGACTACTTGGTCCCCCCACAGTAGGCACCCCTTCAGGACAGACAGCTCCGTCTGTCTGTTCTGGTATGGTTTATATTCCTCCCCTTGCGCTGCCTGTGGCCACCCCTCCATACTCAGTTTAAAATCCGCACCATGGTTTTGTTGAGGACTGTCAGTCTCACAATCTCTGATGGTTTTCGATGATGTCATCAGCCCTGGCTGTATGCTTTCCATTAAGAGGACTGTTGTGGATGGCGCTGGGTCTTCGGCTGTTTTGAGGAGGGGGCAGTGGCTGAGTGCATGGGCTTGCCAGGTCTATGTATTAGTGTGTAACTGTAGGCTGCCAGGAATACAGTCCATCTCAGCATTCAGGGAGATGTTTGTGTTGCTCTGTCACCGATGAGTAGACCCAGCAGTGGTTTGTGGTCTGTGATGAGGTCAAACGGTCTCCCATAGAGGTATTCGTGAAGCTGTTTGACCCCTGCGATTTGGCTGTAGTTCCTTTGCATCTTAGACAGCGTTTTCAAGAAGTAGGCAATATGCGCTTCAGTTCCATTGGGCAGCTGATGGCTGAGGACTGTCCCAATGCCATATGGGGAGGCGTCACAGGTCAATGTTAGCGGTAGCATCTCATTGTATTGAATGAGCATGCTGTCCGATGTTAAAATGTTTTTTATTTGCCTGAACGCCTCCGCTTCACACCATCCCCATGTACAACTCGCCGTCTTGTCCAGTAGTCTGTTGAATGGCTCAGCAATGGTCGCTTTCTGCGGCAGAAATATATTATAAAAGTTTAAGAGACCCAGGAATGCTTGGAGTTCCACTTTATTTTGTGGTGTTGGAGCCTCCCGGATGGCCTTTAATTTACCGTTGGTTGGTCTGATGCCCATGGCATCTATAAGGAACCCCAGGAATTCGACCTGTGGAATGGCTATTTGGCACTTGTTCCTCTTGAGTTTCAGACCCGCTCCCTTAAACCTCCCGAGGACTGCCCTTAGCTGCTCCATTAATTGTATCCAGTTTTCAGCGGAGACGATAACATCATCAAAATAGAGGACGACACCCAGAATGTTATGTAGCAACCGCTCCATAATGCTCTAGAACAATCCTGGGGCTATGCTGACTCCAAATTGCAGTCTTTTACATTTAAAGGCTCCCCTATGGGTGACTATGGTTTGTGCCTCTGCTGTGGCTTCATGAACAGGGAGCTGCTGGTAAGCCTGTGCCAAATCAGCTTTGTAAATATTGTTCCCCATCCCAATGAATGCAATAAGTGTTGCACCACTGGTACGGAGTAGGCACTTTGCTGTAGCGCCTTATTCAGGGTCATTTTATAGTCTGCACAAATTCTGATTGACCCATCCGGTTTCACAGGGATCACAATAGGGGTTTCCTACTTTGCGTGATCTACCGGCTCCAGAACCCCCTGGGCTATTAATTTATCAAGCTGTTCTTCAACCTTGGGTCGCAGGGTGAAGGGAACTCAGCGTGGCTTAAGGCAGACTGGTGCAATGGCGGGGTCTAGGCTGAACGAGATTGGGGTCCCCGTATACTTGCCCAGTTTGTTGTTGAAGACCATGCTGAATTCCCGCTCTAGTACTGCAATGTCTCCTCTCTGGCCATGGGGGTTCGTCTCGGTTGCATGGATGCCAGCGATGCCAATTTGCAGCGGTGAAAACCACTCTTAACCAAGCAGGCTGGGTAGGCTCTGGTCTACTACTGTGAGTGGCAGATGCCCGCTGAATAATCCATAATCAACACGGACTGTCTTTTTGCCAAGGACCGGTATACGTCGGCCCTAGTAGTCTCTGAGTATGATGGCTTGTTGTTCCAATTGGTTCCATCTCAGGTTGGGCAGTAGTTCTTTCAGGGTCTTCCAGGATACCATGGGTTAGGGTTAGGGTTAGAGTTAGGCCATCGTTGCCATCGTCACTGGCTTCAGACTCGGACTCTGCAAACCAGGGTAGAGGTTCGGTCCGGGTGGCATGGACCTTCCCATTGCCCCAGATCCATGCCGCCAAGTTGTCTGATGATTCAGCGGCCCTGGCTTTGTCAAACATTTCCTGGAACGTCACGTCCTCATGGGCCAGGAGCTTTTTTTGTAGTCCGGAGTCCCTCGTCCCGAGGATGATTTGATCTCTAATCATTCCCTCAGTGTCAGGGAATTTGCAGTTCTTTGTGATCCTCCTTAGTTCCACGATGAATGTGTTTATCGACTCCCCTTCCTTCTGGCTCCACGTATAGAAGTCATAATAGCTGGCCAAGTAGGACGGGGATGGACCGTAGTGGCTTCAGAGGGTGCATTGGAGATCATCCCAGGAGACAGTCTGGAGATGCTCGGTGTTAGCCATCTCATAAATCTCGACGTTGCAGTAGGTCAAGAGGAGAGCTTTCTTCTACATGCCGGGGGCCTCCTGGAGTCCATTGACTTGTAGGTACAAGTGGAATTGCCCCATATACGATGACCATTTTTCCTTGGCCAGATCATAGGCAATGGCCATCGAGCCAGGCTCCCTGCTCACTGCACCATGCCATCTGCGGTGGAGTTCGATGTGGTGGCAAATCGGATGGCTGGTGTCGCAGCTCCTTGTAGCTCCTGCTCTCTACCTGCGAGATCCCATCCTCATCACCAGTGCTTTAGATGGGTCCCATGTAAAAGAGAGGCAGGACAGCAAGCTAGTGATCAGCATTGTTTATTTAACATTTAGAAACAACTGCCCCTTACACGCGGCTGGCGCCAGCTTTTATTGCCGGCGCTGTCCAAAGTTTCAGCCACTGATGGGACTTTATTCTTCACGCTGGTGGCTCAGCCAATGAGTGGAGTCTCTTAGTTGACTCCACTCCTTGGCCATATATGGTCATATAGAACACCCCTCCTTCCCTTTCTTGACCCTGTCTTAAAGGGCTGATAATTCATAGGTTGTGCTCATACATCACACTTTATCATGTGCTATACTTGGGTCCTTTTTAGAGGCCAATCCCAACATAGAAAATGAAATAATTCAGCAACCATGCTAATCACATTATTCAACACAGTCCTGGCACTGCAAATGCCCATGGGAATCCCAGATCCTGTTTAGTGTAAGAATTAAAATGAATTGGATCCAGAGTTATGCAGAGTTGGGAACTTTGCCTTTTATGTTCCTGTCAATAGGGCATCCTAAAATTGTATTAATCTGGATGCAGTGACCTTGGCATATTCCACCAGCAGGGATAGCTAACATTCAAGAAGATAGGCTCAAGATCCAGATGGATCTTGACAGACTAGAATACTGGGCCGTATGTAACAAAATGAAATTCAATGTGGAGAAAAGTAAAGTCCTACATTAGGCAATGAAAACCAAAAGTACACATATAGACTGGGTGAAACCAGGCTCAATAGCAGTAACTGTGAGAGGGATCTTGGAGTCTTAATGGACAACCAGCTAAATATGAGCCAGCAGTGTGCAGCAGCAGCCAAAAAAGCTAATGCAATCCTAAGTTGCATTAACAGAGGGATACAATTGAGATCAAATGAGGTGCTAATACCACTCTATAAAACCTTAGTAAGATCACACCTAAGGTAGTGCATTCAGTTTTGGTCACTACATTATAAAAAGATGTTGAGACTCTAGAAAAAGTACAGAAAAGAGCAACCAGCATGATTAGGGGACTGGAGACTAAAACATATGAAGAATGGTTACAGGAATTGGGCATGGCTAGTCTAGTGAAGAGAAGGACCAGGGGAGACATGATAGCAGTTTTCCAATATTTAAGGGGCTGCCACAGAGAGGAGGGGGTCAAGCTATTTTCTAAAGCACCTGTAGGCCAGACAAGGAATAATGGATGGAAACTGAACAAGGAGAGATTTAACCTGGAAATAAGGAGAAACTTTCTGACATTGAGAACAATCAACCAACGGAACAGCCTGCCCTCGGAAGTTGTGGGAGCATCATCACTTGAGACTTTCAAGAAGAGATTGGACTGCCATTTGTCAGAAATGGTGAGGATTTCCCACTTGGGCAGGGGGTTGGACTAGATGATCTACAAGGTCCCTTCCAACTCTGATTATCTGTTATATGTTATCAGTAAACATGGATGGGTCCAGGGGTGGGATTCAATTTTTTTAACAACTGGTTCTGTGGATGTGGCTTAGTTGGTGGGCATGGCTTGGTGGTTATGTTATTGGCTGGGTGTGGCCAACTCAGTATCACTCACATTAAGGCACACATTTCCTTGCCTGGCCCCTCATGACTGTGGAGGTGCTGCAACAGTCGGAAGTGTGAAAAATGGTCATAAGTCACTTTTTTCAGTGCCATTGTAACTTTGAATGGTCACTCCACACAAGCAAAGTACCAGCAAAGGGGGGAACTCCAGAGAAGTTCCTGAGATAGGAAGTCTAGTCCTGCCTAGAATGTAATAAGGGTTAATGGAGAGGCA
Organism: Naja naja; assembly: GCA_009733165.1. Classification (NCBI taxonomy): domain Eukaryota; kingdom Metazoa; phylum Chordata; class Lepidosauria; order Squamata; family Elapidae; genus Naja; species Naja naja. The sequence continues at coordinate 289,962,385 of CM019148.1, forward strand.
GTTTCTCTAAGCAACACCAGAATGTTTCCTTCCTGCCTTCCTTACAGGATTAGGCCAGTAATTTCTTCTAACAACTGGTTCTCTGAACTGCTTAGAATGTTAACAACTGGTTCTAGTGAATAGGTGCTAACTGGCAGAATCCCACCCCTGGATGGGTCCTGGAAGGACTGATTCTGTTGCCCCAACACTTTCAAATCTTGAGCTTCTGAAGGGGATTGTAATGCATTCAAATGCTAGTAAGATAATAGGATGTTGTATTGAATTGCATCCTGCCTGTCAATAAAACATAGAACAGAGCTTAAATAATGCAATATAGGTTTTGTTTCCAATGAAACAAAAAGCACCTTGATGGTGCCAGAAGATCTGAGCAAGTGAGCAGGTGATATTAAATTATACTAAAATGGTATAAACTTTGTGATTTCTGCCCCTGCTATAACTAAATCTGAAGACTAAAACATATGTAGCTCCTTCTGATTCACAGCTGACTACACTGGTATCCTGTGCATTAAAATAGTTCAGTTAATTTCTCAGTAATGTGCGCCTGCTTATGTTATTACTTGCAAATTTTACAAATATTTTTCATTCAATTAAAATCAAATAAATAAAAATAGAAAATATTTCTATTACATTATGTTGCTTGCCATAATTTTCTCAAATTAGTTACTGTTTGGACAGCTCAAACTGAAACATGATTTTGATTTTACATTGAAACAGGTAAAAAAAAACAGATGTTAAAATCAAGGTCATGCAACCATCATATTATACATGCCTGATACTACAGCAGGTTGTATTGTCATAAAAGAAGAACAATACGTTCCTCCTATAGAAGCTGAAATAGCAGTAAGATTCATGGGACTGAAGGATAAGTTTATGTAGTATAGCCAAGTGCAAACTCATTTCCTCCCAGCCTGTGTGCAAGAAAGCAGTGGCCTCATTTGGCTGTGTCATTCATTTTCTCCAATACAATCCAATGCCTTATATTTTTCTTTCCAGTAACATAACATGCTGCAAGTATAACAGTATTTCTGGAGGAAAGCATTAAAAGACCTGTGACAAACAAAAAAGGTTTGCCATGAAATTCTTTTTTTAAAACTAACTACCAAGCTCTAAAACAATTAACTTTGATTTCGCACAGCACAAGAGGGGGAGAGAAAAAGAGACTTTGCCAATTTGTTTAAAAACACGTCTGTTCCCAATGTTTGTCAAACAGGAGAAAACTAATCTCTCCAAGAGCACTGTGTACAAATACAGGATTGAAATTCATGGCTGGCACTCACTGCAGCTCCCTTGTCCTTGAACCCTGCCAGTTGGAATGATAAAAACTGTTAACCAAAGATGGTGGATCAAAAGTGAAACTCAACACACTCCACCACATTTGCATATTGCTGATCTGGTTCTCATCAGAGTCACAAAAGTAATGAGTTCTGAGGTGAAGCCTGGCTGCAATGTTAGTTTGTTTTTCTCTGTCGCCCAGATTTTGTGTATAGACTTACATATAACCACTTGACAGGTAAGTGACAGGACTATGCCAATTTCTGCTGCTCCAGAATCAAATAAAGCCCGCAGGCCTGCAAACATCTTCTGTCAAGGATTTGATACTTTGCCACTAGAATCGAGTGACATGCTGAAGTATGGAGAAAATGTATAGCAGAAAAATGTAAAAGCTGCCCACTTACTTGCTATGATTATGCATGATGGCTTTGGTTGGGACAGCTTTGTCCTTGAGATTTCATGCAAGGAAAAATGAATTCATGGCAAAAGGTAATAGAAAATACTTTCAGGAATAAATATTGCAAAATATTCTCACAGGTGGAACGTTAGTTCCAATACAGCACCCACCATTTTTGCCACAAACACATACCTCCTCTGCACGCACACACACACACACACACACACACGACATTGCCAATTGTTTCATTTGAACATGTTTTCTTGACACTATCAACAAATATAGCTATAGTCACATTTCAAGAATGACAACTCTTTCCAACATGAAAAATGAATGTACTTTCTGATCCTTCTAGAACTCAACTAATGTAATATCCAGATAACTCTATAATTACAATTCTGTATTTATTTCCCAAGCAGTAAGTCATTTGTCTTGCTTCAAATTAGGCACAAGTAGTCCTCAACCACATCCATTGTTAAGCAAGATGTTGCTAAGTGAGTTGTGCCTGATTTTACAAGCATTCTTGTCAGGTTAGTAGGTATATCACCTGTCATGGTTCTGAGCAATGAATCCAGTTGAATCAGGACTTAGAAGCTGCATTCAGACTTGAAAGACCTTTTATTGAGTACATCATATCAGCACTTAGAAAGGTGAAGCTAGCTCTGAGTTATTTATTTATTTATTTATTTATTTATTTATTTATTTATTTATTTATTTAATATTGCCACCTATTCGCCCATGGAGACTTGAGGTGGCTTACACAATATAAAATCATATTTAAAACAAAAAATAAAAACAAAAACAATAAGAACTAACAAAAAGAATCAAATAAATTAGTAAAATACAATAGAACAAAATTTGGGAAAACAAAACAAAAACAAAACAAAGAAACAAAACCAACTCCCACCCCCCACCCCGACGACAGTGGATCATACTAGCCATTTGATGGGTTCCATCCCTCTCTGAGTTCCCCAGGCCCACTGGCAAAACCAGGTCTTCAGTGCCTTTTGGAATAGTATTAATTCCCACGCTTCAGAGTAATAAAAAGAATAAAAACTTCCCACCCCACCCTCCTCAGCTTCTTGGGTCATGTTAACCCAAGGGTCTTCAAACTTGGCAAGTTTAAGACTTGTGGACTTCAACTCCCAGAATTCCTCAGCTAACATAACTGGAGGAGGAATTCTGAGAGTTGAAGTCCACAAGTCTTAAAGCTGTCAAGTTTGAAGACCCTTGTGTTAATCAATCATTCCAGCAGTAGCTCCCTCTGCAGATGTTTGTTGCCGTGACCTTGGTTCACATGCTGCTTCTGGTTGATGTTTTGTCTAGTGGACTAAGGCATTGCATTCCAGTCCCTTCTAATTTCCTCTCTCCCCACAAGAGTGGCAACTAAGAAATGAAGAAAAGTACATATGGCTTCAGACAAAGTCATTTCGAAGTTGACATCACCGCAGTAATTGAGTGAGTCACATAGTCATTCAGTGAATCCTACGTTCCCAATTGACTTCATATAACTCCTTGACTCTGCAAATATTGTAAACAAATGACAATTGCCCAGCATCCAAATGTTGATCATGTGACTGTGAATATCTGTGACAATCAAAAGGGTGAGGACCAACTGTAAGTTACTTTTTTTTCAGTGCTGCTCTAACTTTGAATGGTTGCTAAATAAATGGTTGTAAGTTGAGGTCTACCTGTATGCATAACACTGTAGTGCAATAATGCAGAATGAAACAATAGTTGAAAAAGCCAGTAGTATGACCTTCGGTTGCCATCTGTATTTTTTTGGCCCTGGTTCTATACTTGAAAAGGTAAAGTAAAATTTCACAAGCAAAAGTTATTCCATAATTTGTGTTTGTAATATAAAAAGTTCATTTATTAATCTTTGGTTGTCATCAAAGGCTTATATAATTTGTATTTAATACAGGATATATCAGAAAGGTTTATCAGAGGCTAAAGGAACAAAAACACATTCAAATGATAGATATATAGATGATAGATAGATAGATAGATAGATAGATAGATAGATAGATAGATAGATAGATTATATGAAATGCATTGTTTCATTCAGGTGAAAATACAAATGGTAGAGTTTGTCTGTAACATTGTCTACATCCTGTGGATTTCTGTAGTCTAGCTGAAGGCCAGCCAAGGGACCTAGATTTTTTACCAAAATTATGAGAATGATGTTGTATAGCAATGTCCATCTCTTCTGTATGTGCATATACAGGAAAGACAGGAAAGGAGAATATTGGATTTAAGATGAATAAGCAATATTGCAGGAAAATTCTGCCCACTGTCAGGAGTTTGATCCTGACTGGTTTAAGGTTGACTCAACCTTCCATCCTTCTGAGGTGGGTAAAATGAGGATCCAGATTGTTGGGGAACAATATGCTGACTCTGTAAACCACTTACAGAGGGCTGTAAAGCACTGTGAAATGGTATATAAAGTTCTATTGCTATAATTCTACCCCTTTATAATTCACAAACAAAAGGGGTGGAATTATCATTTGATGTAGCATTTTCCCCCCATTGGACCCCTGTGCCTCTTGCTTTGCAGACACCTCTGGTTTAATCCTGACTGCAGACTGATTTTAACAAATGAAGGATGGGGGAAATAGTTCAATTCTGTTTCAGTGCAAATCTGTCTAATTCAGTTCTAAACTGAAATACAACTTTACTTCAAATTTGTGGTTCTCTGTACTTTTCCATATAGTTTATTAACTTGTTTTAAAAGTATACACAAAAAAGCAAGTAATATAGTACCAAAATGTGTTTTATAAAGAAAGCAACATATATGAGTACATTATTTTAGGAACATATGTGTTAGGGTGTCTGTGATGTATAATTGCAAAAATTCACTGATTGTGAAAAAGTGCATACAGTATGATTTTTGGAAGAAGTACCAATTTTTAGAAAGCATGCATTTCAATGTATTCTTTCTAAAAAAAATGCAGAGAGAGATGATGGAGAAAAAAATAAGGTCAACCAAATGAAAAACAGAGGAAAATCCAGATTGACAGATTTTTTTCAATGTTGTAACAAAAATGTTGAAACAAATAACTGAAAAACATTTGATATGCAGTTCACTGCTTTCCTAGTAGAAAACAAAGAAAGCCAATTGCCTACTGAAAAATCTTCACTTCCTTGTTGTGCTCCCATAAAATAGAAATATAACCACCATTGTAAATTTGTTCTATAGGCCTAACCTCTTGAACAATAATGTAAAACAGAGAAAATGACTTTCACAGATTGGACTATTAAATGTGTTCCAGCAATGATCATCTAAAATCTTGCAATCTTGAGTTTCAGCTACTTGCTTGTGCATTAAATTGACTCTCAAGACACAAAGCCACTACGATTCAAATGCAGATAAGACTCTGGCTCAGCACTCCCCCTTAAGGTGTCAGGAGATCCTCTGACAAAGGGGTAAATATAATGTGTGCTTTGAAAGCATAAATCCCCTGAAAGGATCTTGGAAAATAATTATCAGTCAAGACTTTAATCATCACAGAAAGTAATTTAGAGAATATCCTAGAACAATCCTGTAATAGTTCTAAGTGAAAGCATCCACGGAATGCATTTCTTTTTTTTTCGAAAGACAATTGAGCCATTCCTCAACCTGGTTTATCTCTAGTTTTTTTCTGGTAGTTCAGAGAGAGGAGATCTGGAGGAAAAGTAGGGAAGGAGGGAATAATGAAGTAGCAACCATGATAATAGTAGAAACATTGAAGAGATAATCTTACTTACTAGGAATAGAACTGGGCCAAGAGGAACATTTTCCTTTTGAAAACCATTTAACTTTACATGTTACCCTTTGGAGCTCCCCAAAGGAACATACAATTTGTCTGATTTCCATATCAATTTAACATTTTTCAAATTCTTATATTAAAATATGTATTCATTTTTGGTACGCATTTTCCCCAATTCACACTTTCAAGGATTGATTTGCCCAAACTGACCTTTGGTGGTAGCATTTTTTTCTCCTTTAAATATTATATAAATATCTTTTTTTTTTGTATGCTACTTCATTGTGTTAATATGTTATTAATATGTTTTGCATGGAATTTTGAAGTAACCGATTATGTGTTAGATGTATTGCTTCAGAAGTACAAATACAGACATTGAATGTACAAATGTACAAATACAGACATTGAATAGAGCCATGGCAGCACAGTGGTTAGAATGCAGTACTACATGATACCTTCTGCTGACTGAATTAAGGGTGTAAAATTTTAATTTAAAAAATTAATTTATAGATGGCAAAATAAGGTTCACTAGATTTTTTTTAGTCAAGAAAAGCACACCTCTGAATGCAGCACAGGCAGTAATGCAAATTAATGAAAACGGAGGTAATTTTGAAGAAATGTGAGACCCAAGGTGATCATACTAGGTTTACGTGGAAGTTTGATCCCTCATTTGCTGAGTTTGATTTGGATCAAAATTGATGGTGAAGTGCTAAAACTATTGTGTGTTATTTGCAGAGCTGTTCTAACTAATGAGGCAATAAAACCATCAAACTTAGGCAGCCTTTATGTACAAAACATAAATCAATAAGTTCAAAATCAAAATAATTATTTCAAAGAAACAGCATAGATTTAAAATGGAAACAGATGTTCAGTAGTTCACAAATAAACATTAGTGTTTTATGGGCCTCTTAAATCATATACTGTTGCCATGACATTAGTGAAAGCCTGAATTAAAGATATGTGCTTGTAAATATTGGATGAATCTATGGCAAAGAAGGCAGCTGAAAAATCACTGAAGACACTGTAGCTCAATGTAATCCAGAACTGGATAACAACAGGGAAAACCAAGTCATTGAACAAATAAAACTAACCAAGTGTTTTTCATTACAAGTGAACAAATGAATAGATATTGCTAACCTAACAATTCTTTTAGGTTGTGTGGGGTTTGAACATGATGATTGTAGGGGGGGTGGGGAATTAACTTTTTCTTGGTTCATTGCCAACACAACTAGTTTTGAATTGCATAAAAATATGAAGGATTACCTTTGTCAACAAATGTGGTTTGGAGCTTTCAATTTTATGTAGGAGTATGTTCCGATGGCACAGCTGCAGTGACAAGAAAACATTTGGGAATAGTTACCCAGATTAAGGAAGTTGCAACAGAATGTAAATCAACACATTTCTTCCTTAATTGAGAAAGTCTTGCTATGACAAAGAAAAAAGTCAGCTGAAGTAAACAGTGTTTTTAGTGATATAATTGTGAATTATGTAAAGGCAAGTGCATTAAATTTGAGATTATTTTCCTTATTATGTGATAATTTGGAAGCTGATCATAAACACCCTAATGCATGCTGAGATACAATGGAAAGGAACATTTATCTTTGAATTGCAGAACAAACTCAATGTTTCTGAAAGATAAGAAACCAATTTGGCCCAATTTTTGAAGATGTAAATTGGACATCCATTTTGGACAAAAGTTAAAAATGAACTTGCTGAAGTTGCTTTAAAAATATCTTCTGTTCCTGTCAACATACCTCTGCAGGTTTAGTTTCTCTATAATGGATATACTTGGATATACTTTATTTGCGTTATGCATTAAAATTTTACCTAAACGAGATAAATTAACAAATAAGAAACAGGCTTTTGTTTGCATTAAAAACTTAAATGTTTATGTTTGTTCAAAATGTTCAATATGGGGAATTGCTATTTCACTCACAACTTTTTCTTTAGTTCTATTTTTGTTTATTTCTTGTTTCTTACATTATGTTTGTTAGAATAAACATACATCCTAATCTAATGAATCAAATAACAAAATTTTGAATCTAATCTGAAAAAAATGAATCTAATAATAAAAGTATAGGGCTTTTGTTTTGCATGTCTTTGGTTTTTTTAAAACTATTTCAACTTGAACAATAATTTGCATCTATTGCATTTTCTAACAGAATTTCAATAGGAAGGAATTTTTTTAAAAGTGTCCTTTACCACAGATAATTTGAGAACCATTCTTCTAGAAGACTGTTTGAATGCCAAATCCTACAGTGCAATGATGTTCTATCCCTCAAATTCTGCATGTTCATTTTTTTAAAAAAGCATGATTGCTGCCAATGTCTTGTTCGCTAAAGGAGCTTTCATACCTGATGGGCATAGCTGATGTTTTCCATTTGCCATAATAATAAAGTTACTGGGACACAGCAAAAAGCCAGCTGAAGAGGATAAGTTTATTGTGTGCATCTTCCATCCCTTGCTAACAGCACTTGGGGATCCAATGCCTGTGCTATTCCAAATGAAATCCAGCTTCATGCAGATTGATCTGGTCACCATGTCAGAACTAATTTTGCCTGGGCCTCCCATCTTTGCTCTGGATGGGTTTTTTTCACAATGCCTGAGGAGTAATCTCTCTCACAGCTGTTAATAGTGGGCATTGGCTGTAACTGTGTTTGTGAATTCCTCTTAACTTTAATGCCTTCTGAAAGCACTGATGTGCAATATTCTTTAAGCAGGAGGCTTCTTTCACTGATCCATTACCAGGATGCTGCTAGATCGGAGCAGAGCTAAAAGATGATGTTGGGAATTATGCACGTTGCACTTCCTCCTGTGAATAATAATCAGCCTGAGTTAGCTGCACAGTAAATAATAAAAAAATGCAGATTCATCTTTGCTATGTTGCTTCCTAAGTGACTTTTAGAAACAGTTTGGCCTCTGCCTGAGTGCAGTCAAAGCTGTTATTCTTCATCTAGTGCAATAATGACAGAACATATGCATTGTAATGTGAACTTACTACCTAGTTTTAGGCCAGCACAATTAGTTTGTCATCTGCTGTAGCCACAGCAGCAGCAGTTATAGCTTTGAGTTGTGAAGGAGGAAGGGGGTCAAGGGGAATAAATAAAGAAAATCATCTCATTCATATTTATCAGGTGGCTTTGCATTGTTCAAAGCTTCCTCATGCAATTGACAATTTTGTATTGCTTTTCTTGGCTCACTAAGTGGCAGTCCAATTCAATCCAATCCATATGTAATTTAAAGAATAATGTGACCTTCACAAGGGAAAAACCCACCCCAAGTATGCTTATTTATTAAAATATCTTTCTGTTATGTATGTAGGTTTGAATGTTACTGGTTTATTTGAACTGTTCTTGTAAAATGTCAAATGGTATTGGTTTAAATAGTGCGGGAAGAAACCCTGCACTCCCATTGGCTGGCAGCTACGGCTGCAGGCTATAAGAAGCAGCTGTAGCCAAGCCAGAACGGGTCTATTCGAGCTGTAGTCACTAATAAACTCTTTGCTGGAACTCCTCGCGTCTGACTCTTCATGCAAACTTAACACTGGCGACGAGGATGGGATTTCCCTGAAGAGAAGACGACGCGACGAACAAGCAACAGAGCGAGATGGCTGCGCTGAACACCCCCCCAGCACCGTTCGATCCGGCGACGGAAGACTGGAAATCGTATGCGGATCGTTTCCACATGTATCTGGAAGGGAACGATCTCGCCGGCATCCCCGAGAGACGGAAGAGGCGGTCTTTCTCACGCACTGCGGTCCGGCAGTCTTCAAAATGGCGAAGGCGTTGGCGGGAGCAGCAGAGCTGAAGGTAATGGAATGGCCCGATTTAGAGAAACTTTAAGAGCCCATTACGCCCCACAAGTATCGTGCCTCATTAAGAGACACGAATTTTACCGTCGGGATCAAGGGGATAGCGAGAATGTTAATGACTTCATGGCAAGTTTAAGGGACATTGGGGTGCTTGTGACTTTACCAACTTAGAAGAGGCCATGCGTGATCGGTTTGTTTTAGGCCTAAAAGATAAGGTCTTACAAAGCAAACTTTTAATGAAACCTAAGATCACGTTTAAAGAGGCCATTGAAGAAGCTGTTTCAGCGGAAGCCACCAAGTCCTCAGCTGCGGCCATGAAAAAGATTAACAAGGCCTCAAGCCAGGCCTCAAGCCATTCTGATGGGGAAAAATCCACAACAGCTCATTGCGAACAAATAGACTCTGATTCTGATGGCAGTGAGGCAGAGGAGGGATTTTTAAACTCAGAATGGAGAAGAAAAGAAAAGACTCTGGGAAAAACAGGCAAGGGTTCTATTGCAGAGGCTGTGGGGGGGCCACCCCGCACTGAATGCAAGTTCTTTGACTCCATTTGCCTACGTTGTGAGAAACGGGTCACATAGCCAGAGTCTGCAAATCATCCAGAACTCCACCAGTTAGGAAGAAATTTCCTGATAGAGACTTTAAAAAATTTCCTTGAAAAAATGGGGTGAAATTTAGAAGCAAATGGCAAGAATGAAACTCACCAAACAATCACTATTGGTCATTCTTCACCCAGCAGAAAAGTACATGTGAAGGTGTTTATTGAAGGAAGGCCTTGCCAAATGGAAGTGGACTCAGGCTCTTATTTATCTATGGTGTCATGGGACACTATCCACAGACTCTTTCCCAAAATTCAGAAAAAGCATTTCCAGAAGCAAGCACTGACTCTCAAAGACTACCAAGGGAACAAGATTCCAGTAGTTGGAGCGAGAGATTTCAACGTGCAGTTTAAAGGCCACACCAAACGTTTGCCCCTGACCATCGTGGACAAGGATCGCCAAGTTTGCTGGGACTTGAGTGGTTCAAGCCACTTGGCATCGAGGTGACTGGCATCCATCACGTGAGCAGTTCTGACTGGGAAGAGTCATTGAAGTCTGAGTTTCCAGAGGTCTTCAGCGAAGGACTGGGCAAGTATATGGGGACCCCTATTGCTTTCAGCCTAGACCCCAAGGTGCCCCCAATTCGTTTAAAGCCCAGGAGGGTCCCATTTGCTTTAAAGGAAAAAATTGATGCACAATTAGATAAGCTCATTGCTCAAGGGGTTTTAGAGCCTACTGACCACTCCAGATGGGAAACACCCATAGTCACACCAGTCAAGGCTGATGGGTCAGTGAGAATCTGTGGTGACTACAAGGGGACACTTAACCATGCGCTGCAGCAGAGCGCATATCCTGTACCAGTTGTGCATCATCTGCCCTTTCCCTTGGCAGGGGTACAGTATTTGCTAAACTGGACTTAGCTCAGGCATATCAACAATTAACAGTTGATGATGCCACTGCAGAGGCACAAACAATTGTGACTCATAGAGGTGCCTTCAAATGTAAAGACTACAATTTGGAGTAAGCGTGGCACCTGGCATTTTTCAAAGCCTTATGGAAAGAATGTTGCAAGGACTGCCAGGGGTAGTGCCTTATTTTGATGATGTATTAATCTCTGCTGAAAATGACACTCAGCTTCAAGAAAGACTCAGAGAAGTCCTTACCAGATTCAGAAAAGCGGGTTTAAAAGTCAAGGAAGACAAATGTACACTCAAAACAGACAGAGTTGAGTTCCTGGGGTATATGATTGACAAGCATGGCATCCATCCTACTGATGCCAAGGTTAAAGCAATCAAGGAAGCCCCTAAACCTCGATGCAAGGCAGATTTGCAAGCCTTCCTTGGACTTATTAACTTTTACCACATGTTTCTACCTCACAAAGCATCTATTGCTGAGCCCTTACATCGCATGCTTGATAAGAAAGCTGTTTGGATCTGGGGGGGAAGGAACAGTCAGCATTTAACAGTATTAAGAGACTAATCACGTCTGATGCTGTGTTGATACAATTCTCTGAGAATTTGCCTGTTGTTCTGACTTGTGATGCATCCCCTTTTGGGTGGGGGGGGTTTGAGTCACAGGCTTCCCAATGGAAGGGAAGCCCCAATTGCATTTTACTCTCGCACTTTGTCCAAAGCAGAGAGGAATTATAGCCAATTGGACAAGGAGGCTTTAGCAGTTGTTGCAGCTGTTAAGAAATTTCATGAATATCTGTATGGCAGGTCATTCACCATTGTTACAGATCACAAACCTTTATTAGGCATTGTGGCAGGAGACAAACCTACACCTAATATCCTGTCACCAAGAATGCTGAGGTGGACTGAATTTCTTGCAGCCTATTCATACAAACTGATTCACAGGCCTGGCAAGGACATTGGACATGCTGATGCACTGAGTCGTTGCCCACTACCTTGCCACAAGGAGGACTTTGAACTTGAAACTCACACCTTTTTCTGGAGACCGTGGCTAAGCTTCCAGTCCATGCTGCTGAGATTGCCAGAGAAACTACCAAAGATGCTGTATTAGCACCTGTTATGGGCTGGATTAAGAAAGGTTGGCCTCTTCAAGATCTACCTCACCTTGCCCAACCTTTAAGTCCAGGCAAACTGAATTATCTGTATTAAGAGGATGTATTTTGTGGGGTAACAGGGTGGTTATTCCTGCAAAACTGCAAAGGGAGGTTTTGGAAATGTTACATGAGGGTCATCCTGGGATTGTAAGGATGAAAGGTTTGGCCAGGAGTTATGTATGGTGGCCAGGTATTGACAAAATGGTTGAAAACTGGGTAGCTCTTGTCCCAATTGCCAGGTAGTCAGGCCTGCCCCACCTCACGCCCCCACACAGGAATGGGAATGTCCTAGGGGCCATGGTCTAGAATCCACATTGATTTTGCAGGCCCTACAAGAGGGCACACTTTTCTAGTGCTAGTAGATGCATACTCTAAATGGCTAGAGGTAATTCCCATGACATCCACTACAACTGAGGCTGTCATCAAGCAGCTCAGAAAATTGTTTGTCACCCATGGGCTACCAGATGTCCTTGTTTCTGACAATGGCCCTCAATTCACATCTAACATTTTTGAATCCTTTCTAGCTCAACAGGGCATCAGACATGCCCTCACTGCCCCTGGGCACCCTTCGCCAATGGCCGGGCTGAACGCATGGTACGCTTCACCAAAGAGAAGCTTCAGCAGCTGGGTCCTGGGGACATCACTGAGAAGCTTGAAAACTTCTTAGTGTTCAACACATCACTCCTAGCCCATCAAATAACTTGTCCCCAGCAGAGTTGTTGATGGGCAGGAAACTTAGGTCTTCCCTTGACCGCCTTCATCCCACTTACGCACCCAACGCACCACTGGATTCCACTTCCAAAGTTCGTTCTTTTAGTGTGGGAGATTCTGTCTATGCTAGGAACCTGATAGGTGAACCTTTGTGGATTCCTGCTGAAATAACTCACATCACGGGCCCTCGTTCTTACAGGGTACAAACAGAGGATGGCCTCCTCTGGAGCAGGCACATTGACCAACTTAGATCCAGGTTCCCTCAGGAACATCGACCCTGTCTCTCTCTAGGTCCCTCACCTGATGTCAATTTTAGGGGGGAAGGAGGGGAACAGGAGGAAAATCAGCAAACAGGAATCAACCCCATGTGTAACGAGCCATTGCGACAGGAACCATCCCGAACCCTGTCACAAAGCCAAGATCCATCCTTAGAAGTGGAAGATTGCACATCACTACCTGACTTGGGTGCTGACATTGGAATGGAGATGGGTTGGGAGGAGAGACCAGATTCTAACAGTCTAACAGGGTCTTCCTCAGGAAGTCCCAACAGGGAAATGTCAGTAGACACATTTCCCTCTCACTGGGTGAGAATGCAAAAGCTTCTGAACCACGAAGGTCTCAAACACGTAAGAGCCCACCTATTTAAAGGAATACATTAGATAGGTTGGGGTTTGGTATGGACTGAACCTAGTGGGAGGGGTGTTATGTATGTAGGTTTGAATGTTATTGGTTTATTTGAACTGTTCTTGTAAAATGTCAAATGGTATTGGTTTAAATAGTGCGGGAAGAAACCCTGCACTCCCATTGGCTGGCAGCTACGGCTGCAGGCTATAAGAAGCAGCCGTAGCCAAGCCAGAACGGGTCTATTCGAGCTGTAGTCACTAATAAACTCTTTGCTGGAACTCCTCGCGTCTGACTCTTCATGCAAACTTAACACTTTCCTTCCTTCCTTCCTTCCTTCCTTCCTTCCTTCCTTCCTTCCTTCCTTCCTTCCTTCCTTCTCTCATTAGTAATGGTATAAGGAAGGCAAATTTCAAGATGTTTCCTAACATCTTAGCAACTGTGATTTTTTTATTTATTTAAAAGACTGGTTACTGTAATGAGTTAGAAATACAATCATCACCCCATATTTTCTAACCCAGAGGGCACATTGCCATGACAATAAAGCAGGGCAGAAAATTCAAGAATAGAGGAAGAAGGAAGAAGAAAATATGGAGATACACCTACAGGTAGTTCTCAACTTACAACAGTTTATTTAGTGGCCATTCAAAGTTACAATGACACTGAAAATAGTGACTTATGATGTTTTCACGTTTATGACCACTGCATCCCCGTGGTCATGTAATTATAGGAGCCTCAGTGGCGCAGTGGTTAGAGTGCAATACTGCAAGCTACTTCTACTGCAGCCAGTTGCCTGCAATTTGGCAGATCGAATCTCACCAGGCTCAAGGTTGATTCAGCCTTCTGTCCTTCCGAGGTGGGTAAAATGAGGACTCAGATTGTTGGGGGCAATATACTGACTCTGTAAACTGCTTAGAGAGGGCTGTAAAGTACTATAAAGTGGTATATAAGTCTAAGTGCTATTGCTATTGCTGTTCAGGTACTTGACAACTTGTTCATATTTTTGATTATTGAAGTTATTCCCTTTCTTGAAGCTAGCATGTGATTAAATTAATAGAATAGAATAATATATGTTACTTTCAGAATATGCCTAATCAGGAAAGCAGAGCAAATGCATTTCCAGATTCATATTAAATGTTACCTTTTAAAGCTTTTAGGTTACAAACCACAGCGGAGTAATTCCCGCCTCAGCACTGAAAATTGTCAGTCAGTTAGTATTCTCAAAACAAAACAAAGTAATATACACATTATCTTCATATACCCCAGGCGCCTAATGGACCCAGGCGCCTAATGGACCCAGGCGCCTAATGGACCCAGAGGGGTTCCAGGCAGTGCTTGGGTTAATTCCGGCCTCCTTAGCCGACAGCTTGGTCGATGCCCTGGTGGACGCCTGGCAGGCGGCTGCCGCCAGGGCGTTAGACCAAGTTGTTCCTTTGTGGCCTCTGACCTGCTGCAGATCCTGATTAGCTACATGGTTTTCTGCAGAGCTCCGGGAAATGAAGCGGTGGAAGAGAGGCCTAGAGAGCTGTTGGAGATCCAGCAGGTCCGAATCTGACCGAGAGCAGTTAAGATCTTATTTTAGGTCTTATCTTGCTGCAATGAGAGTGGCGAAGCATGTATACTTCTCTGCTCTCATTGCGTCCGCAGATAATCACCCGGCTGCCCTGCTTAGGGTCTCTCGCTCCCTCCTCAATTGGAGGGAGGGGGAAGACCGTCTGCAGGGATGTGCCGAGGAGTTTAGTCAACATCTGACGGACAAGATCGCTCAGATCTGGACAGGCTTGGACTCCAACTAGGCAGAGTCCAATGGGAGTACGACAAGTGGTCTTAGAGATACCATCTGGGAGGAGTTTGATCCTGTGACTCCAAATGAGGTGGACAGGATCATGGGGAGGCTGAGTGCTGCCACGTGTTTATTGGACCTGTGTCCCTCCTGGCTGGTCTATGCCACCTGGGAGGTCACACGAGGCTGGCTCCAGGCAGTAATCAATGTCTCTTTGAGTGAAGGTTTCTTTCCCTCCACCTTGAAAGAGGCGGTGGTGAGGCCCCTCCTCAAGAGGCCTGCCCTGGACCTGGCTAATTTGAACAACTTTCATCCGGTCTCCAACCTTCGCTTTATTGCGAAGGTTGTTGAGAACGTGATGGCTCAGCAGCTCCCACTGTTCCTGGAGGAAACTGACTATCTAGACCCATATCAATCGGGCTTCAGGCCCAGATACAGCATGGAGACGGCGTTGGTTGCGCTGGTGGATGATCTCTGGAGGGCACGGGACAGAGGTTATTCCTCTGTCCTGGTCCTGTTAGATCTCTCAGCGGCTTTTGATACCATCGACCATGGTATCCTACTGCAATGCCTCGAGGGGTTGGGAGTGGGGGACACCATTTTATGGTGGTTCTCTTCCTACCGCTTGGGCCGTATGCAGGTAGTGTTGGCAGGGGGGAAGAGATTGGCCTCGAGGCCCCTCCTTTGTGGGGTGCCCCAGGGGTTGGTCCTCTCACCCCTCCCATTTAACATTTACATGAAGCCGCTGGGTGAGATCATCTGTGGTTTTGGGATGAGGTATCATCAGTACGCTGATGATACCCAGCTTTTCATCTCCACCCCTAACCAACCCAGTGACACCCTCAATGTGATGTCCCGTTATCTGGAGGGGGTGCAGGTCTGGATGGGGAAGAACAGGCTCCGCCTCAACCCGGCTAAGACTGAGTGGCTGTATATACCGGCATCTCAAATTGTCCAGGAGATTCCATCTTTGGCTATGGGGGGAGAGGTGTTACCTCCCGTAGATAGGGTGTGCAACTTGGGTGTCCTCTTGGATACATGGCTCAGTTTGGAGGAGCAGGTGGGAGTTGTAGCCAGGGGGTCACTTGCCCAGGTTCGCCTGGTGCGCCAATTGCATCCCTATCTGCCCTGCATACAGTCACTCATGCACTTGTCTCCCGTCTGGACTACTGCAATGCTCTTTACAGGGGCTGCCCTTGAGGACCACTCGAGGCTTCAGCTGGTCCAGAATGCAGTGGCACGGGTTGTGATGGGAGGATCCCAATACTCCCATGTTACACCCCTCCTGCATGAGCTGCACTGGTTACCAGTTGCCCTCCGGGTGAGATTCAAAGTGCTGGTGTTAACCTATAAAGCCCTTTATGGCATTGGACCAGGATATATGCGGGAGACCCTGCTGCCGATAACAGCTTCCCAGCGTCCCGTGCGCTCCCATCTACAGGACCTTCTCCAGGTGCTGTCGACCCAGCAATGTTGGCTGGCAGTTCCCAGGGGGAGGGCCTTCTCAGTGGGGGCACCCACCCTATGGAACCAGCTTCGCCTAGAGCTCCAGGTGACCTCTGCTCCTTCCGCTGTGACCTTAAAACCTGGCTGTTCCAACTAGCCTACCCGGACTGATGGGGTTGAGGGAGGGTTTTTAAATGTTTTTAATTGGCATATTTATGAGACCCTGGTTTAATTGCTTTTTAATATTTGTATATTTGTATTGGATTGTTTTTAGTTTGTAAGCCCCCCTGAGTCCTTCGGGAGATAGGGCGGCATATAAGTCTCATAAATAAATAAATAAATAAATAAACAAACAAACAAACAAACAAACACCCTCCCCCAGAGGTGGTATTTAGCAGGTTCTAACCAGTTCTGGAGAACCAGTAGCGGGAATTTTGAGTAGTTTGGATAAATGGCAAATACCATCTCTGTCTGGGCCTGCCCCCATCTATTCTGTCTCCTGAGTCCCAGCTGATCAGTTGGGTCTTCTTTTGTTGCCCTGCACAGGAGAACGGAGCTGGAAAGCAGAACAGTGAACTGGGGAGGGAATGGGGATTTTGCAGTATCCTTCCCCTCATGCTCACCAAGCCACATCCACAGAACCGGTAGTAAAAAAAATTGAATCCCACCACTGTCCTCCCCAGAAATGTTCAACCTAGTCTATAAAAACAGTTACTTTACTTTTCTTAATAAAGGAAAAAGCACCTTATTTTCAAACCTTAGGAACTATGTCTCAGCATGTGTAGGGGATAATAGCCTCCTTTGCTCCATTTTATCTAGGTTATAAGGCACTGATTGCTGATTGAAATAAAATTAATGGTGGGTTTTTTAAAAAAACATGCCACTAGTACATTATGCAGTGCAGAACTTTGTGCTTTCACTTTCTTAACACAAGATTAGCGGGAAAGTTGATTTTTATTGGTCATCATTCACCTTCTGAAGCAATTAAGTGTGCTAAAATACTTCTTGACCTGGATGTTTAGATTAATTTTATGCTTTTCTTGAAAAGGTATAATTTCTTTGAAAAGGGTTTTGGCTGTGAACATGCATTGTGCATGCCTGTGTATTTATATCTGTGTGTGTGTTCAGCGCTAAGGGGCTATATTTCAGTAACAATTTTATTCCATGCAGGGATGGTAGGAAGGCATGAGTTAAAATAAAAGCTTGCACAATGAATATTTTCTGTCAGATCCTATCCTTAATGATGGGAAAATGGAAGGGGATAAACAGTGTGATAGAAAAGCTGTTATAGAGGTTAGCAATCTAACTGGTGCCATAGTAGAATAGAGAAAATTGTATTTGTGAGAATGAATATTTGTATTCTTCTACAAGGAATGGAGGCAGAAGACGTGACTACCAATCTTCTCCTTGAATATTTCATAGTGTGTTTTCTCATTTCCTTTGTCACTGTAGATTCAGCATTATAATCCGTCCAAGTAAACAAAGGCCAATCAGCAATTTATATGTTTCCTAATCTGTGGGTTCAGGTTGAACTAATCAGGAAGAATGGAAAGTGCTTAAGTTAGTTGCGTCAAGAAACAGTTACATTTGTCAACTCAAGGTTGTATGGTTGCCAGGGATTGTATGTTTGTATACAGTGATGGGCTTCAAAGAAATTTACTACTGGTTCTGTGGGCATGGCTTGGTGGGCCTGGCAGGGAAGGTTACTGCAAAATCCCATTCCCTCCCCACCCCACAGAGCTGCTTTCCAGCTCTGTTCTCCTGTGCAGTGGAAAAAAGAAGACCCAGCTCATCAGCTGGGAATCGGGAGGCAGAGAATAGATGGGGGCGTGGCCAGTCAGAGGTGGTATTCTGAACCACTCAAAATTTCTGCTAGCAGTTCTCCGAACTACTCAAAATTTCCACTACTGGTTCTCCAGAACTGGTCAGAACCTGCTGAATAACAGCTCTGGTTGTATAGTTGATAAAATGGTCCCCACAGGTAGCTATTTTGTGACCTTATGATAAAGAAAATACCTATATAGGTAGTCCTCAACTTACGACCACAAGTGAGCCCAAAATTTATATTTTAAGTGAGAAATTTGTTATGTGAGTTTTGCCCCATTTTACAACTTTTCTTGCCACATTAGTTAAGCGAATAGCTGCAGTTCTTCTATTAGTAACATGGTTGTTAAGTGAATCTGGTTTGCTTGTTTTGACTTTGCTTGTCAGAAGGTCACAAAAGAGGTTCACATGATCCCAGAACACTGCAGCCATAATAAATGTGAGTCAGTTATCAAGCATCCAAATGCAAAGCACGTTACCATGGGGATGCTGCAATGGTCATGAGTGTGGGAAATGGTCATAAGTCATTTTGTTCAGTGCAATTGTAACTTCAAATGGTCACTAAATGAACTGTTGTAAGTCAAGGACTATCTGTACTATACAGTTCCTCTATTATTTACAAAGGTATCATCCCAAGGCTATCTCTATACCTTTCAGTAAATGATGAAATCTGTAATAGCTCTGACATATGACAACTGTCTTGACTATCTTGCTTCTTCTGAGTTCTTTATTACTATCCCTTCTTTTTTCTTTATAAGCATTTGAAAAATACCTATCTTCTACTTTTCACTTATTCCTTTCTTAACTCTCTACTGCAAGGAATAGATCTGGATAAATTGCCAAATCTTTCTCTCCCACCTTTTGCTCTGAAAAAAAGGCTCTGAGAAATTATTAAATACCTTTCTGAGCAAAAGTGAATTCATGATAACTTAACTTTTTCCCATTTTTTTGGAGACACATTTTCACAAATATATCAGGGAATTGAAAATCAACCAATTTTCATTTGAAATTATGATTCAGTTGGAAGATTGGTTCAATTTGATTTTAAGATTTGAATTAAAGTTTTGAATTAAAGTGCATTGAGTAAAAATTTAATGGGTTTTTTAAATGACTGGAAGCTGTTCAATTTTATTTGATGCAATAGATTAGTTCAGACATTTGATCTAAACAATTATTTGAAAAAATGGTTCAAATAAGTCACTTTGGCACTGCATCTTTAGTCTAATTTGCACTCTTGTCTGTCCCAATGAGGCTAGGCCATGCATTATTTTGGAAGAACAGGAATAAATGATACAATCTTCAGCCCATCCTTACTACTGGGAAAGTAACTTCCACCTGGGTTTTCTGGTTTTGCATCATTGCATTTCTCCTCTTTGATGATACACACTAAGGATGGTGCAATTTGTTTGCTGCACTTCATTCTATCTTACACAAATACTTCCATTGGAATTGACGGGTCTGTGCTCTGGTGGTGCCTTCAGTTGCTGTTTTTCATTGAACCACTTGCTATGAAAGGCTGAATATTTCAGTAGCAAAACAGTAAAATGCATTGTTCTTTTGCTTTGGTTTTAACTGGGAGAAATTCACAGGACCTCTACCAAGTCCCTATTTCTACCTAAACCAGCAAAAGAACTCTTGTGCCATAAACTGAAGGTCAGTGGATTGTGGATCTTCAAAAGACCTACTCATATAACAAAATAAATTGATACTTGCTTTCTCAGCATGAAAGAAGGGGGGAAAGAACCACGAAGAACCATCAAGCATACGACAGGTTAACTGATTAACTGTGGTCTGGGCAGAATATCCAGCCATCACTACAGTCAAAGTGGAAGATTGGATTGAAATCCAGAAAAGGATTTCTTAAAGCAACTTATTTTATAGCCACTTTATGTAGAGAAGACAAGCAGCTGTTGAATGTGGCACAGAAACCCCCTTTGAATCATAATTATACAGAATATGATTATACTTGAAAACAACTGATTATCAGGAGTTGGTATTGCTTTAACAATTTGGTGTCAAACCCACTTGGAACAGTAAGTTTGAGAAACATAATGGACTTGCATAATTTAAGTATTCTCCAAGTCTTACATATTAATTATATCATCAGAGAATATTTAGGCCATTAAGTCTATTGTTCTGTGCAGGAAGTCAAAAATAAAGCATCCATACCAGGTGGAATACATCCAATAAAGAAGAATCCTTCCCCTTCCTTTCCAGATAACTAGCTCTACATTTGAAGTAATTTTACTATTGAGATGTTACTATTCTTCTTTTCCCCTAACATCAAGTTGGAATTTGCATTCCTGTAACTTCAATTCCTCTTCCTCCACAGAAAAACTTCCCTCTTTTCAGAGATTGATGAAACTCAGAAATAGATGAAACTCAGAGATAGATCAGAGTTCATCTAATACATATGGACATTTTTTACTTGGAGGATTGCCTGATGTGAATTCAGCTGAAACAGAAGAAAAGTCCTTGTATATATTGATAAAGCTTTCTGCCTTGCAACTCCTAGGATGCTTTATAGCAGTGGTGGTTAACCTTTTCAGCACAAATGCTGAAACTGGAGCATGTGCGCACCAAAAAGGAACCGAGTGCATATGCATTAGCCACCTGGTCTTTCGGCTTCTAACGTGCATGCTGGCTGACCAATTTCTAATGCACATGCGCATGCTGGCCAGCTGGTCTGTGCACACACATGCACGTTAGAAACTGGAAGATCAGGTGGCCGGCCGATTTTTAACGTGCATGTATGCTGGCTGGCTGGTCTTTGCACACGCACGCACATTGGAAACCGGAAGACCAGCTGACCAGCGTGCATGTGCGCATGAAGAACAGCTGCCTGGCATATACCAGAACCTGGAAGAGCAATGGGAGATGGCTGGCGTGCCCGGAAAGATGGTTCTGCATGCCACTTCTGGCACGCATGCCATAGGTTCACCATCACAGCTGTATAGAATGCTGCATTCACAGGATCAGGTCTGTAATGTTGATCTAATGTCATGATAAACAGAAGACCATTAGAGATTGTTCAATGCATTTGCTATTATTTCCAAAGAACAAGTGTTCCTTGCATCCACATTCATTGCAATTCATTAGGAGGAATATTCAAACCTCCTTACAAATATATACAAATGCACGGGGACAAGACATGGACTATTGGGTGGGAAAAGGAAAATATTAGAAATTTATTTTCTTCTATTTTTATAAATAAATATTTAGTAATTTTAACAAGATTGAAAGCTTTGATGACAGATTGCTAAGAAACCAAGCAACTGGAAGCAAAAAGAGTGAGCCCTAAGTGGTGGATATTGTCTATTCATCTATTGGTTACATCATTTTGAGCTGATTCTTACATTATTGGCTGACAGTACTCTTGGAAGCAGAAGTGTCAAACTGGCGGCCCACAGCCAGATGTATCGCGTGCAGGTCATACCCATCCCAGCTGCACAAATGGGGAAAACATCATGAAATGTCACGTGACAGTAACATGATGTGGCGAGTTTGACACCTGTGCTTGGAAAGATCCTGATTAAAAGGCACCTGGGCCACACCATGCTATAAGCAACTGGAATCTGATGAGTCTGATGTTACTAAAATAAGCAAACTATGATTTTAATGAACACTGGAAATTATTAGCAAGGGAAAGACTGGTGGCATGGCAGACCTTATATCATAATGGCCAAGCAGAAAAATGCCTCTACATATGAGAAATAGGCGAAATAAGTTTTAAAATGTTGCCTTCTTCAATGCCAACTAGTTTTTTTTCTTCTTAACATTTCCTTGCAAGCTCATAGTCCACTTTTTTCAGATCAATCAAGCATAGATCCATGTGGCTGTGACAGGAATTGACAGACCAGTTGTCACCCAAGCCTGACATCATGAGAGAGAGAGTGACTGCCCCAAAGTTACTATGGTTGAATCAATAGGTGAAAGGAAGGAGGCCCAAGTCTGGGAAGTCAAGAGACATTGCAGTTTTGACTCCATAGGTGGAAGGAAGCCTATAAGGTCAAACACTTAGATCTATATCAAGTTTCACCAAGGGCTAACAGGCAATTTGGTGAGATTCTTGTGTACAGCTGAGTCAGCAATAAATAAATATTTTGACATAAACATCAGAGCTGTTCTAATTCTTTGTGCCTGATATTCATGGCTAAGCTGGAACTAATTTATTTATTATTTATTTATTTATTTTGACTTGTATGCCGCCACTCTCCAAAAAGGACTCGGGGCGGCTCACAGATAAAACACAGAACAATAAATTATTTAAAAAGAAATTAAACTAAACAAGCCAAAATACAACTATAAAACCAAATTAAAATCGAATTTAAAACCCACCCTCTAATCCCAATCACCTAGTTTCTTCTCAGGTACCATAGTTTGTCAGGTGCCTAAACCATGCTGGCTCTAAACTATTTAACACCAATGAATAATGAGTGGAAATTGGGGCCTGCTTTCTTTTTTTAGAGTACATAGAAATCCCCACTAATTTAAAATGATATTTTCATATCTTATTGGTACGATCAAGCCAGTGTATAATCCCAGAATAAATTTTAGGAATAAACTAAAGGAAAAGGATATTTTCCCCAAAGTACATAAAAGGAATATACAATTACAAGAAAACAATAATAAAGAAAAGAGTCATTAACAAAGCTAGATTCTAACAAAAGAATCTAAGTAAATAAGCTAGTGCCCTGCTTTTTCGGTCATCTAAATCTAAAATGATCACTAAAATGTTCAGATTACTTGGTCTCATCCAATCCTCTTCCTTGAGTACACTGAACCATCATGTTAAATTACAAGTCATTTTTATTTTTAAGCTTAGTTTATATTATTAATTTATAGAATTGTCAGGTTTTGTTCTAGACTTCTGATGACATCTACTGTGTCCTTTGAAGGAAAGATTATTCTTTCAGCACAGACAATACACACACACGTTAAATGAATTCAAAATGATAATGCATTCCAGAAAGATACTGCCCTTCTTCCCTATTACAGAATTACAGGAATGATAGATTCCTTGTCTCAAATATATTGCTATAATTTAGAATCTAGCAGGGTTTCCTAAAAGCACATGAGGAATGTGACATGGCTTAAATTAGTAGCATCAAGGAACCACTAAGACGAGATAATGCATGGAGCTTAAGTCAAAGCATTGTATACCTTGAACTTTCAGTGCTTCTGCTTCCACTTTTCCCTGATCACAAATCTCAAATGCCATAAATTAAGGTATCTTCAGCCCTGCAGGTTAATGCATCAACATACAGGGTTTCTATTAACAGCTTGTTCTTAGCAGATAATTCCAGCAAAACACTATCTGAGTGATAATCAAACTAACTGCTTGTGTGCATACCATTTTACAGAAATAAATTACTACATGTTGGTTGTGTACAAGTTGTTATTCCTTCCAAGTTAGAAATCAGGAGACTGCAAATCCTAGTCCCACTTGTAGGCATGAAAATCAGTTGAGAGACTTTGGCTCAGTTCTTTCTCTCAGTCCAACCAATCTCACAAGGTGGCTGTTGTAGGGAAAATAGGAGGAAGAATTAAGTATGTTTGCAACCTTGAGTTATTTATAAAAATAATAATATGAGATTAAAAACAACTAAAATCAGAAACTTTATACAGATAGTCCTGGTTTAGTGATCACAACTAGAACCAGCAATTTGGTCATTAAGTGAAGCAAAACCTTGACTGTGTTTACCATTTTATTTCAGTTTTCATTTGCTTTACAGACCAAAAAAGGACTGATTGCAAAGTTATTTTTTAATCTTTGTTGTAATTATGAATGGTCACTAAATACCTCAGTTGCCAAACGAGGACTTCCTGTACCTCCCTTTTCCCCCAGGAATCCAGTTTTTTAAGAATAAGCAAGGAGTTGCAAGCAAGAACAAGAATAATGAAACTATATCCAAAACTAGAAAAAGATTAGGAAGATCTAATATAATACCTCTGGGTAGCACCTGCCCTGAAGTCTGTAAGTCCAACCTTTGGCCTAAGACTAGATGATTTTATATCACATATTAAGCCACATAGAACAGTGAAATGCAAACTGCTGAAAACTCCCAGTATAAAAATGATACAATTTGTTGTTGCAGGAAGTTGCTGCGAAACTATCATGACATTTGAATACACTGAGAACACATGCAATATGACATTTCTGTGGGTCTACTAAAAAGATATAATTATGTGGAATTTGTCCCAAATGATGGACTGTCAGAGGTAAATTAAAAGTGAGAGGATATCCTCTCAATGCACCTATTACATTATTACTTTTTCTTCCTCGATCCCCCATCTTTGCTGTCCCCTCCCTACTAATGAAACAAGAAAAAAATCATTTATTCCCTTCTGCATGCTAACTGGTAACAAAAAGAAAGGTGGCTCCAAAGGTTTTAACATTTTTCCTCTAATGTTCCTCTATTGTTAATTTAGTTTATTTTTTACATTTTTAATCGTTTTACTCTATTATATGTTACTCACAGCAGCTATCTGTGAGATGGGTGGCTATATATTGGTTTAATAAATAAATGATAATTAAAAAGGGTTTTTTTCTTCATTAATAAGGTTGGGCACAGTTGGAATAGATCTTTTTTTAGAATCTGTTTTCCTAGGTTTCAAAGTATGTGCCAGGCAACTGTGCGCAACAAGCTGTCAATAATTTGGGAATATGGCAGCAACAGGCACAAAGGCTCATTTGTTCTATTTTTCACACACTGTTGAATTCATTCCTCCTTGCTAGAGCTGTGCACCTTTTCAAAGCAATATGTCACTTTGCTGAAATTTTGACTGAAGAAGTCCTTCGAACTAAAGCCATGGAGCATTGATCTGCTCTTCTTCAAGGCACAGCAATCCAACATCTGGAAGCAGGATATCTTGTGTACATGCAGCACATGCAGAAATGTCTTTCTTAGTGAGATATAGGGGCAGAGATAGATTGGCTTTACCTCAACAATCCTTTCTCTCCATAAGTATAGATGTTGACTACCAACCAAAATGACAAAAATAATCATCACAATTACTTTTGTTTTGAGTATTAATGGAGCTTTCATAAAGCAGAATAGGACAACTCACTGAGGCCATTTTGCCATGGCCAACTCACTGTAGCCATCCTGCCATGACCATCTTGACATAGTTAACCCAACATGGTCATCTCACTGCTGCCATTTCACCATGGTCAACTTGCCATAGGACAAGATGGATGCAATGACATGGCCACACTGGATTAGCCACAGTGAGATGCCTGCAGCCAGCTGGCCATGGTGAATTGTCCTAGACCTTTCATAAAACCATTCAGACAAAGAATGTAGTTCATCAATTGTATAGAAAATCATATATATATATATATTTGTTTTCGTATCAAGAAGTAACAACACAGCCAACTCTAGAGTTTAAAAGGGAAAAACAGCCACGATCACACACTTCTCCCAGGAGAACGAAACTGAAGACACCAGCCTGAAGATGACGGATGAGATTTTGTCGAAACGTTGCCAAGGTATTCTCAATCTTACACGGACAAGACCGAATACACCAAGACTACATACATATATATATATATATATATATATATATATATATATATATATATATAAAGCCAAACTTGTATTTTCTGAGATTTTTCTTAAATGTACACAGAGACCCGGTCATCTACAATAATAGGCTTTGGGAACATAAAATAGTGTGCATTGCAAATAAACTGCAAAACTGGAAGCTTCTGACAAGGTATAACTTGCTCCAGTTCCAAAATCAATGTTAGATATGCTCTTAGCCTCAATTTACTCAGCACAAAGAGAATACTTTCTGTATTACAGATTATATATCATACATAGTGTATTATCAGTACAAGGAAATGTCTCCCGGCAAATATATTCCATCTGAGGAACTACAAATCTCCAATAACTACAAATTCTGGCTCAAGAGTACAATTTCCATTAGCTTTTAATACAGAAGACCTTTCCCCTTGCTGCCATTCATATTTATCCTGCCTTCCTACTTGATGTCAGAAGTCCATAAATAAATAGGCACATCTGTCCATAGCCAGAAAGCTCAGATATTAGCAGATGGCTCAAACAGTTAGTGGTATTAATTACACATGCTGTTAGCCTCTAGAAGAGGCGATGAGCAAAAGCCCCAAGGCTTTCAAATCTTCTTCAATCACAGACTCTTTGATAGGCATTTACAAACAAGGTGGTTCCTGGATCTATTAATATCCTTGGTGAAATCTCTGACTGCAACATCTTCAATTTTATAGAGACACATTGAAAAAAATTGATGATGATGATAATGATGATGAATGGGATTACATTGTGTGTGTATGTATGCATGGGCAACTTTCAATCAAAACAACACCCAATCCTGCCAAAAATTTAAAAGGACTTGCATTGTCATCTTCCCCCTCTGACTATTTTCTTTCTTTATATTTATATTTTAGTATTATGATGTTGTGTACATTTCAACTTCTCTGAAATAATGCAAAGTCCACAACTGTCTGAAAAAAAATACTTGAATTGCATTCTAAAATGGCTTAACATGGATGTCCAGTTTTTCACAAGTATGCACAGCAGCAGAAATCCTTCAGTTAAAGTCAAATTAGATTTCTTTCTCAACAATGTCCTCCTAATTTTAATTACATTTTCTGCCTTTGTTGCCAAGGTTACAGCCTGACCTCAACTCCAAAGATGAAAATAGATATAAAAGCAAAATGATCAAACAAGAGAAAGGTGAATCAGATTGTAAATCCAGACCATTTACCGTTACAAATTATATTTCATTTTGAATCAACCTTTGAAATAAAAATATATAAAAAATAAAATTATGTTACTTTGAAAGCAAAAAATAATTGACTTTTCCACCATGCATTGTAATTTTTAAAAAGTACTGAATATTTAAAGTGGCTCAGAGGCTTTAAACCTTGGCAACTGAATTTTTTTTACCAAATTCTGGAGGGGAAAACAGTATTATCAATTAGATTCAAAAAAATTTCATCTTACATCTTGCTTTAATTCCATCATGAAATACAGCACAAATTTAGTTTTAAACTCTAATATATTTTCCAGCCATAATTCTAACTGTAGCATCTCTCAAACCAAGGAAAACAGGCTTGTTAGATCTGAATGTATATTTTTACTATTATAAATGCTTGTAGTACATCTGCTAATAAAGAATCGCTAATATAGAAGTATAATTTGGGGGTATCATCCCAACTATAACTTTTAAATTTTATTACAAACCAAAAGTTGTTCATTGGTCTAAGCAGAAATATATGAATAAGTTTACTCTTGTTGTGTTTCAAAAAAAGTTTTGACACCCTGTAAGTTTTGCATCCTGTAACCTCTATTTTTCTTTAGAGATCCTGGAACCAATCAATATATCCTTCCTCTAATTCAGGGATGTCAAACTCAAGGTCCACGGGCTGCATCCAGCCTGTGATGTGGTCGGATCCTGCCCACGGGGCCATCCTGGTCTATCCAATGCAAAAAGGAAACATGCCAGTAATTTGGGGAGTGGCATCAAGTTGACCATTCCCACTCAGTTGGCTACACCCACCCAGTCAGCCACGCCCACCCCCACCCTGCTTTAATTCTTCCATTGTCACTTTTTGTGATAAATAATTGCTTGCTATTTTTGTCCAAGCAGCAAGTTATGATTAAATCTTCATGATAAACCACAATTGGAATCTCATTTTGAGTTTTGAATTGGAGGGCAGATGCAAAAAATAGCTTGCCAATTAAAATGAAATTTGCAACATATGGCTCTCATAAACAAGCAAAGAGACTGATAGGTAACAGTTTTCATGGTGATTTTTTTAATCAGACAATGCTATCAATGTATTGTAATGATGTACCATAATTCTTCTTCTGTAACAGACTTTGGTGAGTTTCTTTTACATCCTTATCCTTCCTGATAGTTGTGCCATATCACTGCTGTAATGTGACAAAGTTTGCAGGTTGTTGTTATTATTATTACAACCTAGAAAATTTAAAATCCTACTCCCATATTTGTCAGTTTGATTAAATTATATATGATGCGGAGGAGGAGGAGGACAAAGAAGAAGAAGAATGGAAGAATTCAGTGTTCATAATTAATGATTATTTAATTATTATATAATGATTAATTAATGAATTTGTCGATGGCCAATTACAGACAATGGTGTGGCTTTACAGAACTGAAAACAGCATAAAATATAAAATAATTCCAGTAATAAAAAATAATGTCCAGTCAAAGAAACAATCTTCATCTGAAACTAAAATAAGCTATCAAATCTTTAAAATTTGAGAAGACTTTCCAAACTTTATTGGAAGAACTGTTATTCCGGGGGTCAGATAAACAACAAACTTTAATATCCTGTCTTGGTAAATCGCAGCTTGTTTGAAACCAAATGAAACTAGTTTCCTGTCATCTTAAAATGGGCTAAAATGTATCCATTCCTTTTTATTCTTGGATGAGAACCAGCCAAGCCAGCTAGAAAAGTCTACATTGGATGTATGTAAGAAAAAGCTTCTTGGTGCCACTGAGATATAAGATAACAGAAGATTTGAAGGTACTAAATGACCTCACTCAGTGAGGCAAACACTGTTTACTCATTAACAAATCAATTGTAGGCCCAAGTTCCTACAAATTAACATGGATACAGAGAGTCCTCATTCAATGTGCTGAACAAGGAGACCTACAACTGGTCTGCATAGTTGTGGCTTTTGCATGCTACCCCTTGGTAACATGACTGCAATTCAGGCACTTGGCAACCATCTAGCAATCAAGATGCTTGCAGCATCCTGACTGTCATTTGTAACCTCAACTGCAAGTTTCCAATGAGCAAAGTCAATGGGAAGCCAACAGGATAGCCCTTTGACTTATATACTGCTTTATAAAGTATTTTACAGCCCTCTCTAAGCAGTTTACAAAAACAGCATATTGTCCACAGCAATCTGGGTCCTCATTTTACTGACCTCGGAAGGATGAAAAACTGAGTGAACCTTGGCTGGTAAGAATCCAACTGCTGAACTGCTGGCAGCCAATCATCAGGAGGAGAAGTGACCTGCAGTACTGTATTCTAATCATTGTGCCACTACGGCTCACATAGAATGTCACATTTGGCGATCCTGTAACATCATGTTATGACTAATGATATGGAATTCATCTAACAACATTAACGCATAGGTTTGCACATGCCCAAGATGGCGGTCCGCATTGAGTGAGCTCTCCAGGGGGTGGCTTGCTTCTTTCGGCTGTTGCGGTGGAGGAAGGGCTCCCGGTGCAGCTAGACCCCCCAGGACTTTTACCTGAGGGTCTCAGCATGGTGCCGGGTTGTTTTTCAGCTCAGGTCGGCCAGTGGCAAGGCGCGGCCAGGCTTTTTTGCTTTGGTGGCCTGCTCCAGTGGTGGGGGAGACGGCGGCGGCCTTAGCGGAAGTTTCGGTGGTGGTAGCAGTGGCGGCGGCAGCGGCGGCCCTTGATGGTTTGCTATTGGTGGTTGGGTGAGGTGGCGGCCTCAGCGGTAGCCTCAGTGGCCTCAGCGGTCTTGGCGGCCCTGGCAAGAGTTCCAGTGATGGCAATGGCGGCGGCAACGGCGGCGGCGGCGACAGTGGAAGTCAATGCCGGTGTCAGATGTGATGTTGCTGGCCCCCCCGAGGGTGAGAGCCTCGGGGAGAAGAAGGCTCCACATCGACGGTAGTGGTGTTGGTTTGGACGCTGCAGAGATGGCAGTGCCGCTGAGGGGTCGGTGGAGGCGAAACTATTGGAACGATTCAAGTTTGGAGCGATGACGATGGTGGGTGGCGGCCTGGTTTGGAGAGCTGGTGGAGGCCTGGTGGGGGTTGGAGGTTGGGGTTGTCATCGGAGGAGATACCCCCATGGAAGGCCAGTGTTCACAGCTCTGGATTTTATGGCTGTTTTGCCCTGGGGGTTGTCTGCCGGGGCTGACCAGGGCGTTGGAGGTTACCCTCCGGGTCACCTTGGAAAGCCTTGGGACGCCTTCACCATGATGGAACTAATAGCTACATCGACTCTGGGATTTGCTGTTTGGCCTTCTGCCTATTCCCCCATCTGCCGACCTTGGGCTGTCTGCCACCTCTGCTCTACGGTTGGCCCTGACTCTACCATTTTGCACTTTAGTGGGTGCTGTGTCATCTATTGGTAGCTGCTGTAGTCCTTAATCTATTCTTGGACCCCTTCCTTCTCCCCTGGGTGTGGATTCAGGTTGGGCTCCCCATTGTAGTGTGAGGACAATGGGTGGATTTAACCTTCTGTCGTGAGAGGGCAGAACGGTTGATTTATTGACCCATCAGCTCCAACTGTGTTGCTGGCCACTGCAGTGAGAGAGCAGTGGTTGGACCATTATTTGACTCTGGTCCCCCTCAAACAGTTGGTGAGAGAGCTGTTGGGGATGTGGAACCTTGTTGGCGCTGATACCTGAAGCTTTACATCTTTACATTTTTACATCTGTGTAATATCTTCTATCATCTTGCTGAATAATGTTTTCATCTTTATTCCCACCCCTCTGTGAATTGTGATTCATTGGATTCTATATATGTGTGTTTACTTGCTGTCGGAGTTACAGGCCCTTAGGACTGTTCCCTTGTCCTTGGGATGGCCCATCAGGTTACCAAGAGCCTACCTTAAGGATGGATCCTGGGATCCCGAGAGGTGGCACCGCGCGACCAGGGGGTTAAATTTTAATAATGTATATAAGGGACAACTTTAAAATTTTAACTAGATGTTTTAAAGGGATAAGGAGAGGGGGATGGGAAACCAACTTGCGAAACAAAATCTGGATTTGTCCAGGCCGAAGACGGGTCTCGGTGGAAAGGGGCTGGGTGAGGGGGCCTTGGGGGCCATGGGGGTAGGGTGGGAATGGCAATTCCTAGGGTGATGGGACATGGCAGAAGGGGATGAGACAGAGAGCCAAATTATGTTTTGGGAGCACGCCCTCGCTGTCTGTGAGTGGTGGCACGCTCCGACCCTCAGGTTTCTGCCTGCTCCCCTGGGGTTTCGGGAAGTGTGGTCCCTGGGCTTAGGCTGGTGTATGTGAATGACAGGTCTGTAGCTAATAAGTCACCCCTCCTCCATGAATTTATTGAGGAGGAGGCTGCGGACCTGGCGTGCATCACAGAGACCTGGTTGGGACCTGAGGGAGGGGTCCCTCTTTGTGATTTATGTCCCCCAGGTTTCCGGGTTCTTCACCGGTCACGAGCCCAGGGAAGGGGCGGAGGGGTGGCCATAGTTATTAGGGAGACCTTGTTTCCAAGGGAGGTCACTGTCCCACAGATAGGCGGGTGTGAGTCTCTCCTCCTGAGGTTGGGCCCGGGAGGTCAGTTGGGCTTGTTGCTTATGTACCTGTCCCCTAGCTGTGTAGCAGTGGTGAAGTGATCTGGGGGGGCTTACCGATTAGTCAGCCCCTGTCATGGGCCGATCACTATCTCCTGCGGCTGGTCTTCCAACAGGCCATCCCTTGCTGCTGGGATGAGGAACCAATTCGATGGTTCCGCCCCAGATGCCTGATGGACCTGGAGAGGTTTCAGACGGCGCTGGGGTGTTTGCCCACTTCCGTTGCCCACAGCCCGGCTGAGGCCTCAGAGGTGCTCGACAAGGTTGTCCCCTTGTGGCCCCTTCCTCGTTGTAGATCCCAGTTAGCTCCCTGGTTCTCCGAGGAGCTCCGGGAGATGAAGCATTGAAGAAGGTGCCTAGAGAGCAGGTGGAGGACGAGCTGCTCTGAAGCTGACCGTGCCCAGCTAAGAGCCTACATTAGGACTTATCTGGTAGCGATGAGAGTGGCAAGGTGTGCCTACTTCTCCACTCTCATTGTGTCAGCAGATGAACATCCGGCCGCCCTGTTCAGGGTCACTCGCTCCCTCTTGCATTTAGAGGTGAGGGAGGACCCTTTGCAGGGCAGAGCAGAGGAATTTAGTCAGCATCTGTCGGATAAGGTTGCTCAGATTCGGGCCGGCTTGGACTCAGACTGGCAGCGGTCAGATGACGGAGTGACAACAAGTCTGGCCACTTTTACCTGGGTTGAGTTTGAGCCTGTTTCAGTGGATGAAGTGGACAGCATCATCCAGGGACTGTCTTCCACCATGTGTTTATTGAACCCGTGTCCTTCCTGGTTGGTCTATGCCTCCAGGGAGGTTACACGTGGCTGGCTCCAGGTAGTTGTCAACGCTTCTTTGAGGGAGGGTTCCTTTCCCGCCGTCTTGAAAGAGGCGGTAGTGAGAACCTCCTCAAGAAGCCTGCCTTGGACCCAGCCATTTTGAACAACTATCGTCTGGTCTCCAACCTTCGTTTTTTAGCGAAGGTTGTTGAGAGCGTGGTGGTTCAGCAGCTACCGATGTTCCTGGAGGAAGCTGATTATCTGGATCTGTACCAATCGGGCTTCAGGCCCGGACACAGCACGGAGACAGCATTGGTCGTGCTGATGGATGATCTCTGGAGGACTCAGGATAGGGGTTTTTCCTCTGTCCTGGTCCTTTTAGATCTCTCAGCGGCTTTTGATACCATCGACCATGGTATCCTACTGTGGCGGCTCCAGGGGTTGGGAGTGGGGGTCACCGTTTTACCTCTCGGGCCACTCGCAGTCGGTGTTGGCAGGGGAGCAGAGGTCGACCCCGAGGCCCCTCACTTGTGGGGTGCCACAGGGGTCGGTCCTCTTGCCTCTCCTGTTCAACATCTACATGAAGCCGCTGGGTGAGATCATCCGTGGTTTTGGGGTGAGGTATCACCAATATGTGGATGATACCCACCCCAAACCATATCAGTGATGCTCTCTCTGTGATGTCCCATTGTGTGGATGCGGTGCAGATCTGGATGGGGAGGAACAGGCTCCGACTCAACCCGGCTAAGACTGAGTGGCTGTATGTACTGGCATCTCGGATGACTCAGGATATACCATCTTTGGTCATGGGGGGAGAGGTGTTGCCCCCCGTGGACAGGGCGTGGAACCTGGGTGTCCTCCTGGATTCACAGATCGGTTTGGAGGAGCAGGTGGGAGCTGTGACCAGGGGGGCCTTTGCCCAGGTTCGGCTGGTTCGCCAGCTCCGCCCTTACCTGAGCCGAGATGCCCTACGGACAGTCTCTCATGCGCTCATCACCTCCCGAATCGACTACTGCAATGCTGTCTACATGGGACTGCCCTTGCGGACTACCCAGAGGTTGCAGCTGGTACAGAATGCTGCTGCGTGGGTTGTGATGGGGGTGTCCCGATACTCCCACGTTACACCCCTCCTGCGCGACCTGCATTGGTTGCCGGTTGCCTTCTGGGTGAGATTCAAGGTGTTAGTAACAACTTACAAAGTCCTACATGGCTTGGGTCCAGGGTACTTGTGGGAACGCCTCCTGCCAGCATCACATTCCAATCGCCCGGTATGCTCCCACAGGCAGGGCCTCCTTGGGGTACCGTCGGTTAGGTATTGTCGACTGGCGGTGCCCAGGGGTAGGGCCTTCTCTGTGGGAGCACCCGCCCTGTGGAACCAACTCCCTGTGGACTCCGCTTGGCCCCCGATCTCTGCTCCTTCCGCCGGGACCTGAAGACCTGGCTGTTCCAACAGGCCAGTCTGGACTGACCTCGGGGGGGGTGCAGGTTGGTTTTTATAATTTGTTTTAATTAATTTTAAATTTTGTATAATACTGATTAGGCTTGTATTTGTTTAATGGTTTTTTTAATTGTAATTTGTACTGGGTTTCTTTTACTGTTTGCCGCCCTGAGTCCTTAGGGAGAGAGGGCGGCATACAAGTCTAATAAAATAAATAAATAATAAACTGGAACTGCTAAAATTGACATACTAAGTTGGCATTGCCACATGACATTTCACTTTATGCCTGTGTTCTTAGAGATAGAGTTCCTGGTCCCAAACATTGTCATTAATCAAACTACTTGTAGTTAATTGATGAAATAGTTACACCAGAGTAGGCGGGCTTCATGTTTGTTTATAAATCACAGTTGCTTTGAGAGCTTTTCATGAGTAGTATAAGTCTAGAAAACACTGCTACAGAAAATTCATATAGACTGAACTGCTAATGTTCCTTGCATATATTACCTATAAAAATTCTATTAAATAAATATCAGTATAATTCTAAAATTAAAAATATTATTTTATGTTGTGATCTCATCAAATTGACAGGGAAGCCTGAAAAGGCATAATAATGACATTAGATTACTGCTCTGTTGTGTACAATTTACTCAGGTGCAAAATGCCCGAAATATTTTATGACACTTTTTGTTTTAATTTCACCCAGAGTCCATTCCTTGATAGAAGACTGGATAAAACTGCTCTCTATCACATCTTTATTTGTGGTGGTGTGATCCACACTCAATAGGATCACATTTCTATTTATTGACCTTCATATCTATAAACATATTTATGAATATCTAATACGTATATTTAGAAAAGTTTAATTTGAACTTCCATTTTCCCATTTCTTTTGCTTCTTAATTTTTTCCCTGTGTACAGATTGTAAGAAACATTCTCAGTTCTTTGGTCTTATTTTGTTTTCCCAGAAATATGAACTAGAAATTGGAACAACTCAAAACAAAAGAAAACTAGGATTGCAAATCAGGGACCATGATTGGAGAACCCATGGTTTGGAATTTATTTATTTATTTATTTATTTATTTATTTATTTATTTATTTATTTATTGGATTGTATGCCGCCCATCTCCGAAGACTCGGGGCGGCTCACAACTAAAATCACACATTTGGTGTGATTATATCTGTTTGTTTGTAATATAACTATTTCAGAAAATGGCTTTTTTCTCTTGCTGTTTTTTTGGCAGAAAGAGGATAACCCTAGTGACATTAAAGGAAACAGAAGGCACCTTACAAATCATTTGTGTCCCCTCCCCCCATGGAGGTTCCATTTTTGAAGAGAAAGAAGGGCTTAGAAGACAAGTATAATCTGTTGAGACAGATTGCTATGAAGCCTAAATAAAATAGAATGCCAATTTTATTCTTCACAATGCTTCTCTAGTTTGAAGCAGAAAGAATAGGACAAAATAATCAGTCAGAAATCATGAAAACAAATCACAGCAGGGTTTGTTCCACTTTTTTAAATGCAACATATGCAGCTGGCACTGGATCTGTCCCTTAACTTTTTCTAACTGAAAAAGAGCGGGAAAAAGAGAAGACAGAAATTGTGAATAAACAGAGATAGATTCGAGCAATGAAAGAGGAATAATAAAGGTTTGATTGTTGTCATGATATAAACTACAGACATGATACCTTAGTATCACAGACTTAAAGCAGAAGTAGAAAAGTATTTGTATTTGCTCAAAGCAGCCACCCAATGTTTTTCTAGTTTCCCTTTCTCATTGTAACTTCTCTCCTTGTTAATTATCATGCCATTCCAGAGAGAAATGTCAATAATCTGGAGCATTTTAATAGATGTAAAAGAAACTCCACTATATAAATATTATTTTCATAGCAACAGAAGTATTAGCCATTTTCTTCTTCCATTAGTTTAGTTTAGTTTAGTTTAGTTTAGTTTAGTTTAGTTTAGTTTAGTTTAGCTTAGCTTAGCTTAGTTTATCTTAGTTTATCTTAGCTTAGTTCTTCAATCTCTCAAATTATTCTGCAAGGGATTTTCTAAAGATCCATCTAAATTCTAGCAAGCTCAAAGCTTGCAAAAACTACTGAGCCAAGAATGGCTAGGTAACACCAAATGCTGAGGCATGATCAGGAAAAATGGATTTAATTTTAATGGATTTGAATATACTAACTTTCATGTCTGTATTTTATAATATATCAATTATACTTAGATAATTGCTTTCTGCTGATGAATGAACAAAAAAAAATCAGGATTAATATCTTACAATAAACACTGCATGACATTTAGTGTATCTTGATGATGAGACCAGAAAATAGACTGGTAGAAATTTCCCATGAAGTCAATAATATTTTTCTACTTTCTTTTCCATTTTGAAAAACACTCATCCTGAAGCAAAAGGCAAAGAAAAAAACAGATTGTGGACAAGATGATTCTGAAGAAGAACTTTAAGTCTGAGTGAACCAATGTCCCGAACCAACCACTCTCAAAACATGTAGAAACAGCATGTGCTTAATAACTCATTCTTCTTCACATTATTACATAGAGACCTCTGCAGAAGCAACACCTTCATAATTTGGCAGGTCACAACATTATTTATAAGCTGTTGTGTGGCACATTTTTAAAAGCACAAATGCTCCTATCTTTCTTGATGAAACTGGTCAATAGCCCCAAAAAGTAACTGCAGTATGGAGTTGAAGAGTAATTATTTCCCCACGACATTGTGACCTACAATTTAGGTTAGCCCACAGCTGAATGACAACAATCTGACAGCTTCAGTCCTTTCCAGCTTCATTTTGTTTACTGATATTTAAGGGCTGTTCAGTTCTAATCGGTTCATTACAAAAAAATATTTTCTCAAATTTATGTAACTTTTTAATTGATCTAAGACTTTTTACTAGTCATCAGGATCAGTAGTGGGAAGAAATACTGAAAACAAAACAAAACGAATTCTAGTGGAATGAAACTACCGAAGCATTGAAATGAACATGCAAATAAAGAGATGAAAAAATGCATAAAATGTCATGGAACATTTATATTGTGTTTGAGATTCTGAGGATTCATAAGGATTACATAAACAAATGCAGATATTATAAATTGCCAAAAGAAACAAATATCTCTCATTCATGCTCTTTCCAGGATCATCATCTGGAAATTAATTCTGAAGGACCTTATGCTTCAAGAATGTACAAGGATCATCAATTATGATTAAGAAAACACCCTCAGAAGATATGGGACCCAAGCTTGTAGTCATCAAATGTGACCTTTGCTCTTTTTAGGCTGAGTATTTTAGATCCACTGAGTCAACAAGGTTACACAACTTTATGGCCAAGACCAGATGCTCAGAGGCTCTGTAAACCCAAAACACACTGTTTTTCATCTTCAGACCACAAATGATGACCTGATAAACTGCTGAGCAAAGTATTGAAAAATGTCACCATCTGACCCTGGCTCAAAACTTTTTATTACTTGATACTATCCAACTGATTGCTAACTTTTATAAAATCTTAGTGTAGATTCAATATATATGTATGTATGTATGTATGTATGTATGTATGTATGTATGTATGTGTATGTATGTATGGTAGCAATATATTTCAGCACAAAAGCAATATTTAGCAGATGCTTCAGTGACCTTCTTCTGCTAGGTGCTATTCTATTTTATAAGCAACACCTTTATAAGCCATTTTACTTCATTAGTGTTTACATTTCATACTGAATAAAGATATAAAGGCAATTTCCAAGGAGCAATATATATTGCTGCAAAGTAACATGTAGAACCATACATTATAACATGAAGTAAATCAGCTATGTGATCTTCTAATCAGGGGCATCTGCAGGGAATGGGAAGTGGGGTGGAGTAGGGACAAAGGGGAACAGAAAAAAAGTAAAATCAACTTTATACGATTATAAGGTAACCCCTGCCTCTTTTCCATACATGTTGTGGTGCTCTATGCATATAAGAAAGGGAAAGAGCTTGTGAGATGACATTGCTTTCATCATTCTGTTGAAAGCACAAAGTTCTGTGGATACCTATACTTCTATTGAGTCTAT
Organism: Naja naja; assembly: GCA_009733165.1. NCBI lineage: Eukaryota > Metazoa > Chordata > Lepidosauria > Squamata > Elapidae > Naja > Naja naja. Next base: position 290,000,178 of record CM019148.1, read on the forward strand.
CTCCTTTCCTGCAATAGTTGTTAGTGATGGTAATGGTGATGATACCTCAACCAATACTGTAGTCAGGATTTCATAGCCAGTTCCATGTTTGGATTTTGGATCCATAGCATGCCTGGCCACACAACCAAGGATTGAGAAGACAAATCTCCAGCCCAAGGTTGAATATCTCTCTTCACAAAGAAAGAATCCCATGTAGCAGGTAATACAAGGAAGCAAGAATTTCAGTTAGGGATTTTTAATGCTAATCTGGGGTAAATACACAAGTTTGGAAACTTTAAAAGCTATATTTTTAGCTAAATAAATGCAGTACAGGTTTTTTTAGTTAATTTCCCCCAAAATCTCACCACCTGGGCTGAGTTGCCATTTTGGGGGTAACTTTTCAACTGGCTCACCTTCAATTTTGCCATAGAATTTCAAAAGGAGTCTGTAAGAAGCTGGAAATCAAACATTTATATCAGCTCTCTGGAGAAAAAAGAGCTAAGATATGTAAGTGAAAAAAGTCCTCAAGGTGCAAATTAATACTGTGTAAATAGGTATGTTAACTCAGCATCAGAAACAATGTATTGTTGAGCCCTTGGCAATAGTTGTAGCTTGCAAATTTCCTCCTCTTCAATCTCCTCCCTTCAATCACAGATTCTTCTACTTTTGTTAATTCAAGGAAGTCTGAGATTTTCCTTTCTTTTCTTTTTTCTTACTCTTAATTCCATCACAAAAGTTGACCTCTGATTGTCAGCACATATACATCTAGCCCAGTGGTAGGATTCAAATATATTTGCCAGTGGATCGGTGGGCATGGCTTGGTGGGCACACTTTGCATGCATGCACATACTTTGCATGCACGCGTGCACCAAAACACACTTTGCGCAGGTGCAGAGGCATTATAACTTGCCTCCTTCAAGCCTGCATGATCCCAGTCACTTCAGCGTGGCAATATTCTGTGCCGCGCAAAGCAGCTGTGCTTCAAATTCAGCAGATAAAGGTGAGTAAGGGAGCCTGGTTGGGTGGGTGGCCCCAACAGCAGAGCAGCGGAGAGAACTTGTTCAGTCATTGCTGCTCATCACTGCTACTGGCTGCTCAGAAGCGGCCCGAACTGATAGAATAGCACCACTGATCTAGCCCTATATACAGATTGTTCTTCCTTATGAAAACTCTCTCCCTGTAGATCTGATAGGCCCTTAGCATTCCACCTTTTCAGAGAGCACTGAAGATCTGGCATGTCTCCCTTGGCACTGAGTTAAGGTGAGGCCGGGGTGCCTTTGCATCAGGGAGTGATATTTTATTTTCTATTATGTTTAAATTTATAGTTGTGCTTTTATATTATTTCATTGGTTGTAAGTTTCTCAGTTGTTTTTAAAATGGGCAGCTGTACAAATGTTTTAAATAAATAAAACATTTGGGAAGATTTAAAGGATATGAGTCATGGTGGGGCAGTGATTAGAATGCAGTGGTTAGAATTTAGTACTGCAGGGCTAACTCACTGCTCACTACAGGAGTTTGATTCTGAGCGGCTCAAGGTTGACACAGCCTTCCATCCTTCCAAGGTCAGTAAAATGAGGACCCAGATTATTGGGGGCAATATGCTGACTCTGTAAACCACTTAGAGATGGCTGTAAAGCACTGTGAAGAGGTATATTTATTTATTTATTTTATTTATTTATTAAATTTATATCCCGCCTCACTTCCCCCAACGGGGAACTCGAGGTGGTGTACAACAAGATAAAAAAGAATTTCTATACAGTGTAAAAACAAAAACTCATTCATATCAATTCAGACATACATGGGGGAAGAACAAGGTCTCAATGCCATGCCCTCCGATAAAGCCAGGTCTTAACGACTTTGCAGAAGGCAAGTAGATTAGGGATGGTTCTAATCTCCGCGGGGAGCATATTCCAAAGGGACGGTGCTGCTACAGAGAAGGCCCTAGCCCGTGGACCCGCCAGCCGACATTGCCTGGCCGACGGTATCCGGAGCAAGCCCTCCCTGTGAGATCTAACCGGGCACTGGGAGGTATAAGGTAGCAGTAGGCGGTCTCGCAGGTATCCTGCTCCTAAGCCATGAAGTATATAAGTAAGCACTATTGCTATTTAAATCAGATACTTGGTGATCTCCTTGTCTTTACACCTGCTCCCTGAGCCAGCAGTACTGTACACAGTCCTCCAAACTGAAGTCTGAAGAGGACAAATCAGCCTAATTTATGAAAAGAAACTAGACTGCTGAGTTCTCAAAATGGAAAATGGCATTAATGGTGATTGTCCTTGAACCTTTGCAATGACCATGTATGTAAAGGAGCTGTAGTTTTTAATTAATCAATCTTTCTCACTCATAAAAGCCTAGATGCAAGAGTGTGATCCCTGTGTATGTTAAATCTTATCACTTGCTGCATTTAATTTAGTAAGAATACATATTTATAGCATTTATAACACATAGATGAAAAAAGCAGACATAGAGTTTGTCTTTCATTGAATTTGTTTGTTTATTCAAGTTATAATGTTGCCTATCTCAAATGCCGTCCCTAGCAACTAATAATACTTATAAACAAGATATAAACCATTTCATCAGTTGAAAAAAGAAAAATCAGCAACCCCCCCAAAATTAACACAGGCATTATACATGCTCAACCTCACATCCGGGGATTTGGGGTCTCACAATTTTTCTATATAACTGTGCTGTATATATTCAACTTCCCGAAATAATTAGAGTGAAGTTAGTAGTGGCACTTAACCAGATCACTTTGGTTTTTCAATGCCTGAAACCACGCATTGCACTTCAAAAATGAAAATATTTTAGTTGTGATTCAGTGTAACTTTGCCCCATTTTACTTTGGTGGCTCAGGCTGTTAAATGCCTGCTCTTAAGATCCAGCTGTCTACAATTACTGTAGGCTCGAATCCCACCAGGCTCAAGGTTGACTCAGCCTTCCATCCTCTCGGGGTAGGTAAATTGAGGACCCAAGATTGTTGGGGGCAATTAGCTGACCTTGTAAAATGCCGCTTAGTAATAAGCTGGCATATACAATGGAAGGAAGGCTATTGCTGAGCACACTGGGTTGTATCCCAAAAAATTGTAAGCCGCCCTGAGTCTTCGGAGAAGGGCGGCATATAAATGTAATTAAAAATAAAATAAAAAAACTAATGGAAAAAAATAATTTGTAACAGTGCTAGTGAATTTCACAAACTGTTCATCTTTTTATAGCTTTTTTCCCCTCTATTTTTGAAATATTCTATAGTGCAATTAATTCTTTGTAAAGCCAGAACAGAATAAACATGATGTGATCAGCCCAAATAAATTATGTTTAAGCCATGCTGATTTCAATTTGCTTACATTTCTATAGGTTTAAATATGCCCTTTTAATGCAGTAGACTAAATCTGCTTGACTTTTGTTGGATTAATTCTACACGGCCTTCTAAATTTACACATATACACACAGATTAAACAATCAGCTTTTCAATTTTTTTTATTTAACCATTAATCGTTTTATGATCAAACCTAATGTTGAGATGTCCTATTTTGGAGAAAATGGATTTTGTCTTCTGGTATTCACAAATTGTAGTCTTGATCTGAAATGGCAGCACTTTATTAATGCTGTGGGTGTAGAATTGCTTGCCATCTGTTCATCTATGTGCAATTTCAAAGCCAATATTGTACAATCAACTAATCCTAGTTAACAGTTTTATGATTGCAACTTTCCTAGGTTGAAATTATATAAAAAGGATTCAGATGATTTGATGCAGGAGGGCAGAGACATTGGGAAAACAAACAGGTTTTTAGGTGAATTCATTAGAATTAAAAGTAGCAACTATATGCTGAAAAGGTTTTTGTATAGTAGTTCCCTGCCATTGCCTTAATTAGTATATAGTAAAATAACTGCAGCTATATACCATATTCCCTTTAAAAGATGAGCTTGATTTTAAGTACCCTTCCCCATGCAAATTAGACTCACACCATTACTGTATTCACAGTGAATCTATACAATATTTCAAATATAAGAATATTATCTGGGGCACAAAATTCAATCCTTTTAGTTTATTTAACTATTTTATACTTCAAATAATTCCCTAGGCTATGTGGAAATTCATGAAAATCTATAATATAAAAATAAAAGTATGTTCTTATATGGTTCTTGAGAATATCTTAGTCCTTCTGAAAACTATGATGTGAGAACAAACAGCCAGGCATTTAAGTTAAGCTTATCTCCTAATCACTGTTATCAATAGAGATTTTATTTGCAGTTGCCTTTTAACATGTTTTTTTCAACTTTCTTTTTTTTAAAAATACTTTATTGACTTTTATTGCATTAAAAAAAGATGAACAGGTCCATTAGGAAATTTAAATACTTCCTTGAATTCTGGCTATTAACCTAAAAACTTTTGTTTTATAGTCAGATGAACTGGCATGGACCATAGAATATTTAATATTCTATTACATTCTCAGGTCATAAAATGTTTATCCATCAAGTATTTGTATCATTATATACTTTTAGAGGCAGGTAACTTAAGTAAAACCTCTTTCCTGATTTTTCTGTGCCCTGTTTGATCTCATTGTTGCATCAAACTTCAGTTTTCTGTCACTTTCAAAAGTCACTTATGATGTCAAAGGAAACATCCTACATCCATGATGGCAAACCTCTGGCATGCATGCCTAGAGATGGCATGCAGAGCCGTTTGTGAGGGCACACAAGCCCCAGCCAAACTTACCTGCACTGTGCATGCGCGCACCTCCCAGCTGATTTTTGGCCCATTTGTGGCAGCTTTTGGCCTCCAAAAAGCTTGAGGGAAGCCTCTGCAGCCTTTGGAGGCCGAAAAATGGGCCTTCTGGAAATACTTCCGTTTTCGTCCTCCTGGGGAAGTGCCAAAACAGGCTCATTTTTCAGCCTCCAAAGGCTGCAGAGGCTTCCTTCGAGCCCCCGGGAGGGCAAAAACGGCCTCATCCAGGCTCCAGAGGGTCTCTGGAGGCTGAAAACAGGCACTTCCAATATTTCAGGAAGTGCCTGTTTTTTGGGCCCCCCGAAGCTGCAGAGGCTTCCCTTGAGCCTCTGGGAGGGTGAAAAAGGCTTCAAATGGGCCAAAAATCAGTTGGGAGGCACGCGCATGTACAGTGCAGGTAACAGGGGGGTGTTGTGCGTGCATGTGCAGGAGGGGCAGGACGCATTGCATTTTGGGTGCTGGTGTGTGTGCGCTTTTGGCACACCACAACAAAAAGGTTTGCCATCACTGTCCTACATTTAGAATAGAATAGAATTCTTTATTGGCCAAGTGTGATTGGACACACAAGGAATTTGTCTTGGTGCAAATGCTCTCAGTGTACATTAATTTAAACATTAAACAAATACACACGTTGTAAATATTCTGCCAGCTTTTAATTATCTGGGTATTTTTTAATTTCTTAACATTGTTGACAAACCTGTTTATATCTCTTTGGTATTATAAATAACAGTTGTATTGTTTTTATTGTTTCAAATACAGTTTATAAGAAAACAGTTTATTAAAATTTCTAAAAAGGGTTTGTCTTGAAGAGTAAGACAACAACAACAACAAAACTTGAATTAATATTAGTTTGAACCAATAGCTGCCATGAGCTATTTGGCCATAGGTTTCAGTTGGAGCCATTCCAACCTCATCCCAAAGGGTTGATTTAGGGATATAACATGGAACCAAAAACAAGCTACACAGATCACTATGAGGTCTACAAGATTGGGAATCCAGTTATTCTGAATGTATATTACTGTAGTCCCATAGGAACCCAAACAATACAGCTTAGCACAGGTCTGTATTGCAAAAATTCAGAAGACCATGTAATGCTAAGAAAAAACATTAATATTTTGTAGAAAACCAGGAAAATACCAGTGCTAGGGCTAGAAAAATTGGAATAAAAAATGGTATGAGTGTCCATTACTGAAAATAGTTCACAACCACTTCACCCAAAGAGGAATGGGCTGAGATTTCACCAAGACTGACATACAAGAAGAAAAAGAAAGCACATTTAATATATTAAATACAATGTTCCAATTGTCTTTCACAGAAAATCTGTCGATCACAGTAACATGTGAAATCATTTGAAACTTCCATGTGAAAGAAAATTTGGGGGGTGAGGTGGTGAAATTATTCAGTCCAGCAAAGCAAACAGTAGTGACATTTTGCAAGTCAAAATTGATAGCATCTTTGAAAGAAAAACCATGCTGCAGAAGAACCAGCACAATGCACTAACAAAAGATGGTTTAAGAAAAAGAAATATGTGGAGTTGCAAGGGAAGAACAACAGCAGCCAAAGATAAAAGTAATTATGTCAGCAACGGCAATGCAGTATCTTTAACAGTAGAATTCACAGGTTGGGGGATGTCAATCAGCAAAATATTACATATGATAAATAGAATGCTTCTTTGCACTGCCACTATTCAACGCAGCTCCATCTTAATCATAAACAATGTAAAAGTGTCAAGATTTCATGTATGAGTATAAGCTGCATAGGAAGATTAGTCAAAGGACTTGATTGGGATAAAAAAAGGTATGAAATCTGGACCATTTACTTTTATATTGATACAATTTAATCTGCTTAAATCACAAACATTTTACAGTTCACATAAATCAAAATGTAAAATAATTATGTTTCAATCATATCGTAAAATAACTATTATAATACAATCTAAAAATTATCTATCATCCCAAAAGTTTCAGGAATTTTCATGAATTTCTCAAACATGACAAGTAAAGGGATTATATGTGCCTTCAGGGGAAGATTGTTCCATAAGGAGAAGAGCCCACAAACATAATGCTTCCTTCTAAATTTAAATATGCAGATTTTATCCATAAAAAGTATTTCCAAAGATGGCCAAGCCATATAGGGATTTATAAATAATAGGCAGCATCTTAAATGATCTTAACCTGTTTAGCCCAAATCTTCAATAAATCACTAGAGTTGTGCTATGTACCTTCTTGCTTCAAATGCTCTACTATCATCCCAGTGCCAAAGAAGCCCTCCATCAAGGAACTGAATGACTACAGACCAATTGCTCTAACATCGGTAGTTATGAAAATCTTTGAAAGACTAGTGCTGTCCCACCTGAAAACCATCATGGATCCGCTGTTACATCCCATGCAGTTTGCATTCCGAGCAAGTAGATCGACAGATGATGCTATTAATATGACTTTGCACTACATCCTACAACACTTTGAATCTCCAAATACCTACGCAAAGGTCCTCTTTGTAAACTTCAGTTCAGCATTCAATACCATCATTCCAGACATTCTTCTAACTAAATTAAACCAGCTAGCGGTACCTGAACACACTTGTAAGTGGATCATAAGCTTCCTAACTGACAGGAAGGAGCAAGTGAAGCTAGGCAGAATCATATCATTAGCACAGGGCCTCCCCAAGGCTGTGTGCTTTCTCCACTTCTCTTCTCCCTATATACCAACGACTGTATCTCAAACAACCCATCTGTTAAAATACTGAAGTTTGCAGATGACACAATAGTGATTGGTCTCATTTAAGACAACAACGAATCTGCATACAGACAGGAGTTTGTACAACTTGCCTCGTGGTGTAACTGGAACAATCTGGAACTGAACACAATCAAAACTATAGAAATAGTGGTAGACTTTAGAAGAAACCCTCCCATACTACCACCTCTTACAATAGTAGGCAACACAATATCAACAGTAGAGACCTTCAAATTTCTAGGTACTATTATATCACATAACCTAAAATGGACATCTAACATCAAAAACATCATCAAAAAAGCATAACAAAGAATGTTCTTTCTGTGCCAACTCAGAAAGTTCAAACTGCCCAAGGAGCTGCTGATACAGTTCTACAGAGGAATTATTGAGTCTGTCATCTGCACCTTTATAACTGTCTGGTTTGGTTCTTCAACCCAACAGGGCAGACACAGACTTCAGAGGATAATTAGGATTGCAGAAAAAACAATTACTACCAACCTGCTTTCAATAGAGGACCTATATACTGCATGAGTTAAAAAGAGGACTGTGAAAATATTTACAGACCCCTCACATCCCGGAGATAAACTGTTTCAACTCCTTCCCTCAAAATGGATCACATGCTGTAAAGGATCACTGCACACCAAACAACTAGACACAAGAACAGTTTTTTTCCTGAATGCCATCACTCTGCTAAACAAATAATTCCCCCAACTCTGTCCAACTATTTACAAAATCTGCACTACTATTACTATTAAACTTCTCATCACTCCTTATCACCCATCCCCTCCCACTTGTGGATGTATGACTGTAATTTTGTCACTTGTATCCTTACGATTTATATTGACTGTTTCCTAATATGATTTGATTGCTTATTGTATCCTATGACTATTATTAAGTGTTGTACCTTGTGATTCTTGACTCTTGATGAATGTATCTTTTCTTTTATGTATACTGACAGCATTTGCACCAAGACAAATTCCTTATGTGTCCAATCACACTTGGCCAATAAAAGAATTCTAATTCTAATTCTGTTTAATTCATCAAGAAAACAACCTTGAATACTTGGATAAGAAACTCTACACAGCCAGTGTTGCCCAATTTTTATAGTGGGGAACAATTGAACATTTTTTTTCTCAAGAAAGAATACCTCTCCTTTTGGGGGAAGATGATTCTGATGGTAGTTGTGCAACATTTTCAGAGGACTTTGGAAGAAGCAGACTACTGTATATGGATCCCTTTCAGGCAAGATTCAAGCCCAGATACAGGATAGAAATTTCATTGGTTCTGTTTTTTAATAACTTCTGGTGAGGGCAGGATGGAGGTTTTGCATCCATTTCTGTCTTTCTTCACCTGAGAAGGATCTTTCAATACCATTGGCCATGGTAGCCTTCTGGATTGACTCAGATTATTGGGAGTGGAAGGCATGGTAATGTGCTGGTTCACCTCCTTTCTCTGACATCAATTCCAATTGGTGATAAGTGAGGAAGAAAGGTTCTATCCTCAGCATCCATTATGTTTGATGTTCTTTTATATTCACCATCAACATGAAACCACTGGATAAGCTCATTTATCTCCATAGAATGAGTTATTATCAGTAGATCCAGCAAAGAGGGCATGCTGTGGGTACCCTCACCTAAGAATGTACATCAGGTAGGTCCCAGGCAGTAGCCCTTCTCTGTGGAGCCAAACATATGGAACATTATCTCCCTGAAATAAGATTGGCTTCATTACTGTTCTGTAAAGCCCTTAAATTTGCTTTTCATGAGGCTTGAGGGTCTCAGGGGACCACTGATATTCTAAGATGATGATCATTGTGACTAGTATTTTGCGGGTTTGTATATTTTTAACAATGATTGTTTTATATTTTAATAATTATTGTTTTTAAATATTTTGTTTAAGTATTGTACATCATCCAGAGTCACTTCTTTTGAGATGGACAACCATAATCATTTGATAAATATATCTAAACTAGTTGTTGCCTACTGGATATAGCAGCTGAATTCAGGCTATGTTACAAATGAAGAAAAAAATATGATTGCTTGGTAGGAGTCAATGTAAGCAAAATAAGTAGAGAATGTGTTTCCTATTGATATTCGATAATTTTTGGATGAATATTGAAGGAACAAATAATATTGATCACAATTAAGCCAAGCCAACCCTGTGCCTTTATTGGTCTCCTGGGGAAAAAATGAAAATGGTAATAGAATAACAACTGTAGCTGCAAATGAATTATAACTGTAGCATAAAAGAGTTGTATGGATTCATCTATGCAAACTGTCTGTGTGAAATACTGTGATAGGGAAAGTGCAATATTATTTATCAACTCTACTGATCAATTTAGTTCAGACAAATTAATGTATATGCAAGGCAAGGTAAATGCTTTATTTGTGGTTACTACTTTCAAATGTAAAACTGTGCCAGAAGGTTTATGTCTAGAGCAAAAATGATAAAAGCAAACTGTATTTAAAAGAACAGGAAATGGAAGAATGAATGGTGTTGCTAGCAGACATTGTACAGAGAAAAATGTAGCCTTGCCACCTTAAGAAATAATCTGGAGTAGTGCCTTCATATTACAGCAGTGATAGAAATTGGATTAATGCCGTTGTATCACAATGTTATTAGAACCCAGACATATGAAACACTTCTTTTGTATAGAGATTGTTCAAGCAAAACTCTCCTTCACTGTGTTGTATAGACTGGGAAAGAGACATGTTCTGTGAGGTGCTATTGACTTCTTCAGAGGAAAAATCAATCACCCTGAATGCTGTGGGATGTTACATGACATGCTGATGGAGACACACTGGCACATGGAAAGAATGCAATGATCTAACCAAGAAGTCAACATTAAATAAAAGCAAAATTCATTAGCCATCTGTTGTTTTAGAATTAGAAGAACATACAAATAAGAAATTATTACATGGAGGATCCCTTAAATATTTAATCTAGCAACTAATCCAATCAGATAACATAAAGGAATTTTAATCCAAGTAGACCAGCCTTCTCCAAACTAGTTTTTCCCCCTATGTATTTATAATCCCTATAATCCCCAGCAAAATGTCCTTTAGCTACCAAAACTGAATATTGGGTTACCCTAATGTTTATGAATAAAAATAAAACATATACTGAATATTGGATTATCTGTAACTTGTAACACTTAGAATAGGAAATATGCTGGAAAAGGTTAATGTAGGTAAAGTTGTCATTTTATTGGAGGATCAACAATATTCGGTCACTAAATATTGTTATTTAAATTTATGGATATAACACTTCTGTACCTGCACATTAAAACATGTTTCCAGATCTTGAAATGTACAGTATAATTCTTTAATCAAACAATTTAATTGACTATAACAAACAATCAGCCATACTTAATAAATCCTTTCCATATATATTAGAATCTAATATTTCCACTATTAACAATAAAACATTAGGTGTTAAAAAAATCAATTAGTGTAATTAATGTTTTTAAACTATTAATTTAATGTAATGCTATTATATATGAATATGCAGTGCAAAATTTTACATATAATCACAAATAACTCCATCCAAGTATATATTAATTTAGCAACTATTATGTACTTCTGCCTGGCATGTCCATGGCCACAAAAATAATGTTACCTTAAATAAATTCAATTTATTCAGCACCCTAAACTATTTCAAAGATATTGTAAAAGTGTTTGTGACAAAATCAGTCACAGCAAAATTGTTAAAAATGTATATGTTGGCTTGCTGTCAGCAGATATTTGTTGATTATTATTATTATTATTATTATTATTATTATTATTATTATTATTCATATTTATATGCCACCCTTCTCCAGAGACTCAGGGCTATTGCTGAGCACACTGGGTTGTATCCCAGAAATTGTAAGCCGCCCTGAGTCTTTGGAGAAGGGCGGCATATAAATGTAATTAAAAAAAAATTTCGGAGCACAACCCAATGTGCTCAGCAATAGCCTTCATTCCATTGTATATGCCTGCTTATTACTAAGTGGCATTTTTACAAAGTCAGCTTATTGCCCCCAACAATCTTGGGTCCTCAATTTACCTACCCCGAGAGGACGGAAGGTTGAGTCAACCTTGAGCCTGGTGGGATTCGAGCCTGCACTAATTGCAGGCAGCTGGAACTAAGTGCTAGGCATTTAACAGCCTGCACCACCAAGGTGTTGATTTGGATTGCTTCAAATCTTCTTTTAGAAGATTTGGTTGCTAAATGGAGCACTAGAATGGGGCAAAAACCTAATATGGTGGAACAAAACAAAACAAAAAGAACAATTGGTGATGTTTAGGAGTGGTGGCTTCATGATTTTCAGGGGAAGGGGTTGATAGCTCCCTCTCAAAAACATTTTAGTTACTACATTTTTAAAGGGCTACAAAAAGTTGGATTTGATATAATAAAATCATAGAAAAGTGGTATACATTTTGGATGACAACCAAACCTAACATACACTATTTTAATTGTTCATTAACAATTCATCCCCCCATCCCACCACATTAAACAAAATAAGCAGGGAAATTTTTTTCAGCTTGGACTTTCAGCTGGTCACTGACCAAAATGAAATCTTCTAACCCAGGGGTATCAAACTCACATTGTCACAGTAGCACCATGTGACATATTGGGACTTCCCTCCCTTTGCTAAACTGGGCAGGAGTGTGGCCAGCATGTAACGCATCCAGCCCTTGGGCTGGGAGTTTGACAGCCCTGCTCTAAGCTAATCTTTAGCTGGGACTGACTTAAATTTATTTGACCTCCTATTTCTGTGAAAAAAATAGGAAGCAGAAGTCCACCTCTCACTTCCACTCTGATTTTAAATCTATTTACTTTCTGCACATCTCAAACACCTCACTTCCAATGTAGCTTCTATTTCCTATTTGATGTGTTTTCTTTCCTTCAATATACTTTTATGTCCTTCACTTGTTTTCATTAGCTCTTCAAGCTATAATATATATATGTAGATAGCAGCAGTATACCACAACAACTGTCTGCATTGCTGCCTATTTTGAAATCATACCCTAAAGCAATACTCACTTTCTGCTTTCCTAATGGAACACATTTCCTTTCAACCATGAAGTGACAATAACATAAACATAACATGCATATGTAATTGGTTTGATATATAGCTGCAACTCCCCACTCTTCAGATTGACAAATAACATATAAGTACAGATACACACAGCATTTAGTTAGGTTAAATGATTTTGAGTGTCCCTCTCACCCTCAAAGTAGAATGAATATAATTATGCCCTGATTTATGCATATCAGCAGGTTGGAATCCATGCAGTGATCTTTAAGCAACATCGAATGTCTAAAGCAATGCAAAAATTCTGGTTACTTCTACCTGGCTGCAATAAATTTTAAAAAATGGGATGCAAAGCCCATCAGCCACTGAAAGCCAGTTCCATGAAGTTCTCTCAATTCTGTTGTGAGAGCAGTCATATTAACATTATTGTGATTTGAATTGGGCTTTTTCTTTATTTCCATTCAAAAACTATAGGAGGCCCCCAAGTAACATTTAATTAAGAGAATTAGACATATTACTCAATAAAGTCTTAAGAAAGGAATAAAAATTATAAAAGGTCACAAAGTCAGGTACCCTAACCCTAATCCTGACCTTGATCCTGAGCCCTAAGCCACTGTATCTAGCATGTCAGGGGTTATGGTGATTGTCATTCACCCAGAACATTCTTCCTTTCTTAGGGTCTGCAAATAAAGGACCATGAAAGTGCTCTAAAATTGTCCCATTGTGTTTTTAATTTTAAAAAAGCTGCAACAATGAAGCAAAAATATATTATTATGAATGTATATCTACTGATGCTATGGGGGGGATACTGTTATAAACTGAAAAAATGTGACAAAATGAAGCAGTGATGTGTTTTCAGCTTAAAGTACCAAAATGGCTAAACGAAATGAAAGACAGACTTCAGTACAAATATCATGATCAAAGAAGTGCTCTCAATTAAGTTATCCAACCTTCCCCTTTTGAGAGTGTCAGAAGAACATACTTAGCATTTTCTCATTAAGTTGGGAAATTCAAAGTAGTCAAACAGTGAGCCTATTTCTTCAAACAAACATTGAAATCTTTTCCTGCCTGCAGTTTCAGCACATTCTCTGTGATAATAAAGCTATTCATTATTTTTAAATAATAAATGAGCAACCAAAACAACTCAATCACTAATATGAGTATGATTTTCTGATTCAGAAATTTAAGATTGGAACTGTTGGGGAGAGATAATAGTTCTTGTATACAGCATTTAAATCAGTATGTATTCAGTTCATTGCAAAATATAAATACCCAATTAGGAATAACTGACGAGTAAATATTTCAGATTATTTTATTTTTATATTGATATTCTGCTTTTTCTCATCATGCATCATAGAATCTATGGTTTGGAAGATATCTTGAAGTTTACCTACTTCAACCCTTTGTCAGCATTCCAATGCTAGAAGAATCCTCCACCAATTAATTTTGACTATTCATCCATCATTAAAGAACTTCAGTGAAGGAAAGTCCATCATTTTGTAAGGCATTCAGTTCCATTACTGAACAGCTCATACAATTAGGAACATTTTATGAGGTCCAATCAAAATAAAGTTTCTTGCAATTTAAACCCACTGATTCTTGTCTTCTGTTCTAGAACAGGTTTTAACAACTTTGCTCTGTCTTCTCTATAACAGCTATGTAGATATTTGCAGACAACTATTATATAATTTGGGTAGAATAGATATGATAAAAAAAATGCTTGGAGATAAACACATTTTACATGCCAAACTTTAATTATGAATACAGCATCAGAATAGAGTTTGTAATTAACCATTTAGTATGCCATATCAATATTCATCAATGATAATCATAGACTTGACAGGGTCTATTATTATCTAGAAAAAAAAGAGAATTTTCTCTCTATTCCCATGAAGAAATGCACAAATAGGGAAACACATTTTCGTTGTGTATGTTGAGTATTGAAATGTCTGCAAGAAAACAACCAAGTTTAGAGTGCACCAAGGACACTCATTTCAAATTTAGGCTACAAATATTTCCCTTTATTGATATTTTATATCATTTATTTATTTTCAGGTCAAACTCTTATTCAAATTGGAAACTTTAAATGTTCAAATGTTTTATTTTTAAAAAAGTGATGCAAGTAATTTCAGCTGCTTTTGTTAAATACTAAGCTGCAAATCAGGAAATTTAATCAAGTGGTTAATCTTTATAGTACCTTTGGAAATTGACATATTATAGAAAGAAGAAAGGAAATTATTTCATTGCATAGACTGCACAGATTCTTCAGTTTGTAGCCCATGGAGAAAACCACCTCTATATTAATAAATGTAGTATTTATCTGAGTATTAGATAAGTATTTGAGGGCTGAGTACTTGTCTGAAAGTAAGCCTGAACATTTTACTGCATCTACTTTTGAGGAATTATTATTTAGGACTGCATTGCCAAGGCTTACAATTTAACCTTATAATCAACTCAAGGGATTGTTGTAACATATACTTTTAAATTAATGGCGGTAAAAACTATCTTTCCATCCAAAATTATTGTCACAAAGGGAGAAGTTTAAAACAGTTAAAAACTCTTATTCCTCAGCTGTTCTAGAGTCAATTTTGCAGTACATTTGCTGATCAGCAGTCTTATTTATTTATTTATTTATTTATTTATTTATTTATTTATTTAGTCTATTGCTTACAAGATAATAGGTATAAATATAAACATAGTGATAAATACATGGATACATTTAAGAAAATAAAAGAAACAATAGGACAGGAACGGTAGGCACTTTGGTGCGCTTATGCACGCCCCCTACAGACCTCTTAGGAAAGGGGTGAGGTCAATAGTAGACAGTCTAAGGTTAAAGTTTTTGGGGTTTGGGGAAGAAACCACAGAGTCAGGTAGAGTATTCCAGACATTGACCACTCTGTTGCTGAAGTCGCAGAAAACGGATGATTTTAATAAATCTTTAATAAATAATTTAATAAATGCCAACATTTATTATGTAAAAGAAGCAATGTTCTTAGATTAAACATTTAATTTTGAATAGCTTAGAATAGCAGGAACTTCCATTAAAATTAAAGTGAATAGAGGTTGCATTTCGGTCAAGTGTATTAAAATAAGAGTTTAAAGAGAGCCAATGAAGTGGCACTCATTTTGGTTATTAGAACTTTTTCTCCCTGCCTGTTTTTAATTCAAGATTTACATAAGATGCAAACAAGACAGTAGAATAAACTTAATAAATAAATAATATATCTATGACATTTGTTACTTGATCTGTAAATAATTGCAAGCATTCATATTTTATAGCTCTATGGTATTACAAATATTGTAAGATCTTTCTCTACTTTATACTTGAAAAATCAAGCAACCTTGAGTCATGATAATTTTTTAAAAAAATTGACTGAGAAAGAAATGGAATGTGATGACCCAGGCCGAGGCATGGAAGAAACACAGACAGAGAACAGTTCTAACTCCCCTTTATTGCTCCAACCTTCCCCCAAACATGCCCACATTTCCTCAAAGTCCTGGAGCAAGTGGTGTATTAACCATTAAGCAGACTAAGCTTGTCCTTAGGGCACCAGGTCCAAAGGGGGCACCACAAAAACTTTTATGTAGCTTAAGCTTGGCTTCATTTGTACAGTATGTACAAAGGAAGGGGGCACCAAGATTTGTCAGTGCTTAGGGCACCAGTGAGCCTTAATCCTCCACTGCCAGGAGCAAAAGTTCCCACTCATACCTCCAACAGCCTCTGGCTGCAAGTAGTTAGCAAAGCAGCAACAAGGCAATAATTCCAACAAACAAAGTTAGCAAGGCAGAAAACAAGGCAAGAAGTCCAGCAAGACAGGCAAACTGGGCAAGGCACACAAGATGAAGCACAGCAAAATCCAGAGTTGGCAATGGCATGCAAGGCTCCAAGAATTCAGCATCAGTTCCTGACAAACACCCCTCCCAATAGCATCCCTTTAAGTCTCAGTCCCCAGATGAGCCTTGTGAAGAGCGGTGGGGCTCTCTCCTCCCAAATTGTTGGGTCAGCCTGTGCTGCTCTCACCTCCTCTCCACTCTCTGTGCTCAGGAAACAGGAGGGGGCTGACCTTGCTTGTTGCTGGAGCTCCATCGCTCCTCTGCTCCACTGCCTGTCCTCTTTTCCCCCCTCTCTTGGTCTTGCACCTGTTCTTCCTTCGTTGGCCCCAGGTCCAGCTCATCCTCTTCCATGGAATCAGGCTCTAATGGGGCCATGACATGGAAGAGATAGCAGCATGTGAATCAGCCAATAACTCACCTCACTGAAGGTAACTCAGCCAAGGTGAGGGGAAATCTTAGGAAAAAAAACATGGCATTCAAGAGACTGCCTTCATTATTGTAAATGATATGTAGAAATTCCTTTTACAAGATTCCATAGTCAGGCAAACATTAAAAATATCTTAATATATGCCTTTCTTGCTTCCTTGGTTGTGCCCAGCTGTGTGGGCCTTGACAGAAAGCTGTGACTGAAAGCAAAATATTAAGAGTATGTCAAACCATACAAAACAGGGAACATCAAATTCATTCTTCCTCCTGCTTCTTTCTGTGAACAGAGTACACAAAGTTCCTCTATATATCCAGTTTTGTCTATATGTGCTGAGTTTAGAATGCAACTGATTAAAATACAAAGGCCAATACAATGACTGGATCATTCCTCAAGTAATAGCAGCTGTTAAGAAACTGTGGAAGAATTTATTTTGGAGGCGGGTTACTATCCTTTGCCTGATTTATGCCCCCCAACATAATTGAGCTTGATACTACTAGCACAACACTCAAAGATAAAGGCAGCTTTTTGATTGCAGCTGGTCATGGAGTTCTACTGTGTAGAAAATCAGATTTTCTACCTATTTTTTTTAGAAAGAGAGCATCAGCAGCTCACACTATTGTCATTAACAAATAAGCAGGCCAGTACCATAGCAACATCAGGTAACTCTTCTTAAAGCTAATTACCTAATTTGTGCTTTTCACTGTTCTCTCATAGAATCTTTCAAATTATAGTAAAACTGATTGCAATCTCGACAGTAGGAGGTCACAGTGCCTTAAGTTCCAGTTGCCTAGGACATTGATCTCTGACCGTTCTTCTAACTTCTCCATAAACTGTTAAAGTGAAAAGAACAAGTCAGCATCTCTGTGTTACTGAATTTCATACAAAGATGCCCAACAGACCAAACACATACTTTTCTTCTTGTGCTTTCACAGACATGAAAAACTACAAAACTGCTCCGAAATAAGGATGAGGTTATATTGCCTGTCAGATGAAAGACTTCATCCAGGCAGGTAGCGATGTTGCAGAAAAGAAATTCAGTCTTATGTTGTAACCATAGCAGCTGCAATAGCTTGTCAGGAGCAACTAGTGTTAGATACAGTAGCTGTAGCTTTCATATGTATAGTATTTCTGCATGTGGGCTTGATATAACACAAACTTCTAAGCTTATAACAGGGGGCAAGTGAGGAAAAAATTAAGAATTGTCATGGGCCCATTTTGGGCAAAGTGGTCAGTTCCAAAGTGTAAGTGAAGTGCATGGGTATGTGACATATGTAGGAGTGAGTCTTGATGCTTCAATGGCTACCAACCTTGCTTTAGACCACTTTCCAATGTACTTTATGTGTTGGCCAAATGACAGTCAATGTTACCTCCCCTAGGCAGTCAAGGCATTTCCTCCCCTAGGCCTGAAAGTGTTTCCCTGCTGATGTAGACCCGCCTAGAAGCTGTCAGTGGATCAGGCCAGCTGAAATGACAATATGTATAGTTTTTTTCCCTTCCTACCTGAATTTGTGTCTGTTCATTATCACCTGGTCTTTGCATAGTGTTTGGAAATATCAGATCCCTTTGATCTTCCACCCTGGGCTATGCAATGGGTAGCAGCAAAAGCAATACAAATGGCCAGTTTTGCATGCTCCATTATTTGCAATGGATCAAGGATCACTAATGGGTATGAGTTCATATTTGATTTTCTTTAAAAGAGAAGGAGGAAATTGAGGAAGATGCAGAACTGTGAAAGCAGCAGGCACCCAAAGGTTGTATTTGCAAGACTTTCCTTTAGACAGACCATTAACCAGTCACTAGGTTTTTGCCTATTCTTACAATTCATTTCATGTACCATCACCTTTCTCTTAGTTAAAAATCCTACCTCTCCAGACATTGTTTAGATGAGACCTTTGCTCATGAATCCTTGTATATGCACAGACTTTCAACTTCCAGCATAACCTGTATAAGTGGATCTATTTCCTCCATTGTTTTTTTTCACGGTGGGGTCCCTGAAACAGTGGGACAACTCTTGGGATTATATTTACATCAGTTTGAGTGTCTTGAATGAAGAGAGTCCTGAGTCTAATAGGAATCTATGTAACAAGTGTGTTTTGCCACTATAATAGCTGTTCCATCTGGCCTTCTAGTCAATTTATTTGGCACAACCTGATTTTATAACATTTATCCTTTGAATTCTGAAAAAGTTTCCTTAACCTGTGAACAAGGGCTCAACTTTTTTCCATTCTTTTCCTGGTATTTTACATTTTTAAAAATAATTTATTTAGTGGAGACAGATTTTACTTTTCCTTTATCATTGTGACATGGAAAAGAACCAATTGAACATAGTGGTAAAAATGTCATACTAGGAGACCAGGATCTAATTGTCCCTTCAGCCTAGAAGCCGGTTGGGTGACTTTGGACAGAAATCTGTCTCAGCAAAATCCATTTTATAGAGCTGTTGTGGGGAAGATAAGATGTGGGAACATTGTAAAAGTAATAATAAACTTGGGATATAAATCAAATAAATAATTCTTCTATTGTTGTTTTGGGATTGAGTGGGCATGCAGGTAGCCATCATTCTGCAATCTCCCAATGGTTATCCATACTTCCAATGTGGAAAAAGATGCATGGCAGGGATTCTTCTATGATTTGGTATTAAATAGAGAAAGCCAATTTAATACCAAGCCAATACCCTTGGTATTAAATTGAGAAAGCCAAGGAAATGGAAATTATGTGGAGATGTGATTGAACGATTAAAAAGGAAATAGTCATTCTAGGTAAGTGCACAAATCCTGTACTGAGGGGGATTTCACTAAAATTTATTTCTCCACTTTAAAAAAAACAAGTTTAGTGCACTTTCTTTGAATTTAACAGGTAAATACACAGAAGAAATGATAAGCAAAGCATTGTAGTATACTGAATTTATATTGTTTAGTCACTTCAAGGAAAGGAAAAATCTCTTATAAGCAATTCTTCTCAAGCAAAGGTATAAGTCCTTCATAGTAGAGAAAGAACATAAAACAAATTATAAGATAACACAAGCAACATTTACTCAGAAGTTTTCACAGGCCACTGTTTAAAAACAGTACACATTATCTATCTATTTCCTTCATCTTGATCTGTAATTTTCAGCTTCCAAGCTGGATATGTAAGGGGGGTGGGAAATCCAGGCTTTATAAAATAGAATGGAAATAATGTCAAACTAAAGATAAGATTGAAATAAATCCCTACTATACAAAAATAGCTCAAGGTGCAAATTGTAGGACATTGACTTTTCAAGGGTTCAGACTGCTTTCTCCTTTTTTTTTCTTTCCTGTTGTTATCTAGTTAGAGAGGCATAGTTGTAATACATTCAATTGAATGTTACTGTAATTCAGAATTGAAATAATGTATTATTATTAAATGCAAATGCCACTCAATTCTTAACGACTCTGGTGTTTTTATGAAATTAACCAAGTAGGAGTGTAATTGTGTTTTTTTGAAAAACAAATAATGGAAATAATGCTCATAGTTATTATTCAGCATGATAAGACTATACTAAATTATGTCCTTAAATTTAAATCCTTTATAGTCCTGATGTATTGTATAATTGATGGTGCCTGGTCTTTTGAATCAGGACTCTTCTTCCTCTTGCTTAGACTCAGCTTTCTTATCTTTTCACTCCCACATTTCCTGTTTTATAACTCGCAACAAACACCATTAACCCAGATTTCAAATTAATAATCAGTTGGATTTTGTACAGCCGAGAAAACCCAAGACTAAACTTTTTTAATATAATAATCTCATTCAACAGTTGGATCTCTGAAATTTCTTCTCTTGCATCTCCCCTCAAAAGTTCAGGGTTACAATTACTGCAGTTGATCACTTAGATTCATGGAAAGACTGATTTTTTTAATTTTTATTTTCAGTGCTCCCTGAATGAAATGTTAACAGGCCATGAAGGATTATCTAGGATGTGATGGCAGAAGAAGAAAGAACATTGTAACTTTTCTCTGAAGAACTCTTCAATCTTTCCTGAAACAAAATAACATTTTCCCCTCTTTATTCAATTAATCCATTTACAGATTAAATTTATTTTACAGAAATCACAGAATAAGCATGTATATACACACACAATGATTAACACATGCTTCAAAAACATTTAAACACAGATAAGAGCAGTTACATTGCCAAGTTTTGTGGCTGTTTGAATATAGGAATGGTTAAAAAATGTAAACTGCCAATGTATAATGTTTGTCAAAGAATCTGAATGTAATTTGGGAGAGAAGTATAATTCTGACAACTCCACAACAACAACACCCTCCCCAGACTTATATGTGAGCAGTGATATCACTAAGGATGTCACCACCGCTTCTCTGGAACAGAAGGAATCAAAAGGAATCAAAACATTCCAACATTTCAGAATTACTTGGAGTTTTGGAGATTTTCAGGAAATTGCTTTGGACAAGATGTTGTCCTTTAACCTCTGGCCTTTGCTTTTAGCTTCTAATAAGAAATATTATTCATAATAATAAGAAAAATAAAACTTTTTTTCCAGAGTGGAAGGATTTTAAGCATGAATAGCCTCAACACTTATTTTACTCACTGGAGCATCTGCTGAGTTGAAAAAAATCAAGCCACAATCATGTGAACAAAGCCACACAAAAGCCATTTTTATGCATTATGACACATATAAAAAGAAGTGGGCATTGGCTGTATGATAGTGTTCACCATCTTGATTTTTTAATCCCGTTTACCCCCAATGTGTAACCTAGAGATGATAGGGGGACTCTATAAAGGGTTCATATGGTTCTGTTCATTTCTCATCCATCTTTTTATGTCAACAGCTTGTGATGGGAGGTTTAGCCAAACTTACTTAAATGATGCATAATGTGGTTAATCCACACCTGCAGATTAATATGCAGAACAGAATTTAATCACTGTCTTTTCACTTCATGAATGTTTTTTTAAGATAATTATAGAAAAAAACATTTTGTTTATCTGGAAGAAAAGAACATTTTATAATAATGATGATATATGTAAATATACAAATGTGGATTTAAATAGAGTTTTTCATTTAAAAACAAATCACAACTACAAAGGATTGGAATCAATATATGGGCAAGAGACATAGAATATATTTATTTCAGTATTTCTAATATTATAAATATATAACACTTTATATGACATGAAACAAATCTTTGGTTGGCAAAGTGGTTTTTTTTCCCTCCTTTGATCTATGGTACCTACAAACCATCTAAATCTATTCAGGACATAAGTTGTGGATTTTAAAAGCTGGGATGTTAAGGTCAAAGACCCGGCATGAGATATATATTGGAAACAGATTATCAGATAATCTATGTGGTCATTTCAATGCATGAATGGCAGGGCACTAGATACAGTTTAGTTATTGTAAATCACAAAAAGCCTTGGTAGTTATTGGTTGAACCAACTGTATATGCGTATGGGTATGTGCACATGCATATATACTATAGTATGTATGTGTAACACACACACATATACTGTAGTTATGTATGCATGCATGAATGTATACTTACTAAGGCAGAGTTCTTCCTTGACATATCAAAGATCTCATTTTAAAAGAATGCAGTATACTTTTGGATCCAGTGCAATACACACAATGCAGACCATAATTGTCAAATAGAGTGGAATCTCTGGATGTAAGGCAGCCACCCTTTGACTTGCTGAATTGTTTCACAATGTAGAGGCAAAAAAAGTTAGCCTTTTTGGGGCTCAGCAGTGATGCATTGATGTTTCATGTCCTTTCAGAAGTGCAAAACCATGGATGAGTTTCACATAGCTTTTTCACAGTGGTAGGAGCGTTATGGCTTACTTCACAAAGCAAACTTGATATTGGTCTTTGATGAAACCCTTATTAAAATGCTGGACTGAATGCGCCAGTTGTCTGATTTACATTCAAGACTTGTAATAGTTTGTTGTACTTTCTTATGGTAGATGTGATATTTAACATCTATTTACACTATGTGATCATCCAATCCAGTGGTGGGATTCAAATTTTTTTTACTACTGGTTCGGTGGGCATGGCATGGCTTAGTGGGTGTGGCTTGGGAAGAATATTGTAAAATCTCCATTCCCACCCCACTCCAGGGAAAGGATATCGTAAAATCTCCATTCCCTCCCCTCTGTTGGGGGAAGGTTACTACCAGTTCTCCAAACTACTCAAAATTTCTGCTACCAGTTCTCCAGAAGTGGTCAGAACCTGCTGAATACCACCTCTGGTCCAATCAACAACAATGTCAGTATGACAGCACAAAGCAGTACCAGACTGAAAATGCTGCAGTGCACAATTGGAATGGCACGGAGCATTTGAACATCATGGAACATTTTAACAATTATGCCTACTATAAAGAGAACTGCCATAAGCAGACGATCTACAATTTATCCACAGGACATTCATTAATGTATGAACTGTGGTGGAATGTATTTCATGCATTACTAAGGGAATAGATACCTATTATTTATGGGAAGGAGGATCTGCTATAATTCTGATTTAATTTTCTACTCTTTGTTGTTTGAAAATCTAAGCAGAGGAAGTATAAATGAGTATTGTCCTACTTCTGGCTAAAGGTGGCATAGAGTTTGAAGTCAAAGATAATGCGTTTTGAGTCAGCTGTCTTACTTCATATATTCTGCATGCTATTTTTCCCCAATATGTCTCAGTGATCAGGTTCCACTCCATGGATTACTAATACATTGGTATGTGCAATGCTACCATTGTAAGGGTAAGCCAAAATAATGATAGGTCACATGGAACTCTTCCAAAATGCAGCTTATTTTTAGAAGAAGCACTCTTGGATCATTCCATCCCTATGAAAGAAAATGAAAGACTTGTCTATTTTCTGTGCAATAACATTAAATATTAGCTCTAAAACATTTTAAAGTGAATCAAAAGGTGGGGTCTTGGACACAATAGACACAGCATCCATTTCGAACAAAATCACATGGTGGTTTTATGCTGGACTAAGTCAGAGTGGTGCTTTAAGGAAATATTTGGGGAGTTACAGCAGAGGTGAAATTCAAATTTTTTCCCTACCAGCTCTGTGGGCGTGGCTGTGAGCATGGCTTGGTATACTTGGTATAATCGAAATAGCAACCAAGGGCAATTTTTTACCAATTCAAATTGTCCCAACCACCTCTCCCGAGGGGGCCAAGGTGGTTGAATTTCACCCCCCGAGTTACAGTTATTCAGCAGGAGTGTTGATGGCCCTCTTAAAATGAGAAAGGATATTTATTGAGCTAGTTCTTCACTTAGCCAGCTAGCTTTACTTATATACTATCTTTACTGTCATTAGCATAAGCAGGTTCAATTAGCTTCATCTAGGAATCACTAGATGTAAGAGAAGTAAAGAACAGAATCAAACAAGTCAGATAAAATATTTGCCCTTTCATCCCTAAATCAAAGTAAAATGTTATCTTCATTCACTTTTGACACCAAAATCAAATAGGGATATTTTAAGCATTGTTGATAGTGATTAGTTTCATTTAAGATTAAGTTATAATTCGCAGTCCCTAAAGAAATATCATCTTGAGAATTTGAAACAACCCTGATTTTTGAAAGAGAAATGGAGCAAAATAAGACCAAAAAAAAGAGAAACAAAAGATTCTACATAGAAGTAGTCCTTGCTTGAGATGGTAATTGGGACTGGCAACTCCATTGCTAAGCAATGTGATTGTGAAGCACAGCATAACTTGACCATAGTGATTTAGGTTGGCAGTTGTAGTAATCCTAGTTGCCATTGCTAGGTGAATCCCTTACAGCCACAACATCACCATTTGCAACACAATAAGACAGTTGGAAAGGACTTTGGAGGTCTTCTACTCCAAACTCCTGCTGAAGCAGGAGTTCCATTTTAGACAAATGGCTGTCCAATCTCTTCTTAACAGCTTCCAGTGTTGGAGCACCTACAACTTCTGAAGGAAAACCATTCCACTGGCTGATTGTTCTTACTGTCAGGATTTTTTTCTAGATTGTTTCTCTCTTTGTTCAGTTTCCATCTATTGCTTCTTGTCTTGCCTTCTGGTGCTGGTGCTGACTTTGTTTGTCAGAAACAGGGAAGATTATGAATGGTGGCCACATAACTGTAAAACATTGCAGCATCATAACTGTGACCTGGTCACCAAGCTCCCAAAATTCAGCACCAGTCTTCCTTTGGATAGGGGCCTGGAAGCTAAAACATATGAAGGGTGGTTGCAGGACCTCGGTATGGCTAGTTTAGTGAAGGGAAGGACCAAGGGAATCATGATAGCAATGTTCCAATATTTAAGGGGCTGCCACAGAGAGGAAGGGGTCAAGCACATGAAGGAATAATGGATGGAAACTGATCAAAGAGAGGTTCAACCTAGAAATAAGGAGGAATTTTCCAACAATGAGAACTATCAACCAATGGAACAGTTTGCCTTTAGAAGTTATGGGAGCTTCATCACTGGAAGCTTTCAAGAAAGACTGAACTGCCATCTGTCAGAAGTGGTGTAGGGTCTCATGCTTGGGTGGGGGGTTGGACTAGTTGACCTACAAGATCCCTTCCATCTCTGTTATTCTATTAGGATTGATCTGAAATCACAATCATGTTATTGCTGGGATGCTGAAACATTCTTTTCATTACACTTGGGTATCTTCTTTCTTTACACGTGCTATCTAGTCATTCTATTGGGAGGTTAATTTCTAATCTAATACTTTTTCCATACTTTTTTGTTCCTGCAGTCATTCTACTTTCACATTTTCTTTTTCTTCCATGTCCAGTTGTTCCCATGAGCCACTACTGATGCTAAAAAGTTTTTTTGTCCCATGTTTGCAACCTCTCAGCCACCTTGTTCTCTGTAGTAATTATCTTAGTGATCACAAACGATCAAATCAATCATACTTCTAAATTTGTATTCTTTTGCCATGTTTATTTATGAAATGATTTTCTACAACATACAATTTTTCCAGGCAAATAGTAATCAGGCAATCCCCAGTCTCATTTATTTTGGAATGTTCAAATGACCTAACCAGTTTTTCTGTACTTTCTCATCTTGTTTCTATCTATCCGTCCATCCATTTATGTCACCTAATAGAGTATCCCCTCCCCTCTCCCCAAAAATGTATTTATTCGAAATGTTTCACAATTTCCCCAGGTCTATCCCTTGACCTTCTATTAACATAATTCACTGAAGTATAATATACAACTATCATCAATGAATGGCTTTCTATTTTCATAAACAGCCACAACCAAATGATACTAATCTACACTTTCTTACATAAATGTATATTCATAACTGGTCCTACTCTTTGCCTTTCCTGCATTTATTTATAAGCTTTATTTTAATTCAGCTCAGTTATATTAATCTTCGTTTCACAGTTGTACAATATAAACTGTTTTTCATTTCAGTGATTAATTCCTATTTTTACCATTTATTCTTGTTACATGCCAAGTCTCAATCTTCCACATACTATGGTCATCATCAGATGCCCCCATACCTATTGTTCTTCATTGTCCATCTGTCTTTGGTGAATCAAGACTTTTCAGTAAGGTAAACTAGCTGTAGATTGGTTGATCAGCCTTAGTTATATCATGTTGTTAGCAGCTTTCCTTACTAAGGAAATTCAAAGTGGGTGATCACTGTTAAAGCCCTACATCGGCATTGATCCAGGTTACTTGAGGGACCATCTCACCCCACTAGGATTTGCCCGTCCCACTTGTGCCATCAGAGGAGGCATGTTGTGTATCCTGTCAGCCCAATTATTCCAGCTGGTGGGATCCAGGAGGAAAGCCTTCTCTGCAGTTGCTCCTGCCCTTTGGAACATCTTCCCCCCACCCCCAATGTGAGGTTGTCTCCAAACCTCCTATCCTTTCGTAAGGGCCTAAAGACATGCCTTTGCCAGTTGGCTTGGGGCAACGGCACATGAAGATGGTTGATTGAGCAACAACAGATCCCACCTCCCCATCCTCTGCCCCCACCTTTCCCATGTATCTTTAATGTTGATTTTAATTATTTATGTTATAATTGTACATGTAAAGATATATTTTTATGACTGTAAGACACTAGAGTTATCCTTTGGTAAGATGTGTGGCCAATAAATTTTATAAATAAATAGCTAGCTAGGTAGGTAGAAAGATAGATAGAAAGATAGATAGATAATAGTAAAAATAGTCAGCTTTGAAACATTCTGGAAAATATTTACAAATTCAGACATAGCCTAATTTTATTCCTAGGTTTTCCCTTGCTCTCTCATGCTATCTAGGATCTGCAATTTAGAGACTTTCTTGCAAGAAAAAAAGATACTGTGCCCATATATCCCCAAGTGATGTGTGTGAAAATGTATGTGGAACACACATAGGGTGTATATTGTGTTTTCACATGCACAAAATACAGGAGTCTGTGTCACTCCATGTCTTACATTCTTTTTTTGAACACATAATACTAAGAATATTTAAGCTTTTTAATATGTTTGCATTTTTTCTTGGGCAAGTTCCAAGGACTAATGTAATTTTAAGAATGGTTAGATAGATGTCTGTATTAGGGTGCGTGTGTGAATTAAATCATCATTCATATTAGGAACAGTTTTCCCCAGAGAGGGGGACCAGAGAAAATGATTACCTAAACATAGTTTAAGAGCTCTAAGTTTGCTGAATCTGCTAAATCTGCTGAAAAGAGCTCTGTGTCAAAGCAAAATGGCCACAACAAGCAAACAAAAATGTTGAGTAACTGTACATGACATACTGTGATGACAGTCTGCATACCCTGTTTGGAGGAGTTTCAATCAAACAAGGGAAAATAGTAAGAAATGAACCTCCCAACAAAGATCACATCCTCCAGTCCACACTTTCCAAATTCCTGGGCTTGTTCCTCAATAAGTGATGCCAGTGTGACATCTAGTGGTTACAATCCAACCTAACCCTCTCAGAGGGATCACTCTCTTCCCAAGAAACTTTCAATCTGTTAGTATCAATAATTGCTCTTTGCTAAAATAGCTGTGCTACTTTGAATCAGGGAAGGACAGTTTGAACATTCATAAGCAGGAAGCATTGTTGACGTTGAGGGGATAAAGCTGCGGGGAAGAAAAAGGTATCTATGACAGGCACAAGACAAGAGCTTTTTGCACAATGTGTCTTAAGGACAGTAAAGAAGGGATTCTAGAGCCCTCACAATTCTAAAGATGCTGCTGAGCTTCCCAACCAGGTAGAACTGCAAGGCAACTTATTAAAGGAAAGATAGACTTCATAAGCTCCAGACTTCATCCTGTCCTCAAATTATAGTATCACAGGGGAAAAATTCTACCATTTAAACTTTCTATATTATATTGTAGAGAGGAAAATTAAACACTTCAAGGACTATCCCAAAGGTGCCTTTTTCAAGAGGCAACTGGACTTTCTGGTTTTTCTTTGAAGACCTTTCGTTTCTTATCCAAGAAGCTCCTTTAACTCTGGCTGGATGGTGGGGAATGGAAGAATGCAAATGACCAGCTGTCTGCAAGGAGTATAAATATTTCCATTCCCCATCAGAGCAATCAGAGCTGAAGAAGCTTCTTGGATGAGACATGAAACATCAAAGAAACACCAGAAAGTCCAATTGCCTCTTGAAAAAGCACCTTTAGGACAACCATGACCTGGATCACTGAGAATCTCCACAGACAATGCAAGGACTAAAGCCAATTCTGTCCTGCTTTAAGCTTCTCCTCTGCTTCTCTGCTCCTGAATACTTCTTATGTGTCCTTTAGAAATTTAAATCCAGATTGCAACATGATTTCAATGGACTGGACCAGTGGTGAGATTCAATTTTTTTTACTAGTGGTTCTGTGGGTATGGCTTGGGCGTGGCAGGAGAAGGTCACTGCAAAATCTCCATTCCCTCCCTATCCCATAATCTGCTTTCCAGCTCCGTTCTCCTGTGCAGGGCAACCAAAGAAGACCCAGCCGATCAGCTGGGACTCGGAAGGCAGAGAATAGATGGGGGCGGGGCCAGTCAGAGGTGGTATTTGCCAGTTCTCACAACTACTCAAAATTTCCGCTACCGGTTCTCCAGAACTGGCCTGAACCTGCTGAATACCACCTCTGGATTGGACCTCCCAGTAGCATCTCCCAGGGCCTGCCTTTTTTAAAAGGCTTTTTTTCCTTCTTCATTAGTCCACTTGCCTTTCCTTCAATTTCCCAGATGTTGCACACATGTGTATCATAAACTCCTTGTCACATTATCTCCTTTAGCACTAAAGTAGATCTTTTCCCACTTCTTTTTTCATATTAAGGGACCATATCTGCTCTAACAATCCTAGCAATAACTTTGTAGCAAGAAAGAGTTGATGGTATAACTTAATAGAAAAAAAGGTAGAAATTCCTATACTTAAACCTGAATATGTTACAAAATAAAGGAAAAGGATGGGAAGTTTAGGAGGATTGCAGGCAGTGGGTGGGGGAGGAGAAAGCAAGGGAATAGGCTTTACTCAGCCTAAGACAAAACCAAAATGATGCCCACCAGGAGATAATAAGGGTTGAATAGAGTATGAGCTTCTAGGGTTGGTGATAATTCAAGTCATGGAAATACAACAACTACTGATCAACATGGAGCATAAGAGTCTGGCAGCCCAGGATGAAATGGCTGGGCCTGGCACCATGGCCAATTAGAATGCAACAGAACACTGAAGATCATCTGCTCTAAATGGTTAAAAAAGGCTCCAGTCAGAAAACAGAAATATTGAATCAAAGAATCAAAAGGTACATTTATAATGCATGGAAAAAGGATGTCATCATGTTTTTCTGCACTCAGGAAGTGGTGAGTGGCCTGTATAAGCAATCCCACAAGTATAAAGCATAGATCTCCCCAAGGTAATGTTGGCATAGAGCTCATGTCCCTGGAAGGCCTAAAAGCAGAGATCTCCCTCACCTCTTTTGAGTTCTTTACAGTTCCCCTTTGTGAAAAATTCAGTGAGGGTCTTTCACTGGGCATAACTCTTTTGTAAAAAGCTGCTTATCATTTCCCACAAAATCATAGATACAGCCTTGAAGCCTTGAAGGAAGGTATGAACATCAATTGGCAGAAACAATTTCTTGCTTCCTAACTCTGCTTACATCTAAAAGCAAGCAAGATATCTTAAGATAGCAATAGTAATAGCACCTAAACTTATATACAGCTTCATGGTGCTATACACCGCTGTCTCAGCAGTTTACAGAGTCCACATATTGTTCCCAATAATCTGGGTCCTCATTTTACCAAATTGTAAGGATGAAAAGCTGAGTCAACCTTGAGCCAGTTAGCATTGAACTGGCTGTGAACAGTGTGTTAGACTGCAACACTGCATGCTGACCACTGCACCACCACGGATAACAACAAATTACCAAATAATGTTATAAATGATAGTTAAATGTATAACATCTATCAATGATATATGCAATGTTAATTTGAAATCCTTATTCCTTTAGACATGTATGTAAGCAGTATTGGCTAGGTTCAAAATGAGGATTGGGAAGCTCCTTGCTGCAAGTGAGGATGAACTATTATTTTATTGATTTTTAATGGGTTTATTTTGGGGGGGGTGCATTTATTTTGATGCTGTTTTATTATTGTGATGGAATGTAATGAGGAGGTGGATCCACAGGAGGGAGGGGGTGAATTCCAGAGAATTAAAAGATAGCTCAGGCCAGATATCATGTATAAGAGAAAGAAGGTGAAAACAGTCCTTCCCTAACAGTTCACAGAGCAGGGGTGGTATTCAGTAGGTTCTGACCAGTTCTGGAAAACCAGTAGTGGAAATTTTGAGTAGTTCAGAGAACCGGCAAATACCACCTCTGACTGGCCCCACACCATCCATTCTCTGCCTCCTGAGTCCCAGATGATTGGCTGGGTCTTCTTTTGTTGCCCTGCACAGGAGAACGGAGCTGGAAAGCAGGTTAGTGGGGTGGGGAGGGAATGGGGATTTTGCAGTAACCTTCCCTCAGGAGTGGGGAGGGAATGGAGATTTTACAGTATCCTTCCCCTGCCACACCCACCAAGTCACACCCACAGAAGCAGTAGTAAAATTTTTTTGAATCCCATCACTTTCACAGAGTATATTGTATCCTCAAGCTGGCAAGATTTTGTCTATAGGTATTTATAAGCAAAATAAAGAACTCAGCTTTGAAGAACTGCCACTGTGTTTATCTTGGATTTGGACCTGACATTTGTACATTGCATTGCATAATTGTACAATGTATTGATTAATCATTACTTTTATGGTATAATGTACTAAATATATTCTTAATATAAAATAAACAAATTAATAAAATGTAGTATGTTCTTAACAGAGGTGAATCAATTATCAATTAACATACAATTAATCATATAATAAATAGTTGCCTTAGCAGTGAAAAATGAACATTTCATACTTTGGGAAAAACACGAAGATCATATGAAGCTTAAAATCCAACATTTATGCACTTTTTCATCTTTTTTATACTATCTAAGCAGAGCTTAATTTTCCAAATTACCCATCTGATGTTCATGAATTAATCTCTAAATCTATTTGGCAAGATTATATTGTTCTTATTATGCATGTTTTAATTAATTAAAATATTTTTATTTCAATAAAAATCACAGAGACTAACTTCCAAGTAAGTTACTTCTTGGCATATGTAAAGATCAGCTGCTTTGCTACAACATTAATGGGTTCAGAGAGATTCAATTTCAAATACTTCGTCTCTTCACAAATCTCATCATTTATTAAAATTTGTTAATCCTTCCACAAAGTTTTCTCTATCATGTTTAAAAATGATTTTGTAATCAAAATCTGGCTTACAAGAGAGCAAGGATGATTAGACATGCTATTTAGCTCTGCGCTTTATAATTTTGGTAACTACTTACTTTCAGACTCCTTTTCTAGTATACAAAATGCAGCATTTAAAAAGCATACAAATTTTGAAAGAAGGCTTAAGGAAAACCATTGTGGACACTGAAAAGAATTTGTATAATCTTCTTGTAATATCTCTTTTCTCTTTCCTCTGAAATAGTATAAATAAGAACATAAAATTACCAAGCTAATTTATATCTTTCTTTTTCCTCTCTTCATCTAATCTTTCCTTTGTAAATTAATTTCAGCACTTGAAACAAGTAGCTAAAAAATCCTGGAGCAGTCATTCCAATTTCAGTCTTTTAAAATTAGACTCACCATGTTTTGTTAGTCAGTTCCTTCTCAGAAAAATCTGTTTCTATGGGAACAAAACCAACACAGTGAAAATATTAATTTGCAAGGCTGGAAGCAAAGCTTTTAGTGAGATTTGTATCCAGCTTGTTTAACCAAGTGAAGTGCAAAAGTAAAAAAAATGGAGAGATGTTTTAATTCATATAAATACTGTAGTGTTATTAGCTACGCATAATGGACAAATTCATTTACAGATGGTGGTGAACTTTCTGAGAAAGAATGTTATTTCCCTTTCTTAAGGTTTTGTAAATGTTTAGAACTAACTAACACTGCATTGTATCTTCTTGCCCTTGGCTTGTTTCAGTTATTTTCTCGGGAAACTCTTTTCTGACTCTTTCATATCCTTTCAAGAACCAGTATTGTATGGTTTGGCTGTTGGGAAGAAAAGTGTTATTTAGTTGGCATTGGTGTTATATAAAGTTTGATGGCACACTCATTTCTATCTATAATTTTTTTGAGCAAAACTGTAATCCTCTTCTAGGGTGCTTTATTATTGTTGTTGTTGTTGTTGTTGTTGTTGTTATTATTATTATTATTAAAATAATTTAATTTGTTTTATTTTTATTTGATTTTTATCTTGCCTTATTAACTTATAAGTAACTGAAGATGACAAACACAGATAATACTCCTTTCTCCTCTCATTTTCCCCTCAACAACCACCCTGTGAAGATAGTTGGATGTAGAGAGAATGGCTGTCCAAAGTCATCCAGCTGGCTTTCATACTAAGGCAGGACTAATGCAGTTCTACCGGTTTCTAGGTCAACACTTTAGCTACTACATCAAACTGGCTCTTTGAAACTAAATGAAGGAAAGCACAAAGATCTGCAAAACAAAACTTTAAGAACAAGAGAAAACCATCAGAAGCATCTGCAATTCATGTAATAGAAGAGATATTCACTTCCATTAGCAATTATCAAGAGAATTAGTTATTTAAACTGTAAAGACAAATGAATTGTTCCACTGTATAACTAGGAATTTATCTAATCCAAAAATAAGAGTGAATGACAGCTGGTGTTCAAGAAGATTTACCATTATTTACTATGACGTGGGTTGGATGAGGGCAAGTAAGACAAAGCTCCTGTCAACAGACCTGGAGTGTTTCTGGATGGGAGATATTCTGCCCCTAAAGAATCAAGTATGTAGTTTGACTATTTTATACCCAACTTTATTATTGGAGTCATGCAAACTTTTACAACATGTAATACAATGGTGGGATTTAAATTTATTTACTACCGGTTATGTGGGCATGGCTTGGTGGGCATGGAAGGGGAAGGATACTGTAAAATCTCCAGTCAGAGGTGGTGTTTGCTGGTTCTCCAAACTACTTAAAATTTCCACTACCAGTTCTGCAGAACTGGTCAGAACCTGCTGAATACCACCTCTGATGTAATATTAGCTACTATTTCTGGATTACGATAGCTAGCTGAATTAGCCTATGACAAAATTTTGGATTATGTGTTTACACATAGAGCTGCTGTTAGAAGCTCTTTGGGAATTATAGTTGGAAGCAAAATTGTCAGAATACACATAGTAAGCTGTGTCTTATTCATTTGTTCTCTTAATTTAAAAGTAATGTAGAGATAAATTATTAGAATCTTGTACTGCATATAAACAATGCCTCTTCTAAATCTAAGAAGAAATAAGTTTCAGCCAACAATTAAATCAGTGAGAACTTGGTCTGATGAGGCAAAGCTGAAGCTCCAGGCTTGCCTTGATTGCACTGATTGGAATGTTTTTAAAGATACCTCTACAGACCTAAATGAGCTCACAGATATTGTAAAATCATGTCAGCTTCTGCGAAGACTTATGTGTACCAACAAGGAACCTGCAAATATATAGTAACAATGTCTAATTAATTCTTTGAGAGCTGATGTGGTGCAGTGGTTAAAACACCAGGCTAGAAACCAAAATGCTGAGTTCTAGATTTGTCTTAGGCATGAAGTCAACTGGCTCACTCTGGGCCATTTATTCTAACTCAGCCCTAGTAAGGAAGAGGCAAAAGCAAACCATTTCTGAAGATATCGCCAAGAAAACTTCAGGAACTAATTAAATCAATCAGGAGTCAAGACTGACTTGATGGCAACAATGGGGTGAGGATGAAGGAATAGAGAAAGATCTTGTTAATCAACATGGTGGCATCAGTGGGATTTGCAATATCATGCTGGTTTTATTCATTTTATGCTTTTCTATTGCCAATTTTACACTTTAATATTGTTAACAATCACCTCTGGATTTTTAAAAATAAAAATGAAAAGTAATATACAGCTGCCCAGAGTCACCTTATACAGCATAAAAATTTAGCAACAAATGAAGAAGTAAGCAGATGGAATAAACAGGGAATATTTTTAACTGGAATCACCATAAACTTTTTTTTCAATTGCCATTATTTTTAATCCAAGATATTATTGTATAATGTAATTAGGCTACATTTTAAACAACTAAAAAGGCTGATTTTGCCACATTTTGGATAATTCTGGTTCTCCTAATTATATTTGTTTTCTGATTATTTTCTATGACATATTTAACTATCACCAAAAGACAGACTGGTCATAAACAGTAAGATTTTTAAAAGCATTTTTTTTTAAATAGGAAGCATAACTTATTGACTATTTTGTAACCACAAGTCAGCAGATATCATTGATGTTATTCTTTTAATACACAAGCCATTTCACAAGCAACAGAACAAATTGGCTTTACTTGTAGAAATCTTCTCAAATTCCATTTCATTATATTTATCTTTCATCTATTTGTGTGTGTGTATATCCTTATTAATTATAAATTTATATATAAGTACAAAAGTATAAGTAAGAAAAATATGTATAAGTATATTTTTCTGATTCTGCTTAATGCTACAAAGCTACTATATGTTCAAAAATATTTCTGATAAACTGTTTTTGACAATAGAATTATAAATAATTTTGTATTGATATTGGGCAAGAGGTAAATTAATCTCTGTAATGCAAGAAATAAACATATACAAAAATAAGAAGGTAAATATAAGCAAGACATCAATCATTATTATAATAAAGTGAGCCTTTATTAGAAATGAGATGAGCATTACAGATGAGTTCATAGAAAATGGGATGTGATGTGGAATGAAGATGGATTTGGTTGCATTTTAAGAGAAAGTGATAAGTTGTTAATGTTTATATATTTACTGGGGATAAAAGGAGAAAATTCTTTTTCTTATATTTTATTTTTTTCCCCTTTTTTAGGGTGTGGGATGTATTCTACACTTTTAAAACATTTTTTGTACTATCTGTTTTTTCTGTTCAGTATAATACTTAATAAAATCATTGTGGGAAAAAGAAATGAGATACATTCTCTTATGTGTTAGAAGCAATAAAATATGTAGGATACAATTTTCTTTGGAAATGACCTTGGGAGATAGGAGGAAGATTCACAGGCTCAAAACCATCAAGCAGAAGGTATCTCAGTCCACAGAAGGAAAAGGAACACAAGAAACATCTCAGAAGAAACCCTCACTAGTTTTCTGGAAAGTAAAAGTAAAGGAGGCAAGAACTGCTTTCAGACTTACAGGATGTTGTTAATGTAACCTTACAAATAAAAGTAGTATTAGTACTCATGATTTGTGCTTCTTTTTGGGACTACCTTGAAGAGCTGATATAAGGACAATACTATGAAAGCTTTCAGTAAATGTCATATCCCAGCATATAACTTTTATATATTGTTGCTGCTCTCTAGCACCATCTAGTGATTGGAGGGACAAATATGCCCTAACATATTATCTTTATATACTGTTGTTGCTCTCTAGCACCATCTACTGGCTGGAGAGACAAATACAAAGTATATTGTTTGAAGCTGACCTCACCTCTTTACCCATCAGTCTGCACTCTCAAAACAAGTGCATGCGGGAAGCCAGACTCCATTTCCTTTAGCATTTGGAGAAGGCAAACGCACAAAGAAGAATTCATCTTAATCTGTGGCACATGGTCATCCAAGGACAAACACACATCCCACACACAGAATATCGCTGGTGAGATTTAGATTACTTGTATTTATTAATTGTTATGTTCAGCAGTAACTCAATACTGCCTATCTTGTATTTGGTTCTCATTGTATGTATCCCTATTTCCCCCAGTTTCACCATATCCTGTTCTTTCAATAAAACATTCAGAACTATGCAAACAGTCTGTTTTATTGGAGGATAGGTGGGTTTAGCTGCATGCTGAACTGCACATAGACTAACATGTAGTGAGGACAGAACAGTAAGAAACAAAAGAATATGCATTAACATATTCACTCAAAGGAAATGTGCTTATATAACTTGCACCGGAAATCCAAATAAATATTCTAACAGGATTATTTTGAAATAATTGTAAATATATATATCCAGAAACAAATGATAACTCACTTCCTCCTTGCTTTGCAAAATATATTTTAAGAATGCATAGATATAGTAGTCACTATTATATTCATAAACTGTTATTCACTGTTATTCATCAACAGGGAAGAAACATAAGAATTCCAAATGCCAATTGCGTCACTTTATTGCTTTTGAAGGTTAAAGGAAAAGAAAAAAATGTAAGATTTTATAGTCACTTTATTATTAGTTCTTAAATGGATTAATGATCTATATTGCCTCAAGAACAATTGCAACAAAGTTGTGCCCTTTTAAAACAAACAAACAAAAGGCAATGAAAGACAAGATGAATCATAAAGATCATTTTTAAATAAAATTCAGGGTTTTCATAAGATTTCATTTTTATTAACTGCTGAAATAAATCAAAGTGGAACAGCAAAATGTGTGAGTTCTTGGGTGTTGGGGTCATAACAATCTATCATTTATAAAAGTTAAGCAAGTGTTATTACAGAAATGTTCAGGAGAGAGGATTAATAAATTTAAATAAAATGGGTAGCCCATGTCAGACTTTGCCATTTCATTCATTCATTCATTCATTCTTTCATTCATTCATTCATTCACTAACTCATTCACAGTATTTGAAAACTGCATACAAGACAGAGTGATTGCCTTTTGCAACCTTCACAGAAGAGGATGACCAACAGCAAGGTAAATGGACTCAGTTATGGTAGCAATGAGTACACATTGAAAGATCTGAAACAGCTGGTTACAGACAGTTTATTATGGAGATAATCTGTTATGTAGTTGCTAAGAGTCAATAACAATGTCATGGCCCATAACAAATCGAATTATTCCATCACAATTTTGATTTTCATATTGAATGGACCAATAGGGCTGAATACATTTTACAAATAAAATCACCTTAACTCTAAGGTTTTTATTTTCCTGGCTTTTTCATTGCAAAGTCACTCATTATCTCTTAAAGTCAATTTCTTTTTCTAGTTCACATTCAATAACACAATAGCTTAGGGTTGTTGTTTTTTTGTACTACAGTAGAACAATAGCAGTGTTTGAAGAGTTCTCTGGTCTTTCATTTAGCTTCTGTCAATCACTACCCAGTCTGTAACCAATGTTTGTTTTTCTCAAAAAGCTAAATAGGACCAACTGTCATTAGCACCTGGGAGGGGACTTACAGGAAATCTCAGAGCTGTAGGCTAGTCTGGGAAATTGAAGAAAATAAATACTGATTTTCTGTAGTATTGTCAGAAGAACTACACTATACATTACATTGTTATCAAGACTCAAGCTGGACTGGAAGAAGCTTTCCCTTTCCCATAGTCCTTAAAAGATACTTGTTTAGCTGTCTCCAAGAGACAGTAGGAGGTCTTTTTATTTTTAAATCTCCTTTTAATTCAGAAAAAATGATTTCAGAGGAAGGACTCTCCTCTTTAACAACTTCCAATATTTTCATATAAATTCACTGCCACCCAGTTTTCCTCAGTTAGAAGGAGATTTACACCAGTCTTAACCTAGCATTAAAACAATCAAGTCAATGTTGTTTATGGAGAGAAATAATTTCCACCTCTAGAACAAGAAGAACATGGGTGTCCATGGGAGAGTGGCTAATAATGAAATATTGTATATTCCACAACTTGCATGCTTGCATCAGATGTTAGGACATAAGTTCGTAAATGCAGGATTCATTGCACACATTATTTATGTGTTATTGTGTCTTGTGGTGAAAAACTGTAGAGCATTGCTTTTCTCTATCTTATCTCCTTTATATATTGTATAATAAACCTTTGGATTCTTCTCATAGTGGCATTTATTCTCATATATTCTAGTATTTAAATAGTATTAGTAGCATCTCTGGAATCAAGATTTTGAGTTGTTATGGAAATTGGGTATTCCTGTTCCATATTCCTAAGTGGCCCTTTCCCCACTCATGATATAAGGAACTCTTGGACTTCATTGTTACTAATCAGGTGTGCCATGCAGAATAACAATTATCTTTGAATCATGGCAGTGCAGTGGTTAGAATATAGTACTGCAGGCTACTTCTGCTGACTTCCGGCTGACTGCAATTTGGCAGTTCAAATCTCAACAGGCTCAAGGTTGATTCAGCCTTCTATCCTTCCGAGGTCGGTAAAATGAGGACCCAAATTGTTGGGGGCAATATGCTGACTCTGTAAACCACTTAGAGAGGGCTGTAAAGCACTGTGAAGTGGCATATAAGTCTGAGTGCTATTGCTATCTTCCTATCTTGCAAATCATGCTCTTGTTACTAAATAAGAGTAATTTTGCTTCTTTAGAGAAGATCTGGGTTGGTCTCTACAGAATGTTGGTTGTCATGTTCTAGTTATGGCTCTGATTTTATCTAATCTTAAAGATTAGGTCAATACACTGTGGTTTCTTTTTATAAATTCAAACATAAGCTAACATTTATTTTCTTTTTTTCAGTTATAGCTCTGTAATCTCTTCTGGATCTCTAGTTCCCTTCTCTTCTTGTCCAATTCCTAAATCTCTAAATCCTATTCTGTTTGGAATAAATAAGACTGCATACAGTGTGTTATGTAACAACTGAAATGTCTGTCAAACTTTGCATTTGCATATATGAATTCAGAACTTGCCAAATTGCTCCAAAATCCTTTTCATAGCAATTCCCATTTTCAAATAAAATAAATTAATATTGCTGCTAAATTAAACCTGACATTGCTTAAAATGTGAAGCAATCTGTTTGTAGTTGGGCAATCACTCAGTGTTCTCCTTTTATTAACTTTCAAGATGGAACAAGCTTAAAATATATTAACTTTGTTTAACAAAGTCTGATATTAAGACTGAAATGTCATTCTTCACAGTTCAATGAGTTCTTTTAAATGTTATATGGTTTGCGTATATTACCCTAGTCAGCAGTGATGAATGTTTTCTTTTGATGATATTTTTTTCATTACGAAATCATACTTCCCTCATATACATGGGCCTTCATGTCCTACCTTTTCTATTAGAAAATACTATAAAAGATCAAGTATCTTTGCTTTAAAACTCTCTTGACAACAGAAGGAAGACTGTGTGACATGGCAAATGGATTGCATTCCTCAAAATGTAATAAAAGCGATCTGATACAGATCTTATTTATTTATTTTATTTATTTATTTGATTTGTCAATCGCTTACAAAATAATAGGTATAAGTATAAACATGAGTAAGAATATAGAAAATAGGTATGATTAAATGGGGACAATAGGACAGGGATGGGAGGCACGATGGTGCACTTATGCATGCCCCTTACAGACCTCTTAGGAATGGGGTGAGGTCAATAGTGGATAGTTTAAGGTTAAAGGAGTGGGGGTTTGAGGATGTAACTACAGAGTCAGGTAGTGCATTCCAGGAATTGACCACTCTGTAGCTGAAGTCGTACTTTCTGCAATCAAGTTTGGAGCGGTTAACATTGAGTTTGTATCTGTTGTGTGCTCTTCTATTGTTGCAGTTGAAGCTGAAGTAGCTCCCCGTGGATCTCCGTTTGGCCCCTGATCTCTGCTCCTTCCGCTGGGACCTGAAGACCTGGCTGTTTCAACAGGCCGGCCTGGAATGACTTGGGAGGGAGAGTTTTTAACTGTTTAATTTTAATTGATAATTCAGACTTGTTATGTTTGTTTTTTATTGTAAATGTGTGGTGTTTTAATGTTCGCCGCCCTGAGTCCTTAGGGAGAAGGGTGGCATACAAGTCGAATAAATTATTATTATTATTATTATTATTATTATTATTATTATTATTATTATTGACTGGTAGGACATTGTAGCAGATAATTTTGTGTACTACGCTTAAGTCCAACTGTAGGCAGTGTAAGTTCAAGATTGTCCAAGCCCAAAATTTCAAGTCTGGTGATATAGGGTATTCTGTTGTGAGCGGAGGAGTGTAGTACTGTTCTCGTGAAATACTTCTGGACTTACTCAATTGTATTAATGCCTGATATACAGTGCGGATTCCAGACAGATGAACTGTATTCGAGTATTGGTCTAGCAAAGGTTTTGTTAGCAATTCAATATTTCCAGAGGAGAAGCTTTGTAAGATTAGATTTACAACTCTTACTGCCTTTTTGGCAATGCTATTACAGTGAGCTCTGGCACTTAGGTCATTAGATATGAGTACTTCTAGGTCCTTGAGAGAGTGAGGGTCATCAACAAGGTCATATCCACCTAGTTTGTATTTGGTGTACTGATTTATTTTACCAATGTGTAGGACAGAGCATTTGTTGGTCGAGATTTGGAGTTGCCAATTGTTTGACTATTCAGACACATAATCAAGGTCATTTTGAAGAGCAGTAGCATTGTCGGTGATGTTGAATAGTTTTACATCATCCGTGAAGAGGACACAGTTGCTTATAAGATGATTGTAAAAGTCATTTATATAGAGTATAATGTCTTAAATGTCCCATTCATATGTGGATATATTCCATGCATTTTTGCCTGACACACTTAAAAAAAACATTCTACTGATCTTTTTCCCCCTCTTTAAAAAACAAAGATAATTGGATTTGTGTAATGATTAAAGCATAGGTTAGAAACCAAGGGACTGTGAATTCTACACATATATGAAAGCCAGTTGGGTGACTTTGGGCCCCACTGACTGTTTCAGCCCAACCCAGCTCACATGGTGTTGTTATTGTGGGAAAAAATAGGAGAAGGAAGGAGTATCAGGTATTTTTATCACCTCGAGTTATTTATAAAAATAAAAAAGGTGGGATAAAAATAAATAAATAAAATAATAATTAGTCTTATTGAAATGTCTTGGAAATACAGAAACCAGGGCTAATTACCTCTACCCTGCTTTTATGCAATTTAAAATTGCAAAAACACACATTGTGTGGAGGTATCTGTATTTACAGGGCTACTTGGGGACAAAATGAATGAATGAATGAATGAATGAATGAATGAATGAATGAATGAATGAATGAATAATACTCTGGCTCTGAATTAAAATAGAGGCTCTTCTGGATTAAGAACAAAGCTCCCCAAGATCAGTCCCTTCTAAAGTATTAAAGGGACAGAATTTTTTAAAGACAGAATACTTACTTTACAGCAGAGGTTGGGAACTATGGCCCCTTTATGGCTTGTGGCCTTCAACTCCCAGAATTTCTAAGTCAGTATGGCTGGCTCAGAAATTCCAGGAGTTGAAGTCCACAAGTCATAAAAGGGTCCTATTTCCCCACTCCTGCTTTACAGGATGAATAATTCCCCCTCACAGGGGTGTCAAACTGGTGGCCTGCAGGCCAGATGCATCACACACAGGTCATGCCTACCCCAGCCGTGTGATGGGGAAAAAATATAGCAAAACATCATATGATGGCAATGTCACGCCGCAAGTTTGAGACCATGCTCTAGATTGTTACAAAGTAAATGTTAGCTCTCCTAAGGACTTGTATAACAGCTGTTTGCACTCTACCTGCTACCTTGCTACCTGCTACCTTCATGTTCTGTCTTCTCCATCTTGACCTGTTTTATCTGTTCTTTTCTTTGTCACACACTGAAAGGCTGGTTTTTTTATTTGTTGTTTTTAATTTTCTACTCCATCCCAACAAATCTATTGTTTGTGGTTTGCTTTTCCTGGTGGTCCTGCAAACTCCTCTTCTCTTCTGCTTCAATTTCTTAAACTTGTTTTTCTCCTCTAAAGACATAGTCAACTATCGTTCTTCCAATTTCTCCCTTGGTTCACTGTTACCAACTCAAACTCCTTTTGCAATGTGCCCTGTGTTGCCCTTTTCCAACGCTTCAGAGAAAGAAAAGACTTCTTGCTCTATTCTTCTTTCTTCTTCTCCTGACATTGCTTCTTTGAAGCTAGTTTTACTTTTCCTTGTCAAAGACTTCATGCACCTCTCTTGTATACACTCCGAGCTCTTAAGTTTTTGCATCTTTATTCGAAGAGAATGGAATTTCTCCCAAAAGGAAATCTGTTTTTATTTCCTTACTATTTTCCCTTTCTGAAGCAGAACGAGCTTATCTTTTCTTTTGATCACTACCTATTTACTCCACTTTTTCAACAGTTCTACAGGTGAAACTCAAAAAATTAGAATATCGTGCAAAAGTTCATTTATTTCAGTAATGCAACTTAAAAGGTGAAACTAATACATGAGATAGACTCATTACATGCAAAGCAAGATAGTTCAAGCTGTGATTTGTCATAATTGTGATGATTATGGCTTACAGCTCATGAAAACCCCAAATCCACAATCTCAGAAAATTTGAATATTGCATGCAATCAATAAAACAAGGATTGTACATAGAACAATATTGGAACTCTGAAAAGTATAAGCATGCATATGTACTCAGTACTTGGGCCCCTTTTGCAGCAATTACTGCCTCAATGCAGTGTGACATGGAAGCTATCAGCCTGTGGCACTGCTGAGGTGTTATGGAAGACCAGGATGCTACAATAGCAGCCTTCAGCTCTTCTACATTGTTCGATCTAATGTCTCTCATTCTTCTCTTGGCAATGCCCCATAGATTCTCTATGGGGTTCAGGTCAGGCGAGTTTGCTGACCAATCAAGCACAGTAATCCCATGGTCATTGAACCAGGTTTTGGTGATTTTGGCAGTGTGGGCAGGTGCCAAGTCCTGCTGGAAAATGAAGTCAGCATCCCCATAAAGCTCGTCTGCAGAAGGAAGCATGAAGTGCTCCAAAATCTCTTGGTAAATGGCTGCATTGACCCTGGACTTAATGAAGCACAGTGGAACAACACCAGCAGATGACATGGCTTCCCAAGTCAACACAGACTGTGGAAACTTCACACTGGACTTCAAGCATCTTGCAGTGTGTGCCTCTCCATTCTTCCTCCAGACTCTGGGTCCTTGGTTTCCAAATGAGATGCAATAGTTGCTCTCATCAGAAAAGAGGACTTTGGACCACTGAGCAATAGACCAGGTCTGTTTTTCTGTAGCCCAGGTAAGACGCTTCTGACTGACATTGTTTGTTGTTCAGGAGCGGCTTGACAAGAGGAATACGACATTTGAAGCCCATGTCCAGGATCCGTCTGTGTGTGGTGGCTCTTGATGCACTGACTCCAGCCTCAGTCCACATCTTGTGAAAGTCCCCAACACTTTTGAATGGCCTTTTCCTGACAATCCTCTCCAGGCTGCCGTCATCCCTGCTGCTTATGCACCTTTTTCTTCCACACTTTCCCCTTCCACATAACTGTATATTAATGTGCTTTGATACAGCATTTTGGGAATATCCAACTTCTTTTGCAATTACCTTTTGAGGCTTTCCCTCCTTATGGAGGGTGTCAGTGATGGTTTTC
The DNA here is from genome assembly GCA_009733165.1 of Naja naja. Classification (NCBI taxonomy): domain Eukaryota; kingdom Metazoa; phylum Chordata; class Lepidosauria; order Squamata; family Elapidae; genus Naja; species Naja naja. The sequence continues at coordinate 290,043,664 of CM019148.1, forward strand.
TGCACAACTGTCAGGTCAGCAGTCTTTCCCATGATTGTGATTCCTACTGAAGCAGACTGAGAGACCATTTATTTTATTTTATTTATTTATTTTATTCATTTGACTTGGATGCCGCCCCTCTCCCGAACGGACTCGGGGCGGCTCACAATAAAACCAACACAATAAATAGTTATCTAAAATAGAATTAAACCCAACAAGCCAAATTACTAAAAACAGAGTATAAAACAACCCCCCCAAGAGGAGTCAGCACAAAGTAGCCTGCTGAAAAAGCCAGGTTTTCAGGTCATGGCGGAAGGTGCGAAGATCGGGGGCCAGGCGGAGCCCCAGAGGTAGTTGATTCCATAGGGCGGGAGCCACCACAGAGTAGGCCCTCCCCCGCATCACCGCCAAGCGACACTGAGTCGCAGATGGCACGCCGAGGAGTCCCTGCCTGTGCGGTTGTACAGGGTGGTTGGTATTTGATGCCGGCAGTAGACGCTCCCGTAAATAACCCGGACCCATGTCTCGTAGGACTTTGAATGTCAGTACCAAAACCTTGAATCTCACTTGGAGGGCAACCGGCAACCAATGCAAACCACGCAGGAGGGGCGTAACATGGGAGAACCGGGAAACTCCCATCACAACCCACGCAGCAGCATTTTGCACCAGCTGAAGCCTCCAGATGGTATGCAAGGGCAGTCCTAGATAGAGAGTGTTGCAGTAGTCGAGCCGTGAGGTGACAAGCGCCTGAGTGACCATGCGCAGGGCATCTCGGTCCAGATATGGGCGTAGCTGGTGAACCAGCCGGACCTGGGCAAAGGCCCCCCTGGCCACGGCTCCCACCTGCTCCTTTAAAGGCTCAGGAACCCTCTGCAGGTGTTATGGCTTAATTAGCTGATTAGAGTGGAACACTTTGAGCCTAGAATATTGAACCTTTTCACAATATTCTAATTTTCTGAGATTGTGGATTTGGGGTTTTCATGAACTGTAAGCCATAATCATCTCAATTATGGTAAATCATGGCTTGAACTATCTTGCTTTGCATGTAATGAGTCTATCTCATATATTAGGTTCACCTTTTAAGATGCATTACTGAAATAAATGAACTTTTGCACGATATTCTAATTTTTCAAGTTTCACCTGTATTTCTCCTGATTCTTTTAATTGCAACAACCCTTTAACATCTTGTTATAAACCTAGAGTCTTTGCAAAGCCCTACCAATTTTCACTAACTTTAACACTATTAATTTATCCCACATTCTATCATATCTCTTGGATTAACCATAAAATATACCACTCGGCTTCTTTCAAGCACTAGAATTGAAGGCATAAATGTTACCCATGGTGTCTACACCTTAGCTTAGAAGAAGAAAGGAGTTAGCCTTGATCTCATATGAGAAATTTAGCTGTTCTAGAATGATTCATAAGGCTAATATTTTCCTTCCATGCATACCATTTTATATATTAACTAGATAGTTTGCTTTTCTTTTTAAAAAATGAGAATTTATGGTAGTATTTATTACTGATATATTCATTAAAACATTAAGTAGATAGAGGACTTCTCATGTGATTAAAGTAAACACAACTGGTTCTATTTCTATTTGTGAAATGTGAATTTCCCAAGCTTTCATCTTGTTATTGTATTTTAGCCGGAGACATTGGATATTGATACGAAAAGCCTACTTGCACAAAACTTACTTCATGTAGTATTTTAACTTCTGGATAACTCTATACAGTTATAGATCTCCAGCTCTAAATCAAAGATGTCTGGAATCACACTGGAGGAAATTATATTGGTTTACTAATCCTTATTTGAGCACCTCTGCCCACAAAGAATGCATAAAGTGGAGATTAATATTTTTATTTAGTGCAAGATATACAACTATTTATTTGTTTGTTTGGTAAACTAATATAGCTGCCCATCTCACATATGTGATTCTATTTCAAATTAGCACATTAAAAACTAAAGATTGAAATGAAAGGAAGTCTCTTTTTTTAATTCATATTTATATGCCGCCCTTCTCCGAAGACTCAGGGCAGCTTACAATTTTTGGAGCACAACCCAATGCGCTCAGCAATAGCCTTTATTCCATTGTATATGCCTGCTTATTACTAGGGCTTTTTTGCCCCACCCCCAAGCAACATTTTTACAAAGTCAGCTTATTGCCCCCAACAATCTTGGGTCTTCAATTTAAATACCCCGAGAGGATGGAAGGCTGAGTCAACCTTGAATTGCAGAGAGCAAAATTGAATTGCAGAGAGCAAAATATATGCCAAAGTACTTTACATTAAGATTAATGCAGTTTAAAAGGTACAATGACAGGACGATGCACTATAAAGTAGATACAGTTATAAACAAGCTGGAACATCTGGATATGTATTAAACACCCAAAAGATACCATAAAGCCTCTTTGGTGACAGTTTAATATTAAAAGAATTTTGCATAATGTATTTTTATTTGATCTGGAAGGGTGTATTATGCTGGCATCAGATAAGAAAATAAAAAATAATAATTAGTTACCTAAGGAGCTAATGAGAAATATAAAGTATATTTTAGAACAGGGTAACTATATTGAATAATAAAAGCTTATATGGTAGTAGAAATTTTATTTATGTATTGCATCACATCCATTCTATTTTATCCTATTTCTGTTGCTAGTAGCTTCTTAAATAAGCATCCAGTGTCCAATGTGTTCCAGAAAATGAATAGTTTATTTCAGTTGGAGGAAAAGAGAGGCTCTATCATCAAATACATTGAGGCAATAACTGGGGCTATTGGGAACATTAGAAGATTATTGAAAAGGTGGGAAATTGTTCCCAGACATTTCAGTTGTTCTAAAATTAATGTAGATGATCTCCCCAGATTCCATTAAATATTATGATGGAATGCCTACAACCTTCTTTCCACAGCACAGATATCATTGGGCCAATTATTGGAGTTATGTGAACAGATATAAAGGGAAAGAATCAAGATAAACTGTTACTAGTTCCATGTGTCAGTTTGCTGCACAGTAAGACAGATAATTCCAATCCTACTGAAAAGTGTGATAGAATGTATAAGGGACAATAATTTAAAGGAGAACAACTGATTTTATTTGTGAGACAAAGTATCCCCTAGTAACTGTCCATTCTTCTTCAGCACAAAGGGAATCATATTCATTTCTATATGATTTAAACATAAAAATCTTACTGAAATAAAATTGAGAGTTGCCATACATTACAGTTTTGAATAAAATCCTCCTCTCTTTCATTATTTAAGGATCAGAAGCCTGAAGACAAAAAACAGTGTAATGCTAAGGAATACTAAGGAGTATAAAAGATCACATGCTAATGATAGCTAGAAAGAAATATTGCTTGACAAAAAAAAACCTCAGATCAGTTTATTTAAAACATTTATAACTGTGTTACTTAAGGTTCAGATTAAATGACTTGAGTATTTCATTCATCTTTTCTCTGAATGAGGCTTAGCCTTTGCCACATTTCAGTGATTGGCACTATGCCCCAGTATTTCAATGATGCCATGTGAATCTTGGGAAGCTGAAACAATCAACTCTAATCTCAATTCCTGCTTCAGAAAAAGGTAGTTTGCAGCATTTCCTCAGGAAGTATGAAGTGCACATTTTCCACTCCATCACCTTGTCCTTCATCTCCAGGGATTTCACCCATCCACCTGGTCTCTTGCTGTCATCACTTCATCTACCCTAATGATTCCAAGATATAGATTTATCACAACACAGCACTTGTTTTTGTTGTTGCTCTTCTTTTTGGTCTTTGGAGAAGGGAAGGGAACGAAGAATTAATGCAGTCATGGCACTAACTGGATGTATAATGTATACATTTTAAGTTGCTCCATTCTTTTATTATCCTCTACTCCTAAAAATATAACATAAGACACAATTCAGTATCATAATAAAATATATTCACAATTTGTTTTTTTTTAAAGGTATAAAACACTAAAGAGAGATTTAACCTGGAAATAAGGAGAAACTTTCTGACAGTGAGAACATTCAACCAATGGAACAGCTTGCCCTCGGAAGTTGTTGGAGTGCCATCACTTGAGACTTTCAAGAAGAGATTGGACTGCCATTTGTCAGAAATGGGATAGGGTCTCCTGTTTGGGCAGGGGGTTGGACTAGATGACCTACAAGGTCCCTTCCAACTCTGATTATCTGTTATCTGTTAAAGTGACACTTGGTGAGCTTGATCCTTCCAAAATAATCTAAGCTGTTTGTAAATTTTACTAAATTGTGAAAAAGGAGAAAAAGAAAAAGAAACCCTTCAACAGTTAGCTGTTTTATTTTTTAAAAATAGTATCTAGAATAAAAAATAGTATTTTACAATCTGAAATTTGTAATAATAATGATAATATAGTATCAAACATCCAAAATGTCTGCAGACTACCCCACCTCCTTTACATGGACAATCTCAAACTATATGCAAAAGCACCATCTGAAATAGAATCACTGATTGATACTGTCAGTATATGCAGTCAAGATATTGCAATGGAATTTGGAATGGACAAATGTACCATGCTTAGCATTCATACCATCAAATTTAAAAAAATAGTGTGAAGGAATCAAAATTCTGTTTTTACAATCTGGGCTATGCTGACTCCTTGGGTTTTCTTGATTTTAATTTTGGGGGTTTTAATGTTAATTCGGCTTAGTTTGTTTAATATGGTTTTTAGGTAATTTATTGTTGTATTTCCTTTTAATCTGTGAGCCGTCCTGAGTCCTTTGGGAGAGGGGGTGGCATATAAGTCAAATAAATAAATAAATAAATAAATAAATAAATAAATAAATAAATAAATAAATAAATAAATAAATAAAATGCCCTAAAAGTCTGGATGAAGATGATCATTAAAAATACTGGGGCATACTTCAACCTGACTACATCAAGCAAACTAAAGTCAAGGAAAAAGGTTAGAAGTGAATATATCAAGAGAATGAAGATCTCAAAGTCCAAAGTCACTATTGTATGTATACAACAATAACAAATACATTTTGCAATGTCTATCCTAAGGGGAAAATGTAGAAATGTCAATGTTGAGAAAACCTCATGTAGTACAACCAAAGCATGAACATTATGTTTATATATATATATATATATATATATATATATATATATATATGCATATGTATATGTATATGTATATATATATTTGTTTTCGTAGATTTTCACGGGTAAAGGTATGTAGGTCTTGGTGTATTCGGGTCTTGTCCCGTGTAAGATTGAGAATACCTTGGCAACGTTTCGACGAAATCTCATCCGTCATCTTCAGGCTGGTGTCTTCAGCTTCGTTCTCCTGGGAGAAGAACGAAGAACGAAGAACGAAGCTGAAGACACCAGCCTGAAGATGACGGATGAGATTAGTCAAAACGCCAAGGTATTCTCAACCTTACAGGACAAGACCAATACACCAAGACATACCTACCGAAAATCAATATATATATATATATATATGTGTGTGTGTGTGTGTGTGTGTGTGTGTGTGCAGTATGTATATATGTGTGTATATATATATGTATTATACACACATGTATATATGCAGCTCTTGGCATGCTCGGGTCTTTTCCCATTTAAGATTGAGAGTATCTTGGTGACATTTCGACAAGGTCCCACTCGCCATCTTCAGGCTGGTGCTTTCGGCTTTGTGTTTGTGCGAGCAAAGTGTGATCGGAGCTGCCGTCTCTCTATAAATACTGGTGGGGAGGTGTGGTGTGCTGGCTCTGTTGTAAGCAGGTTGGTTGGCTGTGTTGTTACTTCTTGATTGGTTGATGGAGTTGATGTTTGCAGATTGGTTGGCTTTTTCATAAGACCTGGTGTGGCTCAGGTACTGGCTGTGTGTCTATCAAGCTTTTGTGTTGTAACGACCTGGGTAATGGGCTGTGTGATGACCTTCTGAGTTCTATTGTTGTGACATCTTGGGTCTTATGCTGTAATTGCCAGGGTCGTTAGCTGTGTTGTAACATCCTGAGGTTTTGTGGTGTAACCTCCTGAATTCCGTGATGTGATATCCTGAGTGAATGGCTGTGATGTAATGTTCCAGGCTTTGGTTTGACTCTGAGTTTGAGGTCTGGCTATGTGTTCATGGCATGTGTCAGTTTGCTTAGTTTGGGGGTCGGAGGGTGTAGCAGCTGGTGATGCAGCCGTGGTCTGGTTTCTGGACAGTGGTTGTCTTTCGTCTATGGGATGGGTTTGGGTTTGAGTGTGGTGAGGGAGATTGGTGGTGGCGTCATGTGTTGTTTTGGGTCCGGTGTTGGTTTTCATGGCTGGGATTCGTTTGTTGATTAGGGCTAGTTTCCAGATGTCTGGTAGGCAGGAGATATCATCCCGTTTATTCATGTTATGGGGGTGTTTCTCTATTTCGATGGCTTCCCTAATTATTCTCTTGTGGAAGTGTTCAGTATTGGAGATTAATTTGGTTCCCTCAAAATCAATTTCATGTCCTGTGGCTTTAAGGTGCTGGAAAAGGGAGGAAGTATTTTCTTCTTTTCTGACTGCGTTCTTGTGTTCTGCGATGCGTGCATTTATTCTCCTGTTGGTTTGACCAATATATGTGGCTGGGCAATTTTTGCATGGTATTTCATAATATCCAAACACGCCAAGACCTGCATACCTGTACCCCTGAAAATCTATGAAAACAAATACATACATACATATATACAGTATATATATATGTGTGTATGTATGCATATATATATATATATATATATATATATATATGTAGGTCTTGGTGTATTGGGTCTTGTCCGTGTAAGATTGAGAATACCTTGGCAATGTTTGACGAATCTCATCCGTCATCTTCAGGCTGGTGTCTTCAGCCTCGTTCTCCTGGGAGAAGTCTTCTCCCAGGAGAACGAAGCTGAAGACACCAGCCTGAAGATGATGGATGAGATTTCATCGAAACATTGCCAAGGTATTCTCAATCTTACACGGGACAAGACCCGAATACACCAAGACCTACATACCTTTACCTGAAAATCACGAAAACATATATATATATATATATATATATATATATATATATATATATATATGCATACATACACATATATATGTATATATGTATATATGATTTCCCCCAGATGTACTGAAACTGCACTATAAAGTAATTGTCTACAAAAGGACATGAGGGTGAGAGAAAAATTGGCTCCCTTTTCTAGGAGCACAGTATGCTGCAGATGGCTTTTTGTCCCCTGCTAACCAGATTAACTTTCCCTGACCATTTTCTGTTAACCTTCAAAAGCTTCCTCTACTTATTACTCATTATCAGAGTCCTCCACAGAGCATAAGTCATTTTTAAATAGCCACATACATTTGATAAAACAAGCCCACTGTGGCTGGGACTTACACCACTTGAAGTAGCTTAGGATCAGAGAGCTGGACCACAATGAGCAGCCTTGGCTGAGTATGGTCTAATTCAGAAAGATAATAAAACAAGAATTTACAGTAGAAAAATAGACGCCCCCATAGCCCTTTGTCTTCCTGTATTTCTGGATGTGTTCATTTTCATGCTCAGTGCAGAGATACACTGTATTTAAAATGCTAAAACTCTAAGTCATTGGTTGAGAAGGAAACCCTGCTGAAATAACTGAATTCATTTATTTTAGTAGCCTTTCCCCTACCTCTCAGCCAAGGGGAAAAAAGCATAGTTGGCAATTTAAAATATATTATTTCACATACCAAAGACTACATCAACTCTGAAATATTGTTCTCCCAAATAGACATTTTAGTAGAAATGTATGTATTTGTACCAAGCCTGGATATATACTTAAAAGCTCCAAAGTGGGGAGGAGAGGACTATATACACATATACTGTATGGGTGGGTGAATGAGTGTCTGTGTGTGTATATATGTTCACACACAACTCTTCAATGTCAAAATTCTATGAAAAATTGACTGGAAATAATTTATCCTGTGTCACCAGTTCTCTTCAATTATTTGTCAGGATATTTACACAGCCTAGAATAATTATTTACAGTGGAGGTGGAATTACAGATGAACAGTATCTCAAATGCAATTCTTCAAGGCAGATGATTTGGCAACCCTACTCAAAGCATCAGCGTGTAAACAGATGATGGCTTCCATGGTATGAAGAATGCCAGAGGAGTTATGCACAGCCTGATATGATTATGGCTTCCTTATATATAAAGCATAAGCAGGTATAAAACTCTATTAATTCCAGGAAGTCTATCAGCCTGGGTGTCCCATTTTTAGAACATTAATTTTCCTTTGCCATCTGTGATTTTTAAAAGGGTAAAATATGTTATGCAAACACCATAGCCCAGGAAGTACCAATCTCAAAGAAGATTAGTTTTTAAATCTTAGGACTCCTTGCTTGTTTTGACTGACACTCGCTTTCTTCAGACAGTCCTTTTGTGAGATTTGGAACAGTGCTGTGAAAAAATATTTGTTTTTCTTATTGCCAGTACTTTGTAAGTACAAGATCACTCCAGATCCTTCCTCTTCCTATAGCTATGAGGGCTGTACAGGAACAAAAAGGCAGTGGGATGAGAATAACTTCATCTTGTTTGCTATAGTTCTAACTAATCCAAGCCATTATACTCTCTTTTCTTAACAATGGAAAGGGCACCTAAGACTTCTTGCACAGAAGGCCACTTCTCTCTCTCTCCCTCTCCCTCCCTCTCCCCCCTCTTTCTCTCTCATTCATTCATTCATTCATTCATTCATTCATTCATTCATAATGACCCATATTGGTGCAGTGATTAGAGTGCAGTACTGCAGGGTACTTTTGCTGACTGCTGGCTGCCTGCAATTTGGCAGTTCAAATCTCACCATGCTCAATGTTGACTCAGCCTCCCACCCTTCCAAGGTGGGTAAAATGAGGACCCAAATTGTTGGAGGCAATATGCTGACTCTGTAAACTGCTTAGGAAGGGCTCTAAAAGCACTCTGAAATAGTATATAAGTGTAAGTGCTATTGCTATTCATTCATTCATTCAATCAATCAATTTATATTGCTACCCATCTCTAATATGTAACACTGGGCAGCAAATAATCATAAAATCAATTAAATTAATTAAAAACAATACAAAAAAGTAAATATATATAGCAGCTAAGAAAAATTAAAATACATAGAAATAACTAGGAAACTGGGCTCTTAACATACTCAGGATCCCAAGCCAAGGCACATAATCAGATCTTTAATACTTTACAAAAAGAGAATATTCCATAGCCAAGCAAAAAGACACTCTTTCTAGACCCTGCCAAACAAAGTTTCCTGGCTGATGGGACCTGGAGTGTGCTCATCCTGCTGAACCAAATTGGACAAATTGAAAAAACAGGGAGATAGAACATCACATTTCAATTGTTTCCAATTCATTGGGCTAGGATGATTGGCAAACTGAGCTAAATATGTTATGCATACACAATTATTGTGCACATATTCTTCTCTTTTTAATTCCTGTTTCTGTCCATATTTTCCCAACTTCATTGATAAGCCTCAAAATCTAGCTCTGGGACTGTCTTTAAGCTAAATAATTTTATTATACTATATTATAGCTAGATTATAATGTATTATGCTATTTAGGAGCAACAATGGATCTGGCATCTGGTTTGTATTGTATTTGTATTATTGTCTGTCCCTTTACTGTCCTATTTTTTTCCTCTTTTAGTCTTGTTATAGTTTAATGCTGGTGATTGAACAAAACAAGGGAACTTACTACTTCACACTGCAGAATTTGAAAAAGAGTAAATATTGACAAGTTGTACTTTAGGAAATACAAGATGTGAAAATTCAGAACTAATTTTTTATGCACATCCTGTCCCCAAGCTATGATTGTCAGCAATCCAGCTCACTTTACTAAAGAAATAGAAATACAGTGCTAGTTTATAAGACTAAGGGTCTCACAGAGAGGATCCAACTGCACAGCATGGTTTTAGATGCAGCTTTGTGTGAAGAGATTCAACACATTTTTCTCTCTACTTGTGGGCAAAGAAATAGAGGGAGCCATTTCAAAGAATTTATGAAAATCAAAATACTTCCCACCAAGTTTCATATGATCAAGTGTTATGAAAAATTGGCAAAAGAAAAGAAAAACAGAACAAAATATTTGACCAATAATGAGACAAGGATGCATATTCAGGCTGCTTAATATATTCATGGATATAGATATAGATATAGATATAGATATAGATATACATACATACACACACACACACACACACACACACACACACACACACATATATATATATATATATATATATATATATATATATATATATATATATATTTGTAGATTTTCACGGGTAAAGGTATGTAGGTCTTGGTGTATTCGGGTCTTGTCCCATGTAGGATTGAGAATACCTTGGCAACGTTTGAAATCTCATCCGTCATCTTCAGACTGGTGTCTTCAGCTTCGTTCTTCGTTCTTCGTTCTTCTCCCAGAAGAATGAAGCTGAAGACACCAGCCTGAAGATGACGGATGAGATTTCGTCGAAACGTTGCCAAGGTATGCTCAATCTTACACGGGACAAGACTCGAATACACCAAGACCTACCTACATACATATATATATATATATATATATATATATATATATAGTGTTTATGATAACAGTAAAGACATGCTAGTTACAGACATGAATATCCATGCAATTTTGTAGCAGATGATTTCATGATAGTAGCTGAGATTCTGAATTATCGGCAGTGAATTAATATACATAGTATGATGCAGTAAGAGGTAGACATCTGAAAATTAATGCATCCAAGCCCCAAGTATTTGTGTTTTGGCAGAGAAAATGGAACAAAAACTCACAAGTTATAAATAAATGTTTGGAAAAAATTGATATACCTTGGTTAACTTTTTTAATAAAGGTAGGGAAATTGAGAATTTTTAAAGTTGTGTGAGATTCAAAAAGGTACAAGATTATTCCCGATCACCCTTGCTGTTTATTTTAGACCTAGAGGTTTTGAGTAGAGACATTAGACAAGATGATTAAATTACTGGTGTGAAAATAAAAGAAAGAGAGAGTTAAAAGATAAGAGCCCTTGTGGATGATTTAATTGTATTTTTGCAAGATCCCCCCAAAATTAGTTTGAAACATCTGATGAAGTTGAATGACTTTTGAGCTTTCGCTTGTTTCAAAATAAATAAACAACAAAGATTATATTCATGAATATGGCTCCATATGAGAATGAAGTCTTAATGAAAAAAAAATCTTAGCTTTTCTGATTTCATCTTTGCAGATTCAGGATATTTGCTAGTATTCTTTCTTTCTTTCTTTCTTTCTTTCTTTCTTTCTTTCTTTCTTTCTTTCTTTGGTCTTTCAGTTTACCAAAGGGTTCTTTATACAACCATGTTAGTTTTGACTGGAGCAGAGGTGGGATTCAGAGGTGGGATTCAGCCAGTTCTGACTGGTTCAGGGGAACCAATTAAAATTCTGCACAGTTCAGAATTAAAGTCCAACATTACTATGTTTGTCTTCTGGTCATAACATTTGACCAGATCACATGGTCTGGTGATCTTATCTGAGAATTATTCTCAGAGGCTGGAATCATACATCACACTAAATCATTCTTAGCTACGTAGACTACACAAAGCTTACTTAATTAGCTAAGTCATTCATACTAGAAACCACCACCAAATAGAAGTAAAACTGACAGAAACAGTAGGAATTCTTAGAAAAGCTAAAGTTCGGTATAAACTTAGACTTGTGAAAAGATTCCACTTTCTGAACAACTTTAAAAAATAAAAAGAGGGTTTTTTAGAAGCAATATAACCTTAGAAATCAAAGGAAAGCCAAGGAAAGTTTACACCATTGTGAGGGGACCCAAATGTGCTTTTTCAGGAGGCAACTGGATTTTCTGTGTGTGTGTGTGTGTGTGTGTGTGTGTGTGTGTGTTTGAAGACATTTCACTTCTTATCCAAGAAGCTTTTTCAGCTCTGACAGGATAGTGGGGATTGGAAGGATTTATATTCCTTGCAGACAGTTGATCATTTGCATCCTTTTAGAGGGTTGTTGAAGCACTTGGAGGTTTATTTGTGTCCTCAGAGTCACCTGAGTAGTACTCCTGGTTCCTGTAGTCTGCAATTTTTCCTCTGGAAATCCATTTCTAGTCCCACACCATTCAAAGGGTGTTCATCTCAAATTGTATAGCTAAAAGTCTGTAGAGACACAAAGGATGCAGACAAGCTGTCTGCAAGGAATGTAAATCCTTCCATTCCCCACTATCCTGTCAGAACTGAAGAAGCTTCTTGGATGAGAAGTCTTCAAAACAAGAAAATACAGTTGCCTCCTGAAAAAAGCACCTTTGACCTGGTTGACTGAGAATCTCTACAGACCATTGTGAGGAGAGTTGGTAAATCAGTGATGTTGACAAAACTGAAATTCTTGATCCCTATTTTGCAAACAATTACCTGCACATCTAATTCTCCAATCCCACCCCACCTAGAAAACATTCCCACATGCATGTGGTGATGTTAATCTGGGCTGTATAGCATTACATTATAATAAAAGTAGTCAAAAATAATATTGTAAGATAAAAGTGAATTATAATGTTTATGATATTTTAATATATATTCTTTCAAACCCACAAAAATTGAGTTTCCATTAACCCAAACTTTGGTATTTGCACTGAGTGATGGTAACAAGTGAGCAGTGAGCATTTATATTTTACTTCCTTTAGTCTTTACAAAAATTACATATAAGGTCTAGCAGATTGTACTGTGTTTCAGCAAAAATGCCTCAAGCACAATCCTATAAATGCTCACGATGATTACACTTCAAAATGACAGATGTCTGCTAGCAGTACCTGCTGTGGGAAAATAATGTTTAACTAGTAGACATTTGATTACAGTTTCAGCCCAAGATCCTTAGAAGTGTGTACCACAATCTCTCTCTCTCTCTCCTCCCATAAGGTTTATTCCCACACTCATCACTAACCAAAAACAACAAGAAAGATTCAGAGAAGATTCTTTGCCTGGAAAGAAAATGGGATGTTCTAGACATCCATAATGGTTTTTAAAAATAAATAAATTTCTATTTCAGCTAGAAACCTCTTTGACCTTTTCCCAAATGAAGAGGGAATGATAAATGCTTTTGTGACTGTGATAGGGAGATCTGTTTTGTTCTGCATTAATTCATTTAACTTTTTTTTCCTTTTCACTATGCAGGTGGCACAATAAACAGCAACTATTAAACAGCAAGCAGAATAAGAGAAATTATTTAGAAATATATCACCTCATTTTTTGATGTCTTTCATTTTAAGAATGTAGCTTGCTTATGTAACTGACAGTGCTTATTAAAAGTGTATTTTATGCACTGTTCCCATTATCTCCATCAAACCAATTGATCCAACTGAGAGGAATGAAAAGATTCAGCCAAATACTCGACATTTTCAGTCATAACTTGGTGCAAATCTATACTGATCTCACCTTGTGCACAAGGATAAGCAAACAAAAGGTTGTCTGGAAAAGAATCTATTTTACTGAAAGAGAGATGTCATTAGCAGATTATAGATTTTTTAAAAAAATCCAAAAAGCATGTATGGATTGCCATTGTTTAAATCACACACAGTTGAAAATTAATTGAAAACATACAGCCATATGGATAGTTCCATAATACAGTTTTTATATTAGGATATCAATTTATTTATTTATATTTTATACTTCTAAACTGCTCATCTTCCTCAAAGAAGGGCTCTGGGCAGTGTACAATATATCACCAATAAATAAAACAAAATATTAAATTAACATTAAAATTAAAAATTAAATTAGGGTTCAACATTTTAAAATGGTAGGATAATGGCAAGTAAACATCAGAAGGGAAAAATATCCTAAGGTGTCCATTTAATGATGGATTATTACAGGCAGAGGGAGACTAGCCAGCACCACAGTTGCCTGGTCTTCTGTGTCCCTCTCCACAAGGCCATAGAACCAATTTTGGCCCTTTTTGCAGAAGGCCAAAGAAATTGGGGGCTTTCCTCACCTCTGAGGGTAGGATGTTCCACAAAATGGAGGCCATGGCAGAGATGGCTTTTTTCCTAGACCCCCACCAGTCAAAATTCTTTAACTGACAGGGTCTGTAGCATATCTTTATTGTAATTGTAATATTGCTATCAACAATATTTTGCCTTTTAAGGGTTTTCTTTTTTGTTATATAATGAAATTTTGGACCCAAATATTGCTCAAGTTTTTCATACATTCCCTGATTATTCATATTTTGCTTTTAGTGCTAGGCTAAACCCCACCCCTTATGTATTGCTGATACAGATAGACATCCTTCAATGTTGGAAATGTGGAAGATCTATATAGTTCAAGGAGGGTGGCCATGTGGGTGCATTCCAGTTTGTTCTTCCTAGATATGTTATTTCCATTATTTGGAATCTCCTTAAACATGTTCTCTTTAAACATCATTTCTACTGAGTGATCTTCAATAATACTACAGGACTATCACTTGGTATCAAAGTATGGAGATGCAAGAAGAAGCATCTCATGGACTCTTTCCACTTGTCATTTTGAAAGATTGCAGGTCTGTGGGTGAATAACATAGCGCAAAGCTAAGGAGCCATTAACTATATAAGTCCCTTGAAGTTTTCCCAAGAAGAATCTCAACCATAACCTGAAATGTTGAAAGGCAGTGTCTAAATGCAGAAATCACCCTATCGCTGGTCACCAGGTGTTCCTGGTGATTGAAAGGAGACATCAGTCATAAACCTTTGCATCAGCGGCTAATTGTATGATGTATTCCAGCCCAATGAAGTTTATCATTAACCTTCATCAACTTAGCATATTTATTCCTACCAAAGATTTACTGCCTTTTAGCAAAGTGGTTGCACAAATTTTGAGCTGATAATTTTTGAACATAAGCATAACATTCCAGATGTTGAGCCAGGGCACTTCCCCTTAAAAATTAGACAGCAGAGGACCATTTCTGGCAGCAATCCATCCTAGCAATCAGTCCATTGAGAATTATGCAGTTTTCTTACATTCCTATAACTACTTCTATACTTCTGAGATCAGGCTTCTCACTCTTACCCATAACAAATTACAAAGTACATCTCTGGGACTCATTTGCATTTTGATGCAGAGACATTTTTTGGGGAAATAATTTTTTTGAGGGGGACAGGGAGGATTTTATAGCAGTCTTTCCCAATCTCATGTTCTCAAGACCTGATGAATTTTAACCCAAATTGGCAACTTTTTGGTGTCATATACTCTCTTTTTAATTTTTTCCCAGTGGTTGAAGACTAAGAAATGAGGCATTATCAGAAGTGGATATTTTCATCCCATTTTGATTTGAAAAAAGTAAGAGAAGAGTAAGTTTGCCAGTGCATTGAACTTTCAGAAAGTTAAAACAGTTTTATTTGCTTGCTTGCTTGCCTGCCTACTTGCCTGCTTGTTTCCTTTGAAAAATCAGCAGAAAACTGTATTTGGTTGGTTACCTCAGGATTGGAGAATATTGTTTTATAAGAATGAAAAATGGGATTAGCTATTTATTGGAGATCCATTAAAGAAAAGGAGAGAAGAAAAATGACCAGGTTGTATCAGTTTAATGGAAGTGAAAAAATTGTAAGGATTTCCTATCATTCTGCCTATAATGTAAAACTTTAGATACCTTATTTCGCTACCACAGTTGCTGGAAAAGAGCAGAACAAAAAAAATTATTCATTGAACGCTTCTTGAGTTGAAAGATATTCTGATGTCATTGGTATTCTGAAACTCTGATGTCATTGACCTTAGAAGCATTTCCAAGGGACTTAAGAGAAAGCTATTCTATGATTCTGAAAAATTTAGGACACATGTATATTTTTATACATTAACCCACCATGCACATTCTGTCAGCAGCCTGCTTGTTTTATTGCTTTTCCAAGCTCAATTATCTTAACACATAGCATCACTTTTTGTAATATACAGACTAATGAATTGCACTAACTTTCTACACTACAGGAAATGGCAGTCCCTAAGGTCAGTCAGTTTCCATTATTCTTAGCATACTAAAAGGCTACCAGACTAGGTGGATCAGCAAACCACTCAGTTTGAAAAACAACCTCAGCAAAGAAGCTATTCAAATAATTTACAAGCAAGCAGCCTAATTTTCTCACTTCTATCTTTTCCTGACATTTACTTTTTAATGTTAATTTCAAACTCCGTAAGGAAGAACTTTCAGCCCAGAAAAGAACTTTTAACTCTATATAAAAATTGAAAATTCTGCAAATCATTTGTCAGGTAAAGGACTTACAATTGTCCAAAGGTGCAAATTTGCTTTCTCTCTCTTAAATTTGTTAATTTTGATTGAAATTATGATGTGGAAGAAGACTGTATAAGACAAATGGGAAAGAATCATATGGAATATGTTACATGAAAAAAATGTGAATGTTTCCCTTCAATCATGTCAGACTACAGGGCACGGTGCTCATCTCCATTTCTTAATCAAGGGAGGCAACATTGTCTGAAGACAATTTCCATAGCCATGTGGCTAATATGACTATATGCCATTGGCTTACAGAACACTGTTACTTTACCACCAAAATGATACCAATTAATCTACTTGTATTTTCATGCTTTTGAACTACTAGGTGAGCAGGAGCTGAGGTAAGTAATGGGAGCTCACCCCATTGCATGGAGCTCAGGTCTCGAAACTGGGCTGTCAGCTCTACTGACACCCATTAACAAGCTCAGCTATCACACCAAGCTTAACAGTTTCTCTTTCAGCATCATTTTTTTCATTCTATATTGCCTTTCTACTCTCTATAATGTTAATAATTAAACACAAATAAACCCGAAAGTGGTTTGATCTTAAAACTTGATTTGATCAAGGGTTGCATATAAATACCTGATGTATTGATTAGCTCTTTGGTGGCATTGCTGGAGCTAATGATCTCAGTGGAATCTTCTGACATTGTCATCACTATTTTGGGATTCTGGCTGCAGTAGCACATTTATTCACTTTTCAAAAGTGCCAGTGGGCTGCACAAGGCTGCTTGGTGGGCTACACATGCAGCCAACAGGCCATATGTTTTGCTGGCCTGCTTTATCCAATCCAATTAAACTGCAGAATTTGGGGACATTTGTGGCGAATAGAGTTACAGATAATATACATTAAGTTATGTACATGAGAAATCAATGCACAGAAAAAAAAGCCACAATCTGGACAGAAGGTGGCAAAACAGATGGACTCCAGGTTGGCAATGGACTGAGGTAGATCTGTATATTATCTCCTTATTTATTCAACTTATATGACGAAAATATATCAAGGAAGGCCAAATTGTAGGAAGATGAGCATGGTTTTAAAACTGAAAGGGAAAAAAAACATTAATAACCTGTGCTATGCTGAAGACACTAATCTGACAGCTAAAAATGCAGATGGACTAGAACCGTAGTAATGAAAGTCTCAGAGCACAGTAAAAAAAACTAGGGCTAAGATTAATTATATGGAAAATCAATCTAATGACAACAAGTAGATACCAGCCTTAGAATTAACAATGAACTTACTGAAGTGATGGGACTGTCACTATCAACTATAAAGCAAGCAAGCATTAAAACAGGGGAATTGGCACTTGGGAAAGTAGCAATGAAGTATCTGGGAAAGTTATTTAGATATTTTGTTGTGTCTATACATATAAAAATCAGAACCATGCAGGAAATTATTTTTCCCATGGCACTCTATGGAAGCAAAAGTTACAAAAATATATTGACTCTTTTGAACTTTGATGTTGGAGAAGACTCCTGAAAATACCATAGATATGCCAGAAAACAAATAGATCATAGAACAAATCAATTCCAAATTCTCAGCCAAAACACAAATGATAAGGCTCAGATTTATAATAGTTTGGACACATTATATAAAACCTGCTCTCTCATAAAGCCCATAGCACTGGAAAGATGGAAGGAAAGCAGAGAGGCTGATGAGTAGCAAGATAGAGGATTAGACTTGTTGAAGTTGTTGAGAGCCAATACTGCGTGGTTGTTGAGAGTGGTTGTTGATTATCATATAATTATCATCAATACATATATCTAAATATTTCAGCTAGAAATAGTTATTATTCTCATATTCTGCTTGTAAGCTTCAAGGATGCATCTGGTATTGCTTCATCTGTTAGATTCACAATCCACCTTTTCCTCAGCATTTCAAAGTGGCTAATGCAACATTTTATCTTCTTATTTTTTCACCATAACAACACTAGATATGTGCAAAACTCTCAATTTGGAAACTGAATGGAATGGAGATCCAAAGCAACAAATAACATTGTAGATTAGGGTAAATTGAGATAGCACCCGGTCAGTATACAGATAGAACAGAACACAAGAAATCAACTCCACAGGATTGCTAAAGTTACTTTTACCAAGCTTGGCTAGAATAACAAAAACTTGTAAGTTTGATTGTGCTGTACTTCCTCCTCCTTCTTATACTTCTGTGAATTAGGGAGGGATACAGAGAGAGACAGAGACAGAGACAGAGACAGACAGACACCTCTATTTGTCCTAGTAATTAATCTTGCAAATCACCTTACTCTACACTATCCATAGACAAGGTGATCTTGAATCTGGCTTTCCCGGTCTTAATCGACATCATAACCTCTATATTACACTGGTCATCACAAGTACTTGACTGAGGGGAGTTTTGACATGACTCAGTGGGGTTCTTTAAAGATCCAGGGTCAATCAACATGGAGTTCTTAATCATGAGATTCATTAATACTCTGCATGAATTGAATTGCATCACAAATAATTTAGAATGTTTAAAGTTCAGCCTTCTTTGAGGGATATTGTCTCTAAATTAATTGGCTTTAACACTGACATCTTAACTTAAGTTCATTAATAAGTTGAAGAATTAAGCTGACTGGGGAAAAGAAGAAAGAGAAGATAAGAAGGAGATAATTTAAACTGTAGACAAGCAAACATCTTCCAGGCTTATATTGTACATTGGCTTAAAAAAAGAAGTATTATTCCACCACAATAACTCTCCAAGTGGTGACTCCAATTATAATGCTGACAATATAAATATTTGGAGCCACCTCTTGGAGACTTACTGTGGTCTGGCATCACGTGATTAACAGGTATTCTTCGAGAGGTACATTTTTTTCTTTGCCTTGCTATTAGTCTACCCAGTTCATGGGAACTTGGAAGGAAGATGATAGTAATAGAAGAAAGCCAAAGAAATGTATCAGCCCTTCAGAGTAACTAACACTGGGTGCTCACAGTAAAACTAGTCATATTCTTTCTACAATGGAACAACTACTCTACACTTAGATGTGAGGCACATTGGAAGAAGGAAAGCCATGGTGTGCAGAACATGAGTATGCACATGTTTTGTTGATCATTATATGTAAGATTGTCAGACAGATAATAATTGATAATAACAACCACTTTGTTTAATAACCAAGTTTCCAGTCACAATTGTGTTCCCTAAACAAAAACTATCTTGATTTCCACTTAGGGATATAGTAGAAGACTAAAGATTAAACACTAGGGACCTTTTTTTTTCTGGGTAGAACTTGTCTTCAGTTAAATTTTTGGAGTTTCCTAGCCTATATAACAATAGGAACATCAGGCTGCTGAAACATGAACATCATATCAGAGAACTTGAGGTGTTGCAATTCTGTTTCCAAACTGTTTGGTAGAATAATCACCTTCCAAGTCAGTATGAAGTAGCTGAAATTGCCAGTCAGACAGGGAATTTGTTATAGCTTAGCTCAATTTGTTTTATGCAGTTGATGGGGAAGGGTAAAAGCAATATAAAAGCAATAAACAAGAATATGAAATAGTATCCTATACAAAAGAATAAAGCAGCAGTGGGTTGATAAACACTTCTGGTAACCAGAAACAGAAAAGTATGAAAAGTGTTAACCTTTTTACATATTATTCTATTGCTCATATTACTTGGTTCTTCATTTTCTTTTAAATCTCTCTTAACAAATCCCACCTTGTATGAATCTTGGGATTTTTTTCCTGCTAATTATTTAATATTAAAAATATTAAAAATATTTTAATATTAAAAATATTAAATAATATTGTTTTTAATTTGCATTATGTGTATTGTTATTTTTTTTATTTTTTAAATATTTGGATGCTACCTCAAGACCAATGTTCATTCACAGATAAATAGAAATTTGAACCTGAATGTTATATACAGGCCCCATTGAATCATATATGCTGTGATTATATACTACATGGAAAGCTGCACAATTTAACAAATCTGTGGGCTGAATAGAGAGTTGGGTTAGACAACCTACTCTAATTGGCTGCTTCCAACTTACACATTATGTTATTCTATGAATACAGGAGAACCAATACAAAATGTATTAAATTTACAATAATTAATTGTTCATTGCAATTTGTTACAAAAATTTGGGGGTGGGATTTCATTTCATTTTTCCTATATATGAAGTGTTATATACAATTTTCCTACACATTCTACAAAATTTTACCAAAGAATGATCGATGCTTGTGAAATTCATGTATTGTTGCCCACTGGTATTCCAACTAAAGGACAACAATAAATGGCATTCAGAAACATCCATTATTTTTAGAGAAGACCACAGAACACATTTTTCCATTCTCCGTAATATCTCTTGCAAGCCTTTATTATATTTTTGTCTTTAAACCTTTCTTTTTCATTCTAAATCTAAGTAAGACAGCTTACTACTTGTTTATGTTTTGTGGTTGTGACATTCACTTTCCACTTTAATGTATACAAATGGAAATATTTGCCAAGGGATTGTAAAGAACTGTATATTAAGGCCAGAAAGTCCTGTTGGCCCTCTAGTTGAAACTTGATATACAATTATAGCTTCAAAATCTTATTTATCTTTGAAGTCCATCATGTTAAAAATGAGGATAATCTTTTAATCACAATCAAGAGATTGGGAGTTAGGAATCAGCTACAGGACCACACATTCTCATATGTTTTCCTTTGATATAATTAAACTTGTTCTGATTATTGCCAACAGCTTTGTAACTCAGGAATATGTTTTTTTAAAATACTTTTAATCATGCACTCTAACTTCGTAAAAATTGAAATGACCTGACCAAAGCAGAGGTGAGCCAGGCAGTATTACAGGAGATTGGTTCGGTAATAGCATGAGACACCTCCAGGTGCCATATGTCTCATACGCTTTCAACCAATGTTAATTTATGGATAGTGTTTAATAAAAACCCACTGGCACATGAGATTAAGAACTGAGATTAAGAACTGCTTTTGTTTTATAATAATTTTAATAAAGCTTAATGAGTATGTTGACAATGGCTTTCATGAAAACACCGATTCCCAGGTCTTATAAGGTTTGCAACTCAGGATTGTGAAGGAAAGATTCCTTCTGATGTCCCAACCAGTGTAGATAGACTGGGAGAACAACTTTATTCCTATCAAAGGAAGGGCCATCAAGAGCCAATTGGGCAATATTTTTTGGATACAGATTGTCTGGAACCCAGTCTGATATATGACTGCCAAGTTTGGAGTTGCATAAAGATTTTATTTCTTCTCACAGATTTCTTCTAATCGGTCCAGGAACTGTAAAGAATTTTCTTTGATTACCTAAACCCAGACATTCTGGAGAAGCATACTCTTTTTGTTCCAACCATATTGTATTTGGACAATCAATCTGTCTGTCATTCTGTGTGTGCTTGTATGTGTGCATGCTTCTTCTTCAAGCCCTGTAATGTTTCATTTCAGGGTGGTGCAACTATTGCAGGCTAAAAGTCAGATGGAGCAGGATACCTTAATGACAGCAAGGTATCATAATGCCCAGTAGCCTGCAGCATTCAGAAGAAACTAGGGATGCTTTTCTAGAGTAATAGCTAGGAAGGAGGATTTCTGGTCTCCTGATTGGTAGGTGAGGAGAGGAGGGATATGTGTGTGTGCCTTTTGATTCCTGGTGATTCCCTGGAAAAGTCACTGCTGCTTTCTAGCTAAGATTATCAGAAGTGGTTTGCAATGTCTGCTTCCTTGGGCTGAGAGAAGTTGACCAGCACAAGATCACTCAGTTTGTCTTTATGCCTAAAGCAGAACTAGTCTCCCTCTTTTTAGCCTGACAACAAATACTAGAAGCAGTGGTGGGATTCAATTTTTTTACTACTGGTTCTATAGACGTGGCTTGGTGGGCGTGGCAGGGGAAGGATACTGTAAAATCTCCAGTCAGAGGTGGTATTTGCTGGCTCTCCGAACTACTCCAAACTTCTGCTACCGGTTCTCCAGAA
The DNA here is from genome assembly GCA_009733165.1 of Naja naja. Classification (NCBI taxonomy): domain Eukaryota; kingdom Metazoa; phylum Chordata; class Lepidosauria; order Squamata; family Elapidae; genus Naja; species Naja naja. The sequence continues at coordinate 290,065,807 of CM019148.1, forward strand.
CTGGTCAGAACCTGCTGAATACCACCTCTGACTAGAAGGCATGATCAGGAAATGGGGTATTTAATAGCTTAAAACTATACCCTAGTTTGTTTGAGATACAGAAATAATTCAACTACTGCTATAAGTGACCAGGCATTTTGATTTCATTGAGCAAACACTGGTTTAGTGGCAGACACTTTTAACTTCTAATTGCAGATACTGATCTACTAGCAGCAATTTGTAATTTCATGCCACAAAACACCATTTGAGCTGGGGGCAATTTGGGAATTTCTACTGCAGAGTAGTTTGGTGGCAGAGAAAGCTCAGTTTCACATCTCCTTAGTTCTGCTGGGAGCAATGAGGGGAAACAAAACTGATTTAATAAGCTATTTGCCATTTCACTGTGCCAGAGGAGCACACATGCATGCATAAATGTTGCATGCTATGCTATGTATGGAACCTTTCATATATAATACCCTCTCCAGAGTGTTCTCTTTTTCCAAAGCTGAACTAATGTAACCATAACTTTTCACCTACATTATGTGAACAGCATGGGATTCATTAAGTAAGCTTGGTTTTTAATAATAAACATGGGAAATACAAAATAGACAAGTAGAAGAAATGGTGGTTGTAAGAAAGGAAGAAGCAAGAGTGTGGATAAGGAGTACTCAAAGTTCTTAACATTTGGACTGGTATATACAGCAAATGTGAATCTTCAAATATTGGTGCTGTCAACCATTCATGGTGTTAAATATTAGGATACTGCATGTTTTGAAAATGATGCAAAGAATCATTTGAAAAGAACACTTAAGGCCTCCATTAGCACAGCACTTCTATTCACTGATTCAGAAAAGTCTATTTCCATTTTCTATACAAGCCTGAAAAAAAAGGATTGCTTCTTTAATGAATCAAAGCATTTAAACAGTACTTTTTAATGGATCAGTTCCATCTTGTTTTAGTTTATACAGAAGCAAGTAAAAAAGATGGGACAACTTTAATGGATAGCAGATAAGTCAAGATGTAATACACTTCTAAACTATATTGGAAGCATGTGAAGAACATTATGGAAGCATGTGAAACATATGAAGAATGGTTGGAGAAATTGGGCATTTTAGTATTTATGTATTTATTTAGTTTACTTTATTGTCATTGCACCTTGTACAACGAAATCAAACACCATCTTCAGTGCACATCATGACCATGAAAATAAACACAAACACACATCCTTCACACTCCACACATTGAACTGAAAACCTACACCACCACACTAATACTGCACTATACAGTAGAATTCAAAAGAGCTACTGCCCTGGGATAGAAGCTGTTTTTCAGCCTATTTGGCATGGCTAATCTAAGGGGAAAAGGCTAGGGTCAACATGATAACAGTTTTCCAATACTTGAGGGGCTGCCACAACCTATTTTCCAAAGCACAGAACTCAAGACAAGAACAACAGATGAAAACTAATCAAGGACAGAAGCAACCTAGAACTAAGGGGAAACTTCCTAACAATGAGAATAATCAACCAGTGGAATGGCTTGCCTTCAGAAGTTGTGGATGCTTCATCACTGGATGCTTTTAAGAAGAGACTGGGGAGCCACTTCTCTTAAATGGTAAAGGGTCTCCTGCTTGAGCAGGGGTTGAAGTAGAAGTCCTCCAAGGTCCCTTCCAACTCCATTATTCTATGTTCTGTATTCATGTATAGCTATGGCTTGGGGCCCAGTATTTTAAGAGTCATCTATTTCATATTACAATATTATCTTCTACATATATCTATTCTGCTTTGAAAAAAGATAGAATAGATATATTCAGTAGTGGGGTTCCACAGACTGCTTAACACTTAGTACCAACTCCTTTATTATTTGGCATTGGACTAATACATTTTACCCACCACTTTCAACCTATTACTGTAACTATAAATCTATCTTTCTTCTGAGCATACTGCTCTCCTTGAGTGTTTGGTTATGTTAGTAATATTTTTTAAAAAAATTCTTGTAAATGCTCATGTTAAAAGAAAGAGTATATTAATATGTAAAATAGGTCTGAGTGTACAAGGAAGTGCTTGATGTCACTTGGTTTCATCTTTCATGACCAACAAACCCAGGGAATAAGACTGAGCTAAAAGATTTAAAAACTTGCGTCTTATGTATACTTTTAAAAATAAAATAACATTAGTCAGTATCATATAGTTATCAAAATCAAAGTTCTTGTTATTTGCATTTTGATTGTACAGGATATTTAATTTAATTGCAACTCCGTAACATTCTTCTTATAGGAACTTGATCAGATATTATTTTGCACAAACATTGAAAGTAATTTAGACAATTTAATTGATGCATAGTATCACGTTGGTCACTAAGTAGGTTTTGCACACATTTCTAACTTATCTAGCACCCACAATTATACTTGAGCAAAAGCATTTTAAGTTTCAAGAATAAAATGCATAGAAGTTACAGAAAACAAATTGAACAAACAATAGCTTTTCTACTGTAAAAGTAATACAAGAATTATTTTTTAAAAAAATCACTACCATTTATATATAGACATATGCATACATGGATATTAATAGGAGAGCAAAAATTAGAAAGGCATTTAACATGACAAATTATTGACAGAGTCACCCCATGGTATAGGAAGCCAATAAATTTTACAAATACATAAAAACAGAATAAATTCAGGTTCAGCACTATACATTCTTTAATATTTTAGCTAACAGCTAACAGGTCATTTTAAGAGTAGGAAAAACATAAACATGGAGAAACCTGAAAAATTTCAAAACCAGATACAATATGAATCAGGAAATTGCAAATGCTGAGTTGTGACTCTTTATCAAGGATAAATTTTGATTTCCTTCTTAAACTTCCTAAAAGAATAATAGCTGCCTCACTTCTTCCTCATCCAACTTCCTAGGATGGCTTGGTTAATCCTCTAAAAAAACTTGAGGAACAAAACTTGTCAAGCCCCACATAGCTGGCAAAACCAAGGAAAAAAGAATGAAACAGATTTCATTAAGGGATCTTTAATCTTAACTCTTAGAGACTGTGATATGAGGTTTCCAGCCTTGGTTAGAGTTCATTCATTCATTCATTCATTCATTCATTCATTCATTCATTCATTCATTGTTTAAAGTGCTTTTTCCCTAGACTACTTACCAGCTTTACTTTCAACTGACTTGCCTCAGATTTCCTACAATCTCTCATATTTGATTATCTTAGCCTTTTTTTTTGCCGAGGCTGGATCCTAGCCAAGAATGCAGAAGCATGTCCTCCCACATAGGAGTTTGATTCTTTATATAGGACTGTTATCATATGTTTTAAAAGGACTCTCCCCTTCCAGACCAAGGTTCCCGCAGGTTCCCCCTCCCTCTTTTTAAAAAATTTAATTGGTAATGTTGCAAAAAAATGACTGCTGGACTCCTATAGTGTAACAACAAAAATGTTAGCTCTTAATTAGACTTTTCAAGGAACAATTACATACACACATACACATATATTGTGTGTGGAGAGAGAGAGACAGAGAGAGGGGGGAGAGGGGGAGAGAGAGATTGATTGATTTTAAACTCTCACTGTTATTACCATTAATTGAGTGAAGGCATGCAGGACAGGGAAACAGTTTTCTCTGAATCAAGGTTCTTTAATGGATTAACATACAGAATGCATCTATGACTCTTGAGGGTCTGAACTTTGGAAAAGTTGTGGCTGCTCAGGCTGTTGCTGTGGTCACATGATTATCATTTTCAACATTCTGTGATAGTTTCACAGACAGTCTTGCAATCCCTTGCTTCTTCTCTCATCTAGCAGCAAGGAATTGACTCATGATGTGGCTCTTAAACAAGAAACAACTTTAAGCTTCAATAGGAAAGACCTTGTATATTTTTATTGTTTTACATGTAACTTCTGTGAAACACAAACATGCATATCATTTATATCCCATCTTTGTTCAGGAGCTCAAGGCATATACATAGTGCTCCATCCTCCTATATTTCTTCAAAACAATCCTGTGACATAGGATGGGCAGAAAGTCATCAGGTGAACTGCTGGATTCTCTAGAAGGAGTAAAAACTGAACCTCTCTGGTGTCACTATATTTTAGTCCTTGCCCATCCTGTTTCATTTTTCAACTGTTTCCTATTCTGAAATTGAGTGCAGATTGGTCTCTCTTTGGCTTCTAATGTTAAACTCTCTGACAATTTCCTATAACTCATGGAGAAGCCAGCAGGGATTCCAAACTGTTCTGAGGTGAGATGAAGAAACAGAGGATGAAAGTGCTGCTTTTTTCCCCAGAATCACAAGGGAAGGTACAGAAAGAGGACACAAGAAAAGATGGAGAAGGAAAGGGAAGATCAACTCAAGAATATGGGACAAACGCTAATTATTGTGAGAGATCCTCTACATGATAATACCAGCCTTGGATAGGAAGACTTCAACAGAGAAGGAATGAGGCAAAATGCAGAGGTGCACAATGTAATATTTCTGCTGATCTTAGTTCCATGGCCTTCACTCTTCCTTGGAGACACCACCAATTTCTGCTGTGTGAAGGGAAAGCTCCAGATCGGCAATTTGCAAACTCTACCTAATGAACTCCTCAATTTATAGAGCAATACTTATGTCTATTACAAACAAGTTCAGGAAGAACATCAGACAATAAAGCTGCCTCTTCCAAATGATATCCTTTGGTACCAAAAAAAGTCCTTGCAATAAAGAACAGATGGAGTCCTCCTGTGATTATTCAAGGACAAATCCATCCTTACATTGGACATTTGATGCCAGACCCAACCAGCAAGCCAATTTACACAACTTTCTTAGCTACAGTCGAATTTTCCTCTTTCCAGCAATAACCTCAATTCAGGTAGTTCTTAATTTTTGGCCACAATGGAACTCAGAATTTTGGTCATAAGTTATCATGGTTGTAAACTGAGGCACCACATGATCAGATTCAATTTTATGAGCTAATTTACAAAGGTTGTGAGTCACTAATGGTCATTAAGTAAGTCATATGGCCATGGAGCAAATTCAGCATGTACAATTTTACAATGTACAATGTAAAAATTCAGAATGTGCATTTTTGCCAGGAACGTGAAATATTTTTGTAAATCATGATCATATGACCATGGGACACTGCAATCAGTCCTAAATGTGAGCTAGTTGCAAAGTGCCTCTATGACAGAAAGTTGTGTATGTGGCAGTCATACCTTTGAAGGCAGGCCAGAAGTAGCTTTTTAAAAGTCTGTCATAAGTTTGAACAGTTGTGAAACAACCAATCATATTCAAGGACTACTTGTATCTTGTTTTCCCTTCATTGTCCTTTTTTCCTTCCATGGAGAATTTTATAGCACCAGTCAGGCCTTTCCAACTTGCACAATGTTTAAAGAGAATACATCATTTTCATGCCCGTTGGAGTCTGAATCTGAGGAGGAAGACTAACAGCTGAGAGGGAATGGGAGTGTGGCTCCGTTGGCTGTGGAGGAAACTAGGGAAGGGCAAAGTTCATCTGGGCAGAGCAGGGAAGAGGTAGAACAAGGGTGAGGGAGTTCAGAGGAAGACCCAGGCCCACCCACTCTTCATCCTAGGGCACACAGTGAGGAACAAAGAAGAGAATGTGGGCTGCATGGCTTACAGGGGAGGATAAGGCCCTGTTTCTCTTCATTAGCCACAGCTGGGAATGAGAGTTGAAAAGAAATGCATGCTGAGTGCGGCAGCTGCTGGGAGCAAATGCGAGTTTATCTTGTGTTGACTTTGCTTACCTGTGTTCCTGGCATCTTCCCAACTGTGTTGAGTTATTGCTGTGCCTTCACATCTGGAATTCTTGCCCCTGCCCTGTCAGACTAATTACCTCATTTTGCCTTGATTGGACTTATAGTTACAGTTTTTGCTGACCACATTTTGGACTTGATTCTCTGCAGCCAAAGGCTGTTCCTGGGAGAGTTTTTCTCCAGCGAGAAGGTAATGAGAACAAAGGGGCAATTTGGAGCTAATAAAGGGATGCCTACTGATTATCTGAGTATGTTGCCTTTGTGCCATGCCCCAGATCATCACACATCATGTTCTTTTCACAGCATGTTTCCAATAGTTATTAGTAAAAGCAATTGTTTGAGGAAAATCTATAAGTATATATGTCAGGGATGTGCTATTTGTTTTGTTTCACACAGTGTATCATTTCTCAAATCTTACACTAATTTTGGCTTGTTTCTATCTTAGTAAACATTTAGTAGACTCAGAGAGTATGATTGACTTCAGAACAGGTGTGTCCACAACAGCACTTTTGATGTGTTTAGAAAAGAAAATACTAAATGCAGAGTAATTTAAAATGATACAAATATTGTTTTAACTATTGGTTGTATGCCACCTGGAGTTAAATTTAGTGATATGGAAACTATATAAATGTGTTAAATAAATAAATATAAATATTCAATATATGCTTAGAAACAAATTTATAATAAAAAACCAGAATGGAAAAAATAGACATTGCATACCTTAGATATCTCTAATGAAGTGCAGTGAAAAGGTTTTTTTGTTACATATAAGAAGTATATTTTGTTAGTTTTCTTATAATTAATAGATTATTGTGAAAAGTTAGTATTTTAACATATGAGAGAGTTTTGTACTTATGAATCTCACTGAAATATTGCTAAATGGACTAAAGTCCATATAATATAAATGTAGAATATTCTAGGATTATCCTTGAGGCTGTCAGATACAAATGCAAAGAGTGTTTTGCAGTGTAAGATTCTAGAGAATAGCTAGTATGGAGCTACTACAAGCAACTAATAGTCTGACTCAGAATAAATTATTTTTATGCAGATTTGAAAGACAGGAAATAAAAGATCATCATATATCAATCTGCTACAATCATTATTGCAAACATAAAAAGTACTGGTTTTGCTACATCCAAAGAACGTCAATAACTCAGGATTTTGAATTCCCAAAGTAATATAATGTCTTCCCTATTTAATAAATAAATAAATAATACTTTGCTAAACCAGCCAATCAGTCTGTGGCTGGCTTGCCATGAGAAACAGGGTCTTCCTGATTTGCTGTTCTTATCTTAATTGTTATGCTTGTTTCTCAGGTAACTGAGTGAGCCTTAATCCTCTAAACAAATGGTAAGCTTGGTATTAGCAAAATGAACATAACTGATATTTTGAAAATAAATTCTTTCATAAAATCATTTTTATACAATAAGCTTATCCTCCATGTCTGAGAACATTAAGAAAAGATATTGAGATGAATGCAACCAGTTGCAACCTCCAAGTAATCAGGTTTTAAACAGCAAATAAAGACCAAACTTCAGCCAGCATGGCATGGTACTTCTCTTCTGATTCATTACTCTCATTCATCTTAGTGCTCCATAATTTGTAAAGATGTAAGCAACATATAAATATTCATGACAGGTCTGAAAATAGACCATCTAACATTCCTTCTCTGTGCTAGGAAGAAGCAGAACGTGACATAAAGCTAGAGGCAAGTCTGAGCAATGATACACTTCAGCCATTCTTCAAGGGAAAATAAAAGGATAAGATAATTGAGGCCCTGCCCTGTAAATGAATTCCAGAACTGTGCAAGCTTGACAAACAATAAAGAAGATGGTAGTGAGGAACTATCTTACAGGAACTCTTCCCCAAGCTTTCTGATAGCTGAGTGAGTATAGTATTCAAACTTCAATCAAGCTTGAAAGTGTCACAGGTATTATACTTAATTCCTAACTAATTAAGTATCAAAATTATATGTAGGAAAAATTATATGTATGTATGTATGTATGTATGTATGTATGTATGTTTGTATGTATGTATGTATATGAGTGTGTGTGTGTGTGTGTGTATGTATATTCTCTTTCTTTCTTTTCTTTCTTTCTTTCTTTCTATCTCTCTATCTATCCATATACTCAATTATCTCTATTTTTATCAACTCTATCTCTGTCATCTCCATTTCTGTCATCTATATTTATTTCAGATATGTGCCTTCAAATCAATATTGACTCCTATTAACATTGAACCAGTCCCTGCCGTTTTCTTGGCATGATTTTAGAAGTGGTTTGCATTTGTCTTGTTCCTAGGCCTGAGAGAGACTGATCAATCCAAGGTCACCTAAATGGTTCTGTTCCTAAGGCAAGACTGGAACTCAGTCTCATACTTTTAGCCTTAGTACACCAAATCAGTACACCAAACTGGTTCTCATCTGTATTTGTATTTATTTCTGTATTCATATCCATTTCCAAACTATATCTGTATATCTTAGGTACTTGTGTGAAGAACTATATTAGAAAATTGAAAGAAGTTAAAAAGCTGTAGGACAATTTATTAAACCAGAAAGTGCAATCAGTTTGGGGAAATTGACAACAGAAAATTTAACCACAACTTCATACATTTCCATTTTCTATTAAGAACACTACCAACCCTCTGCCTCTGGTGATTGCCTTATCTCAACAACACAACCAACAGAAACTCTAAAGATATCCTAAAGTATGGATGAAATGAAGGAGAAAAGGAGAAATTTATTAGAGAACATGGATTTGGGGCATAGTTCTCCTGAAATTCATTTGGGTAGCTCCCCTTTAAAGTTATCTAGAAATACTGAAGAGAGATATTAAAGCGAAAGGTAATTGAAAACATCTTAAAACACATGCACAATATATTTGGAATTTGAATATTTAGAGTTGTACCTTATTTCCTTAAGCCATCACCAGATATAGTTCATTACTTAACAATCTGTACTCTGTAAAATAATTTTATTATTGTGAACAAAACCCAGTAGATATAGAAGCAGACAATAGCAGATATTTTGATTACTATCCCTTAACCAAGACATCAGCACTAAACCTATTTGTTTGTTCTGATCTATAGAATGAGCTATTCTGTATCATCCTTTACACTAAAAAATGAAAATAAGGTTTCATGAGCTAATTTTTCAACACAATTCACTTCAGAATTCACCTTTGGAATAAAAGATCATCTAAACCTGTACTTTAACTCACTAAGTATACAGAATTCCAGTTATGCCTACATGGAAGCAGTGAGCATTGCCTAATAATTATTAAGATCTGACTGTGAAATATAAAACATGATAATAGGTATCAGTCTAGTGCCAACATAATATGAACTATGTTTTAGGATACATTTAGTAAAAGAACAGATGTGTAGCAGTAGAAGAATAGCAAGTGAAAGAGGTAGGTGAATAGAATAATTGAATTAGTCTACCACTGAGATTAATCAACTGTTTAAGATTAGTTTATTAGTTTTTGTTAGCATCCACACTGTGAAATGTTCTGGTTGTTATTTTAGTTTTAATCAGTAGGTGCCACATCCTCTGGTGAATTTTCCATAATAATAAAGGATGTGGAACATTTCATTTGCATTTGCTTTTTAATGTCTAGGAACAACCAACATGACACAAAAATGAGGCATGATTCATGGCTATTTGTGGTAGGACATGTTTCATAATGTATTCTAATAAAATTATTATGGCATAAAACGACTTAACAAGGACGAGGGTAATTGAGCTATAATACACACTCAACATATGAAGTGCTTTTAATGATCACTGGATCTTGGCTTTTTAACATTCTCCTTAGTTAATATCCTCCCTTATTGAGTAAAAATAGAGAAAAAATATAAAAGACAAGCAATTACAACAACAATAGCATATCTTACTAATAGATGAATATTTGAAGGACTGAGCATGGGCATCAGCAAGATGGAACAAGCCTGTGGCCACTTATAGAAATTTTGATGCACATGTACATGTCTTGGTAGCTTTCTGGAAAGCCGGAAGAATCACATCCTGTCTGGTATCATTGCATGATATTGTCATAATACAGGTGACATCATTGTAGCATCTACAAGTTGCTTATGAGACCGAAGAGACTGCTTTCCCCCCAGAACTGTGGCTAAATTGGCATTATTCAATAAAGTAAAATATAGTTGGCCTGAATTCAGGATATCATATCTACTCAGCCACCATATTTCCTCTATGGTTCAATATATTGCTTACCATAGGCAATTAACTCATAGACTATTTAAATAAAATGTAGTGAACATAATAATTTTGTGAACATAAATGCTGTATCATTTAGGTTTGATTACTCCTTGTGAATTGGATTGTCTTTCAAAATGGAGGCTGACTAAATAATGTGGATTTTCCGAGTATAAAGTTAAGTCTACTATAGAATAGGAATGATGATAACTCCTCTGATTCTGTACACCTGGGATACTCTTTCTTAATGATAGGTAGGGAAGATGATCTACCAAGAATACTACTTCACAGAGTAACCAGACTGAGGTGTGCAATGGGGTAAATTCCAATAAATAAACCTGGTTTTTTAATTTCCTCATACAGAATGGATTTACAGCAATCTAACTGGGGAAAAGAAAAGAATAAAGAGAAAGAAAAATTGATTGGATTAGAAAGAGATTGTCAGAAACAGATAATGAGTAATGAGTGGTGCTACCTCATTCCTGCTTAACAGTATCATAGGACCATTAGCTGAGTACTTTTGCAGGACTAAATGACTCAACAACAACAACTAACTGTCCAATTTGTAAGTGTAGATGAAGTCTCTAACTTAAAAATAATGGACTGCTTCACACAGCACAATACTTTACAATATTGGTATTCTTTGATTTAGTACATTCTGTGAATCCAAATAATTTGGTTTATTCAATGAACTGTATTTAAACAAATTCAGCATAATAACTCTAGCATTCAATAACCTCAGCAATTGTCTTATTGGCTTGAACCATGGGTATTAGAATCCAACTACAACTGAAGGTCTGTAGATTCCTCACTTTTAACTCAGTAACAGAAGATTATTTAATAACTTATATACTTTCCTACCCTGAGATAGATAGATAGATAGATAGATAGATAGATAGATAGATAGATAGATAGATAGATAGGATTTATTTTGGAAATAGTAGACAGAAGTTTGTGGCAGGATTTTAGAAGTAACTTTGTTTTTGTTTTTTTTCTCACATTCTTGTTACTGTCAGGCATTAGGCACACAGGTGTTCGTGGGTTTTTTTGAATATTAAATCTTCATAGCATTCTTGCTTGCTTGCTCACAAAAATAAGAACCAACCTTAAATTCAGATTGCCAAAAAATTAGACTACACTTGTTTGTCCTTGGCTTGAACACAAATAACTACACATCATTCTCCAATAATTTGATATTTAAACATGTCCAGAAGGAAGCAATAACATAATGGGTTTTTTTTAATACTCAAGGGAAAATTCACTGTGGTGTAAATGAATCAAATAAAGGGCTGGAAAACAGATGCATTTCCTAAGTCAGATACACACCGAGAAAAGCTTGGAGGAGACCCTTTATCAAGACTCTATGAGCTGCTGCTTTCTGTTTCTAAACCAGGGCTTTTCGTTAACAAACAGGACACGTCAGGAGCTTTATGAAAACATTTTCTTCTATTTAGAAGAAAAGAAGAAGAAGAAGTCAAGTTATCATGGATTCCCCTCCAGTGAATGAACCAAGTCATTAAAGTGGCATTTACATTGAAAAGCTTTTCACTGGGCTTTTTGTCAGTCCTTTCAAATGGGAATGGAATGAAATGAATGGGGGGGTAGCTTACAAATGATGCCTTGTTGAATATATGTGGGAGCAAACAGCCCCCATTGTGGGTGCAGGTGGGAAAGAAAAATGAATGGACAATGAGAGTAGCTGAAAGGGACAATCTCATTATTGATGGGCTCAGCATGTAGCTTTAATGAGGTTTAGGACAGCAGCAAGGATCTCATAATATATGAGCCTTCCTTCCATTTTCGGACTAAAATATATATAAAAAAGAATGAAGTGTCATTGTAGTTGCTTAAGTGTGATCCGTTAGATCTAGCATGTCCATGTTGAAATAGAATCACTGAAGAACAAATCCATGCTTAAACTGTTCTGCTTAAATTGGTGCTCAAGGAAGTAACTACTGTAAGTCCCACAGGTAATAACTAGGTTCATATATAATAAACCCATAATTATTTTAACTATGATTTTGTAGAAAATTCACAATCGTGTAAGGTCTCACAAACATTCTTTCAAAACCTAATAAACTGCTTTGTGACCAATATAAAGCAGACTTTTCCAACATGGAAACCCCCAAAGACCATATAGGGTTCAAATTTTTGAAACTGTCGTTCTCAACAAAAGGGATCCAGGTCGGGAAAAAGTAGAAAATGGGTTTGACAATTTTTAAAATACATATGCAGGGAAAATTGTTCATGTTTAGAACCAATCTGTAAACCAAACCCACAACATCCTGTATCTATACTCAACTAATTGTCCTTCTACTGTAATTAGAGAGGTATGAAGGACCGGCTTTGTCTAAGTTTGTCTAAAAATAGAACCAATGTGACTGGTCCTCAGAGTCTAATATTCCATGAATGAGAACTCTTGGGAAAGAAATGTCTGCCCGCTGACTATGGAGAAGCTTCATTTTATGGAGCCTGTAGTTTATAATGAAATCTTGACCTCGTTTGTTGTGGTACAAAATGTTGTAGTTCATCAAGAAGTAAATTAACAATCAAAGAAATGTGCCATCTTTAGAAATTATGACTCTACTCTCTTGTCCCATTCCTTCATTCTAAATAGAGGAAATTACAGATACATTGTACTGGGTATCAAGTTTTTCATTTTAGTTATTCATACTGTCACTGCAAAATTCTTCCTTTGGTTGCAACACTCATCCTATCTTTGGTTTCTGTACCCCACTGCTTTTAACATTCAATTGAATATACACATTAATTAGTTACATGTGGCTTTGCTGCAACATCCGTGGTTTGGATTCTAGTTTTATTTGTTTAGCTCCTTGAACTTGTTCATCTAATCTAAAATTTGATTCTCATAATAATTTTACATAGTAGTTTGGAAGTATTAAAAGTATTAAATCTCATAATCTCATTAAAAGGAAACCAACCAGAAATTACCATATACTTCATATTTTCTATTTTCTGCACTATAGGTTGCATGGAATCTGGATCAGAAGTATAATCACAATTAGATGCAGCTTAGACACATCTCAAAGGCAGTTGGTGCTTGAAAACTACACACAGAAATTGTGAACACAATGCTCACAGCTCAAAGAAAGAATTTCCAATAAAGTTCTAAAATTCTTCTATACTAGCCTTCAATGACTTAAGTCTCCATCTAATTAAAAAATATATTCTGCAAACTAACACATCTTTAACATCTATAACATCTCTAATATGTTATATAAAATTAATAAAATAAAACCACTATTTTTTAATGTTATTATATCAAAATTCAAAAATTCCACCTCCTTTTCATGCATAATACACATTAGCTGTGATGCTTTCAAAAGAGGAAAGAGAATTCAGGTAATCCTTGACTTATAACAGTTCATTTAGTAATTTAATTTAATTTAATGATGGGATTTCTATGCCGCCCTATCTCCCGAAGGACTCAGGGCGGCTCACAGAAATAAAAACAGAAATACAAAATTTAAAAAGCAATTAAACACAAATCTCCAATTACATTAAAAATTAAAACCACCAACAAATCTAAAAGCAATTAAAAACCCCATCAGTCCAGGTTGGCTCATCGAAAAAGCCAAGTCTTTAGGTCGTGATGGAAGGAACAAAGGTCAGGAGCCACCCAAAGCTCCACGGGCAGTTGGTTCCAAAGGGCAGGCGCACCCACAGAGAAGGCCCTCCCCTTGGGAGTTGCCAGCTGACATTGTCTGGCCAACGGCACCCTAAGGAGACCCTGCCTGTGGGAGCACACAGGGTGATGGGAAACCATTGCTGGCAGCAGGTGCTCCCGCAAATAACCCGGACCTAAGCCATAAAGGGCTTTATAGATGATTACCAGAACCTTGAATCTCACCTGGAGGGCAACCAGCAGCCAATGCAGCTCACGCAGGAGGGATCTAATATGGGAGTATCGGGATGCCCCCATCACAACCCGCACGGCCACATTTTGCACCAGTTCAAAGTTAAAACAGCACTGAAAAAATGATTTATGCCCTTTTTCACATTTATGACCATTGCAGCATCCCCATGGTCACGTGATTTAAAATTTGAAAGCTTGGCAATTGGTTCATATTTATAATGGTTGCCATGTTCCAAGGTAATGTGATCCCTTTTTGCAGCCTTTCAACAAGCAAAGTCAATGGGAAATCCAGATTCACTTAACAACCAGGTTATTAACTTAACAACTGCAATGATTTACCTAACAACTGTGGCAAGAAAAGTCATAAAAATGGGGCAAAATTCACTTAACAAATGTTTCACTTAACAACCACATTTGAGCCCAGAATTATGTTGCTAAGTCAAGGACTACCTGCAGTTAAACTGTATTACTTTGACTTTGATTTTTTCACCCAAGGAGCTCAAACTTACTTATGGGCCCTAGAAAGTCTGAATTATATTAAGTTGCATTTGATTTGATCAAAAGCTTTAGGCATAATAATAATTAATTTCAAAATTATAAGAAAAATACTTTGATCATCTTGCCTATGTGCTACTTATTATTAAAAATATGAAATAAAAATAAAGGCTCCATTCTGTCAAGCTCAATTTCTGGTTGATTTAATGGATGTGGATATATTGGTTCTTGCAAGAATATTGAAGTGATTTTATGCTGTGTCTATAAGTTGCATTTTTCCAACTTCACTGGTTAATCTACAACTCTATGATTTCTTGGTGTCATTCTCCCCAAGTCCTAACCAATTCTATGCTTGCTTAGTTATTTTGAGGTCAATTAAGTTTAACTGGGTGTTGCTAGAATGGTATTACATAAAACCAATCGTTTACATGTTCTTTTCAGTTCACTCGCTAACTAGAGACAGTGCTCTCCCACTCTCTATCTACAAAGGATGTTAATGTATATAGGTCAAACACCCACATTTCAACTGTGCTCTTGGATAGCCATAAAACCTCCTTATGATTGATAAAGTAATGGGCATGGACCAAACTAGGATTAATTGATTGATTTTATTTAGTTTATATCCTGCCATAATCCACTGTCTCTTGGCAGAAAACATGAACATAAAAAATATTAAAACACTCACTGTATGATTAAAAATACTAATAAAACAGCAGTTATAAATCCCCAGACTGAAAGACACAATACAAGAATACAAGAAAACGAAAGAGAACTGCAGATGGTGCAGTGCATGAAATGAGTTAGAATACTCCCCAAATTAATTCTATTCTTAACATTTTACTGAAAAGCAACAAGGAGAAGGTTAGCTTGATCTTCACAAGGAGCACTGGCTCTGCCACAGAGTACCTTCTGGTTTAGGGACTCTTTATGTGTTGAAGAAGGGGAGAAAGACTAATAGATCAACTGGAGTAGGCAGTCTGACTGGTACTCAGAAAGGAAATTACTGAAGATCATTTAACTTATTTCTGTTCTTTAATTCTTAAATTAAATTTAGGCAAGAAAAACAAAATGCACAGGTACAATACAGTGGTGGGATTCAAATATTTTTACCACCAGTTCGGTGGTGTGGCTTGGTGGGTGCGCTTTGCACGCGTGCACACACTTTGCATGCACATGCATGCCAAACGTGCATTTTGTTCAGGGCAGAGGCGTTCTAACCAGCCTCCTGCAAGCCTGCATGATCCTGGTTGCTTCAGTGCCACGCAAAGCAGCTGTGCTTCAAATTCAGAGGATAAAGTTGAGTATGGGACCTGGGTGGGCGGGTGGGCCCAACAGCAGAGCAGCAGAGAGAACTGGTTCGGTCTCCACTGCTCATTGCTGCTACTGGCTCAGCAGAACTGGGCAGAGCCAGTAGAACACCACCACTGGTACAATATACAGGTGAAACTCGAAAAATTAGAATATCATGCAAAAGTTCATTTATTTCAGTAATGCAACTTAAAAGGTGAAACTAATATATTAGATAGACTCATTACATGCAAAGCAAGATAGTTCAAACCATGATTTGCCATAATTGTAATAATTATGGCTTACAGCTCATGAAAACCCTAAATCCACAATCTCAGAAAATTAGAATATGACATGCAATCAATAAAACAAGGATTGTACATAGAACAATATTGGATCTCTGAAAAGTATAAGCATGCATATGTACTCAGTACTTGGTTTGGGCCCCTTTTGCAGCAAGTACTGCCTCAATGTGGTGTGGCATGGAAGCTGTCAGCCTGTGGCACTGCTGAGGTGTTATGGAAGACCAGGATGCTTCAATAGCGGCCTTCAGCTCTTCTGCATTGTTCGGTCTCATGTCTCTCATCTTTCTCTTAGCAATGCCCCATAGATTCTCTATGGGGTTCAGGTCAGGTGAGTTTGCTGGCCAATCAAGCACAGTAATCCCACGGTCATTGAACCAGGTTTTGGTGCTTTTGGCAATGTGGGCAGGTGCCAAGTCCTGCTGGAAAATGAAATCAGCATCCCCATAAAGCTCGTCTGCGGAAGGAAGCATGAAGTGCTCCAAAATCTCTTGGTAGATGGTTACGTTGACCCTGGACTTAATGAAGCACAGTGGACCAACACCAGCAGATGACACGGCTGCCCAAATCAACACAGACTGTGGAAACTTCACACTAGACTTCAAGCATCTTGCAGTGTGTGCCTCTCCATTTTTCCTCCAGACTCTGGGTCCTTGGTTTCCAAATGAGATGCAACAGTTGCTCTCATCAGAAAAAAGGACTTTGGACCATTGAGCAACACACCAGGTCTGTTTTTCTTTAGCCCAGGTAAGATGCTTCTGACGACATTTGAAGCCCATGTCCAGGATCCATCTGAGTGTGGTGGCTCTTGATGCACTGATTCCAGCCTCAGTCCACTCCTTGTGAAAGTCCCCAACACTTTTGAATGGCCTTTTCCTGACAATCCTCTCCAGGGTACGGTCATCCCTGCTGCTTGTGCACCTTTTTCTTCCACACTTTTCCCTTCCACATAATTTTCCATTAATGTGCTTTGATATGGCACTTTGGGAACATCCAACTTCTTTTGCAATTACCTTTTGAGGCTTTCCCTCCTTATGGAGGGTGTCAATGATGGTTTTCTGCACAACTGTCAGGTCAGCAGTCTTTCCCATGATTGTGATTCCTACTGAACCAGACTGAGAGACCATTTAAAGGCTCAGGAACTCTTTGCAGGTGTGATGGCTTCATTAGCTGATTAGAGTGGGACACTTTGAGCCTAGAATACTGCACCTTTTCACAATATTCTAATTTTCTGAGATTGTGGATTTGGGGTTTTCATGAGCTGTAAGCCATAATCATCACAATTATGGCAAATCACAGTTTGAACTATCTTGCTTTGCATGTAATGAGTCTATCTCATATATTAGTTTCACCTTTTAAGTTGCATTACTGAAATAAATGAACTTTTGCACAATATTGTAATTTTTCGAGTTTCACCTGTATGTGGTACCTTGCTCAACAGTAGTAACTGTGAGAGGGATCTTGGAGTCCTAGTGGACAACAATTTAATTATAAGCCAGCAGTGTGCATCAGCTGCCAAAAAAGCCAATACATTTCTAGGCTGAATAAACAGAGGGATAGAATCAAGATCACATGAAGTGTTAATACCACTTTATAATGCCTTGGTAAGGCCACACTTGGAATATCACATTCAATTTTGGTTGCCACAATGTAAAAAAGATGTGGGGACTCTAGAAAGAGTGCAGAGACGAGCAACAAAGATGATTAGGGGACTGGAGGCTAAAACATATGAAGAACAGTTGCAGGAACTGGGTATGTCTAGTTTGATGAAAAGAAGGACTAGGGGTGACATTATAGCAGTGTTCTAATATCTCAGGGGCTGCCACAAAAGAAGAGGGAGTCAAGCTATTCTCCAAAGCACCTGAGGGTAGGATAAGAAGCAAAGGTAGAAACTAATCAAGGAGAGAAGCAACTTAGAACTAAGGAGAAATTTTCTGAGAGTTAGAAATGCATCCTAACCTGGGATTCACTTGTTGGGTCTATGATTTTCTGAATTCTCAATCAGCATAACCGTAGTCTGAATACATCTCCTAGCACCAATTTGGAGAAGGCAAATTGCTTATTACTTCTTGAGTGTTCTCAGGGAAGAAATGTATGGTACCTTGACCTAGATTACCATATGTTTCCATTGAGACTATGTCACATGCCAGCAGCTTTTCAGGGCAGGAACGGACAAGCTTTTGCTGATCGGAAACCATATATAATATGGAAAATAATGGGGAAAACAGGATGAGTAGAACAGTTGTACTACATCTCTTTTACAGGCAAAAAAAGGATATTTGGACATTTGAATGTTTTAAAGAAATCAAATTAAGTTTAATTTGGGATTTACTCCAGAATGTTAGATATTTCATACCTCACACTGCTATGAATGTCAGCATTTGTGATTGAAGGAAGCTCTGGCAGATTAAAATAGCTCAGGGACCACTTTCAACTCTAGGGCCTCAAGTTATCTATGCCATCAAAGCATATACATATATACATCAACATTAATATATATTTTTGTCCGGAACAAGGGATTACCACAATATTAGTGAAACAGAATATGATCTATGCTAATGGAAACCCTACACAAAACTGCTTAGTTTTGTGACTTAAATGCAGTCTTTTAAAACTATTTTTCATTTATTTATAAATAAAATAGTCCTGGAAATGTGCATTAAAAATTGAAGCACCAATGGATATTTCCAACTGGAGAGATTATAAAAGTTCTTTGTTTAATCAGGTAACCCTCCAACCAGCCATCAGTTCCCGCCATAAAAAAAAAAATCTTGCTCAATTATTCTGAATATGTTTACTTCTCCCACCTCCAGAAAGCTAACACTCAACTTGAGTATCCATTTTAGGCTTCACTAATAGAATTGCACTTCCAAATTTGTTGCATTGCTGCATAGTGTGGCAAAGTACTTGATTCACAGGTTGACCTATATCAAGGGGATTAATTGGCATCAATAGCAACAGTAACTTTTCCCAACTCCTATTTATTAATTAGTTTACTTACAAGTTAATTTATTTAGAAATTCTACTTTTCATGATAAATATAAATGGAAAACTTACAACATTAACACAACCACAGAAATACCTCAAAGGTGAAAACAAAATAAAACATAGTATCAGAATTTTCACTCACAATAACATATCACATCAGAAGCAGGCTTTGTAACATCCTCAGGGAGGCAATAAAGTCAAAATAGTGACAACCATCATGTAATCAAGACCCTGTTCCTTTTTATACAATATGGTTTGCACAACTGCATGATCATAGCCCATACCTTTACTTTTAAAATTGTTTTCTGTGACTATCCATGCAATTGTAGACCTGAGTAAATAGCAACAGCAATAGCATTTAGATTTATATACTGCTTCATAGTGCTTTACAGCTCTCTCTAAGCGGTTTACATAGTCAGCATGTTGCCCCCAACAATCTGGGTCCTCGGAAGGATGGAAGGCTGAGTCAACTCTGAGCCAGGGAGAATCGAACTGCTGAACTGCTGGCAGCTGGCAGTCAGCAGAATTGGCCTGCAATATTGCATTCTAATCACTGAGCCACCACGGCTTTTCTATATAATGGTAAGACTACTTTACTTCAATAAAATCTTTTCACTATTTTTCCTGGAATCTCCTGGAATCTCCCCTTTCAAAAGAAAAGGCTTTTTTATTCAGCTCTTAGTAAGACTAAAAGAATTATGAAGGTGAAGTTGGGAACCTGGTCACATGGCTGCATTTTGCATATCAATAAATCTACCTCCCTGCTCCATCACAATTAACAAAAAGCCCAGTAGCCAATAGAGAATATTCATAATATATCACAGCAGACATGGTATCATAACATTCTCTCAGATTACATTGTCAATCATAATACCTAGCAAGGGCAAGAAACCTATTTCCTACTGTGGCCTTGTCAGTGTATGGATCCCGAGGAGTATTTATGAGTTGCAGAGGCCAACAACAGCAGAAGATAAAGTCGTGTGTGTACTTAATCAGGTCAAAAGCAGGAGACCTCATTAAATCTCTCTCCTCCTGCCTTTTACTTGTAGGAGTATAGTCTGAGAAGGTCTCCTTAATTAAAAAGTACATCGCCATTATTATTGTAATTAATCCAAGTTAGGGATAATTGTAGTTTTCTGGTTGCTCAGAGTCACCTTTGTTTAAAAATGAACTGGGCAAAAGTTCCTCTCCAGGAACTCTCAACTTCTAAAACTGAACTAAGCTACATCATTAATGGTTGTGAGCTTACCATCCATTTCCTAAAATAATAAAAGGGGAAAAGGAAAAGAAGGAGCATCTGAAGTACCATCTCTAATGATCCATGTTACCAACCAATTAAATCTCTGATAACTTAAACAAAAATAATAGAAGTACATAGCCTTGTTGATTTGAATTTTAGTGGGTAACAAAAAGGAAACTAATAGTTTCCTAATATAATAGCATCAGTGTATTAATGCCAAGCAACCTAAAATTACCAATACAGAAGAATATATCTAGTTTAGGGTTGAAGTGTAGAATCTTACAGCTCTCTAAGCTTGGTTGTTTTCTTGCAGATATTTCATTACCCAGCTAAGTAATATCATCAGTGCTAGAAAGGAGTCACAGCCTAATCAAGGAACTACCAAAAACACTCCCACAAACACTGATAGGGCAAGCCACTTGTATAAAAAGAAAGAGCAAACCACACTCCCTTCTAGCACTGAAGATGTTACCTTGTTGGGTAATGAAACATCTGAAGGAAAACAACCAAGCTCAGAGAGCACCAAGAAGCCCGCAACATAAAATTATTTGATAAAGTAGCATACAAAAAAACAAAGAAAAATAATAATAATGGAATATCAGTATTTAGATCCTGGTTACTTAGTCCTAGGATATTCTTTCTTTCTTTTAAACACCATTTTCTGTACCTCTGATTATTATAGCCATATTAATATGACAACATCAAAATGGGATGAGCTAAGAAACACAACTGCCATATATTGAGTTTGACTACTGAGGCCAATATTATCCATTGAGATAATATCTCCACTTGGGAACTCAAGATGGCACAAACATTCTCCAGTAGCATAATTTTTATTTTCTGCCAGATTCCCATGACAATTGTTTTCTTTCACAGCCCATAAATCAGACAACTTTTTTTTTTTATTGGACTTATATGCATCTCCAAGACTGGAGCTGCTCACAGTTAAAACATACAAATACAATAAATAATTAAAAAGAAATTAAATCACTATAAGGTCCAATAAAACCGAATTAAAAATTAAAACTGTCCCATGCCCCCGGTAAGGTAATCACAGCCCGACTTGGTCAAATAGCCAGGTCTTCAAATCACGGCGGAAGGTGCGGAGGTCAGGGGCCAGACAGAGATCCAGAGGCAGTTGATTCCATAAGTCGGGGGCCGCCAAAGAGTAGGCTTGCCGCCGGGGGACCGCCAGCCGACATTGGCTTGCCAATGGGACCCCGAGGAGCCCCTGCCTGTGTGCCCGTACAGGGTGGTTGGTCCCCGATATCGTAGGAGGTGCTCCCTTAAATATTGTGGACCCATGTCGTGTAGGACTTTGAATGTTAAAACCAAAACTTTGAACCACACCCGGAGCACAACCGGCAACCAATGCAAGCCATGCAGGAGGGGGGTAATATGGGAGAATCGGGTAACTCCCATCACCACCCGTGTTCTGCACCAGCTGTAACCTCCGGATGGTGTGCAAGGGCAGTCCTAAATAGAGAGCGTTGCAGTAGTCGAGTCGCGAGGTAACAAGAGCATGAGTGACTGTACGCAGGGCATCTCGTCCAGAAATGGGCTGCTGGCAAACCAGCCGGACCTGGGCAAAGGCCACCCTGGCGACGGCCCCCACCTGCTCCTCCAACTGGAGCCGCGCGTCCAGGAGGACCTCCAGGTTCCATGCCCTATCCACAGGGGGCAACACCACTCCCCCTATGGTCAACAATGGACACTCTTGACTGGACCGAGATGCCGGTATGTACAGCCACTCAGTCTTGGCCGGGTTGAGCAGAAGCATGTTTCCGTCCATCCAGATCCGTACCGCATCCAGACAGCGAGTCATCACAGAAAGGGCATCACTGATTTGGTTTGGGGTGGAGATGTATAACTGGGTATCATCAGCATACTGGTGATACCTCACCCCAAAACCACGAATGATCTCACCCAGCAGTTTCATGTAGATATTAAATAAAAGGGGGGAGAGGACCGACCCCTGAGGGACCCCACAAGTGAGCACCCTCGGGGCCAACCTCTGTCCCCCTGTCAACACCGACATACCACCTGGAGAGGTAGGAGGAGAGCCACCGAAGAACAGTGCCCCCCACTCCCAGCCCCTCAAGGCATCGCAAAAGGATACCATGGTCGATGGTATCGAAAGCCGCTGAGAGGTCTAATAGGACCAGGACAGAGGAAAAATCCCTGTCCCGGGCCCTCCAGAGATCATCCAGCAGTGCGACCAATGCTGTCTCCATGCTGAAACCAGGCCAGAAGCCTGATTGGCACGGATCTAGGTAGTCTGCTTCATCCAGGAAAAGTGGAAACTGCTGAGCCACCACACTCTCAACAACCTTCGCCAAAAAACGAAGGTTGGAGACTGGACGGAAGTTGTCTAACACAGTCGGGTCCAGGGCAGGCTTCTTCAGTAGGGGCCTCACCACCGCCTCTTTCAAGGCGGGGGGAAAGACACCCTCCTTTAACGAAGCATTGACCACTGCCCGGAGCCAACCGCAGGTGACCTTCCTGGTGGCATAAGCCAGCCAGGAAGGGCACGGGTCCATCAAACATGTGGTGGAACTCAGATGCCGCATAATCCTGTCCACTTCATCCTCGGAAACAGGGTCGAACTCAGCCCAGATCACATCAGCGAGACTACTGGCACCACAATCCTCAGACCACTGCAAGGTGGAGCACAACCCGCCCCGAATCCGCACAATCTTATCCGACAGATATTGACCAAATTCCTCAGCCCTTCCCCGGAGAGGGTCCACCACCTCCCTCGGATGTAAGGGAGGGTTATCTGTGGACGCTATGAGGGTGGAGAGATAAGACCTTCTCGCCACCCCCATAGCTACCAGGTAAGTCCTTATATGGGCTCTTAACTGGGCTCGATCGGCTTGGGAGCTCTCTAAACCCCTCCGACGGCGCTTCATCCCCCGGAGCTCCTCAGTATACCAAGGAGCTACCCGGATCCACGGCGTGTGAGGGGACGATGGGGACAAGCCTGTCGAGGGCAGCCTCAGCAGCCTGCTGCCAAGCAGCCGCCAGGTCCTCGGCAGAGTTGTGGGCAAGGGAAATGGGGAAAAACCCCAGTTCCGCCTGGAACCTTTCAGGGTCCATTAGCCGTCTGGGGCGGAACCATCTAAGTGGCTCCTCATCCCAGCAGTGAGGGGCAGCCTGTTGGAAGACCAGCCGCAGGAGATAGTGGTCAGACCATGGGACGGGCAGTGTTGTACAACTCGCCTGCCCTATATCACTACGCCACTGTTCCGAGACAAAAACCAGGTCGAGAGTGTTTCCCCCCTCGTGAGTCGGGCCTTGAATTAACTGGGTCAGGCCCATGGTCCCCATGGAGTCCATGAATTCCTGGGCCAAACCCGACGCCCCCCCCCAAGGGAAGGCAGATTGAAATCACCCAGGACCATAAGCCCCGGAGATCCACCGCCACCCCGAGAGAACGCCGAGAAACCCAGGCAGGGTTGCTGCCACACAACTGGGGGAAACCCAGCAAACCCACCCGACCACCAGGCCCCCACCTCAGGAGGAGGGTCTCACTTCCGCCATCTCAGGAACAGCGACCTCCCTTGGAATCAGGGTCTCCCGAATAACCACAGCCACTCCACCACCCCTCCCTGAGCCGTGCGGTGCAAAATCCGGAAACCTGGGGGGCATAAATCAACCAGAGGGACTCCTCCCTCTGGGCCCAACCAGGTCTCGGTGATGCAAGCCAGGTCCGCAGCCTCCTCCTCAATCACCTCGCGGAGGAGGGAAGACTTATTAGCCACGGACCTGGCATTAAAATACACCAGCTTGAGCCCAGGGGTCCAACTTTAATCTATTGGAAGATGAATCTATATTAAAAGTGTGTTTTCCCTTTATTTCAGCATCTTCCAAGGCTAGCTTTAAGGCAGGACTGTCAAACTCATGGCCCACGGGCTGGATGTGTCACATTTGGCCATGCCTACGCCTGATACATCATGTGACAACTTGAGTTTGACACCCCTGTTTTAAGGTGTATAAAAATCTGTTAGGCCTTGCCACTCATTATCTTGGACAGAAGTCAAGTGACCAGCAGTAACTTGAAAAGAGGCAATAAGGGAAGAAAAGGGTAGGTAATAGTAATGGGAAATTTCATACCAGTATAATTTTATGCTGACTCAAGGATAGATAGAGAGCTTTGTAATTCTATAATGGGGAAATATGCCCAGAGTGACAGCATCTCCCAGGACATGCAGTTTCAAAAAAGAAGAAAAATAGAGCTAAATTTAATCAAACGCACACTGGTACAGTATTTACTTAGCTAACTCAAAAGAAGTTACTTTATTTAAATTATTTGAAATTGGTTTTCCACTAACAACTGACAGATGAGAGAGAGGAGTTATTTTAGAACATTTTAGGCACCGCCCCCTCCTCAAGCTGTACATAGAGCAGAACCTTTTACACAAGGAAAGGGGGGGGGAAGGAGGGAGGGAAGGAGAGGGAAAGAGAGAGAGAGTTCCTTTAATAATATGCTATTTCAGGCATGTTTTAAAGGCAGCTTGTGATATAGTTTGCAGTAGAAAAGGAAAATTGTTCACAAAAGAAAGGGACACACTTTCCTTTCTATGGAGGTGCATTTATCTGATTATAGCATCTATGCTTTCTGTCAACAGTAAGAAAAATAATCAGTGGTATGTGCTTTATGGCATCTGTCCTGTTCACTAGGATATTAACTCTTTCTGCTTGGTCTCATTGCCCTCAAATGCTCTCTTTTGAGACCAAAGGAAAAGAATGAACAGATTGCAGTGACAGGATGATCAGTTATAGAAACAGATTGGTCTAGTGATCAGTACCAAGCAAGAGGCCCAAATTAGCCCTATCTTTTATATCAGTGTTACAAATATAGGTGTTAGAATTCTTTCTATTTTATAATCACGTTGTCTTGTGAATTGGAAAACCCTAAGGAAGAAATGAAAGCCAAAAGTATATGAGGGGAAAAAGAGTTGATTTTCACCTATTAGTGTGAGCCAATCAGCCTTTTAACTTTTGATACAGCATATCATTTTGCCAATGTGTTTCACAACCGCTTAATTCTTACTGCTTTTGTTACTCAGCTTAAAGCTGCTTGAAGAGACTTCTTGATGGGAGTGCAAAATTTTGACAAGAAAACAGCAGGAATTCTAACAAGGTACAATCAGAATCAAGACCTTGTGTCAAGCTCTTAGCACTGAATTCTCTTAGTGTTGCCTACATTGATAATATAGTGTAGTCACTAAATCTGACATAAAGCATATTAGTTAATTTTAAGGACCCCATTCCAATGACAAAAAATGAACCAGTGTGCATTCTCATGTAGTCATGAAGTTAAACTAGTAGGGCCATGAAGAGGCACTTCAGTTGCACACAACAAAGAATGGCTAAACCAGGATGGTAATGGTCATTTTTATAAATCTTCTAGAGCACGGGTGTCAAACTCAATTTTGTCACATGACATATCATGACATATCACAATGTTTTTTGCCTTTGCGGATCCTGGGTGGGCATGGCCTGCATGTGATGCATCAATTGGGCTGCCAGTTTGACAGGCCTGTTCTAGTGAAATAAAACAGGTTGGGAAACTATCATTCCCAGGATAGAGGGAAGAAGAAGGAATCATAATGATGCAATTAAGATCCATTTAGTTACTCAGTTCCTACCCATTTCAATCCACCATCACCTGCTGCAAAAGAGGAAAAACATTAGCCAGAGAAATGGGATGGTTAGAGAAACTCCAATTTTGTATTGCTTCTCTTGCATTTTATCATACTAATAGGAGAGATAAGAGTTTGGTAATCCTACAGCTGATTATTTGGCCAACTGACTTTTCCTTTTCTTTTTTTGGGGAAAAGGGAGTGTCTGTGGGGGTGTGGTGTTCTCATCAGACATTAAATTCATTTCCTGGACCCAGTTAAGTCTGCAGTAGAAGGAAAATTGATCACTTGGCTTTTTTCATTAATTTTTATCACTTGTATGAAATGCTTAGACAGCATGTCACTCCATATACATAAGCACAATAGCTAAAGAGGACTGGTTTTCTCAATGCCATCCTTTTAGCTCTTGTCAGGTTCCAGTTCATTCACTCTCATTTATCTAAACCAGACTGCCAATCCTTTTTTTACACATATATAGCAGTTTTCAGATGGGAAAGCAGAAAATAAATCACCTGAGGATGCCCTCAAATAAAATGGATTGAATCATCTTCATTATCCTTAACCACCAATCACTTGTCACACAAGCATCTCATTGCCATTAGTCTTTAAAGCCAAGCAGCTTGGGAAGTAGGAATAATTGGTGATCATATATCAACTCTGAGGGAGCACTCTGTGTTAAACATCTGATCTTTCCTGTTTCTGCTTACTTTGTTTCACCTCAGCACTCACAGATGTTGTCAGAAACAAAGTGAAATCATATTCTGAATTTATGTATAGTCATAAAAACCTGTGGAGGATATTGGAGAGCACTCCATAGGTCTTAAGATTCATTCTGGTCTATAGCATTTCCGGGTTGATTTTAGCATTAATATTTATTCAGGATATCATTTAAAGTAAGTCTTTTACCATCTGGCTTCTGATGGAGTTCTCTATCACCTACAGATAAAGATTGTGGTCATGTACACTAAAAGAGCAACAATAGCATATGCAGCTCCATCATTTTAGCCATTTGGGTTCCACTGAATGCTTGAAAAGAACTAATGTTCTTACATGTTTCATATAAATAGATACATTTCATATAAAGAGAGATGCAGAATATTTTCCTTCAGAGCTGTCTTCACCAATTCAGTACACTTCACACATGTTAGATTTCCTGAAGGAACATATGGTGCTGATGGATATAAATCAAATCAATCAGATATATTTCAATTCCACTAACTCTCATCTACTATCAGATCCAGGAATTCTTGAACAAAGTCACCTATGATGCCTGGAATGAAGTCCAAATGCCAGGATGGCCATACATTGAGAAATACCACTTCAAACAACCATTTGGAATGTTAAGGATCTCTCCATACACATTAAATCAGTAGCTCTCAACTGAAAACAACAGAAACAAAAGTAGCAGTTTAAGCATATGCCTATTTTTTCAACTACTAATTTTATATCTGGATTTTCTGAAAAATGGTTGCTGATGTTAAAAATCAGTGCATAAATAATTTCATTGTATGTGTACAAATTAAACTTAATGAACAAATAAATGACTTTATTAAACAGTCATTTTGTGATAAATTCATCAGTACTTGAATGGTCTGCATAGGTCGCTAGCCACTTTAGTTTTGGTTGCCTTAAATTGTTCTTTTGCTTACAGTAGAATCAGCAATGTGGGAGAGTCAGAAGCTATTAAGTCTAGCACATATCTCTAGAGGAGATCTTTTATCTATGGATATTTTACAGATTAAACCAGATTAATTTGAATTATTATCCTATCAGTACACAATATAGAATAAACATGGAGAACATCAGAATCCCTTCAGAGCCAATATCACAAAAGTGAACTAAGTAAGTTGCTTGACATTCACAAGTGGAATAGAAAGTCATTTTAAGCTTAATAAACTGAGCGAGATTTCCTTCTTCCTCAATAATAAAATATATGATAAAATCTGTATCAAAAAAGAGTCAATTCATGGATATAACATAGCTTTATTTGTATTGTGAAATATCCATGGTGCATTAAAGCTGATCTTCAGTTCTTGTTTTCTTCTCTTTAGGTTAATTTTCTCCATTCCCATTACAAATATTTACAGTTGCTTCTGATATATTGTTTCAAACTGAAGAACACGGCAATAGATCTTGATGTCCTATCTCTGTTCTAACTTCTTAAACTACAATGAATTTTAATTGCTTGTTTTGGCCATTTAAAATTACTTTAAAAAATGGAAATATATATTTTATTTTATTTTATTTTTTATTCATATTTATATCCCGCCCTTCTCTGGAGACTCAGGGCGGCTTACAATTTTTGGGATACAACCCAATGCACTCAGCAATAGCCTTCCTTCCATTGTATATGCCTGCTTATTACTAAGCAGCATTTTTACAAAGTCAGCTTATTGTCCCCAACAATCTTGGGTCCTCAATTTACCTACCCCAAGAGGATGGAAGGCTGAGTCAACCTTGAGCCTGGTGGGATTCGAGCCTGCAATAATTACAGGCAGCTGGAACTAAGTGCTAGGCTATTAACAGCCTGAACCACCAAGGCCCTTTTTATCATGTCATAAGGTTACACTTGGCTAAAATGGAGGGGAATTGAAAAAGATGATAAATTAAGCAGAGTCAGAGTCAAATTTTAGTTTAGAAATGTGAGCACCCTCTCTTAATCCACAGAGAAAGTGAATGCAAATTCAGACAGCTACTTTTTGCAAAATTCCAATTGTGCCTACCAAGCTTCCAAAGTGAATTTCTTCAAAATGGACCAATTGGAAGTCTACCTACTGTAGATGAGGAACCACTCAGGAATTAGTTCTCTTAAGCTCATCTGACATGAATGAATGAGATGAGTTTACTAGTTCAAACACAAGAGCTTGGTCAGTTGTTTTCAGTTGTCTGTGAGCTGCTGAGAGGTACACCACCACAAAGCTTTTCACTCTGCCTCTGAAGTTGCCAGCTGTAGTTGCTGCAAAAATATTTTATTCTGATTTCAGAGTACATCAAAGTTCTGGTTTCAGCTGAATACAGGTCTTTAAAATTAGTTGTATTACTGTATGTATTTGAAGCCATTTTTTAGCCTTTTGCAGGTCCATCAAGCAGGATCAAATGATCCTTCATGTTTTCATATTTCCTGCATAAATTTTAGGTACCCTTATTCATTCTGGAATGTTGTCCAATGTCCTGTACCAATGGTATGTAATTTTATAAAAGTTATCTTTTAATTTGTAATATAGTGAAAACTTCAGCCTTTTAATCACATATTTCCCATTGTATATTACAGCCAAAGTTTTAAACCCATTTTATCATACACTCTTTAACTTGTTCTTCTTTCAGCTGAATTCTCAACACAGTGTAAAACTTATATGTTTTAGCAATTACATGTTTATCATTGGCACATAATTCCATTTCAAATAGTATTTTATATTGTTCAATTCTAAATCCCCATTGATATACTTTAAAATCTTTCAACTGTATATATGAGAACCCTTGAAAACTAAAGCCTTTCTCAGTTGTTCAGTTTTGACTTCATCTTATATTCTACAGCTAGTACTTTTTCCCCCACAAACAGCACATAATTTATTAAATTCTGTTTTTTTTTCTGGGTGAGAACATCCAAAATGCCTTCCTTCTTTATTTTTCTTAGCACTGGGTAGAAGGAATAACTCCTGGGGCAGAATGGCTAGGAAGTCCCGTGTGGACAGCGCATAAGTATCAAGAAATTCAGCTTGTTACGTTTTGTAAGTATATTTTATTGAAAAAAGTTCTGCAGATAAGTTTCTATATTATTACCTTCCCAGTTTGTAACATAATATCTCTGCACAGGCCTATTCATTTATCTCCTAACTTTATATTGTAATTAAGAACAATATTGTTGAATTTCAGTATCATATAAAATTCACTACCATATAAAATATAAAAGGAATTGGTTATGTCTAGTCTAGTGAAAAGAAGGCCCAAGGGTGACATGCTCGTAGTCTTCCATTATATGAAGGGCTACCACAAAGAGTGGGTCAACCTATTTTTCAAAGCACCAGAAGCCAGGACAGGAAGCAATGGATGGAAACTAATCAAAGAGAGAAGCAAATTAGAACTAAGCAGAAATTTCCTAACCGTGAGAACAATTAATCAGTGGAACGGCTTGTCTTCAGAAGTTGTGAGTGCTCCATCACTTTTAAAGAAGAGACTGGACAGCCACTTGTCTGGAATGGTATAGGGTCTCCTGCTTGAGCAGTGGGTTGGACTAGAGGACTCCAAGGTCCCTTCCAACTCTGTTATTCTGTTTCTGTCTTCAAAAACTAAACCATACATGTCTGGTGTGGCAACTTCAAGTAAACCTAAAGACTGAGTTAGTAGAAAAATCATAAACTCATTTGCTTGTAAATAAACTCCATTTTGTTCTGTTGAAGCTAAGCACATTTTCAGCTTGAAATGGTTAAAGTGACACCTAATAATAGAAGCTTTCTATTTGTATACATTTTATTTTTTTCAGAAATGTGAATATTTCAGAAATATTACAGAGCCCACCGTAACAACATTGCCAAAAATACATTAACAGTTGTTAACCCAATCCTGTGAAGCTTTTTCTCCAGTAATATTGTACTATTAATTACAGCATACAAAACATTTGCTAGACCAATTCTTGAATACAGCTCATCTGTCTGGAATCCGCACTGCATATCAGACATTAATACAATTGAGAGAGTCCAGAAATATTTCACAAGAAGAGTCCTCCACTCCTCTACTTGCAACAGAATGGCCTATGCCTCCAGAGTCAAAATTTTAGGCTTAGATAACTTAGAACTACGCCATCTTCGGTCTGACCTAAGCGTAGTACATAAAATTATCCATTACAATGTCCTACCCATCAACGACTACTTCAGCTTCAACCTCAACAATACATGAGTACACAATAGATACAAGCTCAGGGTAAACCGCACAAAACTTGATTGAAGGAAAGACTTTAGCAACAGAGTGGTCAATGCCTGGAACACTCTTCCTGACTCTGTGGTTTCTTCTACCAACCCCAAACACTTTAACCTCAGACTATGTACTGTTGACCTCACCCAATTCCTA
Organism: Naja naja; assembly: GCA_009733165.1. NCBI lineage: Eukaryota > Metazoa > Chordata > Lepidosauria > Squamata > Elapidae > Naja > Naja naja. The sequence continues at coordinate 290,096,652 of CM019148.1, forward strand.
AGAGGTTTGTAAGGGGCATGCATAAGCGCACCAACATGCCTACCATTCCTGTCTTAATGTTCCCTTTTATTCGTATCTATTTCATGTATTAATAATCATATTTATACTTATATATTATCAAATGCATGCTTGACAAAAATAAATAAATAAATAAATAAATAAATAAATAAATAAATAAATAAATGTGACTTCCCTAGAATGGCATTTATTTTATATCACACTTGTAAGGAATATAGCTGAAGAAAATATATTATTCTTCATGCTTAAGGGATTTTTTGAAGAGTCTTTTTATTAGGTTAGTAATATCATATGTGAGCATAAATGTATGGTGAAGCAGCAGACTGTAACACAATGCCCAATGTATTTCACATGTACAAATGCTAAAAAAAATCCACTAAATTTGGCTACTGATATCTTACTCATGCAGAAAAGGCCCAATGGTCATTGTCCTTTCAATAAAAAGAACCTTCTGTTTGCCTATTGTTTTCATTATTAGATAAAGTAATATTTTCCACAACAAGGTTTAGCAATCCAAGGAACTAAAAAAATAGAAGCAATATGGAGAATGGGGTTTAAGATTATCTGAAATGAAGTTTCCATACTTGAAAGAGCAGAGAAATCAAGGCTTATTACTGGAACAGGGAAGAGAAATAGGATGAATTGAACAAAGATTACATCAGGTATATATTGTTTGCAGTGGTTGGAAAGAATAAAAAAGGAAACAATTTGTTATTGGTAAGCAAAACTGACAATAACAAGACAGACAATCTGCAAAATTAGGCTCCAACTGGAATTTCAGAACAAATCACTGACTATTTGGGCTCTGCTGTGCCAAATTTCAAAGGAAGAGATGAGACTGCATTTTTAATACCTACCTACCTTTATTTATTTATCACACAGGCTCTGTGCTTCTGCCAAACCACTCAAAACTACTTTTATATAGTTCAAAACGGTAATTCATCCTGATAGAGGCCACACTGTCAAATTCAGTAGAAGAATGCATTATGGTATATGCTTTTTAGACCTTTTTCTGAGGAAAAATCTTGAGCCCTTAATCCTCCCAGAGACTTCTGCGGTTGAACTGAACTTTAAATTCTTCATATTTTGCAAACACAGTTGGTTATACCAGGCTCTTATTATCTTACTGGGAAGAAGATAAATAAAAAACTTAAAAGGACCAGGAAAAACCAGGCTGAACTAATCATGCATTTATAAGCAGCTACCTCTGTATACACATGAATAATATGACTCACAGAATTAAATTAGGACTTTTTATTTCAAAATCTCTTCAAAACAGATTTTCAGTTGCTGCATCCCTTCCTTTTCTCCCTACTGGTAAAGAAGCAGGAACAAAGTCAGATGCATTCAATCCTCCAGAAAAGACTGATATTTAATGGCTTTGCCAACATGGAGATTCTTAGCAACAGCACTTATATACTGCTTCACAGTGCTTTACAGAACTCTCTAAACAGAGTTTAGATTGTTGGGGAAAATATGCTGACTCTGTAAACTGTTTCTGGTGTATGGTATGATACAAGTCAACTAAACATTTTATTGAGAATATGATGGCAATCACTCTGGCTATGTGATGAAATTACTGAAGGCAACAGAATCTAGAGTTAATCATGCAGCCATTAGATGATATATCTGAAGGTTAAGAATTAAAATTCAATTTTATATCCACATACTTAAATAACAATAAAATAATCTGGTTTTGTATAAATTCCATGCAGTCAAGTTGTTCTTGGAGTAAATGTAAAAAATAAATGAGTGTTTCTATTATAGACCTCTCAAATAAAATCATGAAGAACATGTATTCATGACAGCACTTGAATTTCCTACATTATAACATCTTAAATAAAACATGTTTTCAAAATAATACTTGATAGAATAGTAGTTGGAATAATAATAAAAGAAAATACCAATGACTGTGTGATTTGGTAGTTACAAAAGATACTTAGGATAAGGGGAACTCTGTTCTGATTGACAGAAAAATAACCTCATTCATATGATAGGCTTTACCTACAAACCAAATCTAAAGGGATTTATTTACATCTTTATTATAGGGTTTATAACCTTCCCTCCAGTCTCTAGGTAGTTCACAATAAATAAATAATGTGATGAAATGTACATCTCATAAAAACCCCTGATTTCATTCCCAAAGATTGTAATTAAAATAAGCTTAGGTAAAATTAGACTAAAGCAATTAAAAATACAGCCAAGATGCTTTGAATCAGGCAGATTAAGAAACACCCACCCACAAATATCTACCAAAATTAAATGATTTTCAATATTCCTAAAAATAGACAGTGATGGGGCCATTGAGTTCCATAAAGCCTAGACAGCCATCAAGAAGGTCTATCTCTGGGCTCTTCCGTTCTCATCTCTCAACGGAAAGAAATCTGAAGCATCTCCTCTCATCTTAAAAACACAGGACAGATTTGGTGGGGAAAGGGAGGCATATACTTTTTTTTTTTGGCCATGCTGATTGCTTTTGAGCTGGTGCAATTCAGCAGTGAAAAATATGGGGTGGGGAAGTGGGAAATAAAGGTTGGCCTTGGAATAAAACTAGTTGTCAAGAGGGCAAATGAACTGACCTGGCTGGTGGCCAGGACTTTTGTCAGGCAGACAGAGGCAGCATTCTTATTGGCTAAGCTTAGTATGTAGCATTGGAGTTCTAAAGTCTCAGTGGAAGACCCATTCTTCAACTGCTATGAGAAATGTTGCTGATTTGATCCATAACAAGATATAGACAGATACAGAGACAAAGACAGAAATAAGGATATGGAAGAAGAAAGACAGAGGTACACACTGTGATGTTTGAGACTGTGTCACTCTGAGCATTAAGGTTACTGGGAGATTGGTGGCTGGAAAGAAGTATCACTGTTAATGTGCTGGTCTGCTGGAGTGGGCAATTGCTGTTTATATTGAAAAGTGTGAAGCTATCAACTGACGGATCCCCTGTGAAAAGCAAAGAACCAGACAGAGGGATGGGCGTCACCCAGAACCAAAAACAAATGGGGACAGAAGGATGCTACCTGTAGAAGAATGTCTGGAGATATCAGGAAAGCCCCAGATTAGATAGGCTGGAAAGACTTTGTGAAGTTGGTTGGGCTGTGAAAGAGTGACTGGTTCAAAGGCATCCAGCAGCTAAGAGAGATTTAGAACTCAGTCTCTGCTTTCTAAATCACTATACCAAACAGACTCTAAACAATTAGACAAAAGTAAAACAAACAAACAAACAAAAGCCTCCATGATCCCTGAGAAGTCTCTCCCTCTCTCCCTCCCTCCCTCTCCTCCTCTCCCCCTCCCTCACTCATTCCCCCTCCTCTCTCTCTCTCTCTCTGTCACATACACACACACACACACACATCCAGCTATCAAGAGTCATACTGTGACTCTGAAATTATGATTTTACTATTCTTTTTTCTTCTTTTTAAGAAAGGTCATACAATCTTTTCCACAGGGGTGGACTTCAAAAATTGAGCAAGGGGTTCTCTACCCAGTTGCTGGGTGGGCATAGCCATGGTGGGCATGGCCTAGTCAGCCTCCTGCACCATGGTGGTGGAGGGGTTTTTGCCCTCCCCGGGCTCTGGAGGCTTTCTTTGAACCTCCAGGAGGGCAAAAACAACCTCCCGGGGCTCCGGAGGCTCTCTGGAAGCTGGAAAGGGCCCATTTCTGGCCTTCCTAAACTTGTGGGAGGATTTTTTTTACCCTCCCTGAGCCTCTATGCATGCCCTGCACTTACCTGCATCCAAAATGGGCCATGTGGGGAATCTTGGGTGGAGTGGGCCAGCCAGGAGTGGGATTTGGGGGTTCTCCAACCTGTGCAGAATCTTAGCTAGGGTTTTCCCAAACCTCTGTGAACTCCCAGCAGCCCACCCTTGCTTTTCCAAAGTTAGAAATATCTTCAAACAACTATTTAAGTCTTTAGTTCACACTAAAATGAACGTAGTTTAAGGTTTTAGAATTGGATTAAGAATTGAATTAATAGTTTCATTACTGACTCATGAAAAAATTGAACCATGCTTTGAAAATTAACTCATTTTAAAATTTTCAAATAAGTTTTTTAGAACACTACAAGAGTTTATTTTAGCTTCTTTGATTACTATTTAGGTATCAAATGCAATCTTTCAGTTACTCTGAGAAAGTCATTTTTTAATTAAGCTGTTCATTGCAAGGAAATATGTTGACTGAGCTGGCCATACAATAGTAGTCACTAAAAGTGCTAACAGAGTCATTTTTATACACACAAACTGAAGGATGAGTAATGAGTAATGTGAAATCTTAATTTTCATTATTCATGAAATCTTAATCAATAGTTAAATGAAAATTAAGATTTCACATTACTCATTTTAGTTTGTGCGTATAAAATTGCTACTAATTCTGTTAGCACTTTTAGTGACTACTTTCGTATGGCCAGCTCAGTCAACTTATTTCCTTGTAATGAACTCACATTTATGTTTTTCTTCTTTCTGTTTCTAATTGAACCAGAAGATTGAATTATCAAATCTTGTAATCACCATGGTGATAATTATATAAGAAAAATACAGTAATTGAAATCATAAATGTATTAAAACTGCAGTGAAATGTACTTATCTACCCTGATTTCCTACAGGTATATTTCAAACCAAATTGGTCTATATCTTAAATGTTACTGGCAAATCAATCAGAACAGAATTTGCAGCTGGAAGCCTACATGTGTAGGAAACAATCAGGGGTGGGATTCTACAGGTTCAGACCGGTTCTATAGATCCGGTTGTTATGATTCTGCACAGTTCAGAGAACCGACAAATCATGTCCCTGGCTGGTCCCACTCCTCTCTGCCCACCCCTCCCCTCCCCACCCAGTCAGTCCTTATCATGCATGTACAACATTGTGCACATGCCCAACATTTCTGGCTACATTCTTCCCTGCCTAGTCACTCTTTAAGGTATTTCTTTTTACCCCCTCCCAACGATTCCCCTGACTTACTTACTGTTTCACCCAGAAGGCTTCCCTGAGGCCCAGGAAGGCAAAAAATGGACGGGGGGACTGCAAAGGAGGAGGAGGAGGAGAAAGAGGAGGAGGAGGAGGAGGAGGAGGAGGAGGAGGAGGAGGAGGAGGAGGAGGAGGAGAAGAAGAAGAAGAAGAAGAAGAAGAAGAAGAAGAAGAAGAAGAAGAAGAAGAAGAAGAAATGCCCACCCAGTCACATGGCCATGCCCACCTAGCCACACCCACCTAGCCACGCCCACAGAACCAGTTGTTACAAAATTTGAATCCCACCCCTGGAAGAGAGATTTTGCATCTTTAAAAAAATCCTGCTTTATTAATTTTTCTTTTTAAAAAACCAAATGACAGGATTTACTTCTACTGCAGTGAAGGTGTTCATGAGATGTAAGGTAGCTTAAGTTAATTGGCACTTTCACATTCAAAATTTACTACACAGCATTAGTAATAAAGCACCATCTTTCCCACACAACCATGCATCACAGTATAAAACAATGCATCACTATGCCAAAAGTATCTATTATGTGTTGGCTTCTGTCATACTGATTTATCAGAATACTTTTTTAAACTCTAAAAAAGACTAAAAGCATAAAGAGTTCTTTTGAACCTTCTTCTTCACAAAGTAGAGTTAAGTACCCACATTGGTATTCCATTTTCCCCCCTCTCAATATTTTGCTACAGAAGAAATGTTCTGGTAGTCAGAATGGCAATCTCATTTATTGCAAAGGACAATACAATAGGATGAAAATGTGAGGTAGCCAGAAATTAGTTCTGTGCATAGATTAAAACAATGAACACATTAAAGTTGACCCAAATTAATTTGCTCACTTGAATTCCATCAAATATATTTAACATCCAAAATCAATATGCAAGTAACTCTAGAAGATAAAACCCTCATACATTTTGTAAACATAACAACAAATCAGCAATAAACATTTTAAATATATATTTTTGTACTAAGTTACCTGTGCATATACTGTATATGTATATATCCATTCAATATAAAAAAGCTGAGTGTTTCATTATAAAGCTTTTGTCTCATGTAGCAAAATTAGAAATAGAAAAATATTTTTTCTGAACATTATCAATATTAATGAATTATTTATAAACTATATGTTGTGAAAATTGAACATGTGAATTTGTCCAACAAAGTTATTCATCAGAATTGAGAATATATTGCTCAGTATAATTTGGAAGCTATATTCAGAGCATTATATACAGTCTTGGGTTACAGTCCAATCAAACACAATGTCCAAACCAAAGAGACATTTAGAGAGAGCAAAAAGTTTCATTCTCCCACAGCCAAATTTAAGCTAAATCTCAAATAGATATGTTTCAATTGGAATTTTATCAGATGAAGTATAACAAATTTCATAGAAATTGACACAGAAGATTTTAAGACAGCATCCTTTAAATCTGAGCATTGACATTAAAAACCCAATTATTTGTCCCAAATTATCTTGGTCAGGACTTAGCTTATCCAATGCATATTTTTAGTATTCATACCACAGTCAGAATATTATTCTAGCACATTTCATACAAAGCAGTTTAAGAACACCCATTTAATTCTCTTTTATGGCTGTATATAATGCAAACTTAAATTATAAAATTTATCCAGTCTTTCGCCTTTCAGTCTACATTCTACAACATTTCTCTTTACCTAAAATGTTGTACCCAGCCATATTATATTTTAATTTGACAGCTGAAATTAGTTTCCAGTGATGTAAAAATCCCATGTCCAATATTAAAACTCAGCAGAGTACAAACTCATTGGACTTTATTTATTTATTTATTTATTTATTTATTTATTTATTTATTTTATTGGACTTATATGCCGCCCCATCTCCGAAGACTCAGGGCGGCTCACAGCTAAAACATACAAATACAATAAATAATTAAAAAGAATTAAACAAATATAAAGTCCAATAAGGCCAAATTAAAATAATTTAAAACTATCCCATACCCCCCATGAGGTAGTCACAGCCCGGTTTGGTCAAATAGCCAGGTCTTCAAATCGCGGTGGAAGGTGCGGAGGTCAGGGGCCAGATGGAGGTCTAGAGGCAGCTGGTTCCATAAGTCGGGGACCGCCACAGAGTAGGCTCGCCACCGGGGGACCACCAGCCGACATTGGCTTGCCGATGGGACCCCGAGGAGCCCCTGCCTGTGTGCCCGTACAGGGCGGTTGGCACCCAATATCGGCAGGAGATGCTCTCTTAAATATTGTGGACCCATGTCGTGTAGGACTTTGAATGTTAAAGCCAAAACCTTGAATCTCACCCGGAGTGCAACCGGCAACCAATGCAGGTCACGCAGGAGGGGGGTAATATGGGAGAATCGGGTAACTCCCATCACCACCCGCACGGCCGCATTCTGCATCAGCTGCAATCTCCGGATGGTATGCAAGGGCAGTCCTAAATAGAGAGCGTTGCAGTAGTCGAGTAGCGAAGTAACAAGGGCATGAGTAACTGTACGCAGGGCATCTCGGTCCAGAAACGGGTGAAGCTGGTGAACCAGCTGGACCTGGGCAAAGGCCACCCTGGCGACGGCCCCTACCTGCTCCTCCAACTGGAGCCGCATGTCCAGGAGGACCCCCAGGTTCCATGCCCTATCCACAGGGGGCAACACCACTCCCCCTATGGTCAACGATGGACACTCTTGACTTGACCGAGATGCCGGTATGTACAGCCACTCAGTCTTGGCCGGGTTGAGCCGAAGCATGTTTCCGTCCATCCAGATCCGTACCGCATCCAGACAGCGAGTCATCACGGAGAGGGCATCACTGATTTGGTTTGGGGTGGAGATGTATAACTGGGTATCATCAGCATACTGGTGATACCTCACCCCAAAACCACGAATGATCTCACCCAGCGGTTTCATGTAGATATTAAATAAAAGGGGGAAGAGGACCGACCCGAGGGACCCCACAAGTGAGCCCTCGGGCCGACCTCTGTCCCCCTGTCAACACTGATTGCAACCGCCCGGAGAGGTAGGAGTAGAGCCACTGAAAAACAGTGCCCCCCACTCCCGGCCCCTCGAGGCGTTGCAAAAGGATACCATGGTCGATGGTATCGAAAGCCGCTGAGAGGTCTAATAGGACCAGGACAGAGGAAAAACCCCTGTCCCAGGCCCTCCAGAGATCATCCATCGGTGCGACCAATGCCGTCTCCGTGCTGACAGCAGGCCGGAAGCCCGATTGGTATGGATCTAGGTAGTCTTCATCATCATTGTAATGCTTGACATCTCACACTGATTCTTGATGGTGGATGTTATAACAGCAAAACTTGAAATCCAGGAAAGCTTTTGCTCTTAAATCTTGAAATGCATTTGGTGGAATATCTGAATACAGAAAACTATATAATTCAGTATACCTGCATTTACTAATAACATTTTGCAGTGATCTAATAAATGTGAAAGATAGAAGTTGTTTTCGTGACATTTCAAAATTAAGAACCGACCCCACTGCTGACTTCTGAAGAACAAAAGGCCACAATTTACATTCTCTATTATACAATATAATTTTGGTTTCTCAGTTCTAGATTAATCCATTTTCCTTTAGCACTGGAAAGGCTAATTGAAAATGTCAGCTGTTTTTATTGTTTGTAATAACAAACACATTAGACAATATTTTGTTGGAGTACAGCAATCTATCATTTTTCTATATTGCAATTGTTAATAGTTTTATTTGCCATCCCACACCAAACTTGTTTACCAGGTTTTTTTTTTAAAGCCAGGTAGTCTGTATGTTATATTCCATTTTGAAATATTAACCATGGGACAAGTTCCAAGAGAAAATTTCACTGTTACTACATAAATAAAGACATCACTAAGATTATCTTTCCTCCACAGGGGTATGATAAGATATGAAAAACAACCAAGTGTATTTAATCCCTCAGAGGTGAATTTACCTTCATGATAAGCACATTGCCTGAAGTACCTTCATTACCATCAAGATAGAAGAACATAAAGATTTCAGTTTTAAAACCACATAAAAGGTGACAGATATTTTAAATCAACCTTAACAGATAACTGGTCTTCATAATCCAGCCGTGGTTTATCATCTGACCTCAGATGGGCAAAGCCCATTGAAATGGGGTTAAAATAGATTGTGATCTGATAACATAGAAACTTTAGTTTTAGAAAATATTGCTATATCATTTCCTCAGCAGGTTGACTTATCAGCCCAGATGGGAAGCACAGTTGGGTTTAGTTAATGCTTTTATTCCTCCCTTCCATTCAGTCATGTCCATTTCTTGGAGACTGCCTGGACAAATGCTTACCGTTTCCTTGCAGTTTTTTTGGCAAGGTTTTTCAGAAGTGGTTTGCTATTGCCTTTCTCTCTACTGAGAGAAAGTGACCAGACAAGAATAATACAGCAGACCTTGGGTTCATGGTCTCCTGATTTCTAGCCTGTTGTCTAAACCATCATACCACTTTTATTTGTTGCTTAGACCCTTAAGATTCATTACAAAGAAAGCTGCACAACATTTCTTGTAATCACCAGTCACTAAAAATGATCTGAAAGTTTCTATATCTTTGCCACCTCTTTGCCATTTGGCCAACACAACTGATGAGTATTATGAGATTTGTAGTTCAATGAATGGTTTGAACTGAAACATATCCTCACCTGGGTGTGGAAATACACTGCAATTGCATTTCAATTAATGGCTACTTGGAAGAGAACACTTCCTGATTTCTAGGAAGAAAAATCACAACAAGGTAAAGATAAGACATCATCCATCATTCAGAGCAGAAACAGTCTCTGTTCTCTTGGCCTTCCCAATCTTTGCAGGAAGACTAATCTGGATATTTAATTGTTTAATAAATGCAGATCTGCCCCTATTCCTCAGAGCAAGTACTAATAAGATTTGTTGGATGCTGTGAAAACAGAAGAAAATATTTATTCAAGTTGTTTAAAGATACTGATAAAAGAACTTTGCAGGTCAGGGGTGTCAAACTGGCATCATGTGGACTGGATGAGTCAATCACAGGCCATGCCCACCCCAGTTCCACAAAGGGAAAAACATTGTGATATGTCCCATGAGAGCAACTTGATGCAGCATGTTTGACACCCATGTTCTAAGTCATGGAGAAAAATTTGAATTTGTTCTTTCATTTGTTCATTAAACTGAATATCCCCCAAACATACAAACATTTAATAAAAAGGATTATTTTTAAAAATATATATTATTTTATCATAAAAAATAAAACATAAAACATAAGTAAAACAATCAAACAAAAGAAAACAAAACCCAAACAACAGCAAAAAAGAAAAAAATAATGAACAAAAAAGGAGGAAAAAGTGGTCAATTAAATTTAACATTTAACATGTAAGATCCACCCTGACTGGGTACTGAAAGAAAAGAAAAAGCAATAAGATGATGACAGCTGCGAGAATTGTAATTGCCCAACACTGGAAAGAAAAAAAAAGATGCCGATTATTGTAGAATGGATTATGAAATTGACTGAATTAGCAGAGATGGTGAAATTAACTGCTTTGATAATGGACTAGACAGCTTTATAAGAGACTGGAAACCGTTTGTGGACTTTCTACAGCTAAATATAATAACAAATGATTAATGGAGGGATTTGAACATTAATGTTTACCTCAACCTGTTGACTGCTTTTTCATATATATATATGTATGTGTGTGTGTGCATGTGCATGTGCATGTGTGTATGAGAGAGAGAGAGACAGAGACAGAGACAGAGACAGAGACAGATAAGGAGAAACTCTACTCTGTTGACCTTTTACAAGACTGTGAAGACCTGATTTTCTTTCTCCTGGTATTAGAGTTGAGATATTACTGTGTAAGATCTGACATGGGTGCATGTGTCCATCATGCTTGCTTTCCATTTAGCCTCATGCAGCCTTTTCATTGAGCCTCATGCTAACAATTTTAGTTGTTTTGTTGCTTGTTCATCTCAATGTAATTTCTCTGTTTTTGTTTGTTGGATAACCATTGTTTCATGGATGGACAACCATATAAATTGGATTAACAAACAAAATAAATAAATAAAGTCAGGGTTCTATAAAATATCAGAAATCCTGTTTGTACTTAAGTCTACGGCTGAGAATGCCAAAAATGCCCCCAGTCAAAGCTTTAAACAGCTCCTCTTTTATATTAAGTAATAAAATAATAATAAATGGTATTGTGTGAACCGATATCTCTGCAGTATTGTAACATTTAATGTCACAGAAGGGAAGGAAATGATTAAATATTTATGCAGTAATCACATTCATTATATGTCATTATGGTCATTTTATTAAGTTTAAATTAAAATGAATTTGAATCAGAATTAGTTTTTGTCCTGGTCCACTCCCTTTTTGGAGTAGGTCCTCTGCCACACACTCCAAGGACAAGGGGCATCCCTGGCCTGTAAGCAGCAGATGTCTTCTGGCCTTAAAACCTTATTCAAACCCTATGAGTGAAAATATGACGCCTGGAGAACTGTAGTTTAATAAATGCTGGGGGTTTGAAAAAAAATGAGACAGGTGTTAACAAGTAAAAGAAGAAAAGAACAAGAAGAACCTGAGAAGTAATGTGTGCATTAATGAATATTCATCTTTTAATTTATTATCATGTTTATAGCCAAAACTGCAGAGCAAATTATATTCTGCATCAAATCCAAAGGGGAGTTTCATTTGCACTGTTTGGAAATGTGCCAGAAGGAACCACATTCAAAAGAGAAAGACTGCAAAGAGGATGTTTAATGCTTAATGTGCTGGAGACAAAATGCTTATCGTGGCCTGGGGGGGTAGGGTGAAAGGAGCAGCAAAAAAATACTGATTCATATAATACTAATGTATTACAAATCACAGTTATTTCAGTGAAATGCAGTGCTATGGAAATAAGAGCGAGAAGAAAAATAGTATCAAGTTCACGGTCCTCAAAGCTTCAATTAAACGTAAACCATGGTTCATTCCAACTCCTAGGAGCTTGACTTCAACTCCTGCTTGGCTCTTCAGGACCAGCTATAATAGGGGTACCAAACTTGTGTCATCACGGCAGTGTCACATGATGTATCAGGACTTTTTCCCCTTTGCTAAACCAGGCAGGGGCATGGCCAGCACATGAAGCATCTGGCATATGGGTTGCAAGTTTGACAGTTCTGAGATATAACATACATAGTCTACCAAACAGAAACTGACTGAAACTGATTGATCAGTGCAACCCCTTAAGAATTCTTAGCAAATCAAAATTTCTTTGGACAGTTCAAGTGAAGAAGCAAGCATTGCATAAGGAAATAATGACCAAGGTTGAGTTAGCAAAGTGACTGGTGAATATTTTGGTAGAAACTAAGCAAATTTATTAAACCATCTTGCTAACATAGGTAGTCCTCAAGGTATGACCACTGTTTAACAACTGTTTGAAGTTACAAATACATCCCAAAAGTGTGTTTACAACAGAGGTTCAAAACCAACCACAAGCCTCTGCAGTCATGGATTAAGTCAACCAAAGTAGCAGCCATTTCTAAAACTGTTATTTTATGACAGTTTTGACTTATAGTCCTAATGGGTAAGCTCTATTAGGGTCATATCTTGAAGACTAGCTGTACATATAACTGGATGATTGCCAGATAACAGAAATTGTAGGGCTATCAGATCTAGAATGAAAAATTTTAGATGATCACTAGATGGCAGCAAAGAATTACAATAACCGTTAACTCTCTGCTTGGGGAGTTTCCGGCTTCCCTCGCCCACAACTCGACTGAGGCCCTGGTGGAAGCCTGGAATAGTGCAGCCACTGGGGCCATAGATCGGGTTGTGCCTATGCGGACTCTCTCTGCTCATGGACCCCGGAGATCTCCTTGGTTTACTGAGGAACTCCGGGGGATGAAATGGCAGAAGAGACGCCTAGAGCGTCGCTGGAAGAAAAGTCGGGCTGAATCTGACCGGACACTGTTACGACATCATATTGACGCCTATCTAGTGGCGATGAGGGTGGCACAACGTTTATATTGGGCCAGGCTTATCGCGTCTGCAGATTGTTGCCTGGCCACCTTGTTTAGGGTGACACGCTCCCTCTTAAGATCTGAGGAGGCAGAGGAACCCTGCAGGGCAGGGCCGAGGAATTTGTTCAGTTTTGGGCAGATAAAGTCACTCAGATCTGGTCGGACTTGGACTCTGGCTGGGCAGAGTCCACTGAGATGGTAGGGGCAGGTCTTAGTCCGGTTATCTGGGATGAGTTTGTTCCTGTTGGCCCTGAGGATGTGGACAAGGCCCTGGGAGCAGTGAATGCTACCACCTGTTTATTGGACCCTTGTCCCTCCTGGCTTGTTTCAGCAGGCCGGGAGATGACATGTAGCTGGCTCCAGGAGATTATAAATGCTTCTTTGGGTGAGGGGTATGTTCCGCATGCCTTGAAAGAGGCTGTGGTTAGGCCCCTCCTCAAGAAGCCTTCCCTGGACCCGGCTGTGTTAAATAACTTTTGTCCTGTCTCCAACCTTCCCTTTTTGGGGAAGGTTGTTGAGAAGGTGGTGGCGCTCCAGCTCCTTTGTGCCTTGAATGAAGCGAATTATCTGGATCCTTTGCAGTCTGGTTTCAGGCCCAGGTACAGCACGGAGATGGCCTTGATCGCACTAGTGGATGATCTCTGGCGGGCCCGGGATGGGGGGGTCTTCCTCCATTCTGGTGCTTCTTGACCTCTCAGTGGCTTTCGATACCATCGATCATGGTATCCTTCTGAGCCGGCTCAGGGGGTTGGGAGTGGGGGGCACTGTTTTACAGTGGTTCCCCTCCTATCTGTCTGACCGGACTCAGTTGGTGTTGGTGGGGGGGCAGAGATCGAGCCCTAGGGCTCTGCCATGCGGGGCTCCATCTTCTCCCCCCTCCTCTTTAATATCTACATGAAACCGCTGGGTGAGATCATCCGTCGACATGGGGTTGGGTATCACCAGTACGCTGATGATACCCAGTTGTACATTTCTGCTCCAGGTCAATCAAGTGAGGCCGTTGAGGTGATGTCCCAGTGCCTGGAGGATGTGAGGATCTGGATGGGGACTAATCAGCTCAGACTCAACCCTGACAAGACCGAGTGGCTATGGGTTTTGCCCCCTCAGGGTTCAGTTGATTATCCAACTTTAGTACTGGGGGGAGAGAAATTGCTCCCCTCAGAACGAGTTCGCAACTTGGGAGTCCTTCTGGATCCACAGCTACAATTTGACCACCATCTTACGGCTGTGACCAGAGGGACTTTTGCACAGGTTCACCTGTTACGCCAGTTGCGACACTTCTTGGACCGTGGGGCTCTTCACATGGTTGCTCATGCCCTTATCACTTCTCGATTGGACTACTGCAATGCGCTCTACATGGGGCTGCCCTTGAAGAGCACTCAGAGACTTTAGCTGGTGCAAAATGCAGCCGCGCAAGTGATTATGGGTGCACCTAGATGTGCCCATATAACATCTATCCTCCGCGAGCTGTACTGGTTACCAGTGGTCTTCCAGGTGCAATTCAAGGTGCTAGTGACAACTTTTAAAGCCCTTCATGGCTTAGGAGCGGGATACCTGTGAGACCGCCTTCTGTGACCTTATGCCTCCCAGCGCCCAGTTAGATCTCACAGGGAGGGCTTGCTCCGGATACCATCGGCCAGGCAATGTCGGCTGGTGGGTCCACGGGGTAGGGCCTTCTCTGTAGCGGTGCCGTCCCTCTGGAATATGCTCCCCGCAGAGATTAGAACCATCCCAAATCTACTTGCCTTCCGCAAAGCCGTTAAGACCTGGCTTTGTCGGAGGGCATGGTATTGAGATCTTGAGATTTTGCTTTTCCCCCGTGTATATTTTGGATTGGTATGAATGAGTTTCTTGTTTTTATATTGTATAGAAATTGTTTTTATCCTTTTATGCGCTCGAGTTCCCCTTTGGGGGAAGTGAGGCGGGATATAAATCTAATAAATAAATACTAAAAATAAATAAATAAATATCTAGTGGTTGTATGTATATATTTTCACAGCCTAAATCTGATGGCCCTAAGTCACTTGTTTGAAAGCTAAGCTAATGATGAAATAATTACACAAACTGCTACAACCCAGATTTGCTCATTTGGCCAATCTATCATTATGACATTTTAAATGTGTGAATTGGCTCTAACAAGGAAACAAAGTATCTACAGCTGTGTTTTCTTACCATTCTTAATAGAATAGCATGGATTCCTCCATATTATCTAATATTACATTATTAACTTTTTGAATGGCAGATGTATTTCTTATGTGAGATCAAAAGACTGAAAGCACATTGTTAACATTATTTGAAATAATTATTAAAATAAATTGAAGTTTTTATTCCCTGTTAACACTGAAGCTGTGTACACATACCATAATGCAGAATTATCAGTTGACTCATTAATCTGCCTATATTACTATTTTGAAAAGTTCCATTGTTCAGAAGACTGGAACTAAATTAATAGCTTTAGGATTTTGACGTATCTCTTCCGTATTTCCCAGAAACAAAAGCAAATATCATACATTAGCACTTATAATCAGACTTTGATTGTCACAGATCATGAGTCTCATTGCTTTGGTAGCATTGATTCACAGCTCTCTCCCTTTGCCCAAAAATTATTAGAAATGAAGAGAGAGACATAATTATAAGGTGAAGATGAACGGCCTAATCTTCTGCCTTGAGTCACCTCATTTTTCTGCATTATTCATATTTCTTCAGCAAATGCAAGCTTGAATGCCAATGTCTGTGTTGCTTTACTGACTTTCTCCTGCCACCATATTTCTTTCCAAAGAGAGATCACCAGTGAGCACCTATTCTTTAGCTTATGATTTAAGAGCCTGCAACATCCATCACCAGCTTTCATTTATTATCATCATTTTCTCTGTTTAAGAACTACAGCTCTCAAAGGAACTGGAGATGCTGGGTGCCATAATTGGAATGATTCTTGCAAGATTCTCAATAAAGATTTTGGCCATGTTCAGGTTCATAGTAGCTTTTAAAAGCAATGATTTCCAGCCGCATGCTTTTTCATATACAAATTGCATATCAACATTTCTTAAATGATTTTGGTATAAAATGTTTCCTAACATATACAGATATTTCCATCTCAATGTGTTAATTTTTATAGCTATTTCCCAAATATATGGTTTTCTATACACAATTTTGACTGGAGAAGGGAATCACAACTGAGAAAACTGCAGATACAGTCACAAATTAAGCTGTACAGGAAATGTAAATGGACAGAGTTTCCATTAAAATAAAAAACTCAAATAAGTTGTTCTACATTTCTATTATTCTGTTTTTTTCACTATTCCTAAGAAATCATATGTAAAATGCCCTTCCTTCCCTGAATATCAGTTTAACCATTTTCTCAAAATAAAAACTAGTCAAAAAAGACCTCCCAAGTTATGAACCAAAACTTTTGGTGAAATGCAAACCATATTCCCAGGGCAGTTCTTGGTGGATTGGCCAGATGTTTCCTGACAAGGAGCAACTTCATTTTGGGAAAATGTGCTCCTTACAGCCTCCAGATACCTATTCAGAACCTCCATGACATCTCTTGCTTGGCCTATAATGACAATGTACAGCTGGGTGTCATTTGCATATTGATGAATCTTTACAGAAAATCATTGGGTGATTTCTCCCAATGGTTTCATGTTTGATGTTAAATAACAGGAGGAAAATTACAAGAGCTCCCAAGGATTTGATTATTCCTCCTCTGAGGGCAGCAACTTGAAATGCTTGCTCAGACAGGAATAGAATTAATGAAGGACAGTGCAATTCCAACTACAAACCATTTCATAGAGTTAGCAAATATAGCTGGATCCCTAGAGGGCTTCTTTACCCATGAGAGGGCATGGCCACCATCTCCTTCTGGGCAGATGGCACTGTTCTCTCCCTCAATGAAGCATCAATAATCTCACAGATCTCTTCATGTCCAGTCTGGAACTAAAAAGATATCATTCAGACAACTGATAGCCCTATCCTTTACATCACGCTCAGCAAGCTCAAAAGTATCCCAGATTTCCACAAAGATATTGTCTCACTTCTCACCATCACTTTCCTTCTAACTGATATCCAAATTAGTTTTAACCATCAAGAAATTTGCAGATTTATCCACTGCATCTGTAGGAGCCTTGTACCATTCATCTCTGCCTAAAAGGGTTCTGATTACTCTAAAAAGGCAGGAAACATTAGGCAGGAATCAATATATGCAACTGGAGATGAATTGGTGTTTTGTCATTCATATTGCCTCTTGTAGATTTGATCTGAGCTCTTAGTAGTGCTTGGTTAAGTCCGTTTGAAGGGGAAGGTTGTGTTGTGATGGTGTAAAAAATGTTTTTCTTTAAAAATATATTCTCTTTGCACCTTTTGTGGTATACCTCCATATTCCTTTCCAAGAATGCCCAGGCATATTTCTCCTGCAAACAGGAGATGGAGACATATCTGTTCCACAATTGTTCCAGCAACTAACATTTGGAAGTATGCTATTCCTAGTACGAAGGAAACATTGAGTCTTCAAAACTAAAAGCCCCTGTTAGATTTGTTTCCCATCTATTTATCTAGTCTGCTTTTAAAGCTATATTTTACCTTACCATGATATGTGGAAATAAATGTCCCAGATTAGTTAACTCTAAAAAATATTTGTGTCTGTTTTGAATTTTTTCCCCAAATAGGCTTCAGTGGATGGCTTTTAAGCCTAGTTATGAGAAAAGGTTAAAAACTTCCTCCTGTTACTTTCTTTATGCCATGCACAATTTTATGCACATTAATGAAGTCCACCTCAATAATTACAAGCTAGAGTCCAAAACCTTTTAATCTTTTCTTTTAGGGTGGTCCACTGATAATTTTGATTGCCTTTCCAATACATTATTCAGTTCCATTATATCAATTTTCAGGTGGAATTTTCCAGGTGAGGACATACAATTATAGCATATTTATTTTCAATTCCTTTCTTAATTATCCTCTCATGGAGTGGGTCCTTTTTGTTTTTTAACAACTGTCATACATTGAGTCAGTATCTTCACTGAGATATCCTAATAATTCGAGATCTTTCTCCTGGTTAGTTATAGTTACTTTTAGACTCCATCAGTGTATATGAGAAGTTAGAGGTGGAGTATGTAATTTTACTGTTAAATTGTATTTGTCATTTGGATGATCTAATGATATCTACAAACATGGCCAGCTGGCTACCAAGGTAACTTATGAGCCAGTTAAAAAGCACTTATCCCAACACAGACAACTGAGGATTCCATTTCTTATTTCCCTTCATTGAGCAAATTGCCCATTTATTTTAATCAGCAGTCCACAAAAAGGATAGGCCTGTTATCCAATGTCTTCTAGGTTTATTCAAAAGCTTTTGATGCTGAAAAAGCTTTTGATGTCAAAGGCTGTTTGAGAACCCAGTTATACATTGAATTACCTTTCTTTACATTTCTATTAACACTCTTCAAAAACCCAAATATTTGGTAGGCTTAATTAAGCTTTGGAAAATTCTATTCTATTGTAATTCAACAAGAGTTGTTCTTTTATATACCAAGTTATATCTATCAAATTACCTGTAACAGATGTTAGCTGATTAGTCTATTACCTTCCTAGTTGAAACTAGGTACATTTCTTTTTTTAAAAAAATGATGTCATGTTGGCTAACTTCAAGTTGCATGGCTTGAGACTGATCTGAATAACGTATTTTTGGTAGTGGAGCAGCTTTTCCCCACGAGTTCTTAAAATGCTCTTATTGGATGCCATCAGAATTAAATTGATCAAGAAATGTCCAATAATACCCACTTTACTTGTTCTATAGAAACCTAAGTTTGGTTTCAAGGACTGGCCAGTAAGGAGGCAATAACAGCATAGAATATAATCATCCACCATAAGGTATTTGGATGAGTTTTCTTGAATGCCACCATCATGGGGGCTACCCTACTTTCTAAAGGGCCCATGACTGAAAAATAATATCTCCTTGTTACAGTTCCCATACTTCATAGAACGGGGGCTCTATAAATAGATTCTTTCCAGAGAATTTCCTTGGGCTAGATCTAGTTGGAAAATAGCACTTTTAATTGCATTTGTAAATGTATTAGTATATTTATACAGCCTACAGAATATTCTCAATAGGACCATAGCAACTAGTACTAGTTGCCACTGCTTTTTGAATCACCAGCAGTTCCATCTGGGCTTCAAAGGAAGATTCGTGTAGAGTGTATTACAGAATCTAGAAGTGAAGTCATAAAGGTATGAGTAACTGTAGGTAGGACTTCCTGTTCCAGGAAGGGCCAGAAGTGGTGCACCATGTGCACCATAGCAAAGGATTTCCTGGATACTTCCTCCAACTATCCAACTAACCTTAGCTACAATTCCAAGTTGTTTCCAAGTAATAGACCTACTCCAAGAACAGCAAGGAATAAACAAAGGAATAAACAAAAAGGAATAAACAAAAATTCTATCATGCTAAGGTTCAATTTCATCTTGTTTCATCCAAGAATCTGAAAGCATGGAGCACTGAGAGCAAGATTTAGATGGTATCTCCAACTGAGTTCAGAGTGGATATATACAGTTGAGTATCATCAGCATGATAGTACACCCAAAGTACCAGAAGATTGTATCTGTCATCTACAAATTTGATAAGCATTCCCTCCAACCTTTCATCTGTGTTACTAATTTTAAAAAATGGAGAACGTATGACTAGATTGAGCCTTGTGGCACCATACTGAATACATTACTTCAGTTTGATAATTTATTATTGATGAGGATTCTGTCAATACAATTTTTGAATTAGCTATACATACATTATTAGTTAATTAATCAGGATGTCTTATCAAAAAGTTCCTAAAATTAACATACTGTAAATTGGATCCAAATCATTCTATCATCTACTACCTAATCATGCACTGTTACAAGGTTAGTTTGGAAAGAATTAAGTGGATTTAGATATCAAACATAGTATTGTGTTTGTCCACTTATTTTAATCCAGATGTTCTCTATAGGACAGGGGTGTCAAACTGGATTTCTTTGAGGGTAGCATTGTAGTTCTCCTCCACAGGTCAGAGGAGGCAGGATGGATGCATCCTGCAGCACCCTGCCAGCCAAAATGGGGGGCAGGGGTCCATGCGCAACCCTCCTTGCACCTCAATTTCACCCTCCATGGTCTCTTGCAGCACTCTGCCACCCGTTTTGGGGCATTTTGGAGCCATTTTTTGGCCTGTTTTTGGTCCATTTTTCAGCCATTTTCAGGCTGGCAGAGTACTGCAAGAGGCCATGAAGGGTGAAAACAAGGCGTGGGGGCTACACGCAGCCTGTTTTAGCCACCAGAGGCACCATGGATCAGTCCTTTCATATTTCCAAGCTGGGCCCATGGGCTGGAATTAAGCATTTCCAGATCTGGCCCGCGGGCCTTGAGTTTGACACCCCTGCTATAGGACAATCAAGTTCATTTACTTGGATTCCTGAACAAAAGTAGATGTACCTGGGGATACACTGAGATAAATATGGATATAGAGGAAAAGTTTAATTAATTTGCAATCTGGTAACTCACTACCTGTAAAGTCCTTTGCAGTTAACAACTTTAGGAAACAAGAACCACTTGGATTTTTAGAAAGATCCTTATTTCCTTATAAGTAACAGAATCTTAACGTTGAGACTCGTAGATGTTTAACTATGGAAAAAAACCCTACACTCTAAAAATAGGGGACAAAATGTTATATTGGAAGTTCTGAGCAGAATCTAGAACTGATACTTTAAATCAATTACACTGTAATCACTATTTTAAAGGGTTTTCTCAAATTCAAATAGATTTTATCTATGCCTAATTCACAATAGTGATAATCAACTTGAGCATGTTTTTATGTCTTAATATGGATCACTTGCTCTGGCAGCATCTAAAAAACCCAATGTGTCAATGTATTGAATGGGGGTGATGCTTGAAATTCAACCCACGTGTTTTTAAAGACAAAAACTAAATAAGATTTTAAAGTCAAGGATTAGGACATTTATTAGATTAGATCAGAAGAGTATTTCAAGTTTGCTGAACACCCCAAATAATGATTTGAAAGAACAGATACTGTATTGCTTCGATGGCAATATTAGAAACAAAGGGTATCATTAACTGATATGATTTAGTATCATGATTTCCTGACATCTTTGTTAGAATAGTATTTTAATGTTTATAGATTTTTAAGGATGACATTATATTAATTATGTTCCAAAACTTGGGAATTTGGAATTTTTCAGAAATTATTATTATATGAGGGCTGGGGTGTAATAAGAATTATTTGGTAAAAAAAAAGTGTGACAATCTAATTTTGAAAACACAGTCTATCACCCAATCAAAAAGATGATTCAGTATGTTTTTCTGTGGCATAGATTTTAAATATGTATATTGTAATGTTAGTGATGTTACAGAATCCTCCCTCCCTCCCTATTATCCCATAAGGTAGATTTAGGAATCTGACTGTTGATTCATACGGGATGTATACATATCGTTTCCTCCTTTTTTCTTTGTTTTGTTTTGCAACTTTTATGTTTCTTCCTTTTTTTGGATTTCTTTTTTGTAAGACCTATTAAAATTATTTAACAGATAAATATCTGAATTTTGAAAAATTACCGAAGTAATTCTCCCACCTGATTTATGGTAATTAAAGCAAAATTGTTCTTAGTTTTTTTCTCTCTCTCATACTTTCCCCTCCCCTCTTCTTTTTCATTATGGTCCTGCTTACTCCCTTAACTATCTTGGGGCCTCTTCTGTGTTCCTAAGATCCATCAGGCACTCTGTCACAGGACCCTATCAACTGCAAGAACTTTGCTAAAGATCAAGGTGGAAATCTTGTTGGTTGATGCTGACTTTCGATTTTAGCCACCATGCTGCAACACAGCTTGACAAGAAATGGATATTAGAAATGAGGAAGGGGAGCCAGCAAGAGCAATTCAATAAATCTCTCTTTAAAGCAAGTCATGGCAGTTGTCCAGCTTTCATTAAGGAAAAATAAATAAATATGAAGACAAGAGATTTAATGCCTGTACCTTGGAATTAGTTTTCCAAAAGTCCTACTTTGCCTTAGGAGGGAAAAAGATGGAGGCTTGCCAATTCCAAATTGGTTCATAGTCTAGAACTTAACCTTTGTTGCTTGGCACTTTTTAAAAAGAAGCCTTTTGTGTTAATAAATGTCCACTTCTTTGAAGATTCATGGCTCCCATATAATAGACATATTTAAAACTTCAAACTATTCAACATTCTTCCACCTTTTTTAGCTTAGGAAAAGACCTACCTTACTGAATGTAGGAAAGAAATCATGTTAACTGGACACAAAGGAGGTCAGAATTTCTGCATTTTGTGATAATCATAGTACATTAATAATGAAATAACAATGTGGCTTGGATGAGAAAAAGAAGATAGACAGGATACTGTTTTTCTAACATTAACAATGAAGAGCTTGCCATGCACATAGGCTAGACTCTTGAAAGGTTTCTAATAATTCTGCCACATGTCAGAGAAACACTATTTTAACTATCTTAAAAACAGGAAGGATGTATTCTCCACTAAAAGCATTGACAGTACAACCTAGCATCAGGCTGTGGATGAGTAGTATATTAGCATGCTACCACAGACAGCATTTACATAATCATAAATATACTTTTGCAGTTGAATAAAGAAGATGGCAGGCTTCAGAATAAACTGAGTCCAGAACAATGTTGAAATTATTATAATAACCCTGAACAAACCTTAAAGGATTTCTTCAAATTTGGTGGTCCACCTCTTTGTGGACACTCCATGAAATGAAAGTTTGGACCATTTTTAGGCACCAAGTTAAATATTGCATTGAGTTGAATTGGAACTTTTCACAATCCTAGGCAATTTATTGTTCATAACGAAGACATTTATACCATTATGTATTATCCAGGTGAAGTGAGTTGGCCAGTTTGAACTGTTTACATGAGGGGTGTCACAGTGGAATGCCTTGATTTTCTGCATCAAGACCTCACTGCCAAATGGAATGCTGCAGCAACCATAGCTGAGACAGCTCCACAAAGTAAATCAGCTTTGTACTGCATAGCCCTAATACAGGTAGTCCTCAGCTGACAACTGTCATTTAGTGACAGTTCAAAGTTACAACAGCACTGAAAAAAATAACTTACGACCATTTTTCACATTTATGACCACTGCAGCATCCCCATGGTCACATGATTTACACACAGATGCTTGACAACTTGTTCATATTTATGACGGTTGCAGTGTCCTGAGGTTATGTGATCCCCTTTTGCAACCTTCTGACAAGCAAAGTCAATGGGGAAGTCAGATTCACTTAACAATAGGGTTACTAATTTAACAACTGCAATGATTCACTTAACAAATGTAGCAAGAAAAATCGTAAAATGGGGCAAAACTCACTTAACAAATTTCTCACTTAGCAACATAAAATTCTGGCCTCAATCGTGGTTGTAGGTCGAGGGCTACCTGTATCTATTTCAACCCAATGACTTATGCAAGAGGACAACAAAAGAAATTCAAACAAAATGCATGTTTTGGAAGAAAGCATGAACAAAGTCTCTTTGTTAAAGGCATTTCCCAGTAAAACCAAAAATGGATTATAAAATAACAAACAGTAAGAAAACTGCATTCAGAAATGTACGTATTAAAAAATATATGTGTGATACATACAAAAGCAGGCATCTCTGTGGTTTTGTTTTAATAAATCGATAAATCCACATCCCCATCAACTGCTAAACACATCTTTGACAATTGCATGGTATGTACAGCACAACACAGAATTTCTAATAATTCTGGTTCCTCGCCATCCTGGCCAAAACAGATGATTTATTCTCTCCATTGCTTCAGCAACAGACGAAACACATTTTATAGTGGGTCTATCCCACTGTGTTTATGGACAGTTATTTTCTCATTGACAGACTGCCTACAATGCTCCACACTGTTAACCCCCCCCCCCCAAAAAAATTCTTTTTAGAAATTGCAGTGCTTTTAGTAATAGTTCCAGATTCACTCTTCTCCATCAAGTATTCCTGTTTCAGCCCACTGGGAAAAATGTTTAGCAATCAAACAAACACATAGAAATGTGAACCTTTCTTTTCTCTTTATTTTGATGCCAAAATCAGGTCTCCAAGAGCTGCTACTTTCCTCAAAATTGCCCGCTAAATAACACGCATGAATTCAGTCCCCTAAAGATTCCATTTGTGCTAATATCCCTCCAGCTATCTGTCTGAAATTTGATAGCATTTTTCCCCAGTGGAAGACAGCTATGCTTATAAATGTCATATAATTCTGTTCCAGCGACTTTTCTTACAAATCAGGACCTTAGCTCCAAAACCTGCATATTTTTCTCTGAACCAGCATATATCTTTTCTTCATCATGTAAACTGTGAGCTTGTATACCAGAAACAAATTCCTTGAGTGTCCAATCACACTTGGACAATAAAAATTCTATTCTATTCTGTTCTATCCTATTCTATCCTATCCTATCCTATTCTCAAGAGCCACAGTGGTGCAGTGGTTAGAGTCCAGTACTGCAGGCTATTTCTGCTGACTGCTGGCTGCCTGTAATTTGGAATTCGAATCTCACCAGGCTCAAGGTTGACTCAGTTTCCATCCTTCCAAGGTGGGTAAAATGTGGGCCCAGATTGTTGGGGGCAATATGCTGACTCTGTAAACAACTTAGAGATGGCTCTAAAGCACTGTGAAGGAGTATATAAGTCTAAGTGCTACAGCTATTGCTATTGCTATTCTATTCTATTCCATTGTATTCTATTCTTTGTGCTTTCCTTGTAGACTTATAATCTTATTTTATTTAAAAATAAGAAAGTTGCAGCTCTTTGTGTTTTCCCATTCCAGCCAATGGAAGAATTAAAACAGCAGATATACCAGCAATAATGTTTTGCAGGGCATTGTTTCTTATTTATTTTCCTGAAAATAGGATTTCTACATTTCCTATATTTCAAGCTGCCCTTCTCATGTTTTGGTCCTTCCCTGTCTTGATAATTGTCCTATTCCTTTTTTTTTTGAGGGGGGGGATCATCTACATATCCAGCTTAAGAATCCAAATCTGTAAACAAGACTCACTCTGACTTCCTATTACCTCTGGACAATTCATTTTCTTTTATTCCACGTTTATGTTGTAACTGAACTAAGTTCATAGCTCTGTAGCTGGGCACTTATCAGCTGCAATTGTCTAAGCTTTGGCAGGATTATCATGAGAAGGAAGATTTCTGCCAAATGTTGCTTGGCAGCTGTCTGATGAATGGTTTTCCACTTGATACATTGTTACCTAAAATAGTGGTATTACTGAATAACAAGCTAATTATCCATAGCTGGATGTATGATATAAACAGATTCATGTTTTACACATCCAATCTCAATAATGAATCCTTGAGAATTCTGTAATTATTGTTATGAATTTTGGATGGAAGTCAAATTTAAATATCTCTAGATTAGTAAAAAGGTGTATCCATGGATTATAGATAATTCATAACTGCATGGAACAGAAACATTTGCTCTTGATGTAGAAAGGGAAGTATTTAAAAAGTATCATCGGACAGACAAAAGTTTGCTCCAAGAAAAAAACCCTTCTATTTTTTTTCACACAATATATCCCTCTCCCTATCACCTCATACATATGATATAAACCATATTCTCTTGTAGAATTGTATAATTTCCCCACCCTTCCATGCCGTCCACCTCCTATCTCTCACGCAGATTCACCCGTTCATCTTTAAGAGTACTATCCATTCATTTAAAAAGATATATACATATCATATACTCCTGCATTTATTCTTTCATTTTACTCATAATACGGAGAGGTAATAATTGTCCTAAAGCCATTGAGTAAATTCCTTGGCTATAATGGCTACATGGCCATTTGAACCTGGACATCTCTAACTCACATTCAACATGAATTACTAGTAGTCTATTATTGTAACCTACTGTACAAGAAATTCAATTTCAGTTCTAATTTCCACCAGTTTTATTAGTTTAAACCAGTAGAATCCAGGAACTGATATTAATTTCTAGAGTAAAAAAACCCCTTCTTTTTCTATCATGTTTTATTGCTCTCTTTAATTAAAGTATATGGGATTTGACACTTGGAAAGAAGGTAATAATTTATAGAGTTACAGTCTGCATTGCTTATTGCACTTAAAGTACTATTCATATGCCAAGCTTCTAAGAAAGCTTGAGAAGGTCTTGCCTGCTGTAGACCAGAAATCTTATGGAAATCTTATATTTGTACAAAGTTTATGGATTTAGTTATGTACATGACAGCTACATTATATTGTTGTTTTTACTAAAACTCCCATATAATTCCTGCTTCAGAACAATGGCAAATTAAACTATAATAATTCATCAATGGCAAAGTAATATAATTGAAAAATAATTCTGATATAGAATTTAATTTAACTTAGAAAATGTTCACACACTATAATTGTATATGGACTCATATTGCATTAAAGTTTGACTTCTCTTAACATAGATTTGAATATATTAGCTCTTGATTATTTTAAATAAGGGTAGCATTTTAAACATAAATAGCAACTTAACTGTTTATTCTGACTGATGATTATTATCATATTTATTAAATATTGACTTGATTTTAATAATGGGTTTGATCACTTATATACAGCATGTAACATTAATCTAATGATCCTTTCAAATTTTTATTCAATTTTATACAGGTTGTAAATCTCTTTTCTAGCTTCTTCTTTTGTCTGTGTGTGTGTGTGTGTTTTGTTTTTCTCATTTCTTTTTGGCTAGGTTTTTAAATATATAGTATATATTAATAAAATAAAATAAAAATAAAGATGCCTTGAAGTTGAGTTAAATTCTTGATAGTACTATAGAAGTGATTTATCATTGCCCTTGAAAATGTTTTTTTAACTTCCCTCTCTAGCCTACAGACCAGAAATTTCATAGAAGTTTACCTTCCAACTGTTAACCAGGACTGTTTAGGTTCTAAGCTCAAAAACAGATGATTTGGTTCCATTATATATTACATTGCATAAAGCACTTTCCCTGTTACAATTTATTTGTGTAGGCACCATGAAAATAAATAGGAAGAATGGAATACGTTTCCTTTCATCAAGATTCACTTTCCTTTTAACAAATTATCCATTGATAGTGTCAGGCAGAAAGGACCAGGACCATATGTTAAGTTGTAATTTGAAAGGTTTATTACTCAAGTCTGTACACGAGAATCTATTCAAGTAAAATTCAACACTAAATTGGCACCAGATAAGATTCAATGGAATTCAAGAGTCGTTAGACTTGCACGTGGACCATTTGTGGTAATGTAATGATTCTGAACTGATGATACACTTAACTCTGCCTGTTCTTCTCCTAAGTATGGTAGGATAATAAAACTTATCAGTGGTAAACCTTTTATCTTCTCCTCTTTTAACCGAAATGGTATATATTTTAAAGTTAAGTATCAATTGCTTTATCCTCACAAAATCCTGCATACTTGAGTTAGGTCATAATACAAAGGGTCACCAGCACCTTTGTTGGAATGCTCTGGCTATTCTCTAAACCACATATTCTTATCACTTTTGAAAACTCCATACTGAATGTTAGGATACTTTTGGACAAAACTAGAAAAGGAAATTACAGAGAGAGAAAGAGGGGAAAACAGAGGAGGGAGGGAGGGAGGAAGAGAGGGGGAGAAAGAGAGAATCACAAAGTGCTATAGAAACATCCCATGATATTATTTGGTCCTAACCTTTCCAAGCATCCAAATATCCTCAAGTCATGTCAGACTTGCTATTTGTTTCAATGGCATAGCATACACTGTATGTTCTGTATATAGAAACCAAATTTCTTCACTACTGGAGTAGAATAATTCCCTTCAGGTTTCTATTGTTAAGTCAAAGATGATGGTTATAATTTTATCCCTGAACTACTGAAGCATGAACAGCTATAAACATTTAAGGGGAAGAATAAACTGCAGAAGCATATCAAAATGTAGCAGAGAAGGAGGTGCTTACAGTTTTCAGCAACACTGTTAGACTACCTCTAGGCTTACAGGTTACCTTAGGTTAACAGTTAATTTTGCCACATTTATCTCTGCAATATGAGCACAGTTTGCATCTCCAGCCAGTGTTTCTGCATGGAGGAGACACTTTTGGGGCATGTTTTAGACTTTTGAAAAAGCAAAAAGGTCAAAAGACTAGTACTTCTCAGCTAGTAATATGCTACCACTGGAACTGCCTTGGGAAGGAAAGAGGAACTATTGCAGGTCCATAGGCAAGGGGAAAGTGTAGGAAAAACATCAGAAGAGTTATCCTGTTGAGGATCATATTGAAATTTGATTAAAATGATACTGGAAAGCAGAGTGGTAGCATCCAGAAATGGATATCAACCTAGGACAATCAGTTTAAAGATGGGATTAAAACTTAACTGGAAGAACAAATCAGTAGCAGCATACATGACATGAATTCCAGTTGGAGGGAGACAAAGCATCTCTTTATAGACAATTTAGGATTGGTGAAACAAGCCAAGACATGTTAAAGGTGTTAGGCTAAGTTATAAGATGTCAAAAATAAGTTAGGATCACAGCTGGATGACTCAAAGGTATTCAGTGTTGAAAAAAATGACTGAAACAATTGTTGCACATCACGACACAAACCTGAGCTTTTCATATTTCAATCTCAACACTAGATACAAGTATCTGAGTCATGAAGTTCATTATGTCAGCTATATATTCTGTCACTTGCTTTCCCAACTTCTCACTGTTAGCCATCCTAGAACTTATAAGGAAGTAGGAGAGGGAATAGAATGAAGGATTCAAGGAATGAATGGGAAAAAAACTAGACTTGAGCAAAGTCAAACAAAAATTAAAACTCCATCTGTGGAAATATAAAAACAGGAAGGGGAGGGAGGGAGGGAAAGAGGGGAAGAGAAGGAGGGGGGAGAGAGGGAGAGAGAGAAAGAGGGAGGAAGGGAGAGAGGGAGAAAACAAAAAGAAAAGACATTTTGAAACAAGCAAAACAGAAAATCTCTTCCCCATTACCATAGCACAGACACTACCTATGAGTTAAAAAGTTTTCCATCCCAGTGGAACTTCAAAAGAGGGAAAGGAAAGTATTGATTCCAGGCACCTGATCATATGGGCAAACATAAGGTTATACACATGATAAAGCCATGGGAAACTAGAAAAAAGCAGGAGTTACAGAAGCCAATGAAGAATTTAACTAACAAAAGGTTTGAAAGGAGAGGAGTAGAGCCAGTGATGGGATTCAATTTTTTTTACTACCAGTTATGTGGGCATGGCTTGGTGGGCATGGCAGGGGACGGATACTATAAAATCTCCAGTCAGAGGTGGTATCTGCTGGTTCTCCAAACTACTCAAAATTTCTGCTACTGGTTTTCCAGAACTGGTCAGAACCTGCTGAATACCACATCTAAGTAGAGCCTAACAATAGAAGCCCCCTAAACCTCTCCAAGTCTCCCCTGCTTTCTGGCAGACAGATTGTCAGGCTTGTTTAAGATGCATTGCAAGGGAGCTGGAAGAGATCCCTGCTAAGAGATCTCATGGAGACTGAGCTCTTCAGACTCAGAGTTACCACAGTTGCTACTAAATCAATTCCAATTCCGAGAAGTCAATTTGTTACAAGGATTACACAATTCCTGTTTCAATACCTGTTGGAATTACTGCATTTCATTTGGAATTTTGCCATTTTTTACAAGCATAATTATTTTCCTGTTAACACTTTGGGAGTTTTGAAACAAAACTCTACATTTGAAAAAGGAAAGGAGGGAAAATATTAACTTATTTATTTATTTATTTATTTATTTATTATTTGGACTTGTATGCGCCCCATCTCGAAGACTCGGGCTCACAACTAAAAACAATGACAATAAATAATTTAAAAAGAATTAAACCGTTCACAAGCCCAAAAAAGTTAACAAATCTAAAATTTACAATAATTTAAGATAGTTTAAAAAACCCATCCCTCCCCAGGGAGGGGTCACAGCCCAGATTGGTTGAACAACCAGTCTTCAGATCATGGCGGAAGGTGTGGAGGTCAGGGGCCAGGCGGAGCTCCAGGGGCAGTTGGTTCCAGAGGTCAGGGGCTGCGACAGAATAGGCTTGTCACCGGGGGACCACCAGCCGACATTGACTTGCCGATGGGACCCCGAGGAGTCTTAACTTAACTATGTTGCATCACCTTCAAGTAGAGGTTTCATTTTCCCTCTGTTTGGAGATGCTTCTCCATATAGTTGATTTGTTGGGTTCTCAAATGCCCAGAGATCCCAAAGATAGTGTCTAGTGTTTGATCTGATTCTTGAGAATTAATTGTAAACTGATTCATATATGTCAGGTCAGCCAAAAACTCATACTTTCCCTGTTTAGTCTGGCCAGTTTGGCTTATATCAGAAGAAGAATCCAGAGTACATTTAATGAAGATTGGGTTTTGAATGCATAGGCAAGACTCAAACTCCGTTAGGACTATATTTTGAACAATCAGCTTTTCCAGGTAGAGCAAGAAAAATATGGGTTAATACCTTAGCTGTAATATTGGTACTTAAACACTATTAATGATAACACCATGAATTCATTTTTAGCAGAACTTGATGTACATAATTAGGATTTACATCTTTTAAAAATACAATTTGATGTGTACATTGCTATATTCAGTCCAGCAGAATGTTATAAATTATATTACATCAACACAGTTCTAAACACAAATGTGGCTAGTAAATTTATATTGTAATTGATGTCTATTAACTAGTGAAGGTTTTAAAAATGTTTCAATTATCTAACTTTCTACCCAATGAACTATAAAATGAGAGAGAGAGATGGTAGTTAAGAGGATTTTTTTTCTCCCACTCATGCTTTCATCCTCTGCATTTATTAGGGAGAGCAAGATATTTCTCCTTATGTCAACAGTTTTTTGAGAAAAGCAACTAGAACACATGTGTTATAATATTTCAGTAAAAAGTTTCCAGCTCAAAGAGAATTATAGAATATAGATTATATGCAAAATGTTTTTTTCTGCCAGATCTTCCAAAATCTGTGTGCTTCTTTAGCTTTTCAATTGTTTCAGTTAAATAATATTATTTAGAGCAGATTCCTTAATTTTTTATATCCAGGTGAAATTTAGTGGTCCATGACACTGCAAAGTTTGAAAACTCCTACTTTCATCTTTTTTTAAATAATAAGTTTCTTAAGGATAACTTGATATATCCTAATTATTAAATACTTTGATATTTCTCATTTTGAAGGACTAACCGGGCAAATTATAGTTGAAAGCAATTGCTTCTGAATTACATAACACACTTTTTTTTAAAATTACATTTATATGCTGCCCTTCTCCGAAGACTCAGGGTGGCTTACAATTTTTGGGATACAACCCAGTGTGCTCAGCAATAGCCTTCATTCCATTGTATATGCCTGCTTATTACTAAGCGGCATTTTTACAAAGTCAGCTTATTTCCCCCAACAATCTTGGGTCCTCAATTTACCTATCCCAAGAGGATGGAAGGCTGAGTCAACCTTGAGCCTGATGGGATTCGAGCCTACAGTAATTGTAGACAGCTGGAACTTAAATGCAGGCATTTAACAGCCTGAGCCACCAAGGCCCTACCTCTGCAGATAGAGAAATTCTATTTTACAAAGAAATCTTCTCTACAGAAGGAGTTGGTTAGGAGGCGCAGCAGTAGATCAATAATCAACTGCTAGATAGATTGGCAGATTAATTTAAGCCTCAACATGCATGCCAACAGGTCAAGCAGCCTTGTAACCTCCAGGTACTTCAATTTCCATTATATCTTATCTCCAAGGCTACTTGTCTCCAACCAAGTAACATGAAAAGTTGCCTGGCATAACATAGGATGCTTCCTAAACGTTACCTATTTCATGTAGTTGCAGGAAGAAAAGAAGTACCTTTGTCCAATTCTGTCTTGATAAAATTATTCCTTTAATGCCACCACAGATACTATCCAGAGGAAAAAATGGGGGTGAAAAATTTAGGCTAACAATTTTACTTAGGCTTATCATTTTTTTAAGCAGTTAGGCTGGGACAAAACTCAAAAATAAAGAAATCAGCAGCATATTTTACATTTGCTTACATTTGTTTATGTAATCAAACTATTAACCCATTTTATAGAGCTTTAATGAGTCTTGAAGGACCATTCCTATTTTTCACAACAGAATAATTTCTGAAAAAAAAATAGTGTCATTTTTTAAATTTTACAAAAAAAACTGGGAACATGTCAAATCACTATAAATTTTTTGTTTGTTTGTTTGTTTGCTTTTATATGATGCCCATCTTGCGGATCAAGGCAACGATTTAATGAAAATGTATATTTATAAAACAATTATAAATATTTCTCTCATGAAAACAGAAAAAAGTTCTGGGACCCCAAGTTACATGCAGTTCTGGTGGCCTAAAGGTGGAGCTCTCACCTCACAATCAGGAGGCTATGAGTTCGATCCTAGGTAGAGGATAATATTTGGAATAGACTCTCCTGCTCAAGAAGGGGGTTAGACTAGATGACCTCCAAGGTCCCTTCCAACTCTGTTATTCTATGATCTAAGTTCTTCACAAAGAAATGAGTTTTTCTACTGGACTACTTTTTTTGAAAGTAGCAATTGAAATTATATTTTTAGTGAAATGATTAAATAGTGGAATCTTTTTTTTAACCAACGATCTGTTCTTCCTCCCAGTCTTATTTTATAACAGGACATAAAATGCTTGGGTTTAAATTACTGATCATAATACTATCAAGTTCTTTTACAGCTGATCCATATTTTTACTTGATATTTTCTGAAGTTTTCTCATTTTCGTGCCATTTCACCACTGACTCATATATACAACTCAGGTTCTTTGAAACAGGTTTTCCAAAGAGATCTGTAAGATGAACATCTTTTCATAAAAACTTTACATTATTCTATAAAATCTTTAAAGTTAAGTTAATCAGTACTCTATAATTTCTGAAACAGCATTTCATTTCTTCTGAAATAAAACTGATCTCTCTTTTTCTTTTTCCAAATCTACCTTATGATTCTTTTTGTACACAAATTACTTGCATATATTTTCCCCAACTTCAGAAATGCTATGAATTAACCATAAATATACTCTTGATATGGTTGTTCACAAAAAATTTCTTGAAAATTGATAGGCACTATTCTTGTAGTTTTCTAGTCCACAATTAAATAAATGATATATTCTATAGTCTGAAAAATCTGGTTTTCTCATGTTTCAAATGTATTTTGTACTCCATTGTTGTAAAATCACAAAATTCTTCTGAGATGAGTAACATCATCACATATTAAAATGTTAACAGCATTTTAAAGTGAGTTGTACCCTTTGTGTACTGCATAACAAGTTCCAATTACCTTCTTTTCAGTTTTCTATTTTTTTTAAAAAAATCATTGCTCTCATTCTTGATTCTCAGCACAAAATCTTACAATGTTCTTTATCAAGTCATCCTTTTTGAAAACATAGAAAGGATGACTGGTTAATATTTTGTAGTTTCATCCAGGAACAGTTTGAAAGCCAGCATTTTAACTGGAAACTGGAAACAGCACACAATCATTGGAACATTTTAAATGTCTTTTTGGTCAGAAACATAAATTAATACATAATACATAATGTAGAGATACTCAATTCTTCATGTATTTCTTTTGTATATATGGGGGGCGAGGTAGCATTATATTTAAAACAACAGCTTCCATTTTGTTCTAGCCACACTAAATGTAGGTTGAAAAAAAGTTGACACCACTTCAGAAGTTCAGTTTGAAACTTTGAAAGTTAAAAAAATGGTATATGATATACAAAATAGTTTCTATAGCAGCTGCACCAGCAACAAAGGTATTAAAAGAAAATATGTGATTACTGTAATAAATGCTATTGCTACAAAATATGGCTTATGCTTTGCAGTTTTAAATGTTTTTTAATAATGTGTGCCAAGGGTGTATCAAAAGTTTGTGGAAGTGAGTTATACTCACTTTTATCACTGCATTCTTTTTTGCACTAGGGATACCTATGCTGTAATTCCATAAAGGTTAAGTAATATACAAAACATACTAGGACATTGTACAGAATACAGGAGCACTTATACTATTATACGTTCCTGTTTGAGATGTTCCCATCTTTGTGTATTGGTCCATTATATACAACGCTTAAGTGGTTGCTAGTCAAAATATGTATATTTTTCAGGCTAGAGCTACTTGTCAAATAAGAGAGGAATCTCATCAAGGAAAGAAGCCTTTCTATTCACTTCCCTAGGAACTTAAAGAAAAGAAGGGGAGAAAGCTGCTGTTCCCTTCCCAATCCCATTGTACAACCACCAGGCTGAAACTGCAGGCTAAATAAGGTAAGAATCTCACTGAGGAAAGGAGACACTTCTTTTACTTCCAAGCACCATCCTGGGAATGACTTGTGCATGAAACACCAGAAATGTAACTTAGGTAAGGTGAGTTTTGATACTTCTTGAATAAAGTCCAAAGGTGTTTGGAAGGTAGTTTTAAAATGTCACATACTATTCAAGTATCTTTTTGACAGGTTTCTGTACAATCCTACTTTCTGGGACATTTTAATAAATCATCACAGATGCTTGGACTGGAGAACAAAATAGGGACATTTATGCACGCTTAAGATCACTGAATGAATCTTGCATGTGAAAGCAACAAACACTGATTTAGTGTATTCAAGATGCTTTTCCCATGTGGGGACCTTGGTGCTCTCTGAACTTGCTTGTTTCTTGCAGATGTTTCATTATTCAACTAGGTAGCATCTTCAATGCAAGCAAGAAAACAATCAATCTAAGAGTACACCAAGGACCCCACAGTTCAGCCCTGAACTACAAACATTCTCTTCCATTGGTACATTTTCTCCATGTTTCTTTATTCCCTTATTCATTCATTCTTTTAGGTACAAAATAAATCAAAAGATGTAGGACAAAGCTAACTATGTTTGAATTAAAATGCTTTCAAATTCAGAGGAAATTAAATATAATTAACTGAAACACACCTTGTGTTATGTGATCATTCCTAATTAATCTATGACACAGCAGCGTTTGCAATTTTAGTATTGATTTATTTTTGAAGCATATCCAGTCAACACAGTTTAGGTTTGGTGGAAATACATGAAGATTTGGGACAACAGCCTGTGTACCCCTTATCTCTGGTCAAATAACAAGATGGAGTTCTTGAACTAGTAAGACTATGTAGGATTGAAATAAAATTTCTTCAGCAATTTCCCTACACTTAGGTAAGTAGAATTGTTCTGGACCATACAGAGTTTGTTAAAGAATGCAATCTTTTAAGTAATTGGGAGATTGTATATTATTGTAAGTCTATAACTGTATTGATTTATCACACTCTACAAGAAAAATGAAAATGATCTTAAAAGGCCAGTGTTGATACACAAAGAAACCTCTAAAATCCTGAAGAGAAAGGGAACACATTTAGGACATGAAGAAAGCTTAAGAATGCACTCATCTATGTTGGGAGGGTGCTAAGAATCAACATTGACTAGGTTGCACATAAACAGTCATCAATAATAGAATAGAATAGAATAGAATAGAATAGAATAGAATAGAATTCTTTATTGGCCAAGTGATAACTGTCTTTAGAAACTTTAGGAATAGTAAAAAAACAAAAACCTAAAGCACAAAAAGTGGTTCTGCTGAAAACAGCTATTTAAAATTACAACAAAAAGAAAAATGGTTATTTTTGTATGTTAGAAATAAAAGGAAGCCCAACAAAGGCATAGATGAGTTGCAAATTGGTGCTGGATGATGGAGAAGAAGCAAACATCTTAATCTGTATTTTGTATTTGGGAAATGGAGTTTTAAATAGTTATTGTTTTCCCACAAAGCAAAGAGAAAACTATAGATTTGAATAATAAAAAAAGTATTAGCAGAGAAGATAATATAACCAGTCACAGCAAAACTTAGCAAGGCCCTAGAATACTGAAGAAGAAATGTCATATTCATCTTCCAAAGGTTAACTACTGTACAGGCCTATTAATCCTCCAACATATTTTAAATTTGAATATCTGTGAACACTTGCATAAGCCCACTACAATGAATAGCAACAAAACAAACAATCCACATTACACTAAACTGTGTAGTTGACAATAACTTTGAAATAGTGTGTCATGA
Source organism: Naja naja (assembly GCA_009733165.1). Lineage (NCBI taxonomy): Eukaryota > Metazoa > Chordata > Lepidosauria > Squamata > Elapidae > Naja > Naja naja. The sequence continues at coordinate 290,132,688 of CM019148.1, forward strand.
TGTTTTACCTAATGTAATGTGTCCCTTGGAACTCCCCAGATACCTCCTGAGATATCAGTTCAGGGGAGGATGAGCCCATTTCTCACATGTCAGGAGATGAGTTGATTGATGGCTTTGAATGGCCAGAAGGATTTGGAGGAGGTGAGACAGTGAGAACAATCAATCAATGGAACAGCTTGCCTTCGGAATTTGTGGGAGCTTCATCACTTGGACTTTCAAGAAGAGATTGGACTGCCATTTGTCATAAATGGTGTAGGATCTCCTGCCTGGGCGAGGGGTTGGACTAAATGACTTACAAGGTCCCTTACAACTCTTTTAATCTATAATCTGAAGCTTCAGCTGGGGAAAGTTTGCTGTGGCAGATAGCCAACAAAGAGGATAAGGAACTGCCTTTTGCACCTCATCTGAGAACACATAAGGCAGAGACAAGGGAGGAACAGAGAAGGTTAGCCAGACTATTCAAGAAAAGAGGGCCTCACCCTCTTGATGGTCTGTACCAGAAGCTGGCTATTTATCACAGAAGACAGTTGGAGGCATTGCTGGGAACAATGTCTTCATTTTTAGTTGTTTGTTTGATTGTCATGATTCCTGCTTCACTGTGGATTGACACCTGTTTGGAATTGTGCCTTGGAGACTCTGAACTTTTCTTGCCCTGTGAGCTGTCCTGTATATGGAGTTTAATTTTGCCTGGTGGATTTAAATTTGTCGGGTGGAGTTATTTTGTCTGACCAACTTTCAAGTGCTTTGTGGACTATTGGGCCCTTGCTCTGGAACTAAGCTTGAATTGCTGGATAATATTAATAAACCCACTAAACCACAGTTACATGTGTATGTGTTGAGAGAGAGCACATCTAAATTCAAAAAGATCCTGGTGGAAAAGGATCTCTGTATCTTTGTTAATTGCAAGTTAGACATGAGTGTGATGAAACTGATGAAAAGGCAATACTATCTTGAGATATATTAATGGTAGCACAAAAATCAAAATGATGAGAAGTAATTAAGTGAAATTCTCCCCTGGTCACATCTCTCCTGAAATACTATGTCTAAGTCTACACAGCAGAGTTCAAAAAGAATAATGAGAAATTGGATTAAGTTCAGAAGACTATCAAATGGTAAGGGATCTGGAAACCATGAGATATAGTTAAAAGATCTGGTAGGTTTAGCCTGTAGAAAAGACTGTTAAGGGGAAATAATTCTTCCAATATATAAAGGGATATCAAACAACAAAAGAAATGAATTTAATTTGTCTTCCTTATAAGTAATTATAACAATGGGTTAAAATTATGAATAAGTAATTTCAGCAAATGGATAGCAAGGAAGTGGTCCCCAAACTGACCCATTGTACCAACATCTCAAGATGTCTTTTTCCATGTAATATCCAAACAGGAGGACTTGTATTGAAATAAGGGTGAAACTACCACTTCCTCATTTTCACATTTAAGCTATATAAGGCTTAAGGGCCTTGGTGGCTCAGGCTGTTAAATGCCTGCACTTAAGATCCAGCTGCCTACAATTACTGTAGGCTCGAATCCCACCAGGCTCAAGGTTGACTCAGCCTTCCATTCTCTCGGGGTAGGTAAATTGAGGACCCAAGATTGTTGGGGGCAATAAGCTGACTTTGTAAAAAGTCAGTAATAAGCAGGCATATACAATGGAATGAAGGCTATTGCTGAGCACACTGGGTTGTATCCCAAAAAATTGTAAGCCGCCCTGAGTCTTCAGAGAAGGGCGGGATATAAATGTAATTTTAAAAAAAAGCTGACAGATATAGTCAAAATCTTCCAAAAATATATATACAAGAGGTCTGGAACTGTGATTGGCACCAAATGGGTAATAAAGACAGTGTCATTATATTTTACAAACATGCAAGTTTTGTAACTTTCTTTCAGGTATGCTTTATCTATAAAGTGAAATAATATTAGAATAATCTCTTCTAACAAAGTCAGACATTTTTTGTCCTTGACTTGTTCTCCAAATTATTAATGAAACTTTCTCAATAATTTCTTTGCTATCTGCAGAAACCTCACTTACCTATATAAAGGAAAACACTTTTTTTTATTTTGCTCTCCAATTGCTTCATCTTAAGTGATCATAAGGTGGAATCTGACTCTCTCATGGAAGTAAAGTCATACCTTGGTAGTAACTAAATCAAACAAAGGGATTTATTCCTTCACAGTTTACCAATATAACAGAAAGAACAATAAGAAATGCCCAACATAAATCAATTATATCCTGTCAGCCATGATTCATTTCTGATTATTTGTGCAATCCCTTCAGACTTCCAGAGACTTCTAGTTTATATCTTTAGTATAGATAATATTATCATATATAGTAATATAGCCATCAAATTATGGCATGGCCAATCTTGAGGGATTCATTTAATCAAGACAAAGACATGGGGCTTTCTCTTTAGTGCATAAAGATGCATAAGTGACCTTTTCTTTCTTTTTCCCAGAATGAAATGAATGTTCAAATGCCAAGACAATTATCACATTACAGTGTATGAGAATATCTGAAGATTGAGGTATGCCTCTTGAAAATGAGATAATAACTTCATGCTAGCATCACTTCTGCAGTGGAAAGATACATACAAACACCCACCCACTCCCATACGCACACACCATATGGATCTAAACATCTGGAATTTTAAATTTATTTAGAATATAGCCTAGGTTGCTATAGTAACCAACACTTTCTTTCCTCCTCTAACCACCCAAAAAAATCTCTTAAACCCAGCATCCATATATTCCTTCCAATAATTTGGAAAAGCAAACCTTATTCTCCTCACCATCAAACTTTCTCTTTCAGACTTTGTATTGCCAGTTCTTAAATGCTGCAATGGGACTTTCCTCCAGTCAAAGCTCAGTACTAAGAAAGAGATCTAGCGAATGGTTTATAAGATTTGTTTCACAGACTGATTCAACACATCTGAAGCTGCCAAGAAGAAAATGATTTTGGCCATTTCTGGCCATCTTGATAATTTAGGGAGTGGAGAATGGTTAAAAAGAGAAAAGAATGAGTGAGTGTATGAGTGAGTGAGTGAATGAGTGAAAAAATGATTTTTTTCATGTTAAAAAATTTTCCCCAATTTTTCTGCTGGTTGTTCCAGCACTGGGGATTTTAAAATGAAATTCTTTTGCATTCATAAAAAAACAGAGGGCACAATAGTTGCCATGCAATTGCAATGATGCCATGGAATAATTAAATAAACTTTTTCCTAATTATTCCCAGTATGTGATCTGCTTTACTTATCTAAAAGCAGCTGGAATCCTTTGATTCCAATGGAGGAAAGGCAGAGAGAGCACTCACCCTGTTGTTTATTTCTCATTCAATTCACTGGTTCATTGAACAGAAGGGTGCCCTTGTATGCAGACAATGTAAGTGCCAAAGTCTGCATTCATACACTCATGAATGGATAGATAAAGGTTCTTCACCAAAGCATTAAGTCCATATGCCTTGAAAGTCCAGTCACTAGTACATGAAATAAAAGATAAAACCAGATAGATTTAGTGAAAATGAACAAGATTGCAAAACAAAATAAAAAACCGTATCCACAACTGATAGTGAGTGTAAATTATATTTAATCTTTATTTTGTCAAATGAACCTTACCTAGCCATGGTATAGGCATGTCCTGCCCCAATGATACTGTCTTCGTCTAATCCTCAGAGCATGAATGAAACAGACTTAAATTTCCTTCAGTTATACTTATGTTAAAGTAATGTTTATCCCCAACTGTATCAACATTACTCGGGGAAAGCTCTAAGGTGTATAAAACTGTAGCAGAATGCCTGGGTGTTGACTAGTGTTCTCAAACGTTTTACCTGAAAAGATCTCTGGTTCTTCACACACTGGTCTTTCTTCATGCTTTGATAGAGTGGCTTTGTAAGTCCTGCTTCTACCATCTATCTTTCAGTTGACCACCAAAAGATCAACATGAAACAATTTAAGTAATTTATATAATGTGACCTCTGGACCAGATATGTTTAGACATGGTATTTCCTTTGCCCTTGAGAGACAGCCCAATCTGTTTGCTGTGGAAGACTGTTAAAGCCAACAAAATGTGACTTAGCATCACAGAGAAAGGGAAAACAGTGGGCTTTACTATCTCTCCACAAGCCTTTAACTATAATGGAAAGTTCCCTCTAAAGCTGAAGAAAGTCCAGGTAATAAAAATAGTGGAAACAATTGTTTCAGGAGCTGCGATGGCACAGTGCTTAGACAACAGTACTGCAGGCTATTTCTGCTGATCACCAGCTGCCAGTAGTTTGGCAGATCGAATCTCACCAGGCTCAAGGTTGACTCAGCCTTCCATCCTTCCAAGGTCGGTAAAACGAGGAGCCGGATTGTTAGGGGCAATATGCTGACTCTGTAAACTGCTTAGAGGGGGCTGGAAGGCACTGTGAAGTGGTATATAAGTCTAAGTGCTATTGTTATTACTTCTACTTCTGTAGGAACAGATAATATTTTTAGTGAGAAACTTGTGTTTTCCTCTAACAGTCCACAGATTTTTTATCAGGATCTCCTTTTGTTTTAAGAGGATCATTTTTTCTCTCTGTTTCCCTGCTTCCAAATGGAGGGTATAGCAGATTGGTCTATAAGATAAATAAGCCCTCCATCTGTAGGAATATGAACTATGAATATTCCCTAGTAAGTGGGCTAGGCAGCTTAGCTTTATAACAAGAAAAATTTATTAGAGTTTGATTTTGGGAAATCAGATGACAGCAGTGACTCAAACCAGGAAGACCAGAAAGTGCAGCAATTAAAAAAAAAACCTCTGTAACTATAAACTTTTTCTTCTTACTTATGAACAAACCTCTTTGATTGTGTTCTTTTATGACAAAGAATTTTCAAATTAAATGAGCAGTACTCAGCATTAAAAACATCTGCTGATCCATCATCCACATTAAAAGAATTACAATGGGCAAAATCTATCAACACAGGAGTGAGTCCCATATCATGAGATTTTTCTCTCCTACTCCTTCCTTCAGCCCATAGGTTATCATAGGAAAAATGTTTATGGTTTTGTTCTTTAAATCCTTTGATATTACCCTGATACCTCACTTAAGCAGGTATTTAATTCTGAAAAAAACAGCAAAATGGCTTTATTAAAAAAGATTCTTTTTTTAAAAAAAAAGGATTATTGTTGTTTATTTAGTTACATTAAAGTGATATTAAAAGTGCTCCCAGATAATGACAGCTTAAAATACTTAGTCAGCCATATTATTATTTAGCCAAAAAATCTAGATAGTATTTGAAAAAAGATCAGTCCAGAGTTTCAGAAGAAAAAACTCAATTTAAAAACACTCTCAAAGTCAGATCAGTTCATAAGACTACCGGATAAGAACTCTCCCAATGATAATTTTGGATTTTTCTTTTAGTGTATATTTAATTCTTGTAGTCAGGGTTTTGTAAGATAGATATTAATTTCCAGAATGTTGAGTAGAGAGAAGTTAAAATTGTAAAGTGAGAAAAGTAGAAGGGAGATTGAAAATAAACAAGTACAGAATTTAGGGGGGGAGTGTTTGAAGCTATCCTTCATGTTGTATGTTATCCATTTTGATGGAAGGTGCAAATCTTCTTCATAGAAATTCATTATAAATTAATTTGATGTCATTGCTGATGACCAAAGATATATGATTATGTGTATATACATAATCATATACATAACACATATTGACACTAATTAAAATATTATTCTCTTACAACTAATGTGAACGCTGGCTTATATTATTACACATACAAACACACACACACACACACACACAAAACCTGTTTTCTACATTATTATAGTTTCATATACAATTATTTCAAATGTGATGCAGAGCCACATATTTTCCCATTATTAGCATGTTTGCATCCAGCCTTAGGATGTAACCAGGACATTTAGAAAGAACAGTTATGTAAAAAGAACTTATTAATTAAACTGAGAAAAAAAATGCGTGCAAGTGTTTTATAGAGAAATTTTCCCCTTCAGAGTTTACTTTCTGCCACATTTATGAATCATATATTTTTATAAGCATTTAGGCATTTTATCAAACATAAGCATCAAACAATTAAAATGAACTATTGCCTGGTAAGTTTTCTGAACTTGGTTTTAATTTATAGAAGTTTCATTACCCTGCTAGGTAAAACCCTAGGTGTAGGCATTTGAAAGATGTGAGGTTCATTACAAGAGTTATTGCTTGCATGGGATGGGATGTTCCTGTGGGCAGATGTTATTTCGTAACAGCATGATGCTATATTATTGATAAGTTATTTATTAGATTGAAAAGTTGCTTCCCATGTAATTAGTTGTATTAATATAAAAAGGAAAAGTCTAGCATTTCACCATCCCTCTGTTTGAACAGTTAAAGAAGTTCAGCATTTCATGGCAGACTGCCCAGCAGCACAGCATGTAAATATATATAAAAGGCAAAGCTAGGGGAGCCTCCTTACTGGACTAGGGGAGCCTGCCTACTGGAGCATTCATTAGCCAGTTGGAACAGATTCAGTTATGTAAGATGGAATTAAGCATAGTAGGTAGGCTGGACTACCCTATTTGGTCCAGTGGAGGGGGGGGAACAATACTTTCAATGAAGCTCAGAAAAAACTATGCTTGAAGTTACCTTCCCAACAGTTTAGAGGTGGGTTGAAGACTCAGTTGTTTATTCCCGCCATTCAAAATGTCTTGTACTACATTGGAGCAAGCAGGAAATGTATCCGCCCTAAGGAAACTCTTGCTTCATTTTTGGCTAGAGAAGATAAAAAAACACTCTGAGGAGGTTCTGTTAAAAAAGATTTCTTCTAATAAAATATTAAATTATTTAGTGAGATAAATTTTGCATGGATATCTCCCAATATCATTTACATGATCAGGGAGATGAGGAATATCTATTGTGGAACTAGATTACATCACACTTTTCCTGTGCAATCAGCCAGGAGATTGTCATGCCATAACATCTGCAATTGCTTAAAAAATGTATTCAGCTTATCGTGAAGATATGGATTAGGAATCTAGCTATCTGAAATGTTAACAGTATTGTTCAGTGGATAAGAAATGAGACTTTATTTAAGGGCACCTTATAAGATAAGCACCTATGTTGCTGAATAGTTCTTGAAGTGACTGGACAGATTGGCCTCCTAACACATTATATTAAGACATCTTAAGAAACAATATCAAATTGAAGCATTATGGGGAGGGAATGGAAAATGCTGACACAGCTAATATAATTATTTTTGATAAATAGATAAGGAAAGCTACTTATTCACACCTAAAGATACTGATTAGGCTTAATATATCTCTGCATAATAAACACTGAAGAACTCAATTTTGATATAAATCTGGCCTGATCCAGAATTCTACTAATATTATACAACCTCAGTGATCTATTGCCTGAACTACTGCAAAGCAATCGACATAGGATTATCCTTGAAGAGTATTTGTAAGCTATAACTGGTTCAGAATACAGTTGTGTGGATAGTTCTTGGGCCCCTAGATGGCTCTTGTAACTTCTTATTTATGTGGGCTGCACTGGCTACTAGTTAGCTTCTGATTCCAATTCAAGGTGTTGGTAATTAAGTCCTTTATGGCATGGGTCCAGGTTACTTGAGGAACCAACTCACCCCAATGAGATTGGTGCACCCCACTCATGCCAGGAGAAGGGACATACTGCAAACCCATAAGTCACAGAATTTTGGCTGATGGTGTGCAGGAGAAGAACATTTTCTTCCTTGGTGCCCAGTGTCCACCCTCTAGCAACATCATATTCTTTCAGGTAAGATCTGCCCACCTTCTTGGTTTTCCATAAAGGCATTAAAATGTGGTTCTGCCAGTTGGCCTGGGGTCCAGATATGGTAGTGTCATCCTGGAGCTGGTTACTAGATTAAACAAAAGATCTCACTCCACTCTATTGTAAACCTCCCATTATCTTAATTATTTCTTGACAATTTTAATATATTTATTGTTTAACTGTTTCAATCTTTTATATTATAGTTTTGTCAGATTGTAAGCCACACAGAGTCATGTGACAGCATGATGAATGGTGAATAAACAACTTAAATAAATAAATAAATAAATAACTCAATTGTTTATCAAGGAATGTTTAATCTTTCCAAAACTGTTTTCATCTTAATAATGGTAAAACACTTTTTAGTGTTTTTTATTTGTAGCTTATTTCTCTTGGTTTATTCATTTTGGAGTTAGAATGGCCATCAAGGTAACCTGTTTTGGTTAGGATATGCTGCACTCAGAGTGTGACTGATCTTGCTCTTTTTTCCCAATGAAATAAAAGAATAAATTTGTTTTCACCTTTACACCATATTCATCACTTCCATGCCTAATATTAGCTTTTGTAAGAAATGTTTAGCTCCAAGGGACAAACTATTTAGGTGGAATGAATATTAGCTCACATTATTTTTATATTGATACCCTAAAGGATGTTTAAAAAGTAAAAATTCAATTGCTTGCTGCTTCCACTGTTAAGCCATACAACATAGGAAATGGCAAATCATCTAAATGCTTTTATTTAAACAAAAAGGAAATAACAACTTTTTTTACTGTTATTGGGAAAAAATAATAAAACATAGACTGGATGTGCTTACTCTGCCTCAAACCAAAACTTGGTAAAGGATACATGTTTTATTTCTCTTTGTATTTATTCAATGGGAAGGCAGGACTGTAACAAATCAATGTGCAAAATATGTTTTGCACAAGGATGCTGTATAAGAGGGGCACCAGTTGCAAGGTTAAAACAAATAATAACAGTAGGTATGTGTGTATGTGCACAGTTGAAGTATTTTTAATGGAAGTGGCCCTAAGTGGAATTTTGCACAAATATGCCACCAATTTATAGAAGTGTGTGTGTGTATGTGTGTGTAAGTGAGTGTAACTGAAGTCAGATATTACATTCAGATCTTACTCCAAAGCACCTTTTTGGAATCATCTTGACATGGTCCAGTTGAATATTGCTGGTCAGCTATATGTTTAAACAAGCACAGAACCAGAAAAAAAACCACTAACGTAAATAGAAATGGTATTACCTGCTCACCTCTTCCATTGGTATGAAACAATCATAAATCAGAGCTTTAAATAAATCTAAATCCACCTCCATTTTTTTTTTAATTTTAGTGGTTTAAATAGCAATGGAGATTGTATGAACATTGTATTTTAGCTATCCCATGTCTCCCAGTGATCCATCCAAATGAGAACAGTTATATGCTGTGGTTTGCTTATTGTCTGTTGAATGTGATGTGTGACAATGTTGGTGCTACACACTAAGGTCTTAAGGCACCAGTTCCTATTTCATTTTGTTTTGTTTTCATAAAGATGAGAATCCTATCGAGGCATGTCTCTTTATCCTTGTTAATGATATTTCCAAAATTAATTACCAGATCAGAATATGAAATTAACTATTTTAATGCTCAGATGCATTAAGGTATTGTTTATTTTCAGTAGTTCAAAATAGAATATTGTTTTTATTGCACAAACATGCTGAATGCTTTACTTTACATTATATATATCACTTGTATACTGTAAGAGCCAATACCAGTTCAGATATATTTAAGCAAACACAGAAAAGCATTAGGAAAGTAAAAAAAAGTGGACTGCCAGAGCCCCACTGAAAAATACCATTAAGATTCTTTTAAAAATCTGTTAAATAATGTTGTTAATGTTGTTCATTCTTTTGGTAGAAATTTAGAAATCCCCTGTGGAAGTATCTCAGTGTAAAAATAAGTTTTAAAAAGTTCTTAATACCGTGACCCTGAGATATTTAAACTTGCTGTCTTATCTACTATCACTAAAAAGTATAATTGTAAATCAAATGGTCCACTCCCATAGTTTCAAATGGAAATGAGTTCAAATTATTTCTGGGATCCAAACTTATCTCCAACACTGAACACTTCAACAAGACAATAATTAGGGAAGCCATCGAAATAGAGAAACATCCCCATAACATGAATAAACGGGATGATACTTCCCGCCTACCAGACATCTGGAAACTAGCCCTAATCAACAAACGAGTCCCAGCCACGAAAACCAACACCGGACCCAAAATAACACATGATGCCACCACCAATCTCCCTCACCAGACTCAAACCCAAGCCCACCCCACAGACAAAGGCAACCACCATCCAGAAACCAGACCATAGCTGCAACTCCAGCTGCTACACCCCCCTCCGACCCCCAAACTAAGCAAACTGACACACGCTATAAGCACATAGCCAGACCTCAAACTCGAGCCAAACCAAGGTCCGAATGTCACATCACAGCCTTCCACCCAGGATACTACATCATGGAACTCAGGAGATTACAACACAAAACCTCAGGAGGTTGCAGCACAGACAACGACCCAGGAGATTACAGCACCACACCCAGGACATCACAACAATAGAACTCAGAAGGTCATCACACAGCCCATTACCCAGGTCGTTACAACACAAAAGGCTGAGAGACACACAGCCAGCACCTCAGCCACACAGGGTCTCAGGAAAAAGCCATCCAATCTGCATACATCAACTCCACAAACCAATCAAGAAGTAACAACACAGCCAACTCTAGAGTTTAAAAGGGAAAACAGCCACAATCACACACTTCTCCCAGGAGAATGAAGCTGAAGACACCAGCCTGAAGATGACGGATGAGATTTCGTCGAAACGTTGCCAAGGTATTCTCAATCTTACACGGACAAGACCGAATACACCAAGACCTACATACCTTTACCCGTGAAAATCTACGAAAATCTATATATATATATATTTGTTTTCGTAGATTCGTATATATAATATTCCAATAATGTAAACTAAAATGTCATGTACCAAATAAGCCATGATAAAACAAAATGATTGGCATGGGCAGATAACTAGGATATACCACAGTTACCTCACATTTAGATTATTTCCAATAGTAAACACAGCATTTTCTTCCCCAATAATGTTTGATAAATCAAAACCTCAAAACAAATAACCAGCTAAAACCGGGGTTCTACCTTAAGGAAACCTAGAAAGAGATGGAAGAATAATTTTGTGATGGGTGCTTTAAACAGATTCAGTTTAAAATGCCCATAAAAAATTCAGGTGCCCGCCCCCCCAGTTTCAATCTTTTAGTTCACTACTCATCTTCTTGTACATACACATGCCAGACGCCACTCAGCATGAACACTCTTAATAACCATGGACTGAACACAGAGAGTGATGAACATAAACAGTGCATACTGGGTTACTGGCATACCAGAGGAAAGACGCCTGCTGTGTAGTATTGCCTTACATTGTGATGAAAAGTCTGCACAGCACTTCAGTGATATTAGACTGATACCAATTGATTTCAGTAAAAAATTGTTAGTAAAAGAAAATCAAGAGAGCCATTATCAAAGCAGGCATTACTGTGATAGATACTCACAAAAAAACACAGTGGGTTTTTGGATTCTCATTCAACATTTCCAACAGAATTCACCTGATAGTAATCCTTTCCTCTTTAAGAGATTAAGCAAGCAATATAACTATGTATCATTTAGAGCAAAAAAGAGGTTTTTTTTATTTTTTAGCTAGACAGCGCTCAATTGATCCAAATGTTATGACATCTTAATAAAAGGTAGGTTCAAATTATCTCTTTGCTCTAAAGTTTTTAATAACAGACCTAACTGAATCTTCAAAATTCAAGAGATGATTAAAACAACTTGTTATTCACAGGAAAGCAAATAACTAATTAAGTTATCACTATGTTGTGTTGATTGTTTAAAACATTACAGTTCTTAAGATTATATCCCAAACTTTAATATTATCCCTTGTAAAGTGTTTATTCCAGGAACATGGGCTTCATTGTACAATTTATGCATGTTCAATAGGACATCTAGACATAGTCTTACACAAAGTCATGGAATAAGTAATGATCATTTAATATGTTTCGCAATATATTTGTGCAGAAGAAGCAAATTATATACAGTACTGTAGTTTTACACCATTGTGCTATCATATTATTTATTTATTTATGAGACTTATATGCCACCCTATCTCCTGAAGGACTCAGGGCGGCTTACAAACTAAAAACAATCCAATACAAATATACAAATATTAAAAAGCAATTAAACCAAGGTCTCATAAATATGCCAATTAAAAACATTTAAAAAACATTTAAAAAACCCTCCCCCAACCCCATCAGTCTGGGTAGGCTAGTTGGAACAGCCAGATTTTTAGGTCACGGTGGAAGGAACGGAGGTCAGGGGCCACCTGGAGCTCTAGGGGAAGCTGGTTCCATAGAGAGGGTGCCCCCACCAAGAAGCCCCCCTGGGAACCGCCAGCCAACATTGCCGGGTCGACGGCACCCGGAGAAGGCCCTGACGATGGGAGCGCACAGGATGCTGGGAAGCTGTTATCGGCAGCAGGGTCCCACATATATCCTGGTCCAATGCCATGAAGGGCTTTATAGGTTAACACCAGCACCTTGAATCTCACCCGGAGGGCAACCAGTAACCAGTGCAGCTCACGCAGCAGGGGTGTAACATGGGAGTATCGGAATCCTCCTATCACAACCCATGCCACTGCATTCTGGACCAGCTGAAGCCTCGGAGTGGTCCTCAAGGGCAGCCCCATGTAAAGAGCATTGCAGTGTTCCAGATGGGAGACAACGAGTGCATGAATGACTGTACACAGGGCATCTCGGTCCAGATAGGACGCAACTGGTGTACCAGGCAAACCTGGGCAAATGCCCCCCTGGCCACGGCTCCCACCTGCTCCTCCAAACTGAGCCGTGTATCCAGGAGGACACCCAAGTGGCGCGCCCTATCTACATGGGGTAACACCTCTCCCCCCATAGCCAAAGATGGAATCTCCTGGACAATTCGAGATGCCGGTATATACAGCCACTCGGTCTTAGCCGGGTTGAGCCGGAGCCTGTTCCTCCCCATCCAGACCTGCACCACCTCCAGACACCGGGACATCACGTTGAGGGCGTCACTGGGTTGGTTAGGGGTGGAGATGAAGAGCTGGGTATCATCAGCGTACTGATGATACCTCACCCCAAAACCACGGATGATCTCACCCAGCGGCTTCATGTAGATGTTAAACAGGAGGGGCGAGAGGACCGACCCCTGGGGCACCCCACAAAGGAGGGGCCTCGGGGTCGATCTCTGCCCCTGCCAATACTACCTGTGTACGGCCCGAGAGGTAGGAGGAGAACCACCATAGAATGGTGCCCCCCACTCCCAACCCCTCAAGGCGTCGCAGTAGGATACCATGGTCAATGGTATCAAAAGCCGCTGAGAGATCTAACAGGACCAGGACAGAGGAATAACTTCTGTCCCATGCCCTCCAGAGATCATCCACCAGCGTGACCAACGCCATCTCCGTACTGTATCCAGGCCTGAAGCCTGACTGATATGGGTCTAGATAGTCAGGTTCCTCCAGGAACAGTGGGAGCTGCCGAGCCACCATGCTCTCAACAACCTTCACAATAAAGCGAAGGTTGGAGACCGGACGAAAGTTGTTCAAATTAGCCAGGTCCAGAGCAGGCCTCTTGAGGAGGGGCCTCACCATCACCTCTTTCAAGGCGGCAGGAAAGGAACCCTCAAAGAGGCTTTGATTACTGCCTGGAGCCAACCTCGTGTGACCTCCCGGGCGGCATAAACCAGCCAGGAGGGACACGGGTCCAATAAACACATGGCAGCACTCAGCCTCCCCATGATCCTGTCCACCTCATTTGGAGTCACAGGATCGAACTCCTCCCAGATGGTATCTCTAAGACCACTCGTCAGACTCCCATAGGACTCTGGCCAGTTGGAGTCCAAGCCTGTCTGGATCTGAGCGATCTTGTACGTCAGATGTTGAGAAAACTCCTCAGCACATCCCTGCAGATAGTTCTCTCCCTCCCTCTGATTTAGGAGGGAGCGGGAGACCCTAAACAGGGCGGCCAGGCGATTATCTGCGGATGCAATGAGAACGGAGAAGTATACATGCTTCGCTGCTCTCATTGCAGCAAGATAAGACCTAAAATGAGATCTTAACTGTGCTCGGTCAGATTAGGACCTGCTGGATCTCCAGCAGCTCTCTAGGCCTCTCTTCTGCCGCTTCATTTCCCGGAGCTCCGCAGAAAACCATGGAGCTAATAGGGATCTGCAATGGGTCAGAGGCCACAAAGGAACAACTCGGTCTAGTGCCCCGGCGGCAGCCGCCTGCCAGGCGTCCACCAGGGCATCGACCGAGCTGTCAGCTAAGGAGGCTGGAATTAACCCAAGTGCCATCTGGAACCCCTCTGGGTCCATTAGGCACCTGGGGTGGAACCATCTCATAGGTTCCACCTCCCAGCAATGAGGGGTGGCATATTGGAAGGCCAGTCGAAGGAGAAAATAATCCGTCCATGACAGGGGTTGTATAATTGGAGACCCCCCCCAGATCATTTTCCCACTGTCTCAAGACAAAAACAAGGTCAGGCATGTGTCCCCCCTCATGAGTTGGCCCTGTATTACCTGAGTCAGGTCCATGATCATCATAGAGGCCATGAACTCCTGCGCCACCCCTGATGCCCCTCCCAGAGAAGGCAGGTTAAAGTCCCCCAGTACAATAAGTCTGGGGAACTCAACCGCCACCCCCGAGAGGACATTGAGGAGAGCAGGCAGGGCTGCTGCCACGCAGCTGGAAGATAGGCATGAAAGCAACAAACCCAACTGACCCCCAGGGCCCAATCTCAGGAGGAGAGACTCACAACCGCCTATCTGTGAGACAGTGGTCTCCCTTGGACATAAGGCCTCCCTGATCACAACCGCCACCCCCCCACCCTGGACTTGAGGTTGGTGCAGCACATGGAAATCTGGTGGGCATAAGTCCACCAGAGGGACCCCTCCCTCCGGGCCCAAGCAGGTTTCCATGATGCAGGCCAGGTCTGCACCTTCCTCCTCGATCAAATCCCGAACGAGGGGAGCTTTGTTAACCATGGACCGGGCATTGAAATAGACCAACATGAGTCCAGGGACTCGGTCCTCCAAGCCCCCAGGCACGTGAGAATAAACTGATGGGTCGGAGCACGCCACCGCTCGAAGATAGCGGGGGCGCATCCCCAGAGACCAATATGGCCTGCCATCCCCTCCTCTGCTGCCTCTCCCCATCACCCACATTATGCACTTCTTTCCTTCTTCACTTTAACAGGTAGTTCTTGATTTACAGCCATTCTTTTAGTGAATATTCAAAGTTACAAAGGCACTGAAAAAAGTGACCTATGACTGTTTTTCACACTTAAAACCATTGCAGCACCCCCATCGTCAGGTATTCAAAATTTGGATGGTTGACAATTAGCATATGACAGTTGCAGTGCCCCAGGGTCATGTGGTCCCATTTTAGCAACCTTCTGACAAGCAATGTCAGTTGGGAAGCCAGATTCACTTAATATCCATGTTACTAAGTTAAAACTGCACTGATTAACTTAACAACAGTGACAAGAAAGATTGCAAAACTGGGTACAACTCATTTAACGACTTTCTTGGCTAGCAATGGAAATTTTTGGGCTCAATTGTAGGTCATAAGTCAAGGACTGCCTTTCCAGAAAATTTGAGAGGTCTCTTCTGAGATGCTTCTTTTCATTCTGTGGGCCAAAATATCTTTTTTCATGACTGTTGCCTAGGCTGTGGATCTACTTTGTATTTCCCAAGGTCATTCCTTCAATGTCGGGATGCAATGTCACACTGCATCTTGCTTTCAACCCATTTGCCTCTCTGTGTGTGTCCTGCATTTACTGTTGTGTACCGAAAAAAAACCTACTCTGTAGTACATTTGTGCTCATTCTATAGGCCTCCAGTCTATCTTTCTATTCCATCTTTAACTGAAATAATAACAGCTTCTCTAAGATAACTGCAAATGAAACATTTGAAAAGGCAACAAAATATGAAAAGGATAGCCGCATGTAATATACCTCAAAGTTCTCATTCCTATATAATGAGTGTTTAAAATCATCAATCATTTTGAAATAAAAAAATCCCCTAGAGAACAGAAATGTCTTTTGCTGAAAACAGTTTCAGTGCAAACAAAGTATTTTTCCAAATAATTTTCCCGAAACAGAATGCTACAATGGAGAATCTAAGGTCAGTTGACAAGGACATTAAGAAGAAGAAGCTTTAAAAGGCTATATCAATATTCCAGTCTCAGTTCAAGGTTATAAAGGTTATGATTGTAAGCTTGCATTGCACTTGGAAATTAATAAAAACACACTAAAAAAACCTAAAGTAATGGCACTATAGTTATTGTTAAGCCCTAATAGCTTTATTTTCAGTTAACCATCATTTCCTCTCTTTTTTCTTTTTCTTTTCCCTATTGAAACACACTACACATTTTAGTCTTTTATTTGCACTTGTCTGAAGTTCAAAACCTAAATAAGTTTGAACTGGAACTGATTTTTCCCCCTCATAATTATTGGAACATTACAGCTGTTAACAACAGAATAGTCAAAATGGGGGGAAAACAAAATTATTTAACTTTCCTGCATTTAGTTTACAAAAAAACAAAATAAAAAAACCATCCAGTTTTACTCACAACTGATCTTTTATTACAGTGGTTATTATGTCAGTTCTTAGGTTTGGAGATATAGCCTGAATTGACTCTATATTTTCACACTTAGTTGAGCATTCTTCAGAATACAATATATAGTATTATTAAATGTGCATATTATGTTAATAAACAATATAGATTTTAAGAAGGACTGGGTGCTGTCAAGCTGATGCACACTTAACAAAAATCTTAATGTACATTGAAAATTTATCTGTTTCATTATAACCACAATGGGCTATTTTTTGTGTAATAAAAAGTCAAAGTGAAAAGGAATTGTAGCATTTTTTTAAAACTTCACACTTAATCACTAAACATGATAAATTCCCTTTTCTTTTAAATATTGGCTTCAGCAAGAATTAAACGTGCATCATTAAGCACATTAATCAAATTGGATGATAAACAAGAGGGAAAAAAGGCCTGCATGATTGCATGCAAAACAAACATTGAATACATGCATGAAGAATTTGTGACCGTTTGTCAACCACTCAAAAGCACAGCTGCATACACACATGCTAATAAATGTTGTTACATTTCATGTTCATAAAAAGATGCAGTGGGGCAGATTCTTTTCTATTCTTTTCTTTCTGTTTTTATTTTGCTACTTTCATTTGTTTGTTTTTAATATCTGTGGTTATTTAGCCCATTTTCTTTCTTCTGATTGTCCATACATAATAGGAATGGGCAGGCTGTTTCTTAACAAAATCTCGCTGGACAGTTTTTTTCTGGAGTTCATTCATTTAGTTTCTCTCCCCACCAATTACAAAGCCTTTTGTACCTAACTTTGCCTAAACCACTGCTGTTTCTCAGGATATTGCACAGGTCAGGCAGGTGTAATTAGATATCTGTTTGTACTCTTTTTAGGTTCAAATCAAAGATCAGTTTGTAAAACCTGCAAAAAGTCTTTGCAGCTTCAAAAAGACCCTTATCTGGGGCACCCAGTCATTTGAAGTGAAGCAGGCTATTTGGTAGGACACTCTGCCTAGGGCAACACAGCATTAGGAACTTACTGACACACTCCCACCCCACAGTCCTAGATTATTATTGGCTAGGGTCCCCACGAAACTAAATCAACAGAGATCTCAAATGAGGTGAAGCAACAAGAAGTCCTGAATCTTTGCAACAGGAAGGAATATGAGTTTTAGCAAACTGACAATTTTAACAAAAGATTGAAGATGATTAAAGCCAAGGTGATTAGGTTTTATATATATATATATATATATATATATATATATATATATATATATATATATATATAAAAATATATATATATTTGTTTTCGTAGATTTTCACGGGTAAAGGTATGTAGGTCTTGGTGTACTCGGGTCCTGTCCCGTGTATGATTGAGAATACCTTGGCAACGTTTCGACGAAATCTCATCCGTCATCTTCAGGCTGGTGTCTTCAGCTTCGTTCTCCTGGGAGAAGTGTGTGATCGTGGCTGTTTTTCCCTTTTAAACTCTAGAGTTGGATGTGTTGTTACTTTTTGATTGGTTTGTAGAGTTGATGTATGCAGATTGGATGGCTTTTTCCTGAGACCCTGTGTGGCTGAGGTGCTGGCTGTGTGTCTCTCAGCCTTTTGTGTTGTAACGACCTGGGTAATGGGCTGTGTGATGACCTTCTGAGTTCTATTGTTGTGATGTCCTGGGTGTGGTGCTGTAATCTCCTGGGTCGTTGTCTGTGCTGCAACCTCCTGATGTTTTGTGTTGTGATCTCCTGAGTTCTGTGATGTAGTATCCTGGGTGGAAGGCTGTGATGTGGCATTCTGGGCCTTGGTTTGGCTCGAGTTTGAGGTCTGGCTATGTGTTTATAGCGTGTGTCAGTTTGCTTAGTTTGGGGGTTGGAGGGGGGTGTAGCAGCTGGTGTTGCAGCCATGGTCTGGTTTCTGGATGGTGGTTGCCTTTCATCTGTGGCGTGGGCTTGGGTTTGAGTCTGGTGAAGGAGAATGTGTTATTTTGGGTCCGGTGTTGGTTTTTGTGGCTGGGACTCGTTTGTTGATTAGGGCTAGTTTCCAGATGTCTGGTAGGCGGGAAGTATCATCCCGTTTATTCATGTTATGGGGGTGTTTCTCTATTTCGATGGCTTCCCTAATTATTCTCTTGTTGAAGTGTTCAGTATTGGAGATAAGTTTGGATCCCTCAATATCAATTTCATGTCCTGTGGCTTTAAGGTGCTGGAAAAGGGAGGAAGTTTTTTCTTCTTTTCTGACTGCGTTCTTGTGTTCTCGCAGACCTTCAGTTGGATTATTCAGTTGGAAGAATGAAGCTGGACTCAGCAAATTAAATCTGTCAGTCAAAAGTGAGCTGGTATAATTTCCCTAGAAAAGTACTATAAAACTGGGGTTGGGTCCCCCCCCTTTCTTTTACTCAGCCAGGCTTCCTTTGATGTTTGTTTGTTGGCTAGAAGCCTAAAGTTATAAGGAACTGTAGAAATTGCATTTCTGCACAAACCTTGACCCTGAAGTTGAAAGGGATAGGATCAAATAAAAAGTTACTGTTTCTCTCTGATGTGAGTACTTCTATAGTTACAAGTGTGTCCCACCCCCTTCTGAGAAAAGCAGAGGGTGATGTTTCACCTGAATCTGAACCAAAATTAAAAATGTATCTAAGAACTACATTGTATTCAGGGATGTGCAAGATGGTTAATGAACATTCTGTATGTCAACAATTGCATTCAGGATTTTTCATCTCAAACCAAAATATGAGCAGGAAGGAAGGACAGATACTAGGAAGAGCAGGGAAACAGGTAGGCCTTGGGAAGGTGCTGCTGGTGTCAAGAAAGAGGCAGCACATAGGAATCTTAGTTTACTTGTCTCATAAATCACTCTGGGATTTGTTTGGATTTTGTTGAGACAGAACCCTGGAACAGCAAAAATGAATGAAGCCTTGTTTCTTCTAAAGCACAATTGACCTGGAATGCTTTGACAAAATATCTGGAATTAATATGCTCAAATCAAACATGTTTTCCACTTCATGTACATGATTATTGGGCACAAAATGTTCTAGTCCCTTGAAAACCCTACTGACCCATTCTGTATGTTGTTGAACACTCAGCTGTATTAGCTAATGGGTAAACCTGCCCATCCAAAAATATATCTCTGAAACAAATATGGTATGCGCACTGGAGTGGATCAACAGAAAAATGCAGCCATAACATTTCCATTTTCAAGCATGCATAATTATCCACAGCCCAATACAGAATTCTCCTGTTTAGAAGGCCCCCACTTTTCTAGAGTCCAATACTGCAGTACTGTATAAACCAATTATGTATCCAGGAAAGCATGCTTGGTGTATATGTCTTGATAGCATCTCAGCATAAATCTCTTTCCCAACTAACCTCATTTTCCTCACCTGCTATGAATATTGCTGTACCTTCCAGATGCAGAGATACCTTGTATCTAGTTAGTAAAATGATGTATAATTTTCAATTACAGTAGGTTGCTGTGTATGTTGTATTTGCTTTCATTCTGCTGAATGGGTTTATGTTATGCTATTTTAGTATTGGTGCTCCATTTTCAATTTTATTTATTGAAAGCTATTCCATCAACTTACTAAAGAACAAGGTATAAAATAAAGTAACCAAAAATAAACTAGACAGTAAGAAACAAACTTGAACTGTAGATATTTTAATGTAGTTAAAACCCCAAAATGCAGTTTTTCCATTATTCTTTATATGTAAAGAAGCCTTTCAGATAACTTGGTTTCATCATAAAGTTTGGAATTATTTCTTAAACTTCCATATGGATAGAATGCATGAAAATTACAGTACATAGTTGCTTTCGGCATGGCAGATTATGCTTCTAAGAGAATGAAAGGAAAATAATTTCCATCTGCAGGGGTACTAAAATCCAAAACTGAACAGGCAGAAGCAGTCCTGATTTTGTAAGTAGAACCTAGCAAGGGAGGATCTAGGAATCTGTACAAAACTTTCTTTATAAAAAATTCTCTGCAAATACTGGAGTTCCAAAATATGCATAATAAAAGCATGAGGAGGCTGAGGAATCAGAATTTTAACCCAGCTAGTCTGGGGAATAGAAGTACTGATGACCTTCAAATATTTTGAACTGCATACCCATAACTTTTACTGTTACTGTCCATGCTGGAAAAGGTTGGTAAGATTTATAGTCTAAACAATCTGGCCATTAAATTATTGTTTATCAAAAACCTAATCCAAAATTCTACATTATTTACTTAAAGTGTTTGATTAGATATTGGGTATCTCTAAACGTACAGGGTCCAAAAACTATTCCAGCTATTGAAAGAGATTATTTAGATCCTTCTAATCTCCTGTTCTTTGCCCCATTTCCTGCCCATCTAGCAGTTCGACAGCATGCAAATGTAAGATGATTAATTGATACCACTTCAAAGTAATATCATTCTGTGTGCCTTTGGCATATAGCCATGCTGGCCACATGATCATGGAAAATATCTTCAGACCCTGGCCAAGAAATCGAAATGAGCACCATGCCTAGAGTAAGACACTACTGGACAGGGAAACCTTTACCTTTTAATCTCCTTTCAATTACCTCTAAATCAGAAGCCATTAACTTATTTTGTAGTGTATTCTACAGACCAAGAACAGGCTCTTCAAGCTCTTTTAGATATTCAGCTTTAAATACCTTTACTCTAGTCATCATGGGCAATAATCAGGTTATTGAAAGTCCAAAACTTTTGGTAGGTATCTGGCACATACATCTGCCATGTATTTTACCCTGAACTTATTGTTGATCTGTTTATTTATAACCTAGTTATTAAAATTATTTTTATTGAGTTTATTTACTTATTAAATAGATTTATATGGCTTCCTATATAAATACCTGGTGACTCTAGGTGGCATACAACCTTAAAAATCAACAATATAAGCCCCCAGAAACTTCCATCCCCATGATGGCAACAAACACAATCATGCAAGCCACTTGATTGACAAATAAGGAAACTTCAATCCAAAAAGAGATCACTTTGGTGGAAAAATAAATCTGGTCACGTTGCCAACTTCAAAAGCTGATACAAAAATTTATGCCACCAGATAAAGACTGAATGCACCAATTATCACATTAAACAAGAGGAAAACCTTCTACACACCAATTCCACCCGCTCTTTCTACAATTTTGTAAACCACAAACTAAAAGACTCAAGGTCCATCCCCCCCTGAAAGGACCTAATGGAAAAGACTGCAATGACAACACCATTAAAGCCAACCTCCTTAACGCATTCTTTTGCTCAGTATTTGTAAACAGCAATGGATCAAGCCCAGTATTTCCTAGTCAAACCACAGACAACTACAATGACCTAATACATATCGATTTTACAGAAGACAATGTTGAAAAAGCACTACGCAATCTAAAACCATCTCTATCTATTGGACCAGACAGAATATGTGCCTACTTCTTAAAAAAGCTATCCACTACCATAGCCGAACCTCTAAGCATAATCTTTGAAAAATCATTCAGGACCAACTCCTTGCCAAACCTATGGTCACAAGCCACAGTCATCCCCATTTTCAAAAAGGGAGACCCCAGCCTACTTGAAAATTACAGACCAATCTCTTTATGCTGCATCACCTGTAAAGTCATGGAATCAATTATTAACCAATCCATTATCCTACACTTAGAGACAAACAACCTACTCTCTAATAAACAATTTGGTTTCAGAAAAAACTATCCTGTAATCTGCAACACTTACACTGCAAAAACATATGGACTGCACAACTCAATCAGGGCGAAGCAATAGACACAATCTACATAGACTTCTGTAAAGCCTTTGATTCAGTGGTACACGACAAACTACTCCTAAAACTAAAATCTTATGGTATCTCTGGACACCTGCATAACTGGATAGAAGCATTCCTGTCAAACAGACAACAAATGGTCAAAATTGGGAGCATCCTATCAAATTCTGTACCTGTCAACACTGGTGTCCCCCATGGCAGTGTTCTAGGACCAACTCTCTTCATATTCTACATAAATGACCTCTGTGATCATATTAAGAGCAACTGTGTTCTCTTCGCTGATGATGCAAAGCTATTCAACATCACAGACAATACTGCTACCCTTCAAAAAGACCTTGATTATGTATCAGAATGGTCAAACAAATGGCAACGTCAAATCTCAACAAATAAATGCTCTGTCTTACATATTGGCAAAAAAAATCAGAAAATAAAATACAGGCTAAATAGTCAAGACCTTGTTGATGATCCAAACTCTGTCATGGACCTTGGAGTACTCATCTCTAATGATCTAAGTGCTAGAGCCCACTGTAACTACATAGCCAAAAAAGCATTAAGAGTTGTTAACCTAATCCTACGTAGCTTTTTCTCTGGTAATATCACACTACTAACTAGGGCAGACAAGACATTTGCTAGACCAATTCTCGAATACAGCTCATCAGTCTGGAACCCACATTACGTATCTGATATTAACACAGTTGTGAAAGTCCAGAAATATTTCACAAGAAGGGTTCTCCACTCCTCTACTCATTGCAGAATACCTTATGTCACCAGACTTCAAATTCTAGACCTAGAAAACCTAGAACTACGCCGCCTTCGGTCCGATCTAAGTATAGTATATAAAATCATACATTGCAATGTCCTACCTGTCAATGAATACTTCAGTTTCAACCATAACAATACAAGTGCACACAATAGATACAAACTCAAGGTTAACCACACCAAACTTGATTGCAGGAAATACAACTTCAGCAATAGAGTGGTCAATGTCTGGAATACGCTACCCGACTCTGTGGTTTCTTCCCCAAACCCCAAAAACTTTAACTTAGACTGTCTACTATTGACCTCACCCCTTTCCAAAGAGGTCTGTAGGGGGCATGCATAAGCGCACCAACGTGCCTACCGTCCCTGTCCTATTTATTCTTTTTATTTTTATTTTTATTTTTCTTATATGTATCCATTCCATGTATTCATAACTATGTTTATACTTATACCTATTATCTTGTAAGTGATTGATAAATCAGATAAATAAATAAATAAATAAAATAAATATAAGCCTCCCCAGAAGCTTCCATCCCCACGATGGCAACAAACACAATCATGCAAGCCACTTGATTGACAAATAAACCTGGGGTGCCCATGTGTTTGTTGTTTTCTAGAAAAGTACAAGAAGAGAATCAATCTTATTTTTGGAGAAATGATATTCCAGTGAGGAGCTACTGCAGAGAAGGCCCTTCACTGAAGATCCATCAGATGTACTTTTTTACACCTATGGTAGGCCACGTAGATGTAACAGGGGACAGGGAATCTTTCAAATACCCTGCCCAAAGCCATGCAGGACTTTAAAGGTGACTAAAAGTGCCTTGAATGGTATCTAGAAGTAAATCAGAAATCAGTGCAGCCCTGCAGAAGAGGTGACACATGGCAGACCTAGGCTTACACAGAACAGCATGGGCTGCTGTCTCTGGATCAACCAAAATTTCCAGATTTTTTTCAAGAGTAAAATGACTACAATAGTCCAACAAGGAGATAACCATGGCATGGGTGATTGTGAGAAAGGTTTGTTAATCCAGGAATGGGCAGAGCTGGCAACACACAGCATGGTTGGGCAAAGGCCCTCCTGGCCACAGCTACCACTTGCTCCTTGAGCTGGAATCATAAGTCCAGGAGAATCCCCAAATTATGCATCACGTCTATCTGAGCAGTGCAAGCCCATTTACTGGTTAGTAATAATTTTCCAAGAACCAAGAAGTCCCACACCCAAAACTACACTGTCTTGCTAAGTTTTAGTTTTAACTGTTGCTCCCCATCCAGATCCAATAGCCTCTAGGCACCAGAAAAGGGCAGTCATGGAATTGCTTAACTCATCACAAGCAGAGGTGAACAGCTGGGTATCATGAGCATACTGATATCTCATCCCATGGTGATGGATGATTTCACCCTGATTTTCATGTAGATGTTAAATAGAAGCCCCCCAAAGTTCCATCTGTGGAAGCCCACAAAGCAGAGGTTGAGGGCCAGACCTCTTGTTCCAGATCAACACTAACTGGAACTGGCCTTAGACCAGAATTTTCATCATTAAGCTATGAGGTCATAAAGTGTGAAATTACATCTTCACCTTCTTAGCAATTTACTAGTGTATCTGCTACTAATTTCAATCTTTTTTGTGGAGTGTCAATAATGTATTAGAGATTCACAATTTTCCTATTTTTTATTTTTACACTGTTACACATTGACACACTATTTTATTTATTTATTTGTCAAGTGATTATAAGATAACAGGTATAAGTATAAACATAATTATGAATACATGAAATGGATACATACAAGAAAAATAAAAAGAAACAATAGTATAGGGACAGTAGGCATGTTGGTGCGCTTATGCATGCCCCCTACAGACCTCTTAGGAAAGGGGTGAGGTCAATAGTAGACAGTCTAAGGTTAAAGTTTTTGGGGTTTGGGGAAGAAACCACAGAATCAGGTAGAGTATTCCAGACATTGACCACTCTGTTGCTGGTCGTAGTTCCTGCAATCACGTTTGGTGCGGTTTACCTTGAGTTTGTATCTATTGTGTGCTCTTGTATTGTTATGGTTGAAGCTGAAATATTCATTGACAGGTAGGACATTGCAATGTATAATTTTATATACTATACTTAGATCGGACTGAAGGCGGCGTAGTTCTAGGTTTTCTAGGTCTAGAATTTCAAGTATTCTGCAACAAGTAGAGGAGTGGAGAACTCTTCTCGTGAAATATTTCTGGACTTTCTCAACTGTGTTAATATCAGATATGTAATGTGCATGAGATGTATTCAAGTATTGGTCTAGCAAATATTATGTATGCTCTAGTTAGTAGTGCCTTTTTGGCTATGTAGTTACAGTGCGCTCTAGCACTTACATCATTAGAGATGAGTATTTCAAGGTCCTTGACAGAGTTTGGATCATCAATAAGGTCTTGACTATTCAGCTTGTATTTTATTTTATGATTTTTTTTGCCAATATGTAAGACACAGCATTTATTTGTTGAGATTTGAAGTTGCCATTTGTTTGACCATTCTGATATATAGTCGAGGTCTTTTTGAAGGGTAGCAGTATTGTCTGTGATGTTGAATAGCTTTACATCATCAGCGAAGAGAACACAGTTGCTCTTAATATGATCACAGAGGTCATTTATGTAGAATATGAAGAGAGTTGGTCCTAGAACACTGCCGTGGGGGACACCAGTGTTGACAGGTACAGAATTTGATAGGATGCTCCCAATTTTGACCATTTGTTGTCTGTTTGACAGGAATGCTTCTATCCAGTTATGCAGGTGTCCAGAGATACCATAAGATTTTAGTTTTAGGAGTAGTTTGTCGTGTACCACTGAATCAAAGGCTTTACAGAAGTCTATGTAGATTGTGTCTATTGCTTCGCCCTGATTGAGTTGTGTAGTCCATATGTTTTTGCAGTGTAAGTGTTGCAGATTACAGGATAGTTTTTTCTGAAACCAAATTGTTTATTAGAGAGTAGGTTGTTTGTCTCTAAGTGTAGGATAATGGATTGGTTAATAATTGATTCCATCACTTTACAGGTGATGCAGCATGAAGAGATTGGTCTGTAATTTTCAAGTAGGCTGGGGTCTCCCTTTTTGAAGATGGAGATGACTGTGGCTTGTGACCATAGGTTTGGCAAGGAGTTGGTCCTGAAAGATTTTTCAAAGATTATGCTTAGAGGTTCGGCTATGGCAGTGGATAGCTTTTTTAAGAAGTAGGCACATATTCTGTCTGGTCCAATAGATAGAGATGGTTTTAGATTGCGTAGTGCTTTTTCAACATTGTCTTCTGTAAAATCAATATGTATTAGGTCATTGTAGTTGTCTGTGGTTTGACTAGGAAATATTGGGCTTGATCCATTGCTGTTTACAGATACTGAGCCAAAGAATGTGTTAAAAAGGTTGGCTTTAATGGTGTTGTTCTTGCAGTCTGTACCATTAGGTCCTTTCAGGGGTGGGATGGACTTTGAGTCTTTTAGTTTGTTGTTTACAAAATTGTAGAAAGTGCGGGTGGAATGGGTGTGTAGAAGGTTTTCCTCTTGTTTAATGTGATAATTGGTGCATTCAGTCTTTATCTGGTGGCATAAATTTTTGTATCAGCTTTTGAAGTTGGCAACGTGACCAGATTTGTTTTTCCACCAAAGTGATTTCTTTTTGGATTGAAGCTTCCTTATTGTTATGGGTAATCTGGTTTTTTCTATCTATGCAACATTTGCTAAGTTTTTAGCATACATCTTCTCCTTGCAATTACTGGCAGAATTGAGCATATCTGTGAACTGATTTACAAATATGTGTGCTTGTATATAGATTATAATCAATCTTTCTGTCTGTCTGTCTTTCTTTTTCCTGTAACAATACATATCTTCACACCTGCACATCTGTTTCATTGACAAGTTAATCAATTCATGCAACTTATTATTGCAATCAGCGATGCATTTACAGTAAAATTATGTTGAACAGACATTATTGCCTTACCCATGAATCATTCTATAAATGTGAAAAAGAGAATAAGCTTTTCCACATTTTCCATAGACAGCTTTTTGGGGAAACTTTGTTAGAGATATTCCATTTTGCAATTATCATCTCTTGGTTAAATATATTCCTTTTTGGTGTATACACAAATCCCACCTTTGAGTTTGCACAATATAGTACGTCATTCTAGCAATATTTAAAGCAATGGGGGGGGGGAACCCATACTGTTTTATTCTATTGTTAGATCTTCTAAATTTGAAAACTCAGCTGAGCAGAGAGAATACATGTGTGCAGCAAACTAAAATATTTTTCATCTTTTCCACTTATTTTTTTTTTACTCCTGAAAAATAACTACAGAGCGAGACTCATACAAAGGCTATCAACTCCACATTAGTCATTCATAGCCTCATTCAGACATCACTGTGGCAACCTAATGTTTCTTCATGTTTGACCAATCAGTTCCTGGTCTTTATACTTTGCTTACTTTACTGAGTACTCCAACACCAGAGATCAATATGAATCGGTCAACAATTAGTACACATTACAATACCTCAGACCCACATTCCATTTCAGCACAAACCTCCCAGAGATATTTGAGAACTACTTTCCCAATGTGATAAGCAGGTTGTGATCTGAGATGAACAGAAATTATTACCTACCCTAAGAAGACTATGTACTCACATTAGTAAGCGAGGTAAGGAATAAATAAGTAAAGGGAGCAGAGGGTAAGCATGTCCTTGTGCTTACCCAGTCCAATTCACAAACATCAACTTATGATGAAATCTCAGTAATTTGAGCTGGCATCACATGGTCATACCAACTCAACAAACATCTTTAAAATAGTTGTTTCTATTTACATAGTGTTTTTTCCAGTTACAGACTAAACGTGTAAAAAAAACATATAAAATCCTAAATTTCTGGCTACTTGATCATATTCAAAAATAATTGAACAAAATTAATGAAACAATTTACCCGAAGTACAGGTATAAGGAGAACTGATGGCCAGTCACATTTCCACTCATCAGATGGGCATTATTTGAAAAATAGAAGCTAGGGTATGGTTAGGACAGAAAAGCTAAAGTCTGAGAGGCAAAGCACATGCCAGTAAATTTCACTCTTTGCTGACAAATGTTCAGCTCCATTATTTCCTCAAAATTCTAGGCTGTTTCCCAGACATTCTTTCTTTCCAGGTTTTTCTGCACTTATTCTTAGTTCTCCATTGAGATTCAATCTCCTGGGCAGTCATCCAACTTCAAAACAGCCCTACTTACTATCTAAAAGTGTTGTTTTCTCAAAAGAGGAACAATTTGGGCCATTCTTTTTTTTTTTACTATCATTTGTTTACTTTCATTGGTTCCTAGCATTACTTCTTTCTTTCCTCTCACAGCATGCATCAGTGTTTTTCACACAAGCAATAAAAGTTCAGAGGAAAAATAAACAGTAGTCCCAACTCTTATAATAAATGTAATGTTAGAACTTCCACAAAAGCTTAAGTTATAGCATGGAAATATTTTGGCTTTAGATTGACATTACTATTGCTGCTACAAATAACTATACTAAATAATTTCAGTACAACAATGATGTTTGTAATCTGATTCAGTCTTTTAATGGCCGTGATATAGACATTGTCAAAACAATTTCTAAGAGACTACTGAAGGCCACACAAACACAAAAAACAGATAAAACAATATTTATTAAGACACTTAAAAAAAATAAGCAAGTGGTTTGTCACAATTAACACAGTTTGGGGAAGAGCCTTGGTGGTGCAGGCTGTTAAATGCCTAGCACTTAAGTTCCAGCTGCCTGCAATTAGTGCAGGCTCGAATCCCACCAGGCTCAAGGTTGACTCAGCCTTCCATCCTCCCAGGGTAGGTAAATTGAGGACCCAAGATTGTTGGGGGCAATAAGCTGACTTTGTAAAAATGCCGCTTAGTAATAAGCAGGCATATACAATGGAATGAAGGCTATTGCTAAGCGCATTGGGTTGTATCCCAAAAATTGTAAGCCGCCCTGGGTCTTCGGAGAAGGGCAGCATATAAATGTAATTTAAAAAAAAAGAAACTACAGTTTATCTATTTATTTTCCCATAACCATATTTAAGGATTCCTATGCTGAGCTTCCAGTTAACTCAGTATGTCAAAGGAGTATAGATGCTAGAGATGTGAAATAGCTGATTTCCCAGTTTGCTTTTCATTTCCTATACTTTAACAGCCCCAGAAGCCCCAGATGATTATTGTGAAGAAATGCAACTAAGGCAATTAATATTAATAGATTTGTATCCAGTATCTATGATCCAGCATAATTGTTTGTAGCCACCACAATTCCTTCCCTAGGTAGATCTCCATACAAAATAAATATAGTGTTCTATTTCTCAGCAGAAAATAAATAGGATCAAAAGCATATCTACCCAATGCCAATTTAGGATTCCCCTGACTCTGCATTCACATCTGATAGATATTCAATCATTTATTCAATTGCCATTTTTTCTGAAATCATTTTCAAAACACCTTTAAAAGACTCTCTTAAGCTAAATCAAACAAACCTAAATGACCATTTTTTTGTCTTATAGGTTTTTTTGTTTGTTTCTTACTGATATACTACCAATTACCAAAATCCCTCAACAGTATACAAGAAAAACAAATGTAAAATTGAGACATTAAAATCATTAAAAATACCAATTAAAAGAAACAAGTAAAGCAAGATTTCATTCCATTGTAAGTATGCACAAAAAATTGTGTTGTTAAGGGCTTTTAAAGAATATAATAAAGATATTTGACTACTCAGCTTTCAGGAATGCATTCCAAAGCGCTGGGGCAGCAACCAAATAGTTTCAATCTTGAGGTTCCTAGGAGAGCTGCTTACAGCAACTAGAGGCAAATTTTTCATACAACCTCAGTTAAGTAAAGATATTCATGGCCTGACTGTGAGAAAATCTTAGGCAGAGTTAAGTATTTTTTTTAAAATCTACAAAGCAATTGCTTTTTGTAAATGAGGAAATTACTTTATATACATTTTCCAGAGAATAAATCTCACTGAATTCAGCTGGAGTTATAATAGGAAGGTGCAGGGCCACACTGTTATAAACCATGAACACTCTTAGATGGACAGTGACAAAGATATAGCAGCCGACTAGCTCTTTAGTTACTACTTCTTGACCCCACTGCAAAATACACAGAGAAAAATCAGTATAACAAATGGATATGTCAATGGGTAAAAATGGAAGCATCATTTACTATCATCTTCCCTTTTTTATAAAGTGTAGCACCTCTATTTTATTATTTATTTATTTATTTATTAATGAGACTTGTATGCCTCCCCATCTCTGAAGACTCGGGGAGGCTCACAAATAAAACAAGAAAACAATAAATAATTAAAAAAGAATTAAACTAACAAGCCCCATTAAGATACAATTACATAAATACACGATAAAACTATAATAAAACCATCCCCCCAAAGGGTCACAGCCCGGCTTGGTTAAATAACCAGGTCTTCAATTCAAGGCGGAAGGTGCGGAGGTCAGGGGCCAGACGGAGCCCCGGGGGAAGCTGATTCCAGAGGTCAGGGGCCTCAATAGAATAGGCTCGTCGTCGGGGGACCGCCAACCAGCATATTAGTGTTTTTTTCCCGCAAAACCAAAAAAAAAAAATCAGCAGTATCACTGGAACATACTAGTTCAGAGAGATAAAATACAAATTAATCATTGTGAAAATTTCTGGATCTTAGCTTTTTTAAAAAAAGAAAGTGTACCAATGATACTAATATCAGAAAGGGGAAGAAATTATTTTTGCCATTTATAGCAATAATTTTATGTAATAGAAGAAAGTTATATGCTGAGTCATTTCTGCAGGGTTCTTCTTAATAGCAATAGCACTTAGACTTATATACCACTTCACAGTGCTTTACAGCCCTCTCTAAGCAGTTTACAAAGTCAGCATATTGCCCCCAACAATTTGGCTCATTTTACCCATCTCGGAAGAATGGAAGGTTGAGTCAACCTTGAGCTGGTGAGACCCAAACTGCCAAACTGCTGGTGGCTGGGGATCAGCAGAAGTAGCCTGCAGTACTGCATTCTAACCACTGTGCCACCACAGCTCTTATATTTTTAAGTCAGGTATAGTTTATATCTGAAAAAAGAAATGCTGAATACTAGATACATGCACACAATAGATATGCATATTCTAATATAATATATCATAATATTAAGTATTATTTGTACATGTGTGTGTGTTTGTGCATGTGTGTATGGGGGAGGTGATCTGTTCCACTGTTGAGTAGGGATTTACTTCATTTGTATGATAATGTCATTATGTAAAGGACAAAATAGCATTGTTTGTATTCATTTTCATAATTTGTGTGATATCAATATGCATATGACATAAATAGTTCAGGTCTGCATATGGGTAGACAAAATGAAATAATATTATTAGCAAGCAAAATGCTTTCTAACCTTGTATTTTTAAAATAATCTTGTACTAAAATGTAAATGTTATTGAAAATGGCACAACATCATGCACACATTCATAGAAATGTCCATGAAAATGAATACACAATTTGTAGATATTTTTTTAATGGCAAACTAATGCAAAAAATAAAGAGCAAAATGAAACTTGATACTTAGCATTTTACTATGGGAATTTAGATAAATTACGTTAAGCATTCATGATTCCCATATTATTCTTTCCTTCACACAATCATCTGATTGGTTCAACTATTCATTAATATTACGAATTTGAATAAAACTTACAAAATTCATTTCCTTAAGATTCCATTCTAAGCTGAGCAACAGGATTTCCCCAGAAAACATCAGTGAAGATAAAAATGACACACAAGTGAGAGATAAGCTTCTAAAGCATGTTGTGGGGATAATTTCAGTGAGTGGCAGAGAGGGAACAAATGAATGAACAAATAAAAAGGAATCATAATGACTGGTTTTACTGGGCTTTTAAATAATAATAATAAAAGAATCTCAAGGATAACCTGAGAAAACTATCAGTCACCACTTTTAGAAGATTCAATTTTTTATAAAACTCCCTGGATTTTAAATTGACATGTTCCAAGTCAGAGCCATCTTTATGCTCCTATTTCATGTTATATGAAGACAGGTGATGGAAAGAGGGAATTGTGGCAGGGTAATGCTAGGAATTATCTTACAGGCAATCTACTAAAATATTGCAATCTAAGGTTATACAAATTCCACTATACAATTCTCAACAATAATAACAACAGTAAAAAACCAAACCTGCAGTCATTGGTATTTTTCTTTTCTGCAGTGGACATAACAAGGAAGCAAAATATTGTAGAATATTAGGATTAGCAGCCCCTGCCCAGAAATCCAGCACTGTAGGAGCCCCAAATTAGGTGTCCAGCCTTAGTTTTTCAGTAAAGGAGAGTTCAGCACCTCTAAAAGCAGTCTATTGCATTGTTGTACTGAGCTTACCATTATGAAGTGTTTGTGTAAAGCCATTGTTTCCTGTTCTATCTTCTGGAACAATTCTAACCCACATGACAAGGCTACAGATATTTGAATACTGCTGTCATCTTCTCAGCCTTTTGTCCTCTACAGTAAACATATTTAACACTTATATCTCTAACAATTCTTTGTAGATACTGTATTTTTTTCCATTCAATCTCCTTATTATCTTAGTTGCTATCCTTGGGACATGCTGTAGGGCAAACTTGATTTCAATGAGGGCCACATCAGGGCTATGCTTGATCTTCATGGCCAGCTCGGCATCAGTCATTTCAGGGGGCACCTGTGGTGGCCTGGGCAAGGCTAGGGGTATCCTCCTGCAGTCCTCTGCCAGCAAAAATGAAGCTCAGGAGGGCTGCATTCAGACCTCCCAAGTTCTGTTAGCTGAAGTCACACATTATTACTGTGTTACTTTTCCATAAAACATCAGTAATATAGATCAGGATGACATTATCCAGATCTTTTGCTATACATGGTAGTCAATATTCTCCGCTACACTAATATGTTTGTTGTTTCCTCATCTTTGTTCTTATCTAAGTGTTCACAACTGGAACATTCCTCTAAAATTTCTACATCTCTATACATGTGTACATTTCCATTAAACATAATGCCACATCATCTCACTTTTGTATGTTCTTTTCAAAATGTGTAAGTTATGCTTGTACCTGATTTCTTGAAGAAAAAAAGAAGCACACATACACACACACACACTAAGAAGTGCCCATCAAAGACTGAACCTTACTGCCTGTTACAAAATGGCCAAGAACCTCATGCTGAGATAAATCAGGATTTTTTTCTCAATTATTATACGTACAGTCAGGTCATGTCATTTTTCTTTAATGCGTGCAAATTCCATTGTTAACACTTCAGCTCTTTTCCACTCAAAGCAAAGCAGCAAGAGAAAAAAAAATGAAGACATGTTATGACATGTCTTCATCCGGCTGTATGCCTTTCTGGAAATCTTTGCGCTTTTCAAGGAAGATTCCAACAATGCAGCTGAGTGCTGCACAATAGCTAAGTAAGGTTCTTCAGTGCTAGATTTAAAAAGAAATAGGATAATAGGCTATATTATCCATCTATAAGAACCCAGCAATGTAAATTATATTGGTAATTACTGCCTGAAGCACTTATCTAAATTAACATGTGGGAGAAATTTGTTAGGAGCCATGCATGAAGTCAGACTCAACTCCTGGTGACTTCAAGCAACCATCTTTTCAACAGTAAATTTTAGCTCTTCAAAGGACATTCTATAATCACCTTCACCCAGTCCATTTATCTTATCTGTTGTTTTCCCTTCTATGACTTTCAAACTTGTTGTGCTTAATCATATTTTGCAATTCATCATCTGTTCATATCACATGTCGAAACTATGTGAGTTTTTCAAAGAAGCAATCAATCTGTTAGGTTTTTTTAAAAGTTCAGGATCAAATAGCTTAAATAAAATGGATAATTGAATGGTCAAAAAAGTATAAGGAGATTTACCTTTGATTTTCTGATCAAGATTGCTTAGATTGTGCCAGAATACAGAGACTTGGTTATATTTTTGAGGAACTTTTAGCAATGTACATCAAGTGATTATAAGAAATAAATCTGGAGTAGTAGGGAAATTCAGAATAGGAAAGGAGAGGTACATTGTCTGCAGGAAATATGACTTCAGCAACAGAATGGTCAAAGCCTGGAATACACTATCTGACTCTCTCATTTCTTCCCCAAACCCCAAACACTTTAACCTTAGACTGTCAACTGTTGATCTCACCCCATTCTTAAGAGGTCTGTAAGGGGTGTGCATAAGCGCACCAATGTGCCTACTGTCCCTGTCCTAATGTTTCCTGTTTATTTGTATCCATTTTATGTATTAATAATCATGTTTATATCTGTTATCTAATACATGCTTGACAAATAATAAATAAATAAATAAAAATAAAATTTGTTCAGCTGATTCTTTATATGCTTTCAAGTCAGTGTTGATTCCTGGTGACTGTCAGGACAAGTCCCTGAAGTTTTCTTGGCAAGATTTCCAATTGATTTGCCATTGCCTGCTTCTTAGGACTGAGAGAAATGACTGGTTTAAGATCACCTAGTTGGCTTCATGCCTAAGATGGAACTAAAACTCATAGTCTCATAGTTTCTAGCCTGATGTCTAGCCACTACACCAGACTGGCTCTTTGTTTAGCTTAGCTACTGTTTACACATTAAGAATGGATGAATTAGAAGAGAGGACAACTATTTTTTAAAAAAATGAAATTAAAGCTCTAGCAGTTTTAGTGAGCTACCTTGCTTGCTTGTTTATTTTGTTTTATTTTATTTTATGCTGCCAGACTCAAAAAACAACTCCTTTCTTTTATAATTTTATATCATAAATTAGAAAAATACTGCAGCATAAAATCCAGATACAAGCAAAGTTCTACCATGAGAGAATAAGTGCAGTGGTGACCATTCCTTAAATACGATCAGAACAGCACCTATAATAATTTATTAATTTTCAAAAGGCCAAAAATTATGGTGTCAACCAAATCACCAAAGGAGGACTGTTCCATAATAAACTATGCAAATGACATCATTTTGTTCATTGAAATTATGGGCAATTTTAGAAAAGCTTGGTATGAATGTAATAGGAACAAGTGAAAAATATGGCTTAACATCAAACATTAAGATGAGAAAGGTAATGGCAAGTAGCATGCTTGAAGTTAACAGAGAAGAAAATAAAAGAAGATAAGAGAGTTTTGTTCTCTTGGGCTAATACACAGAAAGAATGTGTTGGAGATGTCAGGAGGTGATTCATCCCAGCAATGACAGAAGCATGAAGGGTAAAGCAAAAATAAGAACAATTAAAGCATTGGTCTTTTAGGTAATAATGTACATTTATAAAACTTGGACACTGAGAAAGAAAGAAAAAGTTTTTTAGCCATTTGAAGTTAGAATAAACATAAATAGTGGTCAAATAGGAGATTCGTGTGTACATGTGTGTGTGTGTTTGTATTGTATGTGTATTTGAAAGAGCTCAAATAGTATGTGTTTTGTGCTTCACTTATATGTTCTTCATATTTATAAAAAAATACTACGTTAAAGGAAAACTTATCAAGATACAACCCAAAACTTACTTATCCAGCTAGAAGTAGATTAATCAGTGAGCAATATTTATATTTAAGACTCTACAATTAATCCCTTGCAGATGCTGTGACAGTTAAATTCCCTGAGTACTTATTGAGTAAAGAATACTGTTTACTTAATGTAACCACTCTTTATCCTATCTCAATGGGACATCAAGTGATAGCTACTGTATGTACACAATGATACAAGATGGAGATATTTAATCACAAATGCTTATTGTTCATATACCTATGTTATAACCATATAACATTTCTTCAAATATTTAGATTCCTCATGATATCTATCCATTTAATTATACATAGCATAAGCAGCCAGTTTGGGATAATGGTTAGAGACCATAAGTTCTAGTCCTGCTTTAGGCACAAAATCAATAGGGTGACCTTGGACCCATCTCCCCCTCTCCCCCCTCTCTTTTTCTCCCTCTCCCTTCTGAAGTGGCAGGTTTTTAAGAATGAATATCGACTTATTGAGGTTTGCTCAAATGATTTTAATTAATATTTTCTCCCACAGGTGACTTTCAAAGGCTCCAAGTAGACTGAAAGAGCAAGTGAGGGGCTGATGTTACACATTATAGTCATAATCATATATATATTTAGAAGACAATTCTGTTCAACTCAGCTGAAATCGTAAGTCCATATATTTAGGAGGCCACTATTCCAACTTTTCAAATTTGAGAAGGCTGAAGGTTAAGGGGAAAGGATGAAACAAGGCATATAAGCCTCAGGAAGCGACCTGGTTACCAGCATTGTGCCTGCATCAAACTGTTTCCTTTTCATATAAAGACATTCCTTTTCTATTTTCTCTACAAACTCAAAGGACAAAAGAGCCCTGCTGAGGAAACTTATTGCAAATGTGACACCAAACAGCAGCTCAGAATCCAAAGTGGCAAAAACCACCATGTCAGAATTAGTAAACAGCACCAGCAAAAGTGTTTGATGCCCTCCCAGCCGCTTGTTAGCATTCATGTCTGTGCAGCTGCTGTCTTCTCTTGCAGACACTTTGGGAGGAATGAAAGGGAAAGAAAGAGCCATTTGTTTTCCTCCTCGCTCACCACTAGGGACTCTAGAACTCTTTTCAAACTTGCTTCAGCATCTTGACACTTGACAGGCTCAGAGAAAACAGGCCTGGTGAAGGAGGTTTGCCACAGAGCAGAGAGAGTTGCTATAACAAGGCAACCAGCAGCCCAGCATGGGGTAGGATAGAGGGGAACAAGAAGTACTCAGATGTAGTGCAGCTCAGTGTCAGGTGTGCTACTTCAGGGGAGGGAAAAAAGAATATCTAGCTGAAGGAGCTTCAGTGAAGCTAATTAACAGTTCTGCTTGTCTCCCCTAGATTTTTAGTCTACTCAGTTTCATAACAACCAATTCAGCAACTAGGTTGGATCACTGATTGAGGTGAATGCTCTTTGAAGGTCTTTCTGGAGATATTTGTGTAGCTCCAAGAGAACCAAGCGAAATGGGACTTGACATCAAACTACATCTTTCTTCCTCCAAATAATTCTGTTGTTTTGTAACTTCCAGAAGCACTGGAATTAAGGTACACCAATGCATAAAATGAAGGTACTGGTATAAAACAAGCAGCTCAGGCAAACCATGAAAAAGTTCTGATATAACTCTGATTAGGCAGTACGGTACAGCATCTTCTAAGTTGTGTTGATTTCAAAACAGCTAAGCAGGATTAGACCTACTTAAATGTGAAAATGACAGGAAATCCCAGAGCTGTAAAAAATTCAATAACATGTTTTCAAAGAAGGTATAAATTGACTACCTCTTGAATGCATTTGTGGATCTTGGGCTCCCATATCCAGAAACTGAAATGTGAATATAGACTTAGAGAAAATTAGTGTGATTTTGTAGAAAATGTACAACTCAAGTTCAGGCATTACTGAAGTATTTCAGTAATTCCCAAATAGGTTATTTAGGAAAGATGATTTAGGATCCAAACTGCAAACAGTTAAGGAGTTCAATCATATACAGCAAGAGCTGAGAAGAACTAATGGTTTTCCAGATGTTGCTGAAGTACAATTCCCAGCAGCTCAACTCTGCACAGCCAATTGCAAAAGATGAAGTGGTTCAGCCACAAATAACAGGGTATTGAGGGATAGATTCCCAACCTGGGAGCTACAACTTCTACTTTAAAAATAAACTTTAGTACTATTTCAAGAATCAAAACAGGCATTACAAATACTTTCTAGTATTTTCCTGCAACCAGATAGAAATGATCTGCATAAATATTCTAATGAACATGGCTAGATAGCTCACAAATTCTGAGAAATTTTCTTTTATTAAAAAATAGAGTATGTTTTCTAGATTTAAGGTGTTTTTATATGCAGCATATTCATTGCTTCAATTTGGCTTTGCTTCCTCCACCACTCTCTTTGCTTGCTTGAGTGCTGACAGCAGAGTGTCTCTCAAATACAGCTAAGTGATGGAGCTCTTCAAAACTGCATAGTAGGCCTTTTGCATTATTCTGGTAAATTTACCTGTCAGAATGAAATTCCTCACCCTGAAATCACAAGGCATAACATTAAGCCAGATGGACTTTCATTTTAAATTATACACTGGTAGCAAAAAAGAATGAAATATCTTGATTCAGCAACTAAGCTCTGAAGTACTTTCTCACTCTTCTACTTCCTAAAATGAGTCCTACCAAGAGAGGCATTCACACAATCTGATGGTTTTGTCAAAGGAGTGCAACAATTATTATGATGCAAGCTGTAACCCTTATATGTGTGTGACACATGTCAAAAGGGAGAAAGCTTGAGTGGTAACACAATAATGTCCTTTATTTTGTCATTTGCCCCCACTGTCCCTCCCTGGGTCTGCCCATATCTATGAATTCTTTCTAATAAAACCAAAGTCTTTATAGCAAATGTTGACTCTTCCATGTTAACCCTTGCCTTATTCCTTGGCTTACATTCACTGCCCCTTTCTTTGCAACCTTCCTAAATTTCAAGTCTCAGCCTTGAAAAACTAGCTCAGTACTTTTTATAATGTGCAAGTGCCACATCATTACCATAATTTCACTGCAGGAGATCTTTGAAATGAGTTAATTTCAAGATCAGGTTTTTTTAATGGCCTTACTCTTGGATATTAGACTGAAAAGAAAGAAGAAATAATTCAAGTATCAATTATGTGAAAAGATTACAAAAGCAATGTAATAAAATAATGTAATGGTGCTCTATTAAAACATAATAAAAATCCAACAAAGACGGAACATAATGTGAATATACAAACAAATTTACAAGACAAATTCTTGCATAATCGGCTTTATAAATTAAACAGGTACTTAATTAGAAGGGGAGAATCATGTAATTCCAAGGATCTTACAAATTCTCAATCGAATAGAAACTCCCCAAATCAGCTTTATGGCAGACAGCAGTTCAGAATTGGTTATGTCTCCTCTAAACACCTATGATGTAATAATACAGCTGAGAAAATTACATCAATGAAGATCTTTTATCAGTAGGATGATAATGATGGTAGGTTCATCATGCCTAGATTTTCTGAAATATTTCTGTCTTATCTCCCCTCCTCTTAATCATCTTTTAAACATATCCTTGTTTTTAGCTGTTCCCCACAGGGCTGAATGATTCTTGGTTTAAACCATCTTCAGCACCTGGAATCAATTCTCTGAACTGGTCCAATTTGTCATATATTTCCCCTGTGGCATTCAGAACAAGTCTCCAAATGAAATCTGACCAAGGTAGTGCAGAATAGAATAATTGCTTTCTGGACAATTGTCTCTGTTAATATACTCCAAAATACCATTTTAGCAGCTGTACTAGGAACCCTCAGATAGAAAATACAGGTTGGAAAATTATGTGGAATATAAAATCTGCCTGTTATTTCCCCTGTCACACCCATAACTTCCAAGAATAGGAGGAAGGAGCAGGAAGAGACTGTTTTTAAGTTTTGCAAGATATATTCACTACAACATTGGGAGCCATAACTTGCTGGCCTCCAGTGCTAATCACTTCATCATCCAGGATGTAAAATGTAAT
Source organism: Naja naja (assembly GCA_009733165.1). Classification (NCBI taxonomy): domain Eukaryota; kingdom Metazoa; phylum Chordata; class Lepidosauria; order Squamata; family Elapidae; genus Naja; species Naja naja. The sequence goes on from CM019148.1 coordinate 290,172,219, forward strand.
TGTATTGGTTTAGAAGAGTAGTGTGCTGATAAGGGTTGGCTGTTCTCCCATCCTATGCTATGCTTTCTTTCCCACCTTTTCAATGAGACAAATTATGAAAGCAGAGAAATAGAACTCGTAATGATTAATGCACTTCTTCACTAGATGAAAAACTGAGGTTTACAAGCCCTGTTATTAGAACATTTAATAGAGGACTTCATGCGTATCTTCCTCTCAAAAGAATGTTGCAGGGTGAACAAACGAGAATTCAAGAGACAAAAGAGGTAAGTGTCAATACGCACAATTGTGAATCTCAATGGAGGAAAATGATATATGATAAATTTGTAACTATATTAATCCCACACCAACTGTTCAAATGGCAATTTGGAAGCTTTAATGTTTTTAGACACACATCTGAATAGTCAATTGCAGGAGAAATTAAAAGCAGTATTTTTCCACCCTCTGCCAACTCAGTGGATGACTCACATCGTAGAAGATGTGATGCCTTGACAGCCATAAAAGCTGAAAACATGACACAATTATATAATGACTTCAAGATTTCTTGTTGAACAAAGTTTCAGAGTTTTTTAAGACAACAGATCTATTAGCTTGAGACCCTATGCACATCTGCTCAGAGATAAGTCCCAAATAAATGAGAATAATTTCTCTGAATTTATTTCTCAATTGTTTATATAGTCTGGATTTTATTATGAACAACCTTTTGTGGGTACTCACCTTATTCATTTTTATGTTGCTTTTCAGAATATGGGGTGGGTGGGTGTTTTGTTTCTTCCAAGCAGAAGGAATTGCTTACATAAATGGATCCATTTACTCAATTGCTTGTGTGCTTAGTCTTTCACGATTAAGAACACAGGCATCTGGTAGTATGACAAAATCACTTTCATGCTACAGTTGCTGTTCACTCAAATCTGTTTAAAACTGGACATACTCTCTGCACAGAACTTTCAGAACAACTCTTGGAAGGTGGAGGGAATGATTTATGTTATGTATGCAGTGTTTGAAATCATTGGTTTAGTTTGAATTGTTCTTGTAAAGTGTTGGAGATGATTGGTTTAAAAAGTGCGGGAAAACCCTGCGCTCTGATTGGCTGTCAGCTGCAGCTGCCAGCTATAAGTAGCAGCCGCAGCAAAGCCAGTCGGGTCCGTTCTGAGTTGAAGTCACAATAAACTTAAGAGCTGAAGCACTCCGTGTCTGCCTCTCTATGCAAACTTAACAATTTATATCTCTGACAGGCCTAAGAGAAGAGTCACCACTTTGACATGGTGTGCTCCTCCTGCTGCCTCTATTTCCACACACCTTGTACCAAGAGGAAGAGCTACATCTAATGCCATTTTAAAAGTGTAACTTCCATGTCTTCATTACTCCCTGATTCTCTCAGGCTGATTGTCCTATTCTGATGTTGAAAAGAAGCCTATGGGAAATTGTGAGGCCAGCACTAGAGCAAGCACCAAATGGATATGTTTTTGTGGCCAAGTCTAAGAGGAGATAAAGTGTTCTTTTCCAGTGCCACAGCATATCATGCATCCTTACTTCTCCCTGAAAGGAAAATGCTTTTAAGTTTGAGCCTCTGGCTATGAATCTAACATTCTTCCCACTTTTTGAATCCATTTCCTCCCCAGCATGCTGCTTGTCCTAATGAAGTAATGTTGTATAAAAGGAATTCTCCTCAGAATATGGTTTCATAGGTATGAACTGGCTTCAGTGACCCTAATACAATGCATACTCACTTAGCTCAGGTCTGGCCATGTAACTGGCCATGAAGCTGGAGTTGCTTTGGAAAACTCTGCTTCTGGGGCAGCTAGTTTGAATCACCAAACCACCCATCTTTCTTGCACAAGTTGGCCTCAGAAACCCCTAGTCTGTTGTTCATAGTATCTGTCAGAACAATTGACTTTAGTCATAAAAATAAAACAGTGATAAAATTAATCAAACAAGAAGTCAGAAAAGAACCAATATTAATTCACAAACAACTTGAAAGGGTTGAAAGTCATACTGTAGGAAGAATAGAAAGGCTCACAAAGATGAGTACCAGATAAAGCTTCCTGTGAAATCCTGTCTAAAGGAAGGGAGCCAACAATACAAAGGTTTTCTTTCTATTACCAGATAACTTGCTTCAGAGAGCTTTAACAAGCAAATGATGATGCAGTCCTTCTCGTGTGTTCCTAGATGCTATTGGAAGTGTGAGATCAAATGAAATTTTGCCACTTTCACAATATAGCTATGTCTGTAACAATTGATATATAATACTTTATTGGCCAAGTATGATTGGACACACAAGGAATTTGTCTTGGTGTAAATACTCTCAGTATACATAAAAGAAAAGATACATTCGTTAAGAATCAAGAATCATAACGTAAAACACTTAATTATAGTCATAGGGTATAATCAGCAATAGGGTACAATCAGCAATCAAATCATACTAGGAAACAGTCAATATAAATCATAAGGATACAAGCAACAAAGTTACAGTCCTATAATCATAAGTGGTAGGGAATGGGTGATAAGGAGTGATGAGAAGATTAACAGTAATAGTAGTGCAGACTTTGTACAGTGTTGAACAGTGTTGATGGCATTATTTGTTTAGCAGAGTGAGGGCTTTTGGGGAAAAAACTGTTCTTGTGTCTAGTTGTTCTGATGTGCAGTGCTCTATAGCGTTGTTTTGAGGGAAGGAGTTGAAACAGTTTATGTCCAGAATGTGAGGGGTCTGTAAATATTTTCACAGCCCTCTTTTGACTTGTGCAGTATACAGGTCCTCGATTGAAGGCAGGTGGGTAGTAATTGTTTTTTCTGCAATCCTAATTATCCTCTGAAGTCTGTGCCTGTCCTGTTGGGTTGCAGAACCAAATCAGGCAGTTATAGAGGTGCAAATGATAGACTCAATAATTCCTCTGTAGAACTGTATCAACAGCTCCTTGGGCAGTTTGAGCTTCTTGATGACATTTTTGATGTTAGGTGTCTGTTAAGTTTGCATGAAGAGTCAGACACGAGGAGTTCCAGCAAAGAGTTTATTAGTGACTACAGCTCGAATGGTCCCGTCCTGGCTTGGCTACGGCTGCTTCTTATAGCCTGCAGCCGTAGCTGCCAGCCAATGGGAGTGCAGGGTTTCTTCCCGCACTATTTAAACCAATACCATTTGACATTTTACAAGAACAGTTCAAATAGACCAATAACATTCAAACCTACATACATAACACCCCTCCCCACTAGGTTCAGTCCATACCAAACCCCAACCTATGTAATGTATTTCTTTAAATAGATGGGGCTCTTACGTGTACGTTGAGACCTTCGTGGTTCAGAAGTTTTAACGTTCTCACCCAGTGAGAGGGGAAATGTGTCTACTGACATTTCCCTGTTGGGACTTCCTGAGGAAGAAGACCCTGTTAGACTGTTAGAATCTGGTCTCTCCTCCCAACCCATCTCCATTCCAATGTCAGCACCCAAGTCAGGTAGTGATGTGCAATCTTCCACTTCTAAGGATGGATCTTGGCTTTGTGACAGGGTTCGGGATGGTTCCTGTCGCAATGGCTCGTTACACATGGGGTTGATTCCTGTTTGCTGATTTTCCTCCTGTTCCCCTCCTTCCCCCCTAGAAGAGACATCAGGTGAGGGACCTAGAGAGAGACAGGGTCGATGTTCCTGAGGAACCTGGATCTAAGTTGGTCAATGTGCCTGCTCCAGAGGAGGCCATCCTCTGTTTGTACCCTGTAAGAACGAGGGCCCGTGATGTGAGTTATTTCAGCAGGAATCCACAAAGGTTCACCTATAAGGTTCCTAGCATAGACAGAATCTCCCACACTAAAAGAACGAACTTTGGAAGTGGAATCCAGTGGTGCGTTGGGTGCGTAAGTGGGATGAAGGCGGTCAAGGGAAGACCTAAGTTTCCTGCCCATCAACAACTCTGCTGGGGACAAGTTATTTGATGGGCTAGGAGTGATGTGTTGAACACTAAGAAGTTTTTCAAGCTTCTCAGTGATGTCCCCAGGACCCAGCTGCTGAAGCTTCTCTTTGGTGAAGCGTACCATGCGTTCATCCTGGCCATTGGCGAAGGGTGCCCAGGGCAGTGAGGGCATGTCTGATGCCCTGTTGAGCTAGAAAGGATTCAAAAATGTTAGGTGTGAATTGAGGGCCATTGTCAGAAACAAGGACATCTGGTAACCCATGGGTTACAAACAATTTTCTGAGCTGCTTGATGACAGCCTCAGTTGTAGTGGATGTCATGGGAATTACCTCTAGCCATTTAGAGTATGCATCTACTAGCACTAGAAAAGTGTGCCCTCTTGTAGGGCCTGCAAAATCAATGTGGATTCTAGACCATGGGCCCCTAGGACATTCCCATTCCTGTGTGGGGCGTGAGGTGGGGCAGGCCTGACTACCTGGCAATTGGGACAAGAGGCTACCCAGTTTTCAACCATTTTGTCAATACCTGGCCACCATACATAACTCCTGGCCAAACCTTTCATCCTTACAATCTCAGGATGACCCTCATGTAACATTTCCAAAACCTCTCCTTTGCAGTTTTGCAGGAATAACCACCCTGTTACCCCACAAAATACATCCTCTTAATACAGATAATTCAGTTTGCCTGGACTTAAAAGGTTGGGCAAGGTGAGGTAGATCTTGAAGAGGCCAACCTTTCTTAATCCAGCCCATAACAGGTGCTAATACAGCATCTTTGGTAGTTTCTCTGGCAATCTCAGCAGCATGGACTGGAAGCTTAGCCACGATCTCCAGAAAAAGGTGTGAGTTTCAAGTTCAAAGTCCTCCTTGTGGCAAGGTAGTGGGCAACGACTCAGTGCATCAGCATGTCCAATGTCCTTGCCAGGCCTGTGAATCAGTTTGTATGAATAGGCTGCAAGAAATTCAGTCCACCTCAGCATTCTTGGTGACAGGATATTAGGTGTAGGTTTGTCTCCTGCCACAATGCCTAACAAAGGTTTGTGATCTGTAACAATGGTGAATGACCTGCCATACAGATATTCATGAAATTTCTTAACAGCTGCAACAACTGCTAAAGCCTCCTTGTCCAATTGGCTATAATTCCTCTCTGTTTTGGACAAAGTGAGAGTAAAATGCAATTGGGGCTTCCCTTCCATTGGGAAGCCTGTGACTCAAACCCCCACTCCAAAGGGGATGCATCACAAGTCAGAACAACAGGCAAATTCTCAGAGAATTGTATCAACACAGCATCAGACGTGATTAGTCTCTTAATACTGTTAAATGCTGACTGTTCCTTCCGCCCCCAGATCCAAACAGCTTTCTTATCAAGCAGGCGATGTAAGGGCTCAGCAATAGATGCTTTGTGAGGTAGAAACATGTGGTAAAAGTTAATAAGTCCAAGGAAGGCTTGCAAATCTGCCTTGCATCGAGGTTTAGGGGCTTCCTTGATTGCTTTAACCTTGGCATCAGTAGGATGGATGCCATGCTTGTCAATCATATACCCCAGGAACTCAACTCTGTCTGCTTTGAGTGTACATTTGTCTTCCTTGACTTTTAAACCCGCTTTTCTGAATCTGGTAAGGACTTCTCTGAGTCTTTCTTGAAGCTGAGTGTCATTTTCAGCAGAGATTAAGACATCATCAAAATAAGGCACTACCCCTGGCAGTCCTTGCAACATTCTTTCCATAAGGCTTTGAAAAATGCCAGGTGCCACGCTTACTCCAAATTGTAGTCTTTTACATTTGAAGGCACCTCTATGAGTCACAATTGTTTGTGCCTCTGCAGTGGCATCATCAACTGTTAATTGTTGATATGCCTGAGCTAAGTCCAGTTTAGCAAATACTGTACCCCTGCCAAGGGAATGGAGCAGATGATGCACAACTGGTACAGGATATGTGCTCTGCTGCAGCATGGTTAAGTGTCCCCTTGTAGTCACCACAGATTCTCACTGACCCATCAGCCTTGACTGGTGTGACTATGGGTGTTTCCCATCTGGAGTGGTCAGTAGGCTCTAAAACCCTTGAGCAATGAGCTTATCTAATTGTGCATCAATTTTTTCCTTTAAAGCAAATGGGACCCTCCTGGGCTTTAAACGAATTGGGGGCACCTTGGGGTCTAGGCTGAAAGCAATAGGGGTCCCCATATACTTGCCCAGTCCTTCGCTGAAGACCTCTGGAAACTCAGACTTCAAGGACTCTTCCCAGTCAGAACTGCTCACGTGATGGATGCCAGTCACCTCGATGCCAAGTGGCTTGAACCACTCAAGTCCCAGCAAACTTGGGTGATCCTTGTCCACGATGGTCAGGGGCAAACGTTTGGTGTGGCCTTTAAACTGCACGTTGAAATCTCTGCTCCAACTACTGGAATCTTGCTTGCTTCTGGAAATGCTTTTTCTGAATTTTGGGAAAGAGTCTGTGGATAGTGTCCCATGACACCATAGATAAATAAGAGCCTGAGTCCACTTCCATTTGGCAAGGTCTTCCTTCAATAAACACCTTCACATGTACTTTTCTGCTTTTTAAGGGTGAAGAATGACCAATAGTGATTGTTTGGTGAGTTTCATTCTTGCCATTTGCTTCTAAATTTCGCCCCATTTTTCAAGGAAATTGTTGGGCTTAAAGTCTCTATCAGGAATTTTCTTCCTAACTGGTGGAGTTCTGGATGATTTGCAGACTCTGGCTATGTGACCCGTTTCTCACAACGTAGGCAAATGGAGTCAAAGAACTTGCATTCAGTGGGGGTGGCCCCCACAGCCTCTGCAATAGAACCCTTGCCTGTTTTCCCAGAGTCTTTTCTTTTCTTCTCCATTCTGAGTTTAAAAATCCCCTCCTCTGCCTCACTGCCATCAGAATCAGAGTCTATTTGTTCAATGAGCTGTTGTGGATTTTCCCCATCAGAATGGCTTGAGGCCTGGCTTGAGGCCTTGTTAATCTTTTCATGGCGCAGCTGAGGACTTGGTGGCTTCGCTGAAACAGCTTCTTCAATGGCCTCTTTAACGTGATCTTAGGTTTCATTAAAAGTTTGCTTTGTAAGACCTTATCTTTTAGGCCTAAAACAAACCGATCACGCATGGCCTCTTCTAAGTTGGTAAAGTCACAAGCACCCCCAATGTCCTTAAACTTGCCACGAAGTCATTAACATTCTCGCTATCCCTTGATCCCGACGGTAAAATTAGTGTCTCTTAATGAGACACGATACTTGTGGGGCGTAATGGGCTCTTAAAAGTTTCTCTAAATCTGGCCATTCCATTACCTTCAGCTCTGCTGCTCCAACGCCTTCGCCATTTTGAAGACTGCCGGACCGCAGTGCGTGAGAAAGACCGCCCTCTTCCGTCCTCTCGGGGATGCCGGCGAGATCGTTCCCTTCCAGATACATGTGGAAACGATCCGCATACGATTCCCAGTCTTCCGTCGCCGGATCGAGCGGTGCTGGGGGTGTTCAGCGCAGCCATCTCGCTCTGTTGCTTGTTCGTGCGTCGTCTTCTCTTCAGAGAAATCCCATCCTCGTCGCCAGTGTTAAGTTTGCATGAAGAGTCAGACGCGAGGAGTTCCAGCAAAGAGTTTATTAGTGACTACAGCTCGAATGGTCCCGTCCTGGCTTGGCTACGGCTGCTTCTTATAGCCTGCAGCCGTAGCTGCCAGCCAATGGGAGTGCAGGGTTTCTTCCGCACTATTTAAACCAATACCATTTGACATTTTACAAGAACAGTTCAAATAGACCAATAACATTCAAACCTACATACATAACAGTGTCCATTTTAGGTCATGTGATATAGTAGAACCTAGAAATTTGAAGGTCTCTACTGTTGATACTGTGTTGTCTAGTATTGTAAGAGGCGGTAGTATGGGAGGGTTTCTTCTAAAGTTTACCACTATTTCTACGGTTTTGAGTGTGTTCAGTTCCAGATTGTTCTGGTTATGCCACGAGGCAAGTTATATAACCTCTGTCTGTATGCAATTTTGTCATTGTCTCGAATGAGACCAATCACTGTTGTGTCATCAGCAAACTTCAGTATTTTAACAGATGGATCGTTTGAGATGCAGTCACTAGTATATAGGGAGAAGAGAAGTGGAGAAAGCACACAGCCTTGAGGGGCCCTGTGCTGATTGTACAGGTATCGGGTGTGATTCTGCCTAGCTTCACCTGCTGCTTCCTGTCTGTTAGGAAGCTTATGATCCACTTACAAGTGTGTTTAGGTACCGTTAGTTGGTTTAAATTACTTAGAAGAGTGTCTGGAATGATGGTATTGATATATAACACCATTTATGCAGTCAAAGCTTTGGTACCAGTAGTGTTGGAAGAATTATACTTGCAAATATTCTTCCTTTCTTTATTTTCTTTTCCACATCTTCTCTCTATTTATATTTCTATTTGTTTAACTCTTTGTACTTCCTAGCATAGCTGTTCCTCAAATCCTGATCATCCCAACACATGGTGAAAAAGATTGATTCAATTAGAAACTACTGTTTCTGTAAAACATTTTGACAGTGAAAAATTCCTCATCACACTATTTGCTTTTACATAACTGTCACATTAAAAGTATATTGCTAAAAAAAGACAACAACTGTCCTTTTCAACCTTTTCATGGTAATAGCAGCTCTTATCAAACTGACATTTTAACATGTCCCCTCTAAATGTCAAATGAGATTTCCTAAGTGACAAAAGAAGGAAAATGTCTCTTTTCCATTCAACAATACAAGGGAATGAATTTTTCAAATAAGAAAAATAAATGTCCCTTTTCAAAAGCCATTCAAGGAAGTACAAAGCTGTTATTTCAGAAAAAGGGATGTGGTTGATGAGAAAATATGAGTATGATAAAATTGATGTAAAAAGTTCATTTGTCAGTATGTTACTTTGGTTTTTATTGCCAAAATGCATAATTCTTATTATCAGGGGGAAAAACCTTCTGGAAATGCAGTAATCAGAGTGGACCAGGTTTTCATACATGATGTCAATGTCATAAAACTTAACAATTCTGGAAGATGATTTATCATAGAACAAACACCCAATACTATTTTAGTTTATTGTGATATACTACCAGTGATGGGAAGTTATTGTTGATTGCATAGTCATCCAGCTGTTTAAACTAAATTTGGCATTTATATACACCTATCAAGTTTTCCCAAGGACTTTGACTAAGCAGATGTTGCTGTTTGGTTATAATAAAGGTATCATTGTAGATGTAAGCTATTTCAAGTAAAGCTGCCTTTTGCAATTGGCTGATGATGATTTTGTCAATGCCGATGGTGTTCAAGTGCTGCTCTAGTTGTTTTGGAATTGCACACAAAGCACCTATTGGTACTATGTTTGCTTTATTTTTGCACAATTGTCTATCAATATTGCCCACCTATTTTCCTTGGTAGATGGACTCTGTCAATATTGCTGCATAGATGAAGCACATGATTCATTGTCATTATTTTTTCTGGTTTTCCTGTTGAGTGCTTGAGTCAAGTTCACAATTCCATCTGTGTATCTAATGAGTAGAATTGCCCAGGTGTTAATTGCCTTGAGGATATTTCATCCACTGAGTTTGGATTTTAAGATCTTCACTCATATGAAATATTCAGTTCTAACCTTCTTAAAAGATCTATATTATGTAGCTATATACACACGCACAGAGTATATATAGATATATAATATAGATACTGTATATATGAAAAGCAATAGGGGGAAAAAACCATAGAAAAGGATTCTGATGTAATGTAAGCATAATAGATTGCTTATCTTTTTATTGTGAACATTTGCAGATTCCTTTACATATTTTGAAAGCCCCCCATTCAGATATTATAGAAAATCATGTTCTAAGATTACCTAGGTACAGGATCTAATACAGTTCCTTGAATATAGCCTAGCGAGTTTATAATAGTTTTCTGCCCTGTTTCCAGCCTTCTGGATAGATAGCTGCCTTGTGTCCAGATAGAGAGACAGAGACAGAGAGACAGACAGACAGACAGACAGACAGACAGACAGACAGACAGACAGACATTATAAGCTTATTCTTCTTCTCCTATCCAGACTGCAACAAGCAGAGACAACTAGGTTTTGCTAGATCAGCACCTATATTGAGTCTACCAGGACTGGTCTGCAAAAAATCAAGATGGCAGTAGCAAGCCACAGAAACATTTTACCCATTTTTGTTTTCTAATGCTTACGTATATGGATTTTTGCAGCCTGAATCTGCTATCCTTAAACTAGATGCTTCTGGTAATTAAACAACCAGTTGTGTCCCAGTTTTTATTCCAAAGTAGAATTTATTTGCCATACTTCTGGGCAGTCATTCACAATGATTATTTTTAGTAGATTTTTGAACCAAAACTTTCTATCCCAGATGTTAAATCAGCCATTATATTATCACAGAGCAATAAGTATCCAAATAGCTAAGCAAAATGTGTTGCAAATAATGGCTCCAAGTCTTGATGTCTGTGTACAGTCTCCTGAAACATATGCAGCATATTTTAAATATTTGTTACAGTGTTTTGTTTGACTTCCCAAATGCATCTGATTGGGTACTGTGAGAAACAGAATGCCGGATTACATAGAAACAACAAAGTTCTGATTTTTTTATCCATGATTTAACATGACTCGCATTCTCAGATTGTGAAATGACTTAAAGAAAGAAACATTTTTTTGTCACTTTCTGAAGCTGACAAACTAATACTGTCCAGGTATGTTGGATGATAATGATCAAAATCCCTTGCCTTCTGATTATCTTCTGATTATCTTTATTATGGATGAAGGAAGTTGAGCCTGGAAGATAATTAGTTATTTTAACTCTGTTCATTGACTCATAGCTCAAAATGGACTTCTTTTACCACAGCAAGTTTATCAAAGATACAAATATATGGCTGTTCCAGCAATCCAGTCATTCATGTTATATGTTTTCAATTTTGGATTAGATTTCTACTACAAATAGATGAAAATGAAATGCATGTCTGAAGTAATGAACCAAGTTTCTCTGATCTTTAATGTGTTGATGTTCTCACTTACAAGCAAATTAAGTTACATTTGGAACATGTACCTAATTAAGTAATCTGTTGTTAAGAAACTACCTTATGTTTGGATATGAGAAATTTGATTTAATGGTGTAAGGCAGGCACTGAATTTGATAAGCAAATGTTCCTCCTGCTGCAGGAATAATATTTCCAGGAATCCAGGTACAATATCATGCTGAAATATTGCAATACATAGAGGATAAGTGACAGCCATTATATCACCCATTATAGGATGCTTAAAAAATCCACCTAGTGACTTTCTTTTTCACTCTTACCCTCCACTCCAAGATCTTAATCAGTTAGTTATTCTGTTTGCACTATTAAATGAGAGATTTGATGCTAAATTGGCCCTTCTCTGATCCAGTGATAAGTTAATGATACTAAGATTATGTTACTTAAACAATATTAACAAACAGAAAAGGATTCCAAGTAATAGAAACACATGTTTTCTAATAGAAAAAAAAAATTGCAGACCAGGTTCTCTCATGAAACAAAAAAAGTGTATAGAGAGATTAAGGTTTAATATAATAGAACAAGGCTAGTGTATGCGAATACTCGGGGTTATAATTCTGAAAAAATGAATATATCATTAGCAAAATTTAAGAACAACTGCATTTAGAATACAATTTCTAAATTTAATTAGACTGTAACCAATGAGAGAAGTGTTTTTTAACCACATTTTGCTGTTTGTTAATCAGTGAATAGTATTTGTAACAGCACAGTTTAAGTTTTAAACCCTTGCCAGGTGTTTCAGTCATCTTCTTCAATACAGTAACTTCCACATGAATTGGAAAAATACTTACAGTATCATGTCCATATTATGGGAGCTGATACTTGAGGGTGAGGAAAGATAAGCTACAATATTCTTGGAGACAACCACTGTGGCCCATTGTCCAAAATTTTTACAACTCAATATGGAAAGATATTGAAGGGAAGCACGGAGCTTGTGCAGACCAAAAAAAAGGCATTTTAATGTAGCAGGCTGTCATATTAGGCCATTGATAAAAATATATATATTTCCATTCCAGCAGCATCAAAGTAATTCTTTAACATTTTTTTTGGACAGCAATGATGGTGCAGGGTAAACAGCACTGAATGAACATAATATAATCTTCATGAATGGATTCTGCTATGAACACTTAACAATTTGATTATGGGCTTTTTTCTAGGTACTATTTTTAAAGGAAACTGCAGAGATTGGGAAGAAGTTAAGCAAGGCCATATTGTGATCCCTGGACTGGTGTTTTTTAACTAGTGTATAAAGGTACCGGAGTTTAGACTTTGCAAGTTTGACCATGTTTGCCAATGAAATCAACTGGGAAGGGAGGTATCAAATCAAAGAGAAGTTGTGAAGAGATCTGAAAGATCTCTCCCAGCTCACTGAACAAGTTTCAGTACAACAAATGTTACTATAAATTAGTGTAAACCAGTGTAAAATTAGGAACACACCAATATTTAAACTTCATCTATATATTATTAGGATATAAGCTACAGGAAAGAGATTTTATCATTGTAGTGGAAAGTTTGATGAAAACATCAAGTTGGTGTGTATTTAATGGGGAAGAAAAAGCAAATTCTATGCTTAGGAAGGGAATTGGAACTATTAGGAAGGGAATTGGAAATAGAACTGTCAGTAACACCCTTATATTCTTCTCCAGTAACACTGTACTGCAAACCAGGGCATACAAAACCTTCACCAGACCAATTCTCAAATACAGCTCATCTGCCTGGAATCCACACTGTATAACGGACAGTAATACAGTTGAGTGAGTCCAGAGGTATTTCATGAGAAGAGTAATAGAATACCTTATGCTACCAGGCTCAAAATTTTGGACCTGGACAACCTAGAACTACACCGCCTATGGTCTGATCTAAGCTTAGTACACAAAATTGTCTGCTACAACGTTCTACCTGTCAACAACTACTTCAGCTTCAGCAATAAAACACATGCAAACAATAGATACAAACTCAAAGTAAACCACTCCAAACTTGATTGCAGAAAATACGACTTCAGCAACAGAGTGGTTAATGCCTGGAACTCACTACCTGACTCTGTTTCATCCTCAAACCCCCAAAACTTTAATCTTAAACCATGGACCTCCCTAAGAGGTCTGTAAGGGGGTGTGCATAAGTGCACCACTACTGTCCCTGTCCTACTGTTCCCATTTATTCATACTCATTTATTATGTATATACTTATACCAGTTTATACTCACATGTTTATATGTTATGTTCATACTTATGCTTGTTTTCTCATACATGTTTGACAAACTAAAATATAAATAAATAAATAAATAAATAAATAATACTAATCTAAGAAGAGACCACACTCAAAAGAATTGTGCACTGTTCTGGTCACTCTGCCTTAATTAGGATATTATATACCTTGAAAGGGGGCAAACATTACAAGAGCTCACTCTGGCAAGGCTACAGTAGATTTGAGTTTCCAGTGAAGCTGAGGAGAAACATGATGAAGCAAATAGTGTATGACAATTTAGAGAGAGATATTTTTTTTTCTTTCCCCCACAATGTTAGAATTTGAGGCCATCGTTGGAAAATGAATAGAGGGAGATTCAGGATTGACAGACAGCCATACTTTTTCACACAGCTTACAGTTGAATTGTGGAATTTGCAGCCAGCTCTTTTGGCAATAACAGCCCCTTGGGGATGGTTTCTGGGCTGTTCATCAGACTATCAGTGCAACCATGTTAGATGGCTGACAGCTGCTTCCTAAATCATAAGCACTGTGCCTTAAATACTGTGTTCTGCTACTCTCCCCCCCAAAAAAATCCAGGCTTGTGAGTTTTCCAAAGCAATAGGTCACTGTGTGATGCAGAATAGTAAAATGGATAGGCCTGCGTGGGCCTGATCTGCTTATGACTTTCCCAGTCTTTTAAAAACTATACTATTCATTTCTTTCCCTTGTTATAGACTTAAAAAATGCCTGTCATGATGTCTTTCCTTTTAACGACTTGAGTGCTTTTGCTCATTATATTAATCTTCCTTTTATTTTTCTTTAAGTCCTTTGAATTTCTCCTGGCAGGAATTCCAAATATATTGTTTTAACTGGTTTGGAATGTTCTTCCTTTTTCTTCTTTCTACAGGGAAGGAAAGGGGGAGAAAATGACCTTGAGTGAGATTATGATTATACCACTACTGAGAGCAGAGGAAAAAATTAAAGTCAGGGTAAAAGACTTCTTTTGTAGGCACCAACTTTTTTTTCCCTAGCATGATCTTTCTATCATTTATATGTAACATGAAAAGGAAAAACATGGGAGGTGAAGGTTTGTCTGGTTTAAAAATAAAGCAACAATTCATGTTTCAGTATCATCTCTTAAAATCTAGCATCTGAATTAGTTTACATGCGTAAAAGCTATTAAAAATTCTATTTAGACCATTTATGAGAAGACATCAATTGTTCATTCTATTTTCTTTGTGACTATTGGTACCCTAAAATAAGATGGATAACCTTTTCTTTTATGGATGGCTATTCCATCCCAATCTGCATGAATCGGAATATGTATTCACTTGTTGATGAATCTGCATAGGTAAGAATAGTGACTAAAATGAAATTTAACTTACATAGATGAATCAGTGTATGAAAAGGCTTGTTGCTAGACAATCAGATGTCACTGTGAAGAACTTTAAGTTTCTATTCCAAATGAACCATCATTCCTCTCTTGAATCACCTTTCACTTCTCTGCTAATATATAATTCTTCCCTTAGAAGACTTGGGATATATTTCTTTGGAGTTATCTCCACTCCAACTCAAAACCTAGCTGACCACTAATTGTATATTTAGCATGAGAAATGAGCTGTTTATTTTACATACAACCTGTTCTAAAATGTGAGTTCTTTTAATACTAGACTAGACCAAAAACTAAGAAAAGGCTCACTTCTTGAAAAAGAATTGGAAACCCTACCTGGAAAGTCTCCTAATTTATGAGTCAAGCTTTAGTTGATTAATAAAGCCAATAAATCATTTAAAGCTTGTCCTGCTTAATAACATGGAGTTTGATTGAATGTAACGCTAATGGGAAAACTACAATCACTACAAACTACATACATAAGCACAAGCATCAACAGACTAGACTATTATGAAGTCTGGCATAATTAAATAATTATTGTGAAAGCATGTGTACAAAAGCTTGCCTGATGATGTGACTTACCAAACCTGTCTTTAAACATAAGGCAGTATTTTTGATACTTCGTGGAACTTCAAGGATAGGTCTTATAAATGTGGACTGCAGTTTCCACAATATTAAAAATACTAAAAATCTGAATACCATAAAGAAGCTGAGAAAAAACTTTAGCAAGAAAGAATCTTATTAAAAGAGCAAAAAGGAAAGAAAAATACAGGAATAAAATATGCTCCCTTTGAATGGAAAAATTCAAAACAGCTGAGGAGCTATACCGACCAACACTAGCACTAGCACTAGAAACTATGTTTCTGAGTGCTGAGTGAAATGGGGAGTTTCATTGGAACACTGACATGCTCCAAGATTAATATTTTCATTCTTATATTTCAGACAGGAATAAGAATGGAGAGATAAATACAAATATATCCAGGAACTCTAAAAATATTCTGTGCATAATGCATAACTCTACAGATTCTCCAAACACTAAAGATTGAAACAACAAATGGATATCTTTTTGGTGATATCTTTTCAAATCATAAAATAGGCTTAACAAAGTTATTTGCCTCACTGGGAGGGTTTGCAGCCCTCACTGCAGGTATTTGTATACCACTGGAGAATTCTGGGAGAGTGAAAAGGAAATCACTAAGAGCAATAGAGAAATGGGACTTTGTCTCATTGGATCAAGCTAGCAGTCTGGGAACTGTCTCACTGATAAAAGCAAGTGAATCTTACAACTAAGAATCTAAATCAGAAAGTCTGTGAGGGAATATCTATTTGGATCCACACAACTCTTAAGAGTAATAAAGTCATGGAGAAAGATCTTCAAGGTGTACATTATGATTGTATTCCTGCCAAGGGATGATTCTTATTATACCTGCAACTTGTTAGATCGCAGAACGAGAAAGTGGAGACATCTAGCCACTCTGAGACTCACCCATTAAAATGAAGAATTCCTGGAAAAGGTAGAGGTTACTCTAAAGTTGAACTAAAGAGAAAGGAAGGAACAACTACCAGAAAAAATGGAGCACTAAAGGAGGAGTGATAGTAGCATGTAACTTGGAGGAGCAAAAAAAAAATTAGGAGACTATCCTTGCAATGTAATAAAGGCCCAAACAAAAACAATACAGATAAAGGAAAACAATATATACCTGATGTCTCTCTCTCTCTTTTTTTTTGTTATATATTTTTGTTACACATTTTGGTTTCATAGACAGCTCTTTGACAAGCTGAGGGACAAAAGGGACAAGTATAAAAAAATGGAAGCAGTTGCTTGTAACTAAAGCAGAATACCAGCAAATAGTCTCCAAATCTGCAAGGACACAATTAGGAAAGCTAATGCTCAGAGTGAGCTAAAACTTGAAAAACTTGAAATGCTGTAAATATCTTATACTTAGATTTCAGAAAGGAATTTCATAAAGTAGACTTCAGCCTACTTCTTGGTAAGAGAAAACAATGTGTGATAGACAGTATCATTGCCAGATGGCTCTTCAGTTTGCTTAACAACCACAGTCAGTCTGCAATGAAACTACATCTACATGAAGGGAAGGGGCTGCGGTGGCTCATGAGGTTAGGATGCAAAGTCAGAAGACCACTGAGAGGTTGACAACTTGGCAGTTCAAGAACTTGTGAGCAAGGCACATGACAGAATGAGCTCCCATCAATTTGTCTCAGCTATTGTCAACCTAGCAGTTCAAAAGCATGCAAATGCAAGTAGATAAATAGACAATGCATTATGGTGCCTGAATTGTGGTGAATATACTAATATGACACTTCTGTGGGAAAATAACAAGGACAAAGAAGGAGCCCCCTCGAGTGTCTCCTGGGCAATGGTGATGTTACTCATTAATCCTTTCAATGCAGAAGTGCTATGGTAGATGTTTCTGACATGAATATAGTAGTAGTACATGAAGAAAAATATGCACTGCAGTTCCTCAAAGTTCTGCCTTGGGCCCAAATCTTCAACATCTTCTTAAATGACCTAGATTTGGGTATTGAAGGATTCATTAAAATTGCAGATAACACAAAGCTGGGAGAAAATGCTAACATTTCAGAAAATAGTCTCAAAATCAAGAGAGTTAACAGACTTGAGTATTGGACAGTATCCAACAAAATGTAGTTCAGTGGTGAGAAACAGTGGTGGGATTCAATTTTTTTACTAACGGTTCTGTGGGCATAGCTTGGTGGGCATGGCAGGGGAAGGATACTGTAAAATTTCCAGTCAGAGGTGGTATTTGTCAGTTCTCTGAACTACTCAAAATTTCCGCCACCGGTTCTCCAGAACTGGTCAGAACCTGCTGAATACCACCTCTGAGAAAAATGAAGTCCTGCAGCTAGGAAGAAAAACCATAGCAGTACCTATGAGACAGATCTAAGTGCCTTGGTGAATTACCACTTAAGTATGAGTCAGAAGTGTACTGTAGATGTCAAAGAAATCCAACACAGTCCTGGGAGGTATCAAGATCATGGGAAGTGAAAGTACTATTCTATTCTATACTATACTGTTGAGACCATATTTGGAACACTGGATCCAGTTCTGGTCACTACAATAAAAAAGCCCTAGAAAGAGTGAAGAAGAGAGCTGATAAGGGGTTTGGAGGCTAAATCCTATAAAGAATGGCTACAGCAACTTGTTATGTTTAGGTTAACGAAGAGAAGATTGAAGGAAGACATGATAGTAATGCTATCATGCTTGAAGGGCTCCATAGATAAGAGGATATTGATTTGTTCTCCATAGCATTTGGGATAGGACAAGAAGCAATAGGTGAAAGCTTGTCAGAGAGGATCCAACCTGGAAACAAGAAGGAATTTCCTGACAGTGGGAACTATTAATCAGTAGAATGGCTTGCCTCCCAGAGTTGTGAGTTCTCCATCATTGGAGATTTTCCAAGAAAAGATTGGAAAATAATTTCTTGAGATAGTATGAGGACCATATTGGGCAAAGGTTGGGCTAGAACACCTCCTCCAAGGTTCCTATGATTCTATTATTCTAAACTGTACAATAAGATTGTTTTAGAAAAACATGAATAATGCATTCCCTCAACTCCTTTGAAATAAGTAAAATCTAGGCCATGCCTATATGTGTGATGTTACTGCATCCACTTTGTTTTACCATCCCAGCCATTGTGGCATGAGGTAAAGAGCCATGGAGATGACCGTGGGGAAACCAGGCAGAAATAACAAGATTACAAAGAGTCCAGGAAACAGCAAAAGCATGAAAAAGAAGTTCAACCTACATCCTCTCTAATTAATTTTGGTATAAGAGAGGAAGAGGAAAACTCACTCTGGGTTTTGGGATTTTGTTGCTATAGACTATTTCAGTAAAGAACAGTTGATGTCAGATTTCTAGAGTCTGTTTCTTGTTCTGCCCTATCTTGAAGGGCTAACATGTTACACTTTTTAAAAACTATTAAAATGTCATCTAGTCACTGAAAAATTGTCTATTTCCATGCTAAGAAATGGTCCAACCTCAATAATCTCTCCTTTGCAGAATAAGTCCTCTGGGGTCAATGGAGAATAACCCAGATGACAACCACTACTCCATATTCTTTAGTTGATGTAACACCTGAAACCTGGAGAGACCTTAAAGAGAGAAACAGTCTTCTCATTTAACAGCAATATAACCCAGGTCTGTTGTTGCATCGACAACAAGGTCATGAATCAGAGAAATTCCTGAGCCCATTAGGATCTCTTCCTTTTCTTATAGTAGTTTTCCCAACAGTAAAATAACCTCCTTCTGTTATATTATATTATTTATCTCTTAAACTTGTTGTTGTCATCCTTCCCTATATTGTCTCTGTTCATAATTACCAATAGAATCTGTTCCATGAACACCTACACTCAACAGATCCTGGCTTCTCAATGTTTCCACTGTGCTCCTTTTTGATTGAAAATCTATACCCTCTGAGCTACCTTCACATTTTCTACATGTGGCATTTTTTCCAGACAAGTTATACCTCAAAGGAAAATGATTGACTTAAAAATATAATCCTGTGGGCTCCAACATAAGTGTCAGATATTTTTGGTGCCTCTTCCTCAAGTAGCACTCATTTGCACAATCACTATACCATAATAACTTCTGATATAATTTTTTTAAGTTAAATCAGGCTAGGGCAAAGCAGGGCTCTTTAAGATGGTTTGCAGTCACTGAAGAGCTTGTTAATTTTTGCTAGATTGAGACAAATGTGAAATATGTTTGGTGACATGGGAATAAATGTAATAATAAATTAAACATGCTCCCAATGCTGTACTTCATTCTTCAGATAAATAAAGGCACAGAATCCTTTTTGCCCTCTCCTTTTTCTCCTATTGCATCGTCAACACATCAAATTCTTTCTGCATCTTTTGCCTTTCATCCATCTACTTCACATGAACTCAAGTGACCCAGAGTGAGCAATCAAGAACTCTTCCTCAGCCAGCATACATTTACACAAATAAAGGATTCCTGCATGCTTCTATACTCTACAAAATCAACTGTGTGTCATCCTTATGTGACTTCTGTGTCTCACAAATTGTCACTCAATCCCCAAAATCTAATAAAGCATTACTCTTCACTAAGCATACAAAGGAATGGTCTTCTCTTTCTTCCTCTCTCATTGATGTCACATCTGGCTCTTCTGGCAGGTGAGAGGAGGTGAAGTACATGGACTTTCAGATGCTTTTCCCCCCTCATATCTTTGCCTATAGACATTTATCTCTATAAAAAATATCTTTCTCTTTTTTAGCCTGTAGTAAGCCCATGAATACATTTTTCCTATCATTTTTTTTCGCTTCCCTGCAGTGTCATTTCGCTAACTTTGGGGAGAGATGGGAGATGAGAAGGAAAAAGAGAAACACACCTGTATGAATCCAGGGAAATTGAAACAATAAATCATAGTTTATTATACTGCTCTTCTCTATAAGGATTTGGTTTTAAAGTACATTAGCCCCATATTGAAGGATTACTTAGGCAAATCAGATGAATTTTATGTAATTCTGCTCCTTTCCAATGTAAAATACCATTCTCAATCTGAAATTTTTTTTGAAAAAATGTGGCAAAAAATCAGGCACTGTGATGCTATGGATGGGATGAGCTCTCATTAGATTTTAAATGTTTTACCAATGTGATTTGGGTTGTTAATTATGAATGAAAATGTATATACTGTGTGTCATCTTCCTTTACTAGATCTACTCAAGAAGCTCCCCAACTATGCAAGAAACATTCATTGTAAGTCTACAAGGGAAGCCCCACATCAAATGGATCAGCTTGCCATCTTTAAACTGCTTGGCATCTGACTCAGAGAACCCACTAGCCAATTTTCCCAGTCCATAGGCTCAGACCATTGTGCCCTCATACCTTCCACTTCCTAAACAAATATAATCTCTCCCACCACTGCTGTTGGTTCATCACACAATCAATTGTCAATCCTCCCACCAGCATGAAGAAATCCATGCTATACAGTGTGTTAATTAAATCAGTGATTTCATCCAGAGCTACTTGCAGTAGTTTTCATGTAAATGGCATTTACCAATGGTCTCCTTTTTTTTTGAGCCTGTTCTTTTCTGTTTCATTTTTACTACTCACATTGTGCCAAATAGCATCTTTTCTTTCTCCTGGTCACCATAATGCTGGACAGCAATCAGGGTTTCTTGAGTCAGATTCATCTGTCCAGTTTCAATGAATTCTTTTTGCAAATCATTCAACTTCAATGGACCATTCATTTCTGAATGATTGCAGACATACTCATGCAGTAACCTTGACAGTTTTCCAGTTTTTAGAAAGCTTCTAGCAGTTTGCCATCTTGGTTACTCCTTCACCCATATATATATATAAACATTACAGTATTTCTCAATAATTTTATTTTGTTTAGGCTAGCAATGCCACCCCAATTAGAGACCTGCAAGGTATATATTAACAAGAGTACATAGTCCAGATCATAAGAAATAATTATTCTGCATTACTCTGCAAGACACTGCTTTTAACACTATGTCCATTCATGTGCACCACAATTTAAAAAGAACAGTAACAAATTGGGGCAGGATTAGATAACAAGTATGAAGAGAATGAGGGTCTTGAAATTAATTTTTTTGAGAAATGGTATATATAAGAAACCAAATCCTGTAATGAATCAACATGTATAAAAGTCAAGGTATGTTTAGTCTAAAGAAAAGAGGTGGGGAGAAATATGATAGCATTCTTCATAACTAAAGTTGTCACATATAGAAAGATGTGTAGGTGTTTTCTCCATGCCCCAAAGGGAAAAATCAAACCACTATGAAAATTACAAGGATATAGATTCAGACTAGATCTCAGGAAAGAAGTCACAATTGTATAAGATGTCACCCATGGAATGAAGGGGCTACTTCTCCTTCCTTGGAAGTCTTCAGAGGCTTCTGCATTGAACGAAGGGTTGGACTAATAAACTACTAAAGTAGCCTCTTACTTTATGATTCTATGCATCAATTTTTCCTACTGTGAAATGCTGATTGTAGCTGTGCCGTTTACTGATAATGTACTGATTGCTGTAAGATAGAATATTACCAAAACACTTCAGAATCATGGTTAACCTGTGCAGGCATTTGCCCACCCCTTATTACCATAAATATTCTCACTTCTTAATTTCTTCCAATGTTCTAGTCTCTGTCTCTCTCTCTCTCTCTCTCTCTCTCTCTCTCTGTAAAATATATATTGGCACATTCTTGCTTATATAGCCATAATTGTTTACTGCTATTTATCCTTGACTGCAGCTATATCCAGCTAAACATCACTCCACAAAAGACTGACTGATTGACAGGCATATTTTGGACAGTAATATTGAAAGCAAACAAACACAAGACCTCAGCTATAAATCACGCAGATGAAACCATAGTTATGGACATGGAACCAGATTGCTTGCAAATTGCAAAGTATTAGTATAATGTAGAGGTTAAACTATTGGATCAAGACCAGGGAGATCCAGGTTCATATCTACCCTCACCTACAGAAACTTACTGAATGACTTTTGGCTAGTAATTTTCTCAGCCCTTACTTGACACAGTTGCTGTTTTAGGAAAAGTGGAATGTGGGGGGAGGGGCATTATGTAGATCATCTTGATAACCTGAATGAAAAATGGGAGAGAAAGCTAACAGATAACTAATTGAAATTGCCCTAGCATCTTATTACATCCTGACATTTTAAATATTGTTAGTTTTTTATTTTTAAAAAATAGCAATATGGGAATGAGATATCTTATTCATTATTTTCTCAGTTTGAACAACTTTTTCAGAGAAGAAAATTAAGAAGTAATTGCATCTTGGTTTTTTTAGGTGGCTTCCTGCAACAACATCTGTATTCAGTTTGCCAAAAATTCACTGGCACAGACTCAAACAACCCCCCTTCTCTGTGTTCAACTATAACCATAGGGGCAACCATAGGGGCAAACAAAATTGGCACCAATGGTATAGGGCCTGGTTACTTGAGGGAAGCTCCTCAAGTATCTCAAGCATCTGCCTGGCCAATTTGGTACACTCCAAGTACCAATTGATTAAACAATACCATCCATCAGGATTCTAGAAGTGTGCCTTCTCTGTAGCAGTGCCTGCCCTCTAGAATGAGGTTCCCACAAGATCCATATGAATCCCACTGTGCTGTTGTTCAAAAAAATATTGAAAACCTTATGCAGACCTTTGGCAAGGGACAGTAAGACATCTTGGTTCATTATTTTTGCCAACTTTTATCTTTGACTTGTGTGCCTTACTGATTTCACTGTAATTTCTTAGTCGTGTTGTGTTGTTGTGAGCCATGCAGAATAATTGAGAGTAAGATGATATTATATACATGTTTAATATATTATGGTTTGTTGCATAGTCAGGCAGATGTTCCAGGCTTGATCTGGCATATCGAGCCCTTCCCAAGGACCTGGAATCAGCAGTTGTTTGATGGTATTATATTGTTATAAATGTAAGCTTTTGCAATTAACTGATGGTGATTTTGTCAATGCCAATCATGTTCAAGTGGTGCTCCAGTTGTTTTGAAATTGCACCCAAGGCATTTATTGCTATTAGTACTGCTTTTGCTTTCTTTTTCCATAGTCATTCTAGTTCTCTTTGCAGGTCTTTATATTTTGCTATCATTATTATTTTATTTGAACTTATTAAATCACTCATAGAACTCTTCAATCTCTATGATAGTCTCACTTTTTTTCTATATTTCCCCACCGACCCACTTTGCAATCCAAATAGAATTGTCATAGAATCAAAAAAGAATAAGCTAAAACTTGGCCTGCATCCAGCCAATCTAGAACTTCACATTCTGTTTTTTTTTCTTTCTCCTGAGTACTTGTGCTCATATATTTATTTTCAACCTTTTAATGTTATTACTTAGTTCGTCAATAAATATCTCAGGCATTCTTGGGGGTAGCAATGTTTCTCCTTTTCTCTGCAGTGTTATATGAGATGAAGACTTTCTTTTTTTGTGAAAAAGGTCTGTCCAGTTAAAGGTTTGTTACTTTCCCTTAAATATGTTCTACAATGAATACTATCCATTAATAGGGTATAAAATCCAGCCTACAACAAATTCAGAGGTCCATGTAAGTTCCAAGTACTCTGTGGACCATTATTTGTAATTAATTAAAACAAAAAGAATTTTATTTGCTCAATGTAATTCTAGTTAAACAGGAAAGACTTGAAATCTCCTATTACAGCTAGTAAATGTGCTGAAAGGAAATAAACCTTGAACCAAAGGAAAGCAGTAGTGAGAGACTGTATTGATCAAAAAGACGATTGCATTTAGTTTACAATAAATACTGTGCAGTAGAAAGCATAGGTCTTCTGCATTTTAATTAAATCCACTAAAGACACATTTCAGCACAGGTAATCTATTTAATATATCCCAAGTCTGCTGTGTAAGAGATGTTGGTTCACTACCAACCAGAGAATCACTGCAATATGCAACATCAGTCAACGAATATAAAACTTAGTTCCACTACAGTCACTCCAAAAAGAAAAGAGATTTGCCCCTAAAAATGAGATTAGATAATCCAGGACTTCCACTGATTATTTGGAAGAAAAATGCCCTCCACAGCACAATGTCCAACTCAAGTTTTCATGAGCTGAATATTAATAGGCTGCTGAAATTTGCCAAATTGTTTTCAGTTTATGTGATGCACATAAATCTGTATAATTTTTTCTGCCATTTTGAGGCATAAAATATGCAAAGATAAATGTATACACCTTAGCATATTTACCCCATATATCTTAACATATTGTTCTGACCCAAACCTTGTTCCAAGGAAACAAACGCGAAACAGAGGTAACAGCAAAACCTTTTTGTTATATATGCAGGTTTAAAGTCATTGGTTTAGTTTGAACTGTTCTTGTAAAATGTAAGAAATGATTGGTTTAAAAAGTGCGGGAAAACCCTGCACTCTGATCGGCTGGCAATGGCGGCTACTGGCTATAAGTAGCAGCCACAGCCCAGCCAAAGTGGGTTCGTTCTGAGCTGTAGTCACTAATAAACAAAGAGCTTGAAGCACTCCGCGTCTGTCTCTTCATGCAAACTTAACACTGGCGACAAAGGTGGGATCTCCCTGAAGAAGAAGGCAACGCAGAACAGAAAAAGAGAGAGATGGCTCCGCTGAACACCCCAGCCCGTTCAATCCGACGGCAGAAGACTGGGAGACGTATGCAGATCGTTTCCAAATGTATCTGGAAGGAAATTTATCTTGCCGACATTTCCGAGAAGCGGAAGAGGGCGGTCTTTCTCACGCACTGCGGTCCGGCAGTTTTCAAGATGGCGAAGGCATTGGCGGGAGCTGCAGACATGAAGGTAATGGAATGGCCTGACTTAGAAAAGTTGTTAAGAGCCCATTATGCCCCACAAGTATCATGCCTCATTAAGAGACACGAGTTTTACCGTCGGGATCAAGGGGAAAGCGTAAAACGAACGACTTCGTGGCAAGTTTAAGAGACATTGGGGTGCATGTGAATTTAACAATTTAGAAGAGGCCATGCACGATCGATTTGTTCTGGGCCTTAAAGACAAGGTGCTTCAGAGCAAGTTATTACTAAGACCTAAGATCATGCTGAAGGAAGCAATAGAAGAGGCCTCTTCAGCAGAAGCTACCAAGTCCTCAGCAGCAGCCATGAAGAAAATTAACAAGGACACAAGCCATCCTGATGTGGAAAAGTCCACAACAACTCATTGTGAGCAAATAGACTCTGAGTCAGACTGTAGTGAGGTGGAGGAAGGAATTTATAGACTCAGAATGGAGCAGAAAAAGAAAGACCTGGGAAGAAAGAGGCAAGATTTCTACTGCAGATGTTGTGGAAGCCACCCCACACTGAATGCAAGTTCCTAGATACCATCTGCCTCCGTTGTGAAAAAAGAGGACATCTAGCAAGAGTCTGCAAATCATCCAGAACTCCACCCAACAGAAGGAAGTTTCCTGACAAAGAATTCAAGCCCAACAACCTCAGTGAGAAAATGGGGCGCAGCACAGAAGCAAAGGGGAAGAATGAAACTCATCAGACAGTAAGTATTGGTCATTCTTCTTCTATCAATAACAGAAAAGTGCATGTCAAGGTACTAATTGAAGGAAGGCCTTGCCAAATGGAAGTGGACTCAGGCTCATATTTATCCATGGTGTCATGGGACACTATTCAGACTACTCCCAAACATTCAGAAGAAGCATTTCAAGAAGCAAGCACTGACTCTTAAAGACTACCAAGGAACAAGATTCCAGTAGTTGGAACAGGAGAATTCAACGTGAGTTCAAAGGCCACCAAACGTTTGCCCCTGACCATCATGGACAAGGATCGCCCAAGCTTGCTGGGACTTGAGTGGTTCGATCCACTAGGCATCAAGGTGACTGGCATCAATCACGTGAGCAACACTGAATGGGGGAGGCCTTGAAGTCTGAGTTTCCAGAGGTCTTCAGCGATGGATTGGGCAAGTATATGGGGACCCCTATCACTTTCAACCTAGATCCCAAGGTGCCCCCAATTCATTTAAAGCCCAGAAGGGTCCCATTTGCATTAAAGGAAAAAATTGATGCACAATTAGATAAACTAATAGCTCAAGGAGTTTTAGAGCCCACTGACCACTCCAGGAGGGAGACACCCATAGTCACACCAGTCAAGACTGATGGGTCAGTAAGAATCTGTGGAGACTATAAGGGGACATTGAACCATGCGCTTCAACAGAGCGCATATCCAGTTCCAGTGGTGCATCATTTATTACATTCACTTGGCAGGGATACAGTCTTTGCCAAATTGGATCTGGCACAGGCATATCAACAACTAACAGTTGATGATGCCACTGCAGAGGCCCAAACCATTGTGACTCATAGAGGTGCCTTCAAATGTAAAAGGTTACAGTTTGGAATAAGCTAACACCAGGCATCTTCCAAAGCCTTATGGAAAGGATGCTCCAAGGACTGCCAGGGGTAGTACCTTACTTTGATGATGTGTTAATCTTTGCTGAAAATGACACTCAGTTACAAGAGAGACTCAGAGAAGTCCTTACCAGATTCAAAAAAGCGGGGTTAAAAGTCAAGGAAGAAAAATGCACTCTTAGAACTGACAAGATTGAGTTCTTGGGCTATATGATTGACAAGCATGGTATCCACCCCACAGATGCCAAGGTTCAGGCAATCAAAGAAGCCCCTAGACCAAAATGTAAAACAGATTTGCAAGCCTTCCTTGGACTCATTAAGTTTTATCACATGTTCCTACCTCAGAAGGCAACCATTGCAGAACCACTGCACAGATTATTAGACAAAAAGTCTGTGTGGGTCTGGGGCAGAAAAGAACAATCTGCATTTAACAATAGTAAAAGACTAATCACGTCTGAAGCTGTACTGATACAGTTCTCTGAGAATTTGCCTGGTGTACTGACTTGTGATGCATCCCTTTGGAGTGTGGGGGGTTTGAGCCACAGGCTTCCCAGCGGGAGGGAAGCTCCTATTGCATTTTACTCTCGCACTTTGACCAAAGCAGAGAGGAACTACAGCCAACTGGACAAGGAAGCCTTGGCAATTGTTGCAGCTGTCAAGAAATTCCATGAGTATTTATATGGGAGAACATTTACCATTGTCACAGATCACAAACCTCTGTTAGGCATTCGGCAGGAGACAAACCTAGCCCACTATCCTGTCACCAAGAATGCTGAGGTGGACTGAATTTCTTGCTGCTTATTCATACAAACTCATCCACAGCCTGGCAAAGACATTGGGCATGAAGATGCTTTGAGTCACTGCCCACTTCCTTCTCACACTGAGGACTTTGCTCCTGAAACTTACACCTTTTTCCTAGAAACTGTTGCCAAGCTTCCAGTACATGCTGCTGAAATTGCCAGAGAGACTGCCAAAGACACTGTATTGGCTCCTGTTATAGGCTGGATTAAGAAAGGTTGGCCTCTTCAAGATCTACCTCAACTTGCCCAACCTTTTAAATCCAGGCAAACTGAATTATCTGTATTAAGAGGATGTATTTTGTGGGGTAACAGGGTGGTTATTCCTACAAAACTGCAAAAAGAGGTTTTGGAAATGTTACATGAGGGTCATCCAGGTATTGTCAGAATGAAGGGATTGGCCAGGAGTTATGTATGGTGGCCAGGTATTGACAAAATGGTTGAAAGCTGGGTTGCATCTTGTCCCAACTGTCAGGTAGTCAGGCCTGCACCACCTCTCGCCCCCAAACAGGAATGGGAATGTCCTAGGGGCCCATGGTCCAGGATTCATATTGATTTTGCTGGTCCTACCAGAGGGCACACTTTCCTTATTATAGTAGATGCATATTCCAAATGGCTAGAGGTTATCCCTATGGCATCCACCACAACTGAAGCTGTCATCAAACAGCTTAAAAAGCTTTTTGTAACTCACGGGTTACCTGATGTACTCATTTCTGACAATGGCCCTCAATTTGCATCCAACCTTTTTGAATCATATCTAGCACAACAGGGTATCAGACATGCCCTGACAGCCCCTGGGCCTCCTTCGGCTAACGGCCGGGCTGAACGTATGGTACGATTTACCAAGGAAAAACTTCAGCAATTGGGTCCTGGGGATATCACTGAGAGAGTTGAAAAACTAATTTGTCCCCAGCTGAATTGTTGATGGGTAGGAAACTCAGATCTCCCCTTGATCGCCTTCATCCCACTTACGCACCCAACGCACCACTAGATTCCACTAGCAAAATTCGTACATTCAGTGTGGGTGATTCTGTTTATGCTAAGAACCTTATGGGTGAACCATTATGGATTCCTGCTGAGATAACCCAAATCACAGGCCCCAGGTCTTACAGGGTACAAACGGAGGATGGTGTCCTCTGGAGCAGGCACATTGATCAGTTAGGATCCAGATTGCCTCAGGAGCATCGGTTTTGCTCCTCTCTGGTTCCCATACCTACTGCCTCTTCTAGGGGAAGGGAGGATCATGAGTGTAATGAACAAGCAAGAATTAACCCCATGTATAACGAGCTAACACGACAGGAACCATCCCAAAACCTGTCACAATACCAACAACCATTTTCACAAATGGAAGATTGCACATCATTACCTGATTTAGGTGCTGACATTGGGTTGGAGATGGATTGGGAGGAGAGACCAGGTTGTAGTAACCAAACAGGTTCTACCATTACTACAAGTCCTAGTAAGGAAATGTCAGCAGACACATTTCCTCCCTCACAAGGTGAGAACCTTAAAACATCTGAACCACGTAGGTCTCAACGCATAAGAGCCCCACCTATTTAAAAGAATACATTAGATAGGCTGGAGTTTGAGTATGGACTGAACCTAGTCAGGAGGGGTGTTATGTATGCAGGTTTAAAGTCATTGGTTTAGTTTGAACTGTTCTTGTAAAATGTAAGAAATGATTGGTTTAAAAAGTGCAGGAAAACCCTGCACTCTGATTGGCTGGCAACTGCGGCTGCCGGCTATAAGTAGCAGCTGCAGCCCAGCCAAAGTGGGTTCGTTCTGAGCTGTAGTCACTAATAAACAAAGAGCTTGAAGCACTCCGCGTCTGTCTCTTCATGCAAACTTAACACTTTTAATGATTCTTTACTAATTCTGTTCTTTCATGGTTAAAAGGCTCTTTCAAATTAATTGTCTCTGATAAGAACGAGCCTTGCCAAGGTTGTGCAAGGCTGCCAAGAACACTAGATAAAGTTACTAAGAAATATTTCAAACATGAAGAGTCTCCAAACACCAACCAAAATATTCCAAACGTCCACAAGGCTTGAGTGCAAAAGCTTCTTTGCTCCCTGCAAAGAACTCCCATTTTTCAGCTGGCTTTTATCTCTTAAGGGAGGGGTCATTAACTTGCAGCATTACTCCCGAGTCACCCATGCTGCTGCAGCTGCTCTTTCCTTCAAGCACCCTGTGTGCACATGCACTGGGCACAGGCTCCTCAGGGACCTCTTCATCACTGCTGCCAGCCTCCACAATCTCTGAAGGCAGCATTCCACTCCCTGATGGTCCTGGCCACATCCCTGCATCACACACCAACCCCTCATCTGAGTCCTCGCTCTCCAAGGTCTCAGCTGTCCGCACCTGCTGCCGGTGAACCACAACACATATTTACCCCATATATCTTAGCATATTTACCCCATTTCTCACTCCCCCCCAAAAAAAATACCCCAGGGAGAAAATCAGAAATTCTCCCTCCCTTGTCTGTAACATAATGCCATTTACTTTAAATCAGTGTTTCTCAAACTCAGTAACTTTAAGATGTGTAGACTTCAACTTAAAGTTGCTGAAGTGGAAAAATACTAGGCTAGTCTGTACTTCAGCACATCCAGAAAAAAATTTTGTGTGTGTGTGTGTGTGTGTGTGTGTGTTTCTTCCAAGTACCATTGGAATTTAAGCAGCACAAAAATTGGCTTATTCTAAAACAAGCACATGAGGCAAGGAACATACAGTATTCACCATCTGGCTAACAAAGCCTGTATTTAATACTTGATATTGAGCTTCTTCTAGCATACTGTGATAATACCGAAAACTTTTGTAGAGCAGTTTCCAGGTCTAACCTAATACTTCAGGCTTCTTACTGACATGGGAAACCTCCAGCATTTAGATCATTATACAATATTGCCATTGGATCAACTTTTAAGATGTTAAAAATGCTACTTCTTTTATTCTACTTCTCTTTTCATCACTAGATGAATTCATGCATAAATAAAAGGTACAGTACATGCATATGTATACATATATATCTAATTCTAACCACAGGTAAAATGCTCTTTTAATACACAGCTTGTACCAAATTAATGGCATATTTTTCAAGAAATGGACAAAACGATACTATGTGGATTAGGACATTTCTTAACATGAAATTTTGCAAGGAAAATAATGATTTATTTTCTTAGCATATCCACTATTTGAATGCACATTATTCAAGCACAGGGCATGCCATATCTAGCTTCCTTGCCCTCATTCATTAGTTTTATGAAATAGTCATTATGAAAAGCTTAGTACTCTATTCATTTTGCAGCCACACTGTTTCAAAGAATGAAGACATAAAATGTGAATAAATACAAAAATGAAGGAGCTTGTGTTAAAATGATGATGACTTAATTTTATTCAAGTCCTCATGACTTATGATTTCATCTGTATATCTAGAATCTTTTAATATTGAAGCCATACAAAATATTTATGTTTATTTGATTAGTATATGCTGTCAAATATCAGATTAAGCAAATATCTTCTGGATGCAGTATTCTTTGCTGGAATTCCAGTAACCAAGAATTTTGATACCATTGAGTGGAGATGAAGTTATAGTTCATCAGAGGTCTATCTTTGGTCCTCCTAACATACTAGAGTCACATGTTAACCACTGTACAACTCATTAGTATTGTATTTTGCATGGTGTCTTAGATTACAATCTGAAGCACACTAGAGCATAGGTTTTCTGCCACTGACATGAAAACGTTCAGGTTGCACATTAAGACACTGACAGCAGGAAAATAGTGCCTTCATAACAGTCTAATGTCTGAAACAATTTTTTCATGATAAAGCAAGGTGCAAGGGAACAAAGGGTTGGGAATTGCATAAAAATGTTAATTTCAGGAGACGGAAAGACTAGACATAATCTGTTTCTTGCTTATTCTAGCTGGATAACATTAGCAAGTTATTTTCCTCTTCCATGAAGGACAAAATTCAGGGAGGTCAAAATTAATTTTACTAACCCAAGTATATTTTCCTGGTGAGTTTAGAAAACTGACATTTTCTGGAACTAGCAAGTTACATAAGGATTCCCACTGCTAAACTTCATTCTGCTATAGAAAAGAAATATGGATAAATTAGCATCTGTCTGGCAGCAGAATACAAGAAGAATGTCCATGTATATTAGAAATTATTCTATGTTAAATATAAGCAAGCAACAGGTATAAGATTATCATTTAAAGATCCCAAAGCCAACCGTTTCCTATGATGATTTGATTGGGCAATCATAAATTTACACAATTTGTTTTGGCACCAAAGAGTTGAGGTGTCTAAAATGTATGAGTGAAATTATTTTGCCTGAGAACTGCTTACAATTTAGTCATTTTTAAAACCCAAAAACAATTGTTTTGGCTCATCACAACTATTGAGTTCATGACTTATTTCAATGCCAGCTCTTGAAAGAATGATAATATTCCATGTTAAGAAGATGACTCAGCAAGCTGAAGGTATGCATTGCATCAGCCCACAATATTTGCATTTTTGTAAACAATTTTTTTATTTTATTTCTTGTTTAGCTTTCCAATACAGCCTTGCTAGTTGTCATTCCAATGAGTTCAGGAGAAATGGCAGATTTCATGTATAAAGTACATAAAGCCCTCTTTGAAGCAAAAGTCATTGTGTCATGGACAAAAACCCCAACTGACTGATCAACCCTGAATGTACTTTAACTGCTGTTCATTAAATCAGATTTGGATTATTCATTTGGGGATCTTCATTTTGCTTGCATTGCTGCTGAGAAATGTTACTGCATTGTCATATTACTTTGGTTTATATCATTGAGTAGACTTTCCATAGCAACACATTTACAAGTACAAGATTATCAAAATGGTGAACTTTTATATAATTCTTCAAGCAATATATTTACCACAGAATGAATTATAGCAGCTTTGGTGTTGCTATAATAGGAAAAACACACCTGGCAATATGTGTGTGTGTATGTGTGTGTGTGTGTGTATTCATATATTCATAGATAACAATGAGTTATAGTTGGTTTTCAGTTATTTATTGCAATAATGCTACAGAAAATGTTCATAGTTTAGCTAGTATACTCTAAAACTTGAGATAAAGCTGCATGATTGTCAATACTATCAAGCTTGGTTTGGTGGATAGTAAATTGGTTGAATAAATGTCAACAAAATTCCAAGTTGGGTTGGTTTTTCAAAGATTTTATGCTTATGACTTTGGAGTAAATTTAAGAGAACTTGCTTGGAATTACATAAGAAGTACAAGTAACTATTTATGACAGGACAATGATTATTTTCTTTTCATACAACATAAAGCTCTTCCCAAACTCATACAAGACAACTCAGCTTCAATAGATGGAAGCAAAAATAAACCAAATTTGATGGGTTCTGACCATTAATATTCTAAATGAGATGTCTGGTATCAACCAATCTTTAATTTACTACAGATCTACAAAAGGATTTAAATATTCATGATAAAATGTTTTAAATCTTTTCTTCAACCTGCCTAAAATGTACAATATACAAGAAAAAGAAGATGAACAGAAAATAAATCTAAACCCCAAACTATCGTATTGCAATGCAGCAATGGGAACTGCAGGCTGGTAAGTTGCACTGTGAGGATAAGAAGAAAAGGCATTTCTGTTTACAGGGTCTCTTTCTTTCTTTTCCTTCCCCTCTTGATCCTATTCTGCAAAAACTGTGTCAACTTTCAAAATAGAAATGATAGCCAGGCTGATCAAAGCATCATAAAATTTAACTTGTCTTCAAACAGAGTCTTTTTATTAACTTTTTATTGTGCAAGAGTCTTTAAATAAACCTCGCCACTGAATAGATTAGATTTACTAAATTGGCTATCAAGTAGTTTTCCCTTGATTGACAGATTGATATCCAACTTCACTATTGTATGGATAGATGTGCATTTGTTTGTTGCCTGTAATAATCATTCCAGGCACCATACTTGTATGTGTGCACACATGTGTGGACATTCTGCATATTCATATATATCATCTCACATTCAGTAATCAATTGTCTCACATGATGTACAACCAACCAAATCTATGCACAAGGAAAAAAACAAGAAATTCCCACAATTCTACTTTAAAAAAAGCATGTTCCAGAATTAACAGAATGCTTCTCGCTTCTTTGGAAAACTAATGCCATATTTTGTGCTAAACAAAATGCTCAAATGAAGTAACCTTTTATGGCACCTCACTTACAATCCACATTAACCTCAGAAAGAATAATTGCAAGGTAGGGAAACTAAGTTTCAGATTCCTCAGAGACAACACCTGTAAGTGAAGCAAGCACCAGAACTTGTTGAAAATTTAACTTAAATCATCAGATCTATCACAGGAAATTTGGCAGGTGGTATTAGATGCACATACCAAAACATCTCACTTTTCAACCACAAAGAAAGATGGAGAAAGTGAATGCTATGAAATGTGAGTAAGATTAGTCCCTTTCTCTGCAAAGGACACTACAGAAAAAAATGGAATCAAAAATAAATCTAAAACTGTACAAGAAAGCTCCACTAACAACCTATGCATCTTTGAGAAAATTTGTCTGATAAGCAGCAGTTGAGAAACCCTGACTAATTTCAATTTTGCTATCAATCTGCATTAGTGGAGAGTATCCGGAGCTGCTTTCTGAACCCACATATTCATTTTAGCTGAGCCTGCTGAAATGCACAAGCGGGGAGGGATGAGAGTGAATACAAGGACTCAATCAAAGTTATTGCTAGGTAAGAGGGGGTTATGGGGAGAGATACAGATTATATTCTATTTGCCTAGAAAAAGAGGCCACAGAACGCCTTCACATAAAATCTCCAAGATACTGCTTTAATCCACCATATATCAGCAGCTATCACAATGATAGATAGATAGATAGATAGATAGATAGATAGATAGATAGATAGATAGATAGATAGATAGATAGATAGGATTTCCCAGATACTTTACAATACAAACGCTTAATCCAACTGGTAACTTTAGTGAGCGATCAATTGCTATCCATTCAACATGAGGGAAGTAGAAAAAATAAAGAACATTATTTAAAAAAATACGGTAGTGAAGATCTTGGACTTACCTGTCCAATAGTCGCTCCTGAAAACTTCTCCAATGAAAATGAAAATCCTTCTAGTTCCCCCGGGGATCTTTTAAGTTGATTCGGAGCACAATAATCAGTGAGTTTTTCAAATGGTCCATTTACTAATCATCCAGCTCAAGGGAGGGGGAGAAAAAAAAACCAGGAAAGATGTCCAAGAGACTTTGCAAAAAGTATGTCCAGGTTTCCAAAGCAATCGGAAAAAGGAGGAAGGTGAAAGAGGCACAGAAACCAGTGGCCCGAGAACAGAAATTCTCCCCGTCTGCACGGTATACCTAGGTACTCGCTCTTCAGAGCGGGAGAGCAAAGCTGTCAGTGGTAGCTTCCAATCTTTGCCGTCTTATGCTGCAGATGGTACATCTCGCTTCTACCTTCCCAATTGGGCAAGCGATTCAAAGAACAGGAAAGGCAGCCGTCTCTCCCCCCCCCACCGCCCGCGGGGGGGAAAAAAACAGGTGGACTGTCAGCCACTTACTCACACAACCTGATCAATCAAGAGAGGGCCGGGGTGGTCATCAGAGACAGCTCTGTGCAGGGTGCCCGGGATTATGGCAAGGTTATTAATCTTGCTTTGCTGCATCTCCCTCCCACCCCTTGCATTCAGCCGCCTGCATTGAAATGATTGCCAGCCCTGTCTCTGTCCCTCTTCCACTGCGTTTTGCTCAGCCCTCCCTTTGCTGCAAGTAAAACACAGAGGAGGGAGGAATACTAATAAGGTGGTTAGCTACAGTTTTCTCCGAGGCATTCTACATATGCTGTGTATGTGTGTTAGTTCTGTGTCCAACTGGGCATGAGATCAAGAGCAGGTCTGATGTCTGTGGGTTGCCTTGTGCATAGATGGAAAGTGCATGCAGCAGCTTCATTTGCACTGGCTTCAGCAAAGCAGTTTCCCCATTTGCCAGATGCAGAATTTATTTGGGATTAGTTCTTTTCGAGAGGATCTTACTTTACTGAAGACATACAGGAGATGGAGCATTCAGTTCTCCTACACCTCTCTCTCCCCCTCTCTCACACACACCCCAAAAAAGCCCAAGGCCCTGGACTGGCAGTTAAAAGCAAAAGACATCTTCCAAAAGAAAATGAGATGAAGTTAATAAATATGGCTTTGAAAAGTGCAGGTCAGTGTATGCTCTAAAATGTCTTCTCACAGTCTTAGAAATTAGAGTTAAGGGGAGTTCCTGAAACCAGCAAGAACATATAAAGGTAACAGACTCCTTTGTTATGGGTGAAGGAAGTGATTTTAGGAGTGGTCAGCCCCCTTCTCTTTCATTATTGACTGGTTCTCCTGGGTGTCAGTGAGGCATTCTCTTCTTCTCTTTCTCGTCCCAGCACCACAAAAGAAAATAAAACCAGGGATGTGCATTTAGCTTGGCATTCTAAATGTAATGCATTGCTTTTAATGACAGGCCTTGCAGCAAAGAAAAGAGGAGTCTAAAAGGTTGGCTAAGCAATGGCTCTCCTCAAGATTCTATTCATCTGTGATCATCCATGTACAAATTCATCTACAGAGCTGCACTCAGTAGAATTTGCTCTCTTGGACTACAAAAACAGCTGATATTTGTGCCAATGTTCAAGCAGGTAAATTCCTTTTGGCTGTAGTCCCAGATACATCCAGCAGATGCTGCTAGTTATAGCTCAGTCAGAAAGCAAAGGAAGAAGAACTTGTGCTACAAACAAGAACGGACATTATTCAATCAAATTTACCAGATACGCACTGATTTACATTAATTTCTGGTGGGAGAGATTGCTTTAAAATATATATATTATTGCAGATTAGGAAAACTAGCGACCTCAAATATTCTGGACTTCAGTTCTTATCAACTTCAGTAAATTTGGCTAGTGGCAAATTCAGAATTGAATCAAATTGAATCGAATCGAATAGAATAGAATAGAATAGAATAGAACATTGGAGGTCTTCTAGTCCAGCCCCCTGTTCAAGCAGGAGAATCTATACCATTTCAGATAAGTGACTGTCTAATCTCTTATCCGAGTTGTAATGGCTGAAAAGCAATGGCTATTCCTGTATTAT
The DNA here is from genome assembly GCA_009733165.1 of Naja naja. NCBI lineage: Eukaryota > Metazoa > Chordata > Lepidosauria > Squamata > Elapidae > Naja > Naja naja. The sequence goes on from CM019148.1 coordinate 290,208,557, forward strand.
TTTATCCTCTAAACCAATGTCTGGATCATGAATCTAATTTTTTTCTAATAAAACATAATATCATAAATAGAACTGAGATAGCAGCTGAGTAAAGCTGGATTATGCAACACATTGACTGGAAGACATTTGTGAGTTATTTAATTTTATATGTCAATAATTTTCTTCTATAAGGAGCTTAACAGAACAGAGTTGGAAGGGGCCTTGTAGGCCATATAGTCCAACCCCCTGCCCAAGCAGGAGACCCTACATCATTTCTGACAGACGGCAGTCCAGTCTCTTCTTGAAACCTTCCAGTGATGAAGCTCCCACAACTTTTGGAGACATCAGAAAATTTCTCTTTATTTCTAGGTTGAATCTCTCCTTGATCAGTTTCCATCCAATATTCCTTGTCTGGACTTCAGGTGCTTTGGAAAATATGTTGACTCCATTCTTAACAGCCCCTCAAATATTGGAATACTACTATCATGTCTCCCTTCTCTTCACTAGACGAGCCATGCCTAGTTCCTGTAATTGTTCTTCATATGTTTTAGCCTGTAATTGTTCTTCATATGTTTTACCCTTTGATGGACTGGAGGTTCAAAGATGAACAATCATCTTTGTTTCTCTTCTCTGCACTATTTCTAGAGTCTCAACATCTTTTTACAGTCTGGTGACCAAAATTGGATGCACTATTTTAGGTGTAGTCTTACTAAGGCTTTATAGTCTGGTATTAGTACCTCACATGATCTTGATTGAATCCTTGTGTTAATGCAAGTTAGGATTGCATTGGCTTTTTGGGCTTTTTTGGTGCACACTGTGGGATATTTAATTGGCTGTCCACTAAGACTCCAAGATCTCTCTCACAAGTACTGCTATTAAGCCTGGTTTCTCCTAATCTATATGTGTACTTTTAGTTTTTCTTGCCTAAGTGTAAGATTACATTGACTTTCATTTTGTTAGGTAGGGCCCAGTGTTCAAGCCTGTCAAGCTTCATCATGGGTGTTGAAGGAGCTAAAGATGTTGCATGTCCCTTCCTACTTTCCAGTTAATATCAACCAATCACCTAATGTGCATCAGGCTGAGTGGGGGTAAGAAATGTTATAATTTTTAATGTTCCCTGCTTTTTACATATGTCATGTTAGGAAATTAGTGTTTGATAATCTAGATATTGACAGGATAAAATAGATGTTTGAAAATAATATTGCAGGGGATTCAATACCTTCTTTGTGTTTTCTTCCTAGGCATTAAACTTAGATATCAGTCAATTCATCCACATTCACATGGTTTTAGACCATGTAAATGTTAATAAGCCTTTCATTTATGACTATCAAATTTTATAACCTGAGACTCAGATAATTTAATACCTAGCATATAAAACCTAGCATATACAGGTGAAACTCGAAAAATTAGAATATCGTGCAAAAGTTCATTTATTTCAGCAATGCAACTTAAAAGGTGAAACTAATATATGACATAGACTCATTACATGCAAAGCAAGATAGTTCAAGCCGTGATTTGCCATAATTGTGATGATTATGGCTTACAGCTCATGAAAACCACAAATCCACAATCTCAGAAAATTAGAATATGACATGCTATCAGTAAAACAAGTATTGTACATAGAACAATATCAGACCTCTGAAAAGTATAAGCATGCAGATGTACTCAGTACTTGGTTTGGGCCCCTTCTTAATTTAATTTAATTTATTTTGTCAATCGCTTACAAGGATAAACATAGTTGTGAATACATGAACTGAATACATATAAGAAAAATAAAAGAAACAATAGGACAGGGACAGTAGGCACGTTGGTGCACTTATGCATGCCCCCTACAGACCTCTTAGGAAAGGGGTGAGGTTAATAGTAGACAGTCTAAGATTAAAGTTTTGGGGGTTTGGGGAAGAAACCACAGAATCAGGTAGAGTATTCCAGACATTGACCACTCTGTTGCTGAAGTCGTATTTCCTGCAATCAAGTTTGGTGCTGGTTAACTTTGAGTTTGTATCTATTGTGTGCTCTTGTATTGTTATGGTTGAAGCTGAAGTATTGATTGACTGGTAGGACATTGCAATGTATGATTTATATACTATATTTAGATCAGACGGCGCATAGTTCTTGGTTTTCTAGGTCTAGAATTTTAAGTCTGTGGCATAAGGTATTCTGCTAGAGGAGTGTAGAACTCTTCTTGTGAATATTTCTGGACTTTCTAACTTTTAATATCAGATATATGTGGGTTCCAGTCTGATGAGCTGTATTCAGTATTGGTTCTAAATGTTTTGTATGCCTAGTTAGTAGTGTGATATTACCAGAGAAAAAGCTTCATAGGATTAGGTTAACAACTAATGCCTTTTTGACTATGTAGTTACAGTGGGCTCTAGCACTTAGATCATTAGAGATGAGTACTCAAGATCCTTGACAGAGTTTGGATCATCAACAAGGTCTTGACTATTCAGCTTGTATTTTATTTTCTGATTTTTTTTTGCCAATATATGTAAGACACAGCATTTATTTGTTGAGATTTGAAGTTGCCATTTGTTTGACCATTCTGATATATAGTGAGGTCTTTTTGAAGGGTAGCAATATTGTCTGTGGTGTTGAATAGCATCATCATCATGAAGAGCAGAGTTGCTCTTAATATGATCACAGAGGTCATTATGTAGAGCATGAAGAGAGTTGGTCCTAGAACACTGCGTGGGGACACCAGTGTTGACAGGTACAGAATTTGATAGGATGCTCCCAATTTTGACCATTTGTTGTCGGTTTGACAGGGAATGCTTCTATCCAGTTATGCAGGTGTCAGAGAGATACCATAAGATTTTAGTTTTAGGAGTAGTTTGTCGTGTACCACTGAATCAAAGGCTTTACAAGAAGTCTATGTAGATTAGTCTATTGCTTTGCCCTGATCGAGTTGTGTAGTCCATTTGTTTTGCAGTGTAAGAGTTGCAGATTACAGGATAGTTTTTTCTGAAACCAAATTGTTTATTAAAGTAGGTTGTTTGTCTCTAAGTGGAGATAATGGATTGGTTAATAATTGATTCCATGACTTTACAGGTGAGGGAGCATAAAGAGATTGGTCTGTAATTTTCAACTAGGCTGGGGTCTCCCTTTTTGAAGATGGGGATGACCGTGGCTTGTGAACCATAGGTTTGGCAAGGAGCTGATGCTGATCCTGAAAGATTTTTCAAAGATTACGCTTAAAGGTTTGGCTCTGGCAGTGGATAGCTTTTTAAAGAAATAGGCACATATTCCGTCTGGTCCAATAGATAGAGATGGTTTTAGATTGCTTAGTGCTTTTTCAATATTGTCTTCTGTAAAATCAATATGTATTATATCATTGTAGTTGTCTGTGGTTTGAATAGGAAATATTGAGCATGAGCCATTGCTGCTTATAAATACTGAGCCAAAGAATGTGTTAAAGAGATTGGCTTTAATGGTGTTGTTGTTGCAGTCTGTACCATTAGGTCCTTTCAGGGGTGGGATGGACCTTGAGTCTTTTAGTATGTTGTTTACAAAATTGTAGAAAGTGCAGGTGGAATTGGTGCATAGAAGGTTTTCCTCTTGTTTAATGTGATAATTGGTGCATTCAGTCTTTATCTGGTGGCATAAATTTTTGTATCTGATTTTGAAGTTGGCAGCATGACCAGATTTGTTCTTCATAAAGTGATCTTTTTTGATTGAAGTTTCCTTATTGTTATGGGTAATCTGTTTTTCTGGTTTTGGGAGTTGTTATTGGTACATATAGTTTGATGACTCTTTGGATTTCAAGTAAAAATATGTTGTAATGGTCTTCAACAGTATTGCATCCAGTGAATAGAGATTGCCAATCAAGGGATGAAGATTGTTGTCTATAAGATCATGGTTGCCTTTTGAAGTTATAATTGGGGATCACGTTGTTGTGATGATTTTTTATGTGGACGTATTTTGAGACAAAAGTCACTCATGTTGTGGTCACTGTTGGAAAAGGGTTCTTTAATTTGTATTCTGTAAATTGAGTTCAAACTATTGGAGAAGATGAGATCGAGGCAGTTGTTAAATCTAGTATTGTTGGTTACTAATTGTTCCAGTCCTAGATTTGTTACAGCATTGTAGAAGGTTGAATGTACAGGTTCAGTATTACGTTAGTTTAGGGTCCAGCTAATATGAGGTAGATTGAAGTCACCAAGAAAGATAAAAGCATGTGGGCAGGATGATGATGATGATGATTATTATTATTATTTATTCAACTTGTATGCCACCCTACTCCCTAAGGACTCAGGGCGGCGAACATTAAAAACAGAGCAAATTTACAATAAAAAACAACAATGATGCCCATGTTAGTAGTGAAATTAGCTTGTTTACATGTTCTATGTCATAATCAGGGGCTGTGTAACATAGTAAGAATTGAAATGTGATATTTAAGGACAGTTCACAGACGATGGTCTCAGGAAGAGCAAGCTTCTGGGTGACTTGGATATTTTTTAGATGTAAGGACTTTTTATAGAAGATAGCAACACCACCTCCTCTATGGATTTCATGATCTGATTGGTAAACATGATAGTCTCTTACCGTGGTAATGGAGTCAGGGAGAGATGTGTTGAGCCATGTTTCACAGACAAAAATGATGTCAAATTTAGCTGTATTTAGTAAGAGGAGGAATTCAGGTATTTTGTTCATAAGGCTTCTTGCATTGAGTAGCTTGCATTTAAGGCCAGCTGTAGTTGGAATTGAGGTAGTTAGGGGCATGCGTGCCTAGTCTTGGGTGATGGTGGATTGGTTGGTGTAGGGTTGGATGGTGAGTTGTGGGTTGTGTGACTTACTTTTGATACAGTCAGCACTGTAGTGTATGTACAGGTACTCTCCATTGTCTAAACGTTTTTTGAGCTCTGTGCGGAGTACACTGGCGGGCACATTGCTGTATGGTTAAGTCAGGGTGAGAATGAAGGTTCTTATGTTTGATGTTGCTTTTGGCAAGTGATTTTATAGTGTAGATGAATTTACGTTTGCTTGATTCATTTTTGCAAATGATCCTGCAGAAGCATGGGGCCATCAAGCCGTCACTGTTTTGATCTCTCAATGGAAGTGTCAAGTATTTCATCTGATGATGTTGCTTGGACTGATGATGTTGCGGACAATTGTGATTTCATCATTGGTGACCTTTAGACCAAATAGGATGGCGTTTCGACAGTTTCTCTCATGGGGATTGAGATATCATTATTAATTGGATTTATGGTTTTTTACAGCAATTACTGCCTCAATGTGGCATGGCATGGAAGCTATCAGCCTGTGGCACTGCTGAGGTGTTATGGAAGACCAGGATGCTTCAATAGTGGTCTTCAGCTCTTCTGCATTGTTTGGTCTCATGTCTCTCATCTTTCTCTTGGCAATGCCCCATAGATTCTCTATGGGGTTCAGGTCAGGCGAGTTTGCTGGCCAATCAAGCACAGTAATCCCATGGTCATTGAACCAGGTTTTGGTGCTTTTGGCAGTGTGGGCAGGTGCCAAGTCCTGCTGGAAAATGAAATCAGCATCCCCATAAAGCTCGTCTGCGGAAGGAAGCATGAAGTGCTCCAAAATCTCTTGGTAGACGGTTACGTTGACCCTGGACTTGATGAAGCACAGTGGACCAACACCAGCAGATGACACGGCTGCCCAAATCAACACAGACTGTGGAAACTTCACACTAGACTTCAAGCATCTTGCAGTGTGTGCCTCTCCATTCTTCCTCCAGACTCTGGGTGCTTGGTTTCCAAATGAGATGCAAAAGTTGCTCTCATCAGAAAAGAGGACTTTGGACCACTGAGCAACACACCAGGTCTGTTTTTCTTTAGCCCAGGTAAGATGCTTCTGACGACGTTTGAAGTCCATGTCCAGGATCCATCTGTGTGTGGTGGCTCTTGATGCACTGATTTCAGCCTCAGTCCACTCCTTGGAAAGTCCCCAACACTTTTGAATGGCCTTTTCCTGACAATCCTCTCCAGGCTGCCATCATCCCTGCTGCTTGTGCACCTTTTTCTTCCACACTTTTCCCTTCCCACATAACTTTCTATTAATGTGCTTTAATACAGCACTTTGGGAACATCCAACTTCTTTTGCAATTACCTTTTGAGGCTTTCCCTCCTTATGGAGGGTGTCAATGATGGTTTTCTGCACAACTGTCAGGTCAGCAGTCTTTCCCATGATTGTGATTCCTACTGAACCAGACTGAGAGACCATTTAAAGGCTCAGGAACTCTTTGCAGGTGTTATGGCTTAATTAGCTGATTAGAGTGGGACACTTTGAGCCTAGAATATTGCACCTTTTCACAATATACTAATTTTCTGAGATTGTGGATTTGGGGTTTTCATGAGCTGTAAGCCATAATCATCACAATTATGGCAAATCATGGCTTGAACTACCTTGCTTTGCATGCAATGAGTCTATCTCATATGTTAGTCTCACCTTTTAAGTTACATTACTGAAATAAATGAACTTTTACACGATATTCTAATTTTTCGAGTTTCACTTGTAAACTCAGTTTTACCCTGTTCCTCTGACTAGTATTGCCTTCCCTTACAGTCCATAGATGCAATTAAGAAATAGCATGCCTTATCAGAAACAATCAATAGATTACTACATCTACAAAGCATTGCTGCAGCAGGCAAACCAACTAAAGCTATCTAAAACATTTTAAGCAAACCAAAAGACCCAGTACCCCAAGAAGAAAAACAGGAGTCATCTGAAATATACAGTGTAAGGTATGTGACAGCCACTATGTAAGACGGATAGGCAGAAGACAAGCAGAATACATCCATGAACAACAACTAGATTCAGAAGACACAATGAAAAGTCTCACAAACATGGACAGAATGAATTAGAGTTTTAACTGAAAAACTATTAGCATCCAAGGAAATTTAAAAAAAATGTTCTTCCTATTTTGAATACAAAATGGTTTTGTTTTTGTTTTTTGCAGATGTCTAGACTAGTACTGATGACATTACCTAGTTTGGGTAATGAAACATCTGCAAGCAAACAATCAAGCTCAGAGCACCAAAGACCTCTCATTCAACCCTGAACTACAAATATTCTGATTTATAAACAGTTTTTTTTTTAAATTTGTGTTTTGGTCAACTTTAGCAATCAATGATATTGATTGACAGCATGCCTTGAAGGGGGTCATGTGAGGTAGGTTGGACTGAGAGAGTGAACCAACCAACTGATTCATATCTAAGGCAAGCCTAGAACTCACAGTGTCCTGGTTTCTAGGATAGCACCTTAAACAGTACACCAAGTTGACTATTTTCATGTCTATCCAAGTTCTCCATTAGGGTAATGTGTAGGAACAATCATTTCACTTTTTCACCTTTTGATTGTGATAGTATCTAAAAATTCAGTTTTAAGTTTAATAAAAAGATAAACTGGTAGCATAAACATGTGAAAGAAGTAGAACATTATTATACATTTACCTACTGTTAAGTATGCAGGTTTGAATGTCACTGGTTTAGTTTGAACTGTTCTTGTAAAATGTCAGAAATGATTGGTTTAAAAAGTGCGGGAAAATCCTGCACTCTGATTGGCTGGCAACTGCAGCTGCTGGCTATAAGTAGAGGCCGCAGCCCAGCCAAATCGGGTCTGTTATGAGCTGTAGTCACTAATAAACTCTTCACTGAAGCACTCGCGTCTCTCTTCATGCAAACTTAACACTGGCGATGAAGGTGGGATCCTTCCTGAAGAGAAGACAAGCAGGAAAAAAGCTGAGAGAGATGGCTGTGCTGAACACCCCCCAGCCCGTTCGATCCGATGGCAGAAGACTGGGACTTGTCGCAGATCATTTCCAAATGTATTTGGAGGAAACGATCTCACCGACATTTCCGAGAAGCAGAAGAGGCGGTCTTTCTCACGCCACTGCGGTCGGCAGTTTTCAAGATGGCGAAGGCATTGGCGGAGCTGCAGACGTGAAGGTAATGGAATGGCCTGATTTAGAAAAGCTTTTAAGAGCCCATTACGCCTCACAAGTATCGTGCCTCATTAGGAGACACGAGTTTTACAGTTGGGATCAAGGGGAAAGCAAAAACGTTAACGACTTGTGGCAAGTTTAAGAGACATTGGGGTGCATGCGAGTTTAACAACTTGGAAGACGCCATGCACGATCGATTTGTTCTAGGCCTCAAAGACAAGGTGCTTCAGAGCAAATTATTATTAAAACCTAAGATCACGTTGAAGGAAGCCATAGAAGAGGCCTCCTCAGCAGAAGCCACCAAGTCCTCAGCAGCAGCCATGAAGAAAATTAACAAGGCCTCAAGCCATCCTGATGTGGAAAAGTCCACAACAACTCATTTGAGCAAATAGATTCTGAGTCAGACTGTAGTGAGGTGGAGGAAGGAATTTATAGACTCAGAATGGAGAGGAAAAAGAAAGACCTGGGAAGAAAGAGGCAAGATTTTTACTGCAGAGGTTGTGGGGAAGCCACCCGCACTGAATGCAAGTTTCTTGATACCATCTGCCTCCGTTGTGAAAAAAGAGGTCATCTAGCAAGAGTCTGCAAATCATCCAGAACCCACCCACAGAAGAAACTTCCTGACAAAGAATTCAAGCCTAACAACTTCAGTGAGAAAATGGGGAGCATAACACAGAAGCAAATGGGAAGAATGAAACTCATCAAACAGTCACCATTGGTCATTCTTCACCCTAAGAAGCAGAAAAGTACATGTAAGGTACTAATTGAAGGAAGGCCTTGCCAAATGGAAGTGGACTCAGGCTCCTATTTATCTATGGTGTCATGGGACACTATTCACAGACTACTTCCCAACATTCAGAAGAAACATTTCCAGAGCAAGCACTGACTCTTAAAGACTACCAAGGGAACAAGATTCCAGTAGTTGGAACAAGAGAATTCAACGTGAAGTTCAAAGGCCACACCAAGCGTTTGCCCCTGACCATCATGGACAAGGATCGCCCAAGCTTGCTGGGACTTGAGTGGTTCAATCCACTAGGCATCGAGGTGACTGGCATCAATCACGTGAGCAACACTGAATGGGAGGAGGCCTTGAAGTCTGAGTTTCCAGAGGTCTTCAGCGACGGATTGGGCAAGTATATTGGGACCCTATCACTTTCAACCTAGATCCCAAGGTGCCCCAATTCGTTTAAAGCCCAGAAGGGTCCCATTTGCCTTAAAGGAAAAATTGATGCACAATTAGATAAACTAATAGCTCAAGGAGTTTTAGAGCCCACTGACCACTCCAGGTGGGAGACACCCATAGTCACACCAGTCAAGACTGATGGGTCAGTGAGAATCTGTGGAGACTATAAGGGGACATTGAACCATGCTTCAACAGGCATATCCAGTTCAGTGGTGCATCATTTATTACATTCACTTGGCAGGGGTACAGTCTTTGCCAAATTGGATCTGGCCCAGGCATATCAACAACTAACAGTTGATGATGCCACTGCAGAGGCCCAAACCATTGTGACTCATAGAGGTGCCTTCAAATGTAAAAGGTTACAGTTTGGAGTAAGCATGGCACCAGGCATCTTCCAAAGCCTTATGGAAAGGATGCTCCAAGGACTGCCAGGGGTAGTGCCTTACTTTGATGATGTGTTAATCTCTGCTGAAAATGACACTCAATTACAAGAGAGACTCAGAAGTCCTTACCAGATTCAGAAAGCGGGGTTAAAAGTCAAGGAAGAAAATGCACTCTTAGAACTAACAAGGTTGAGTTCTTGGGCTATATGATTGACAAGCATGGCATCCACCCTACAGATGCCAAGGTTCAAGCAATCAAAGAAGCCCTAGACCAAAATGCAAAACAGATTTGCAAGCCTTCCTTGGACTTATTAACTTTTATCACATGTTCCTACCTCAGAAGGCAACCATTGCAGAACCATTACACAGATTACTGGACAAAAAATCTGCTTGGGTCTGGGGCAGGAAGGAACAATCAGCATTTAACAATATTAAAAGACTAATCACGTCTGATGCTGTACTGATACAGTTCTCTGAGAATTTGCCTGTTGTACTGACTTGTGATGCATCCCCTTTTTGAGTGGGGTTTGAGCCACAGGCTTCCCAGCGGGAGGAAGCCCCTATTGCATTTTACTCTACTTGGACCAAAGCAGAGAGGAATTACAGCCAATTGGACAAGGAAGCATTGGCAATTGTTGCAGCTGTCAAGAAATTCCATGAGTATATGGGAGAACATTTACCATTGTCACAGATCACAAACCTTTGTTAGGCATTGTGGCAGGAGACAAACCTACACCCACTATCCTGTCACCAAGAATGCTGAGGTGGACTGAATTTCTTGATGCTTATTCATACAAGCTCATCCACAAGCCTGGCAAGACATTGGCCATGCTGATGCTTTGAGTCACTGCCCACTTCCGTTTCACACTGAGGACTTTGAACCTGAGGCACACACGTTTTTTCTAGAAACTGTTGCCAAGCTTCCAGTACTGTACTGCTGAAATTGCCAGAGAGACTGCCAAGGACACTTTATTGGCTCCTGTTATAGTAGGCTGGATTAAGAAAGGTTGGCCTTTTCAAGATCTACCTCACCTTGCACCAACCTTTTAAATCCAGGCAAACTGATTATCTGTATTAAGAGGATATTTTGTGGGGTAACAGGATGGTTATTCCTGCAAAACTGCAAAAGAGGTTTTGGAAATGTTACATGGGGTCATCCAGGTATTGTAAGGATGAAGGGATTGGCCAGGAGTTATGTATGGTGGCCAGGTATTGACAAAATGGTTGAAAACTGGGTTGCATCTTGTCCCAACTGTCAGGTAGTCAGGCCTGCCCCACCTCTAAGCCCCACACAGGAATGGGAATGTCCTAGGGGCCCATGGTCTAGGATTCACATTGATTTTTGCTGGCCCCTACCAGAGGCACACCTTTCTTATTATAGTAGATGCATATTCCAAATGGCTAGAGGTCATTCCTATGGCATCCACCACAACTGATGCTGTCATCAAGCAGCAAAGCTTTTTTGTAACCCACGGGTTACCTGATGTTCTTGTCCTGACAATGGCCCTCAATTTACATCCAACCTTTTTGAATCTATCTAGCACAACAGGGTATCAGACATGCCCTGACTGCCCTGGGCACCCTTGACTCTTGGCTGGGCTGAGCGAATGGTACGTTTTACCAAGGAAAAGCTTCAGCAATTGGTCCTGGGGACATCACTGAGAAAGTTGAAAACTTCTTAGTGTTCAGCACATCACTCCTAACCCATCAACTAACTTATCCCCAGCAGAGTTGTTGATGGGTAGGAAAACATAGGTCTTCCCTTGACTGCCTTCATCCCTTATACCTTAATGCACCTTAATTCCACTAGCAAAGTTAGCACATTCAGTGTGGTGATTCTGTTTATGCTAAAACCTTATGGTTGAACCTTCATGGATTCCTGCAAATAACTCAAATCACAGGCCCACAGGCCCTCGTTCTTACAGGTACAAACAGAGGATGGAGTCCTCTGGAGCAGGCACATTGATCAGCTCTAGATCCAGGTTACCTCAGGAACATCACATGTTGTTCTCCCCATACCTAATGCCTACCTTTTCTGGGGGGAGGGATGAGGATAATCAGCAAGCAGAATCAACCCCATGTGTGAGCCATTCTAGACAGGAACCATCCCAAAACCTGTCACAATGCAAAATCCATCCTTACAAGTGGAAGATGCACATCACTACCTGACTTGGGTGCTGACATTGGGTTGGAGATGGGTTGGGAGGAGACCAGTTGTAACAATGAAACAGGGTCTTCTTTCACTGGAAGCCAGAGTAGGAAATGTCAACAGACACATTTCCTCTCTCACTGGGTGAGAACATTAAAACTTCTGAACCACGAAGGTCTCAACATGCACGTAAGAGCCCCACCTATTTAAAAGAATACATTAGATAGGTTGGGTTTGAGTATGGACTGAACCTAGTGGGGAGGAATGTTATGTATGCAGGTTTGAATGTCATTGGTTTAGTTTGAACTGTTCTTGTAAAATGTCAGAAATGATTGGTTTAAAAGTGCAGGAAAATCCTGCACTCTGATTGGCTGGGCCTAATTGTTTTTCCCATGCCTTGAATATTCTTCACTCTTGTGTATGTTGAACCCTAATTACAATTACGAATAAAAAACAGTAGCCTCCTGTCTTTCCATTGGTAGAACTGAGAGCACATAATATTCTTTCCTCTGTTCTATTCTTGGGATCTGCTTGCTATGGTTAATTTTCAATCTGTTGGATTTGGCCTGATGTTCTAGCCTATCAAGTCATCAGTTGTTTATTTGTAAGGTACTAGCTAATCTCCTTAGCTTGATATCATCTGCACATTTCTTCTAAATCATATATAAAGTTATTGAAAAACAAGTACATGGATGGAGCTCTAGAGGACTTACTCATCACTCCTCTCCAAAATAATGCAGAATAATTTGCAAGCATTATTTTACTGTGGTTATTGAATCAGATGGAAATCCACCAGACAGTTCCATCTAGCTGCACTTGGTCCATAACTTGTCTATGTAGAGACATGCTACTTCAATATGCTACTTCAATATAATTCTACTTCATAATTCTACGTCATCCCTTTAGTGTGGTTATTCAATCAGGTGGAAATCCACCAGACCTCAATACCATCTAGCTGTCTCTTGTCCCTATTTGGTCTATAAAGAGAAAAATAAGAGACCTTATTACATGTGTTATTTTGATCAAACTATTTCAACATAATTTCTTTAAACTTCAATACTAGTCACTTAATGTTTAAAAGAAGTAAAATTAATCACAACTTGTTATTGGCAAAGTGCTTGCAGACATGCTACTTGAACATTTCTTCTAATGGATTGCCTAGTATGGATATCAGTTTATCTGGTTTATAGGGGTACATTTTCCTCCCCTTTTTGAATATTGGAGTATCTTTATTCTTCAGACTTCTGGCATTTCACCAGTTTTCCAGGAGTTTCCAAAGATTATATTCAGCAATTCTGATATCTTTTCAGCCAACTCCTTCAGCACCACGGGATTTAATTAATCCGCTTCTAGAGAGTTGAACTCATTTAAGGTGATGTAGTGGGTTTTATTATACTTTTATTTATTCTGAGCTGAATTTTTCAGTCATGTTAGAAAGGGCTCTTTACCTCTTCCGAGAGACAATCTTTTCCATATTATTATTTTCCCAAGTTGTCTGACCTATAGCCTCCTTGGATATTATTTTGAACATATACTCAAATCCTTTTTATTACACTTTGCATTCCTCAGTAACCTCATCTCTCAGTTTTATCCTTCATCATGACAGACTTGAATTATAGGCTTGCATTCCTCCTTTGTTATTGGCCCCTGCTTTCATTGCCTACGCATCCATTCTTAGCCTCTCAGTGTTCATCAAGTTTCTCACTCTTTTTCCCATTCTTCCTTTTCATAGAGTAGAGTAGAGTAGAGTAGAGTAGAATAGAATAGAATAGAATAGAATAGAATAGAATAGAATAGAATAGAATAGAATTCTTTATTGGCCAAGTGTGATTGTCATCATCATTTGTGTCTGCGCTTTCCTGCTTACTTTTATTTTTAGGATCTCTGATTCCTCTTGAATTTGGTTGCATTAGAATTTCAAATCACAAGATGCTGCCTACCTTCTACCTGAGTTCATTGAAATGGGCCTTCCTGGAAGTCCAAAGTAGATCTGGTTTTTATAGCTTTTCCTCCCCTAATTATATGGAACTCCAACACAATGTACTGGTTTTCCCTCACTGGCTGACACTACTTGTTCATAGATGTTTATGTGTGAGGACTTTGCTAGATTCATTAGTGAATGAACAGAGAAATTTGAAAAGAGAAATTTGAAAATTAGCTCTAAGGTAAGCTCTGAAACAACACAAGATTCATTTATGGACCTTATTTCAAATATATGAATCTATTTGCATAGATTCATGCATGAATGAATCAGACCTTACTTCAATATAATAGATTACCATAAGTAAAAAGGTTAATATCTGTGTGACATGAAAAACTGTAATTAACAAAAAGCAGACTCTGGATGCTGTCTCAGGAAGCAGGTGAAATCCAGATCAAGGTGATCTTGAGATGCTTAGGCTATTCCTTTTTAACCATTATTTTTATATGAATTGCAGATTATGTTGTAAGGTGTAGTTAGATAATGGAAATGAAACTTAATTGGTGCATTAGCATTTGGCTATTCTGAACATTTCAAGTTGTAACCTAATGGCTGATATCAAATTATCTCTTCATAACCTATCATGCTAGTTTGTTGGGAGGTGATGTCAAGAGTGATTTGATCTACCATAGGATGTACATCAGCTTGGGGCCACAGCAAGTTCAGTAGATCATATTGAGGATTTCATTCCAAGATAGTTGGAGCCAGGTTCTAATATGGAAAAGATGATACAGGTTTTAAGCGGTGAAAATGTCCCTGAAACTCCCAATCTTCAAAATGTAAATAAAAAGCCAACAGGACTAGATTCAGGGGTCTAAAAGAAGCAAGAAGTCCAGGAAACTCCAAATGTCAGCAATGGCACACAAAACTCCATGAATTAAGCATTGGTTCCCAACAAACGCCCCTCCCAAAGTATCTCCTTAATTCTCAATCCCCAGGTGTACCTTGTGAAGAGGGGCACTCTCCTCCCTGAGTCATTGGGTCAGCCTGCATTGTTCCTGCCTCCTCTCCACTCTCCATGCTCAGGGATCAGGAAGGGGCGATTCTTGCTCATTGCCTGAGTTCCATCGCTCCTCATTTCCACTGCCTGCCCTCTCTTGTTCATTGTGGCCCCATTCCTCCCTGCTAGCAAGCCATCCCACTCCTGAAGGGCCCTAGCTAGCAAGCCATCCTACTCCTGAAGGGCCTTGGCTAGCAAGCCATCCTACTCCTGAAGGGCTCCTTCCCACATTCCTCTGAAGCCAATGAAACCGCCTCTTTCCTCCTCAGTCTCCCTCGGTTCAGCTCTGGCTCATCTTCCTCTGCAGATTCAGACCCCGATGGGGAGATGACACCACTCTTTTGAAGATAGCAAAGTCCACATTTTGGGCAGAGAGGACCATTGGTTTGAAAGAGGGGTCAAAGAGTCTATCTATGTCAAAATTGAACATCCCACTCTCAACAGAGGGGTTGGATATGACATCATCTATCTCCAGTCTATAACACAGTCCTTTCAACAGCTCACAGAAGGCTCCATGTCCATTTGCACTACTCAGCTGACCCTGATGACATAAATAAACCTCCAGGTGGCCTTAACAACTTGCTAAATGAATGCAAATGACCAGCTATCTGCAAGGAGTATTCCTTTCATTTCCTACCATCCAGTCAGAGCTGAAGAAACTTCTTGGATGAGAAGTGAAACATCTTCAAAGAAAAACCCAAAAGTCCAGTTGCCTCTTGAAAAAGCACTTTTGGGACAACCATGACCTGGATGACTGAGAATCTCCATAGATATCAAGCCAACATGAACTCTGTCCCTCTGGGTATGCTCTAGAATGATTATGGAACTCTAGAAAGAGATGCTAATGGACCATATGTAGTTTACAGATCACATTCTAGCATCATAATGAATCAAATAAATATTAAAAAATACATAAATTCAGAAATTATGTGAAAAACAATGGTAACCCCCCCACACACACACACACAAACCTTGTTTTCTCTGCATATGCAGAACTTTGAGTTCATAGCAAGCATGAGCAATATAAGACCACTAATTATCTCCTGAATAGAATTGCCAAACCTGTCTGTTTTAGGATTCAAACATTTCCTTTGGTTTGCCCTTTTATGCCTTATTATCACATACTTATTATTATACTGAAGGACATGACTTGAATGTACCAGTAAATGTATTCCAGAATAAAGGTAAGTCAATGACAAAGAAATGGTGGATCCAAGACAAAAATTACATTTGGTTGAACATAGTATACATTAGTGAAATACTTTTAAATTGATTGTCTATCTCTTTCCTTAGCAATTTTTAAAAGGTTTTAGAGCAGGGGTGGGGAACTATGGCCATTTTATGACTTGTGGACTTCAGTTCCAAGCCATTATACAAATCTTATATTGTATATATCCTTGAATTGCAATATGTCATCAAATAATTCCCTTATCACATTGATTCAGTCGCTAATAACTTCTTGAAAAGTAGGATCATATTCTAGCCAAGACAAAAATGAAGTGAAAAGTTAAAAACCAAACCAAACCTAGGCCTAATAAAAAAAAAGTTTGCTATTTGCTACTCCATCAATTTGTTTAAAAAAAAATCCAGAAGAAAATTGAACCAACAAGGGTCAGAGCTCGTAAGTTATTACCTGAAGAAACTTTTTAAAAAATGACTGCCACAATCATAGGAGGAAGGCAGAAACAAATCATTTTGTATTCACGCAATCTTGTGAATGGCAAGTCTTGGGAATAAAGCCATTATATGAAGTAGCAATGCCAGAGATATATTTATTCTGCCTAACAAGTCTACCTTCTTTTATTTTTCACTCTTCAAAGAGAAAAAGAATCAATTCAACTTCCCCACCCCCAGAGAGACTGAAGCAATCTGCCTGCTGTCCAGCCCTTTATTGAATGTGTTAATATTATATACTGTATAAACTGGATGGTGGAAAAAGAAAGCAGAAACACTTCTTCAGCTAAAACAGAAAAAAAATATCCAATTGGTTATTCCCAGTTTACAAATGTATATTGATGATTTAGAATTGCAGGAGTAATTGAGGGGTATGACCTCCTCTTTCTTGACAAACCTGAATGTGATTCTCCATTATGGTTCTTGAATGCTCATATTAAGAAACAAACCCTAACTGGACTCATTGGAACATCTACAAATCACCGTCTACTAAATGAAAATGCCTGTGAAACAGTAATGCATCCCAAACCTATCCATGCTTTATTCAGCAATAAATCTCAGGCAGGAATTTACAATGGAACACATATATGCTCCCTATTATGCATATATGATTCCAGTAAACTCTGTTCTAGGTTTTACAAAATAGTTTCATGAAACCACAAGATTCTCTGAAAGCCTGATGAAGTTGTAGAGGAAGGAAATAAAGTTCACTCAAAAGCAATCCATTTTGTGTCAGGAGAACTTTGCTTCTTGATCTGAAGTTCTAGGGTTTTGTTTTGTTATAGAAGGATGCATAAGAGTAAAGGAGTGCTGTAGGGCTCTTTTAATCTGTGAGTCTATGGAACCTGGAAACAACCAACAGTCCAATAGTCTGCTATTAGGGGATTTCAAAGTCAATAGATGAGCTCAAAGTCAAACTCCTTCTGTAAAGATTGGCTATTATAAAATGTAATAAATACATATGCCTTTGAGTTATTCGTGAGAAGTCCTTTAAGTTTTCTTAGCAAGATTTTAGTACTGGATTGCCATTGTCTGTTTTCTAGGGCTGAGAGAGTTGACTGACCAAGAACACACAGCTGGGACCAGAACTCGCAGTCTTCCAGTTTCTACACTGGGACCTTCAGCATTACATCAAATTGTCAAATACACCCTGCAAATGGAAGCAAGAAGAAGCTGTGATTTGGAGTGATCTGCACATGTGCAGGGGTAAGGCTGATTAAACAAGATGGTGCCAATTCATCCCATAAGTAAATCTGAGCTCCCTTTTGGAAGTGCTGTCAGTTATTAAGTTGATTTTTATTGCATGCAAGGAAGATGAGTGATTGTTGGCTCCGATCACATTTATTTAACATAATACTTGATTTCAAAAAGGTATTCACCAAACCTTCAGTCATTCCAGATTTATTTGTTTGTTTATTTATTCAGTAAATTTATATGGTCACCCATCTCATATACTGTACATGACTCTGGCAGTAACAGTTGAAACAAATAGGAAAAAAGTAAAACACATGCAGTGATTAAAAACTATAAATAACTTAAAACAGCACAGAAGAGCAACTGAGAATAATTGAATACCAAACAATCAATAGCACCAGACAACGGGCTTATACCTGCTCTAAGGGCCCCAGTCTTGAGAGGAAGATAGTTTTTTTAATACCTTGCTAAGGGTCATGAGGGTTGGGGTAAGGCTGAATCCAGAGGGATGGTATTCTAAATGACAGGTGCCACAGCAGAAAAGGTGTAGATGCTGCTATATGATACTCTCTTATAGATGACACCTCAAACATGCCTCTCCTACTAAATTCAACAGGATCATTAGTGGATCACTCTAATCACTTCGATCACTGTGGATCAAAGTCAATGACAGTCAACATGATTGAAAAGAATGCACACCACAGACATACCTAACCCTGCAAATTAAATTAGTATTTGTCTTTTATTCTATTAATTAGGGTATGCCAAAAAGGTGGCCTAGCTTAGACTCTCTCTCTCTCTCTCTCTCTCTCTCTCTCTCTGCATGTTTGTGTATATGAACATTCCTGAGATTTGAAATTTTATTCTGAACAAGGATTAGTAAAATAGCTGTACAACTTTAACAGAAAGGACAATTGATTTAAAGAAATACATAATAAAAGTAGGCAACAGGCTTTGTTCCTGTGAATAAAAGAAAAGACTGGCCTGAGGTTAGCCATTAGCAAAGGGAGCAAAATGAGAAACAAAGAGGAAACAGAATAAATATCTGCTTCTCTATTCACATCCTATGTTATTAGTAGGTTCTGAAATGCTTAAGAGTCATGTTATTAGTAGGTTCTGAGATGTTTAATCCACACTGATTAGAGGTGAGATGGATTTGGTTTTCATCTTCCTTGGAGAACAGTGAGAAAGTGCTCAGTTCTTTGACTCAGAAGCAGAAAACTGTTACTCCTTTTTGAGGTGCTTCATTTAAAAAATAATAATAAAAATTAACATTAGAAAAGATTTGGTATTCAATTTCTAGTATCAGTATTGTTTTAATGTAATGGTTCATCAGATATTATGGACTTCATAACTTTATAAACATATGTGTTACTTCAATTGTGCTGCACACAATTTTCTACCATCCTATTATTCCATGCTTAAACATCCTTCTTTCTGCAGGTGCTTAGGTCACACCAACAAATTCTTTGTCAATTGTTTGGAAAAAAAATCTTCTGGGTATTCAGTTTCCTTTTTTTAAGTGACTTAATTCATGACTATAAGAATAAAATGGATTCTGTTTCTGTTAATCTTATGCCAAATGCATTTATTTGGAAGGAAGCATCATTCTATAGAAAATGCCATTCAATCGTGAAGCTTAGTGGGTGATCTTGGAAGAATCAATACCATGTTTCAGCTTAATTTGGACCACTACAATAATCCTTGGATGAGCTGTACTTTAGTAACTCTTAGAAATCACAATGTCTATTGAATGCAGCATTTTCCATTCTGGACAATGTGATCATGCAACATGATTATTGTGATCCTGCATTGGTTGCCAATAGATTTTTGAATGCAATTCAAATCGCTGATTTTAGCTGGTAAAGACTTATGTAGCATGACTTCTAGGTATTTGAAGGATTGGGTTTTTTTTGAAACTGGAATCAACCTGTCTGTTACAGTTATTCTAAGAAATCAAATTTAACCATGGGTGTTATGTTTGCATGAAGAGTCAGACTTCCAGCAAAGACTTTATTAGTGACTACAGAATAGACCCGTCCTGGCTTGGCTACGGCTTTTTATAGCCTGGAAGCTGCCAGCCAATGAGTGCATTCTTCCGCACTATTTAAACCAATACCATTTGACATTTTACAAGAACAGTTCAAATAAACCAATAACATTCAAACCTACATACATAACAATGGGCATCCATTTTCAGGAAGTGAAGAGATGTAGGACCTAAAAATAATGTTTGTGCTAATAACCACTATTTTATGCAAGCTTTCCTCAAGGCCACATTATCAGCCTTCCAAAATTTGGTAAAAACTGAGCTTTTCTAGGCAATATTTGAGATTGAAGTTGGCACCACTGGGGATTATTGTGCTTCTGTTATGTTTTAATATTTTATTGAGGCTATCTGCCAGGCATCAAAGGTGATTATAACAGTACATAAAACAAAGTATATAAAGGAAAAAAAACCCACTAACTTCACAGAAGATAGAATAAAACAATCTGAAATGTCCTTGAGATATTTGTACCATCTCAAAAATATTCCTTTTAGACCTCTGTGATTTTACCAGTACTCAGTGAGGAGTGTGTGTGTGTGTGTGTTTTCATGTACTTTTGGAAACCGTTTAAAGTTGTTTAGATTTTTTTGTATCCATTTGCTGTTGGTGCTTTTTCAAGGCGTTGATTATGTTGTGCAGTTTCCTAGTTTTAGTGCTGGTTTTATCTTCGATTTATGAAGTGCTGTTTTGTTGATTTAGTTGTATTCTGTTGGAGGTTTTTTCTCGTGCTTTTGTTTATCTGTTTGCTGTCCAAGAACTTCGAAGACAGACTGAATACATATACATATACATATACATATATACACACACACACACACATATAAATGGCGGGGAGGAACATCTTGGTCCCTTGAGAACTACTGCCATTTAGAATTATACACAGAGAAAGAATTTGATTTGCTACAAGGCAACTTTGCTGCATTCCTACCTTCACTCAGTAACCAGCTTCCATCTGTCCTTGCAGTAATAAATAAACAAAACTGTTCTTTTCTTTTTAAAGTTTAAGTGGATGTTAGAAACAAAATAGGCAAGTATATTTAAAATATAGCCTGTTCCACATACAGATAATCCTCTACTTACAACAGTTTGTTTAGCATCCGTTCAAAGTTACAACGGCACTGAAAAAACTGACTTATGACCGTTTTTCACACTTTTGACCATTGCAGCATTGCTGTGCTCATGTGATTTATATTTGGATGCTTGACAACTGACTCCCATTTAGGATAGTTGCAGTGTCCCGGGGTCATGTGATCAACTTTTGTGACCTTCTGACCAGCAGACAATGGAAAAGCCAGATTCACTTAACAACGATGTTACTAATTTAACAACTACAGTGATTCACTTAACAAATGTGGCAAGACAAGTTGTCGAATGGGTCAAAACTCACTTAACAAATGTCTCACGTAGCAACAGATATTTCAGGCTCAGTTATGGTTGTAAGGCAAGGACTACCTATATTTAACCTTAGACTATAGGTCCGTGATGGCAAACCTATGGCATGTGTCCCACAGGTGGCACGCAGAGCCATTTGTGCCAGCACGCGAGCTGCAGGCAAACTTACCTGACTGCGCATGCGCATGCCTCACAGCTGATTTTCGGTGGGTTTGAGGCCTTTTTCGGCCTCCCAAAGGCTTGAGGAAGGCTTCTGCAGGCTTCTGCAGGCTTTGCAGCTGAAAACCAGCCCCGTTTCATCACTTCCTGTTTTTCAAAAAATACCAGAAGTCATGAAACGGGGCTAGTTTTTTGCCTGCAAAGCCTGCAGAAGCCTTCCTCAAGCCTCTGGAAGGCCGAAAAAGGCCTCAAACCGGCCGAAAATCAGCTGAGGCGCAGTGCAGGTAAGGGGGTGGTGAGAGGTGGGGGAGGGGAAGATTGCACGCACATGTGTAGGTGGCATGGTGGGCACACATTGCCTTCTGGGTGCTGTCACACAAGCATGAGCACGAGCATGCAAATGTGCGCACAATTTTTGGCACAGGAGCCCAAAAAGGTTAGCCACCACTGCCATAGGTTATCCAGAAACTGGTGGCTGATGTTTTTATTTCTTTAAAGAATATCAGTGTGGTTTTTTTTATTGCAGAGATTGTTCATTTTTTATAAGTAGACAGTTGCCATAGTCTTCATGTAACATGCTAGGGGTCACCTTCAAAAGCTGGGTTGGGCCAGGCAAAAATTAAATATATGTACATTTTTGTTGTTTAATTTTAAATTATACTAATACTTAATCCTGTTTTCTGTTGGTAGCATCTGACTGGTTTGAACTTGGCTCAGAAAAAAAGCAGGACCAGGGTTTTAATTTATGAAACCTTTATTTAGTCTCCCGTTTAAAGAAAAAGTTTAAAAAAAAAACATCTCAAAAGGCAATTGCACATTGCTTCCATATCCTACCAGGAAAACTACAAGTGAAGTCACCAAAATTTGTGTTCAACTGGAAAGCAGTATCTGTTTTTACTGCATTAAACTCACAACTTGAATCCTGTTCTTAGAGGTTTGTATGGCTTCGTGGCTTTCATTTGACCCTAAACCTATAACTGTGAATCTCTTTTTTCTAGGTTTGGAGTTCTTATGTGAATATCCACAACACTAGATGCTTCCAAAGAATGAAGTATTAAAGTTTGCTGTTCCTTCTCTCCAATGCTCAGATTGTACTGCGTGTTCAGAATATAAATACATATGCCTTATCTTCATGTGACTTTAGGGCATCATGACAAGGGCAGAAATTGTACTGATCACTGACTAAGAGGAAATAAATTTTAGCTGGCGAAGGACAAACAAACAAAAGCTGAAAGAGTGGTATCTAACAATTCTTTCTCTAGAAAGGTTTTAGAGAGTTAGTTTGTAACGGGGCTTTGGGGACACCAAAACAAAAATCCTTGACACTTTCAACATTAATCAAGATTGGGTGTGAAAGAAACACTATATTTAATAACAGGGACCAAAACTTTTTCTCTGATCTTCTGCTGGATATGGACAAGAGAGTATAAAAATAAAGATTAAATTCTTTTTTCTTTCCATTTTCCTAGGGCTGGATTCAATTTGCACCGATGGCCTGAATAGGTAGCCACACATAATAAGTGTTTGTAGCAGACTCCTCTTATTCCAGAGGCAGGTATCAATGTGAAGTGGCTCTTATTCTTTCTTCAGCTTCTGAATCTGACAATATGAGTAGCAATACATGCATTCTGGAATATAATGAAACCCACAATCATAAGTATTATTGCCCTCATTTGCAGCAAAACCTTCTTGTCTTTAATAGTCAATTGACTGATAGAGAAAAAAAACTTTTCCCCTCTTGCTATATTTCCATACAAATGAAAACATGTTTGCTTGTTCTTGTTTTTCTCTGGTCATACAATAATTCACAGGCTTTCTGCCCCATATGAAAGTGTGAAAGTACATATTTCACACTCAGACTGAAAATAAATCTATGCCTTCTAGGATGATCACTTAATCCAAGATTTTTTTAAAAAAAATCCTATTCATGCATTCTGGAGAATGTGTGAAAGTGAACAGTGTATAAGGAAAGGATGTGCATGTATTGAACTCCTACTGAAAGATCTCTATCACACTACGAAGCATACAATTAGCAAGCCATCTCTATGTGATTCCACCCTCCTTGGCATAGCCTACACAACAAGGCACTTCATTACACAACTGACGTTTGGAAGAATTAGAGGAAGAAATTGAAAACTGGAAAGAGATTGCTGAAGCTGGCTATTTTCAATCATTCTATCCAGAGGTGGTATTCAGCAGGTTCTGACCAGTTCTGGAGAACTGGTAGCGGAAATTTTGAGTAGTTCAGAGAACCAGCAAATGCCACCTCTGACTGGCCCCACCCCCATCTATTCTCTGCCTCCCAAGTCCCAGCTGATCATCTGGGTCTTCTTTTGTTGCCCTGCATAGGAGAATGGAGCTGGAAAGCAGGTTAGAAGGATGGGGAGGGAATGGGATTTTGCAGTAACCTTTCCCCAGGAGTGAGGAGGGAATGTGGATTTTGCAGTATCCTTCCCCTGCCACATCCACCAAGTCATGCCCACCAAGCCACATGCATGGAATCAGTAGCAAAAATTTTTGAATCCCACCACTGGTTCTATCCATAAGAATCCAGCAGGTTAAGGGCACAGTATGAAAAGTTCCTCTGTTGCTCACAAAAAGCATAAAACAAGTTTTTTAAACATGTACAGAACTTTGTATATTGTGGACACCTATGCTTCTAATTGATAAACCACAAACCTAGATTTGCCATTAAAGAGGGGGAGGGGAATTAATTTACTGAAAAAATGATGAAAGAAATAATAAAACAGTATAGATAGTCCTCAGCTTATGACCACAATTGAGGCCAAAATTTCTGTTGCTAAGTGAGTCAGTTGGTAAGTAATTTTTGCTCCATTTTACAACTTGTTTTTGCCACAGTGGTTAAGTGAATCTGGCTTCCCCATTGACTTTTCTTGTCAGAAGGTTGCAAAAGGAGATTACATGATCCCAGAACACTGCAACTATTATAAATCTGAGTCAGTTGCCAAGCATCTGAATTTTGATAGCATGACCATGGGGATGCTGCAATGATCATAAATGTGAAAAATGATCATAAAATACTTTTTTTCATTGTCGTAACTTTGAATGGTCACTAAATGAACTGTTGTAAGTCAAGAATTACCTGTACTGACATATACATAAACATACAAGGCATCCTTGGAGCAGATATGATTGATGCATTCACCGTGTTATTGTTAACCAACAGTGACCATGAGAGACTCTGAGACTGAAAAGAAGAGCAACAGCTGGAAAGGGCTGCAATTTTTAATGAGCTGTTATCAGAGTCTTCAATGAGTAATTTTTAGAGATGTAAAAGAAATGCTATATTTTAGGAGAACAAAGTGGCATGATCTGCCAAAAAGGACTCCCTTGTGCACTGTTACAAAGTAATGAACTCATTCCCCTAGTATTTCTCACTTTCCAAGCAAAAGAAGAATCACACTAAGAAGCAAACAATTGGCAAACAATGCACATTTGGAATATATATATATATATATATATATATATATATATATATATATTTTCGTAGATTTTCACGGGTAAAGGTATGTAGGTCTTGGTGTATTCGGGTCTTGTCCCGTGTGAGATTGAGAATACCTTGGCAGCGTTGACGAAATCTCATCGTCATCCTCAGGCTGGTGTCTTCAGCTTCTCTCCTGGGATGAGATTTGATGAGAGAAACTTGTATTCTCAATTGGACAAGACCAATACACCAAGATATATATATATATATATATATATATATATATATATATATATATATGTTTTCGTAGATTTTCATGGGTAAAGGTCTTGGTGTATTCGGGTCTTATCCTGTGTAAGATTGAGAGTATCTTGGCGACGTTGTGTGTGTGTGTGTGTGTGTGTGTGTGTATGTATGTATGTATATATATATGTAGGTCTTGGTGTAGTCGAGTCTTGTCCCGTGTAAGATTGAGAATACCTTGGTGACGTTTCGATGAGATCCCACTCGCCATCTTCAGGCTGGTGTCTTTGGCTTTGTGCTTGTGCGAGCAAAGCGTGATCTGAACTGCCTTCTCTCTATAAATACTGGAGGGGAGGTGTGGTGTGCTGGCTCTGCTGTAAGCGGGTTGGTTGGCTTTGTTGTTACTTCTTGATTGGTTGATGGAGTTGATGTTTGCAGATTGGTTGGCACCACCACCAATCTCCCTCACCAGACTCAAACCCAAACCCATCCCATAGACGAAAGACAGCCACCATCCAGAAACCAGACCACGGCTGCATCACCAGCTGCTACACCCTCCAACCCCCAAACTAAGCAAACTGACACATACCATGAACACATAGCCAGACCTCAAACTTGAAGCCAAACCAAAGCCCAGAATGTTACATCACAGCTATCCGCTCAGGACATCATGGAACTCAGGAGGTTATACCACAAAACCTCAGGATGTTACAACACAGCCAACGACACAGGAGATTACAGCACAAGACCCAGGATGTCACAACAATAGAACTCAGAAGGTCATCACACAGCCCATTACCCAGGTTGTTATAACATAAAAGGCTGAGAGACACACAGCCAGTACCTCAGCCACACAGGGTCTTACGAAAAAGCCAACCAATCTGCAAACATCAACTCCATCAACCAATCAAGAAGTAACAACACAGCCAACCAACCCGCTTATAACAGAGCCAGAACACCATACCTCCCCACCAGTAGAGAGACGGCAGCTCCAATCACACTTTCCTCGCACAAGCATGAAGCTGAAAGCACCAGCCTGAAGATGGTGAGTGGGACCTTGTTGAAACATCGCCAAGATACTCTCAATCTTACATGGGAAAAGACCCAAACACGCCTAGACCTGCATACCTGTACCCATGAAAATCTATGAAAACAAATATATACACACACACACACACACACACACATATATACATACATACAGACATACATATATACATATATGCATATATATATAAATAAAATAAATGTGCAAATTTGGATATTGTGTTTTGAAAAAAAAATCTGAACTTATTTTTGGAAGGGCAACCACAAAATTATAAATATTGAGGAATGTTGGATACCAACTTATGCCAATGAAGGAAATTGTCAATTGAGAATGTGGGTTTTTGATTAATTTATTAACAGAATAGCATAACAGAAGAAAAACTGTAACATCAATTAGAATTAGATTGCTTCAAGTACCTTAGTCTGGGATGTAATAATTTAGACCAGTTTGCTCTGCAATATAACATGAGAAAGTGTTTTTGTGTAATTGAATGAGGGAATAATCTTTCTACAGTGACTTAGAATACTACCTCAGAAAACACTGATATATGGGACTTATAGATAAAAATCAAATTATGTCAAGTAACCATTCTATCATCTCCCACTGACTATCTCATTGCTTTCTAATGTAGCACTATTTCCATCTCAAAGACAAATGTTGCATTGTTTAAAAGAGTTCAGTTTTGATGCTTGTAAAGAGCTATTATATCTTCAAACATAGCAGGCTTTCTTATCTCAGAAAAAGAAAAGGTTTTGTTTCTACTTTTATGTTATGTATTTGTAAAATGATAATGAAGATGATGGTAACAATGACAGCTCATTTTCATTTTGTACTCTGTGTTACTATTTTCCAAAATCTAAGCCAAAATATATTTATGTATTTATTTTATTTAAAAGATCTGTATAACTTTCTTAGAAGAAAAACTCTGGACAGCTTGCCCAGAGTGTAAAAAGTAACTCAATTTCCTTTCAGTTTCTGAGCCCTGTTAATCTTTTTCTTCTTTAAGAGAGAATTTGACTTAAGTATGAATTTCATGGTTTTAGAGTAGAAATATGTAAAACCTCCTGAGAATGTTTGGTCGCCTTATTTACAAGGTATTTGGCTTTGTTCCAGGGGTGGGATTCAAATTTTTTAACAACCGGTTCCATGGGTGTGGCCTAATTTGTGGATGTGGTTTGGTGGTCATATGACTGGGTGGGCATGGCTTGCTGACTGGGCGTGGCTTGGTGGTCATGTGACTGGGTGGACATGGTTTGTATGTAAATATTATAAATATTTATGTAAATATTGATTTTTTATAAAAAAAGAGAAACTTTTACCCAAAAGCAGGCAAAGCAGGCAGGCAGATTGAATTGCTCACAGAATCACAGATTAATTTAGAGATCTATCTATCTGCAGTCAGCTATCTGAGTCTGTCACATAAAATTTGCTTGCAAGCAAACTCATAAAATTTGCTAGCAAGCAAACTCACAAAATTAACTCACAACACACCATGTATGTAAATATTGAGTTTTTTTAATTAAAAAAGAGCAACTTTTACCCAAAAGCAGGCAAAGCAGGCAGGCAGATTGAGTTGCTCACAGAATCACAGATTAATTTGGAGATCTATCTATCTGCAATCGGCTACCTGGATCTGCACTGAAAAGTTTCAGTCCTAAGGAAGGTTCAGCTCTGCTTTTAGATTTCCTAGAAAGCAAGAAATCCAAGGATTTCCTGCTTCTAGCTAATCTAAATCTCCTGGCAGAGCAGAACAGCTGATGGTTGGGGGAAAAAAGGAAAAATAGCAACTTACCAAACCAGGCAAGTTGGATGGCTCGCATGCCAGGTAAGGAGTGAGGGGGAAGGGAGGGGCCAGCCAATGGAGCGATTTGTGCTCAGGTGCACAGCGTTTGAAAATCTTCTTGTTTCCTGCTTTTTCAACCTCAGCTGTGCCCCGCAAATCAGCTGAGGAGGGAAAAGCAGGGAATAAAGGACAGCCTAGAGCCCGGGCAGGTGGGTGGGCCAAACATTGAACCAGTTTGGTGTCAGCTGCTCTTCACAGCTACAGGTTCTATAGAACCAGGCCGAACCAGTAGCATCCCACCCCTGCTTTGTTCAGTACCTCAGGAGTAATCTGTATATTCACTTTGAAAGTTGGTTTGTCTTCAGACATAATTTAGAGAGGTAAAATTCTCACAGAAAATCTTGTCCTAAGAAACAAACAAACAAAAAACGTGAAAGTCCTGAGGAGGGCAGGGCTGGTGTCGCAGCGGTACTATGCGTGATCAGGAAGCTCCTGGTTCGCCGTAGATATCTTCTCTGCTGGATGGTCCTTTTGGACCTAAACCGTCCCAAAGAGACAGTGAAGGTAAAGAGCACATCCTGTAGATCCAAGGACATTGCAAAGTCCCTGGTTGATCCAGGAGAAGCTCTTTTTGCCGGCAGGAAAAAGGCAGCCATTAAGCTGCTGAAGCTGGGACAGCTTCGAAAGAATGGCAAGATTGGAAGAGAGTGTGTTGGTTTGGTGAGAGGCTTTTTCTATTTACTTATTTTTGAAGAGAATGCCCTAAAACTTGAAAATGAACTTAAAAGCAAAGAGAACAGTTTAAAAGCAGTGAGATTAAGTTTTTTTTATTGAAATTGAGGGTCTTTCCTTTTTCCTTTTTTTGAACTTGGAATCTGACTAAGCTTTTCAATTTTAAAATGGACTGTTTTTTTCCTGTTTAAATAGCTTCCTGTTCTGAAGGTTTTTTTCTTTATTTACTCTTTTTTGGATCAAGCTCTATTTATGATTTTAAGATTCTTTCCTTTTTCTTTTTCTAGAAAAAAGAGAAATTTCTTTATAATTTTTTTTCTTTTTGTTTTTAAGAGGAGGAGTGAAAGTGAAAGCACTGCCATTTAGAGGCTTGGATATATTGTTTCCTTTTTTTCATACTTGTTTATGTATGTGCGCTATACTCAAGGACTCTGAGTTTCTCCCTGAAAGAGATAGTGGGGTGAGCACGACAGACTGTTTACACAGGTGCTCATCTGTGAACTATTGATAGTGGAGTCTGGAGTTAAAGTTGAAAGAAAGAAGATTGAAGTGACCTTGAAAATCTCTGCACTGGAAAGCTTAATTTGATTTACTTAAGAGCCTTGGATATCTGG
This sequence comes from Naja naja, assembly GCA_009733165.1. Classification (NCBI taxonomy): domain Eukaryota; kingdom Metazoa; phylum Chordata; class Lepidosauria; order Squamata; family Elapidae; genus Naja; species Naja naja. The sequence goes on from CM019148.1 coordinate 290,237,476, forward strand.
TGGCAGTAGCTTTTTTTTTCTTTTAGTTAGAATTTGTGGGTTTTTTTCTCTTCTTCTCACTCCCCATCCTGGCAGACTTCCTATGGTCTGGATCTAGCTTTTTTGTTTAGGAAATAGATTGTATTCTATTTTTGGTCTTTTTTCTTTTAGAGAAATATTGTTTTTGTTTTTAATTTTTTCTTTTTCTTTTTTTCTAAATAAGAACTTTTTTCCCTTTTTTCTTTCTTTTTTTGGGGTGTGTGTGTGTTATTTTTTCCTCTTTCTTCCTTTTTCTTCTTTTTGGCATATTATAGCAACCAATTGGATTAGGGCATATAAGTGCCTGAAGATTTTCTTCCTGTTTTATTTTTTGTGGGAGCTGTTTGTTTTTTGCCTTTTTCTTCTTCCTTTTTTCTATTCTTTCCTCTTTTTTTGTGTAAGCACTAAGATGAGCAGAAAACCAACAATTCCAACTTCTTCAATACCAGTAGCCTCTTCTTCACCATCTGGAGGACAGCGATCAATTCAGACAATGTTACAACAGGAGGCACAAGCCAAAGAAAGGGAAGTGACACTGCAGATGATTATGCAAGGAATTCAGAATTCGCAAGCACAATCAAACGATATTGTAAAGAGAACAGAGAACATTGAGAAAAGAATTGAGGAGACAGATGGGAAAGTGGAGAATATCCAACAGATGATGATGAAATATGAAGATAGACTTAAGAAAATTGAAGAAGAGGATACACAAGGAGACAAGAAAATTGAAAATATCAATACTAGATTGAGCGAAGTTGGAAAAGGCAATAGCAGATCATTACGATGGGAAATGGATAGATCAGAATTTTATTTGAGATTTCAAAATATAGAGGAAGAAAGGGGCAAAAATTTGACTGAAATAATGACAGAAATATTGGCAGAAGCACTGGAGATAACCAAAGAGAAGATGATGGATGGGATAGATGAAGTATTTCATGTCTATACAAGATATGCAATGAGAAATCAACAAGAGCCTTGGTGGTGCAGGCTGTTAAACACCTAGCACTTATCTCCAGCTGCCTGCAATTAGTGCAGCCTCGAATCCCACCAGGCTCAAGGTTGACTCAGCCTTCCATCCTCCCGGGGTAGGTAAATTGAGGACCCAAGATTGTTGGGGGCAATAAGCTGACTTTGTAAAAATGCCGCTTAGTAATAAGCAGGCATATTCAATGGAATGAAGGCTATTGCTGAGCATATTGGGTTGTACTCCAAAGATTGTAAGCTGCCCTGAGCCTCCGGAGAAGGGCGGCATATAAATGTGAATTAAAAAAAAACTACCAAGAGAAGTTCACATCAGGTTCACTAAGAAAATTATTAAAACACAGATACTTCAGGTGGTAAGAGAGAAAGCATTGAAGTATAAAGACAAAGAAATCATTGTGTTGAAACACATACCAAGAAGAATAAGAGAGATGAGAAGAGAATACCTATTCCTGACCAAAGAACTGCTGAAAAGAGGAGTGAAGTATAGATGGCTGAAACCAGAAGTTCTCCTGTTTAATTGGCAGGAGCAAAGACACAGAATTGACACAGTTGTAAAAGCTGAACAATTTTATCAAGAATATTTTAGAGAAAAAGAGGAAGATACAAGAAAAGAAGACTTGTTAACTGAATTTCAAGAGGAGTGTATAACAATAATAGAGAAAGAAAAGGAAAAAGGTGCAGTAGGTGGAGTACCCAGAGAACAATGAGAATTAAGATCCACCAGAGCAATTGAACCCTTGTATAAAGCTTAATATGGATGAACGAAAGTTGATTTTGATGAATATAAATGGACTTAACTTAGCTACCAAAAGAAGGAAAGTATTTCATAAATTAGAGAAGTATAAGTTTGACATAATCTGCTTACAAGAAGTGCATATTAAAAAACAACACGAATATTTACTGAAACAGAAAAAATTAGGGAACTTATTTACATCATTGACACAATGTAAAAAAAGAGGTGTGGTCTTGTATATTAAAGAAACAATTGTGGCAGAACAAATTTATTCAGATGATGAAGGAAGGATTTTGATGGTGGAAATGATGGACAATAATGTTAAAACATTGTTAATTGCAATTTATGCTCCAAATGGTAATCAAGAAGAATTCTATAGGAAATTACATATGAAAATAATTGAATTGGACTATGTGAATATTTGCATGATGGCAGATTTAAATGGAATAATTAATGAACAAATGGACTATAAAACACAGAAATCAACAAGGAAAATTAGAAAGACATTGCCAAAATCCTTCTTTCAGATGATAGAAGAATTAAATTTAAAAGACACATGGAGAGAGAGAAATGTGGAGAATAAGCAATATACTTTTTATTCAAATAGACATACATCTTGGTCTACAATTGATATGATTTGGATGTCAGCGGAACTAATTTTGAACATACAAGAAATTGAAATAGAAGCAAGTACTTGGGCTGACCACAATCCAATAATAGTTACATGGAAAGGACAAAAGAAGAGATCTAGATGGACTTTGAATAATATGATTTTAAAAGAAAAAGACTTTAAGCAGAAAATTGAGAAGAATTGACTTTTTTCTTCAAAGAAAATAAAAAAAGAGGAGACATCTTTACAGAATCTCTGGGACACGATGAAGGCCTACACAAGAGATTTGATAATAGATTATACAAGGAAAAGAAATATAATACAGAAAAAGACCTTCAAGACATTGGAAGATGACTATAAGAAACTGGAAAAGGAACTACAGAAATCCCCGCAAAAAAAAGACATTAAAATTAAAATGGACATAACTAAACATAAAATGGGACTAATGGAAAAAGAGGAACTAGCACTAAAAATTAAAAATGCCAGACAGAATTATTTTGAAGATGCAAATAAACCAGGCAGATGGTTAGCCTATAAATTGAGAATGGAGAGAGAATCAAGAAGGATAAGCCAATTAATAAAAGAAGGACATATCTACTATGGCAATGAGGAGAAGAAAAAAATTATACAAGACTACTATGGAAAATTGTACTTTCAAGAGGGTATTCAAGAAGAAAAAGTTAAGCAATATTTACAAAAAGTGAAACTACCTCAGATACCTAAAGACATTGAAATAATGTTAGAGGGGAATATAACAATGATGGAATTAACAGAAGCTTTATTTATTTATTTATTTATTTATTTATTTATTTATTTATTTATTATTTAGACTTGTATGCCGTCCTTCTCCCTAAGGACTCAGGGCGGCGAACATATAAAAAAGAATACATTTACAGTAAAAAAAAATTAAACAAATACAAGTCTATAAATTACAAAGCTGAATTAAAAGCAATTAAAATACAATAAATAACAATACAATTAAAACTACCCACCCCCAGGTCAATCCAGGCTGGCCTGCTGAAACACCCAAGTCTTCAGGTCTCGATGAAAGGAGCGGAGATCAGGGGCCAAACGAAGATCCACGGAGAGCTGATTCCATAGGGCGGGCTCCCACAGAAAAGGCTGGGGACTGCCAGCCGACAATGCCTAACCGATGGTATTCCCAGGAGGCCCCTCCTGTGGGAGTGCACGGGGTGATCGGAGTGTGATGCTGGCAGGAGGCGTTCCCACAAGTACCCTGGACCCAAGCCATTTAGGGCTTTATAAGTAGTTACACCTTGAAGGAAACCTGAAGGCAACCGGCAACCAATGCAAGTCGCGCAAGAGGGGTGTAACATGAAAGTATTGGGATGCCCCCATCACAGCCCGTGCGGCCACATTCTGCACCAGCTGCAACTTCCGAGTAAACTGCAAGGGTAGCCCCATGTAGAGAGCATTGCAGTAGTCGATTCTGGAAGTGACGAGCGCATGAGGGACCGTTGAAGGGCATCTTGGTTCAGGTAAGGGTGGAGCTGGCGGACCAGGCGAACCTGGGCAAAAGCCCCCCTGGCCACAGCTCCCACTTGCTCCTCCAAATTGAGCTGTGCATCCAGGAGGATGCCCAGATTTCTCACCCTATCCATGGGGGGTAACACCTCCCCCTCCATTACCAAAGATGGCACATCCACTGGAAACCGAGATGCCGGTAAGAACAGCCACTCAGTCTTGGTCGGATTGAGCTGGAGCCTGTTACTCCCCATCCAGGCCTGCACCACCCCAGGCACCGGGACATCACGGAGAGAGCACCACTGATCTGGTCTGGGGTGGAGATATAAAGCTGGGTATCATCTGCATATTGATGATACCTCACCCCAAAACCACAGATGATCTCGCCCAGCGGTTTCATGTAGATATTAAACAGGAGAGGTGAGAGAACCGACCCCTGAGGCACCCCACAATTGAGGGGCCTTGGGGAGGACCTCTGCTCTCCTGCCAACACTGACTGTGAGCGGTCCGAAAGGTAAGAGGAGAACCACCGTAGTACGGTGCCCCCCACTCCCAACCCCCAGAGCCATCGCAGAAGGATACCATGGTCAATGGTATCGAAAGCCGCTGAGAGATCTAAAAGGACCAGGACAGAGGAAAAGCCCCTGTCTTGAGCCCTCCAGAGATCATCCACCAGTGCAACCAATGCTGTCTCCGTGCTGTGTCCGGGCCTGAAACCCAATTGGTACAGGTCAAGATAATCAGTTTCCTCCAGGAACAGTGGAAGCTGCTGAACCACCATGCTCTCGACAACCTTCGCTAAAAAGCGAAGGTTGGAGACTGGACGATAGTTGTTCAAAACGGTTGGGTCCAGAGCAGGCTTCTTGAGGAGGGGTCTCACCACCACCTCTTTCAAGGCAGTGGGAAAAACCCGTTCACTCAAAGAGGCATTGACAACTGCCTGGAGCCAACTGCGTGTAACCCCCCTGGAGGCATAAACCAGCCAGGAGGGACACAGGTCCAATAAACACGTAGTGGAGGACAGCCTCCGCATGATCCTGTCCACTTCATCCAGGGAGACAGGGTCAAACTCAACCCAGATAGAATCCACAAGACTCGTCGCCACTCCATCATCTAATCCCTGCCAGTCAGAGTCCAAGCCGGCCCGAATCTGAGCAATCTTATCCGCCAGATGTAAACTAAATTTCTCTGCTCTGCCCCACAAAGGGTCCCCCCTATCCTCCAAATGCAGGAGGGAGCTAGTGACCCTGAACAGGGCCGCAGGGTGATCATCTGCGGATGCGATCAGAGCAGAGAAGTAAGCACATCTCGCTGCTCTAATCACTTCCCGGTAAGTCCTAATATAGGCTTTTAGCTGGAGACGGTCAGACTCAGAACAACTAGTCCTCCACCTGCTCTCCAGGCATCTTCTCCGCTGCTTCATCCCCCGAAGCTCCTCCGAAAACCAAGGAGCCAAACGAGGTCTGCGGCGGGGAAGAGGCCACAAGGGGACAACCTGGTCGAGCGCTACCAAGGCCGCCTGTTGCCAGGCGGCCACCAAAGTCTCGATCGGGCTGTGGTCAAGGGAGGCGGGCAAGAACCCCAGGGCCATCTGAAACCTCTCCGGGTCCATCAGACGCCTGGGGCAGAACCATCATATCGGCTCCTCATCCCAGCAGCGAGGAGCAGCCAATTGGAAGACCAGCCTCAGGAGATAGTGATCTGTCCATGATAGGGTAGGGTAACCGGTGATCCACCCCCCCCGATTGCTACACCACTGTCCCGAGACAAAAACCAGGTTGAGCGTGTTCCCACCCTCATGAGTGGGTCCCTGAATCACCTGGGTCAGGTCCATGGCTGTCATGGCTGCCATGAACTCCCGAGCCAAACTCGACGCCACTCCCAGAGAGGGCAAGTTGAAGTCCCCTAGGACAATAAGCCTGGGAAACTCCACCGCCACCCTTGAGAGGGCGTCAAGCAGCTCGGGAAGGGCCATTGCAATGCAGCTGGGGGACAGGTACACCAGCAACAGACCCAACCGACCACCCAGGCCCAGCCTCAGGAGGAGGGACTCACACCCGCCTATCTGCGGGACAGTGGCCTCCCTTGGGAACAAGGTCTCCCTAATAACAATGGCTACTCCTCCACCCCTACCCTGAGCTCGGGACCGGTGCAGCACCCAGAAACCTGGGGGACATAAATCACACAGAGGGACGCCCCCCTCTGGTCCCCACCAGGTCTCCGTAATACATGCCAGATCCGCGGCCTCCTCCTCAATAAGTTCACGGAGGAGGGGTGCCTTATTAGCCATGGATCTGGCATTTACATACACCAGCCTAAGCCCAGGGACCACATCTCCCAAGACCCCAGGGGAGCGGGTAGAGACCTGAGTGTCAGAGCACGCCACCGCTCACAAACAGCGGGGGTGCGCTCTCGACACATGATTTGGCCCTCTGTCTCGTCCACTCCTGCCATGACCGATCGCCCTAGGGAAATGTTGGAAAAGCACCAGGTCCAGATGGATTGCCAGTGGAATTTTACAAGACTTTCCAGGAAACACTGAATTTTCAATTACTAGAAGTTATGAACGAAGTTATGTTTAAGAAGAGAATACCCCAAACATGGACAGAAGCATATATCACACTTATACCGAAGGAGGACACATACCCACAACAGGTTAAAAATTATAGACCCATAAACTCAGACTATAAGATTTTTGCTTCAATTTTGGCAGAAAGATTAAAAAGATACTTAAATAACTTTATTCATGTAGATCAAAATAGATTTCTGCCAAAGACAAAAATCAAAGACAACATGAGAATAATCCTGGATACTTTGGAGTATTATGAGGCGCATCCTGAAAAGCAAATGGCCCTGATGTTTTTAGATGCACAAAAAGCCTTTGACAATGTGAGTTGGCGATTTATGCTACGGCAATTGGTGCAAATGGGCTTTGGTAAAAAAATTATTCAATCCATTGAAACAATATATCATAGACAGACTGTGAAGGTTATGATAAATGGAGAACTAACAGAAATGATAGACATAATAAAAGGGACTAGACAAGGTTGTCCACTGTAGCCTCTGCTGTTTGTTTTAACGTTAGAAGTGCTGAACAGGAATATTAGAGAACAGAAAGAAATAAAAGGAATGAAAATTAAAAAGGAAGAGTATAAGTTACAAGCTTTTGCAGATGACCTAGTATTTATATTAGAAGATCCACTGGAAACAGCACCCAAATTAATAGAAAAGATAGAAGAATATGGAAAAGTAGCAGGTTTGAAAATAAATAAAAATAAGACAAAGATATTAACAAAGAATATGTTAGCAAGACGAAAGAAAGAATTGGAAGAACTTTTAGAAATACAGGTCACAAACAAGGTTAAATATTTAGGCATACATATCACATCAAGATGTAACACATTGAAGGAGGATAATTATGTTAAGCTCAAATGGCAGATTGCGACAGATCTGACAAAATGGGAAAACTTACAATTATCATTGATTGGGAGAATATCTACAATTAAGATGAATGTATTGCCTAGAATCTTATTTCTATTCCAGACGATTCCAATTTGACTAAAGAAAGAGTTCTTTGATGACTTAAATAAAATTGTGTTGAAATACATCTGGCAGGGCAAAAAGCGATAATAAAACTTAAACTGCTGCAAGATGCAAGATTAAGAGATGGGTTTGCTTTGCCCAATTGGGAATTATATTATCAGGTGGCAAATATGATGTGGGTAAAGGAATGGATAACATTAAGGAATAGTAGATTATTGACTTTAGATTATTGACTGATTATTGCTGTTGGGCTGGCATGCCTTCCTCTGGTATAAGGAAACGAAAACACAGGGGTATTTCAGAAGACATTACATTCAAGAGGCATTGTTTTTAAACTGGGAGAAGATAAGAAAACAATATTATTTAAAAGTTCCACTGTGGATATCTACTATTGAAGTTTTTCTTATCCAATAATATATAAAAAGGAACAGTTAGATATGCTGAGATATTGAATAAAAAGGGTGAACTTAAATCTATGCAAGCGTTGGAAGAACAAGGTGTAAAGATGAATTGGTTTTCATATTTGCAAATACAATCAAGATTTGATAAAGATTTTAAAAGAGAAGGTATTTATGATAAGATGACTGTTTTAGATAAAATTTTGATGGGTACTGACAAAAAGGTAATTAAGAATTTAAATTGGAGGAGGAGCAAGTTAAAGAAATGATGATTGCTTGGGGAAAAATTTTTGGATATGGAATTGACTTAGAGAAATGGCAAAAATTATGGTCTCAAAATTATAAGATGACAATGTCAACTGCATATAAAGAAAATTTGTATAAGATGTTTTACAGTTGGCATTTACCCCCGATGAGAATTGCGAGAATGTTTAAGGATAAATCGGACAAATGTTGGAAATGTCATCAGATACCCAGTTCATATTACCATATGTGGTGGACATGTTTGGATGCAAAAGGATATTGGACTAAAATTCACACACATGGCTGGAAAAAAATGATAAAACAGCATGTAGACTTTAAACCAGAGATATTTTTATTGGGAATCATACCAGAAATATACAAAGAACTGAAATACTTGATTGTAAATGTTTAACAGCTGCTAGAATTGTATTTGCTAAGAATTGGAAAAATGAAAAGTACCAATGTAGGAGGAAGTTATTAAGAAAATTATGGACTGTGCCAAAATGAGTAAATTGACATTTGAAATTAGAGAACAAGAAGATAAACAATTTTATCTGATATGGGATTTGTTTTATCAATGGTTGGATAAAAAGACATGGTAATGTAATCGATTAGGAAATTTTGTAACAGATATTTAATAGATTGATATTAATTATAATATAAACATATATAACCATTGGGTGAAAGTGTAATACAAATCTTATAAATGAAAGCTAGAATATCTCGTATTAAATGATGAAATAAATAGATTAGTCATGAATGATTAATAACTGATAAATATATAAGCATATGTTAGATTGATAATATGAGAATTTATATAAATTGTGAGTGATGACTATGAAAGGATAGCACAAATGATGTGTAACAACTGACACACTGTACAAAATGGAAGAGGGTTTTATGTTTTTTATGTATTTGTTTATGTTTGTCTTAAAAATAAAAAAATTGGGGAAAAAAACGTGAAAGTCCTTGACCATTCTTGCCAACCATTATAGATAATGTTGAGTTGAATAGTCCAGTAATAACACTGTTGTTATTAGTTGCGAAGTCATGTCCGACCCATTGCGAACCCATGGACAATGTTCCCCCAGGCCTTCCTGTCCTCTACCACCCTCCAGACTCCATTTCAACTCAAATAATATTGTAGCTTCCTAATAAATGCAGTGACACAATTGTTTAACAAGTTTCTGTGTTATTTAAAATAAATTAAGGATTAATACTTCTAAGTAAACATTCTGTACATTTTCATAAGAGCTTTTAAAACTTAATAAATAAATGTCTTAGGACACTTAAAACTTGTTTTAATCGAATCATATTTTTATACTAAAGTTCTAAAAACCTAAATTTGTGCTGTTCTGTATAATATTTATTTTAATGTAATACAAATTGAACTAATGACAAATATATTTTTGAATTCTTTGAGTATACATTTCTCATTAATTTGAATAGGTGCTTCATGAAGTTTCATTTCAGAAGAAGGTTAGTTAGGGTTTACAGTATTGGACCAATTACATATTGTTCTCTTAGTATACACAGAGATGTATACATGCACACACATACACAAGTTCTTTTAGAAAACAAATATCAGAAGTGTCATAGGAGAAGGATATTTTCTACTATTGTACTATGTAATATTTACCATAAAAAGCTATCTGTTATATACAAATATGATTTTCGTTCTCCAAGCTTGTGGGTTGGTTTCTGAGCATTTCATTACCAGGCTAGGTAACATCTTCATTGGAGTCCAACACACAAGCTCAGAGAATGAACCTTCACATTCATTCTACAGCCAAGCTACAGACATTCGCCACTATTGCAAAATTACTGCATATAGTATTGGCACCCATGTACATTTCATAAACAAACAAACAAACAAATAAAATACACATATTTTGAATGAGATTTGTTTACAATTTTTTCAACGTGCTCATTTTGTGAAAAAAGCATCACCAAACTTAGAGCAATGTAACCCTAGGAAAGCTATGTACTGATTTGTGGGAATAGAAAACAAAAAGGCAAACTTTCTCCACATGCCAAATAAATATGCCCCAACAGCCCGACCCTAGATATCAGTTACTGCTCTTAAACGTGTTATGCATAGAATAGTAGCCAAAGAAATACGACATTTTAAGCACATTTCTGCTGTTAAAAGAATTTGCAGTTCTACAGCTATCCAGCAGAGGGGGAAGAAACACTACACTGCGGGGAAATAATTTGCATACATTTTACATTGTGAATAGACAAGTGAAAGAAATAGAAGAAAAAATATGCCAGAAGCTATAGCTAATAGTCTTATTTGACTCTTATAGAAATAAGATTTGCAGAATCTCAGTGCAAAGTGGGAGAGAGAGAACAGAAAAGGAATGGGTAGGCATGATATGTGTATTGTGAAATTATTGTGAAACTGTAAAAACTGTAGAAGAACATTAACATTTAGGATTCAGAATAAATCACCTATGGAACTTTTTAAAATCCTTTTTTAATAGCTTTGGACAAGTAGGCTCTTTTACTTTATTTATTGGTTCTTTTCACTGAAATGGCTAAATTCCTTAATGAATTTGTATTGAACATTATATCCTTTCAAAGCAAAGGAGTAGGAAAATCTTTTTTAAAAAGTATACAGCCTACTACATTAATTCAGAATTGAAATCTGACTTCTTATCTTCTTTCTCTTACTTTTAGTGGACTGTTTCATTTTGTAATAATACATCATCCATAAACCATGCATTTAATGAATCAAATTAATCCATTCAAAAATAATGGCAACAACCCTAAGTCAAGGGAAAGAGCCAAGGGTAAATTAGAATTAGAAACCGAAAAATTTAATAGCAATCCCATTTACAAAATATCTAAGCCACTCTTCTTGTTATTAATACCAAGATACCTAGCAATATTGATCCTTGCTTTATTTCTATACTTGGCCTAAACTTGAAATCAACCCTCAGGTCTATTCATATGCCATTCTGCCTGGTAAGGCAAAGATAGGTTTTGAAAAAGACAAGATGGCATCTGCAACCATTTCATCATCCTTTTTATGTATATTGTGTGACATATGTAAAAAGAGGGCAGTCTACAATTAGCAATAAGAAGTTTCTTGGCCAATTTGCATTCTCTATCAGTCATGGTCTAGAAATAAAGTCTACCTTTACTTCTCAACTTATGATGGTGAGAATTCACTGATTCTTCTGAAAGTATTACATGGTGAATTATCTGCAGAAATTCAGAGTTGAGATTCTCTGTTGGCAGCTTTATCTAAATGTGCAGCCATTTAACCTGATAGATTCACCTTGTGGAATATGGATGGGAATCCACTTTTGAAGATAAAAGGTAATGTGCAAGGTGGCCGCTAATAAGAGGTGATCATTAATAAAGTATGTGTAAACCTCAAATAAATTGATAAATTTAAACTTTCTTTCAACATCCTTTCTTTATGTATATTGTGTGACATGTGTAAAAAGGGGGGAGGCTCATTTGCTTGTGATCACCATTTCAATTTTTTTAATCTCTTTCTCCAAAAGTATCTGGTCACAACTAGAGATCCTTTTCTCCAACATTCAAAACTAAAATTATAGTCATCTGAATTCTCACATGCCTTAAGTATAACCACCACTAAAAACAGCAATAGATTCAGATAGGTCAGATCTTTTTCTATTAATGGTGGAATCTAGAATGAATGTAAGTACCAGAAATCAATGGCTTGTTCAGCATATGAGTAGACTTCAGGGTTAATTTCAAACTATGGTCAAGTATAGTAATAAAGCAAGGATCAATATTGCTAGGTATCTTGATACCAGAGGTGGTATTCAGCAGGTTCTGTCCAGTTCTGGAGACCCAGTAGTGGAAACTTTGAGTAGTTCAGAGAACCGGAAAATACCACCTCAGTCTGGCCCCACCCACATCTATTCTCTGCCTCCCGAGTCCCAGCTGATTGGCTGGGTCGCCCTGCACAGGAGAATGGAGCTGGAAAGCAGATTAGTGGGGTGGGAAGGAATGGGATTTTGCAATAAACTTCCCCCAGGAATGGGGTGGGAATGGAGATTTTACAGTATCCTTCCCCTGCCATGTCACCAAGCCACGTCCAGCAAGCCATGCCACGCCCACCAAGCCACACCCACAGAACCAGTAGTAAAAAAAATTGAATCCCACCACTGCTTGGTATTAATAACAACAAGAGTGGCTTAGATATTTTGTAAATGGGGTTGCTATTGTATTTTTTACTTTATTTTAGTTTTACTTTTTCAGTGTATGTGTATATGTGTGAATAGATATAGATATAATTTTTATTTTAAAAATTGAAAACAAAACCTAATAGAAAGTGTTATAAAGTAGGAAAAAGTAAAAAACTGAAAACAAAGAGAAAGCTACATTTGCAAGAAACGAAAAAAAGTAAAAGAAAAAAAAGAAATAAAGAAGAAATATCTTTGAATTTATTTAGTACATTTATAAGTACAGTTATAAATTTACCTCTTACTCTGTATTACAACATAATTCTCCTTATTTCTATATTCAATCCAATGTTATCATCAAAACATAAATCATAAATTCATTCTTTTCTGTTTCACAGAAAAATAGTCCATTAGGGGCTTCCAGACAGCAATAAACATATATATTGTCTTCTCTTATCAAAAAAGGTCAGTTTAGCTTTCTCAGCAAGTTCCATCATTTTCACTAATCATTCCTTCATTGTATGTAGCACTGAATCTTTCCATCTGTGTACAAGCAATTATCTTGCTGCAGTTTTCATTACAAAAACAAAGTTCCATAACTTGGGAACTCTCATGATTTTGTAATAAATACAGACAAAACAATAACAAGAGAAACTAGATAAGACAATAAAAAAGTGAGTGGTTTGACACTTACAATATATTTTTTGTCTTTGAGTATCAAACAACAGGTCTATCTATTATTTTCCTATAATCATGTTCAAGGATGCCTCTGTTGAACTTCCAATTAGCTCAATCTTCAAAAGAGTATAGATACTAGAAGTGTAAAATAGTTTCCCAATTTTCCAGTTTGTGTTTCATAATTTATTATACTTTAACAGCTTCAGATAGCAATAGCAATAGCACTTAGACTTATATACTGCTTCACAGTACTTTACAGCCCTCTCTAAGCGGTGCCCTCAACAATCTGGATCCTCATTTTACCAACCTCAAAAGGATGGAAGGCTGAGTCAACCTTGAGCCAGTGAAATCCAAACTGCCAAACTGCTGGCAGCGGTGATCAGTAGAAGTAGCCTGGAGTACTGCATTCTAATCACTGTGCCACCGCGATTCATTATCAGCAGATGATCATTATCAAGAAATGCAACCAAAGCAATTATTAATACATTGTAAATTGTATTAATAAAATTATTAATGCTGTTGTATCCTGTTATCTAACATCCAGCTTTTTTGTATCCATCACATGTAACTTTCCTATATAGATCTAATATTGACTCCCTACAAAATAAATATATTTCTTAGAAGAAAATAAACAGCATCAAAAGCATTTCTACTCAATGCCAAATTTAGAATTCTCCTGACTCTGCATTCATATCTGACAGATATTCAATTTGCTTATTCTTCTTCCATTATTTTAAAATAATTTTAAGATACTTTTAGAGGGCTCTCTTAAAATAAACCACATGCCTAAATAACCATTTTGTCTTATAAGGGTGTTTTTGTTGTTGTTAATGTTATGAAAGAACTACCAAAATCTCTCAGCAGTATACAATAAAAACAATTTTAAAATTGAGATATTAAAAACCTATTAAGCATTGATTAAAAGACACAAATAAAGTAAGTAGAAATAATTAAAATTTTGTATGATTGAAGGTCAATAATATCTTTAATCATGTTACTAAAAGTAATGAGTTGTTTGTAACAATCTTTAGGTTATGCGAAGGATTGTATGAGAAATCTATTATCCAAATTCCCTTGCAGTTTTAAAAATTATCACAAACACTTAACAAAATTTCCTTAAAAGGAATCCATTTCAAATTTTCTTGAAAATTTGTGTAAATTTAAAGCAAAATTTTGCTTACAATGATAGAAACCACAGAATGTGATGTATTTATTGGTTTCTTGTTTCTTATTTTAGACAGAATATCTCTCAGAAGTCTTGAAATCTTTCTCAAATTAAGTCAAAAATTCTTCATCATCACTTAAATAAGATTAAGATAGGTTAAAAATGACTATGTGGACTAAAACATATGAACAGTTGCAGGAATTGGATATGTCTACTTTAATGAAAAGGATGACTGGGGCAATATGATAGTAGTGTACCCATATCTAAAAGGCTGCCACAAAGAAGAGGGGATCAACCTATTTTCCTAAACACTTGAAAGCATGGGAAGAAGAAATGGATGGAAACTAATCAAGGAGAGAACCAACCTAGAGCTAAGGAGAAATTTTCTGACAGAGCAATTGATCAGTGAAATGATTTGCCTCCAGAAACTGTAGGTGCTCCAACACTGGAGGTTTTAAAGAAGAGATTGGACAACCATTTGTCTGAGATAGTTTAGGGTTTCCTACTTGAGCAGGGGCTGGACTAGAAGACCTCCAAGGCCCCTTCCAACTCTATTATTCTGTTATATTATACATGAACCTTTGGACAGAAAAAAATAGACCTGGGGAAGAGTTAGCAGCTTTTACTTCCTATCTAGTTTTACCGTTAGTACCGTTGGTACCGTTGGCTAGACAATGTCGGCTAGTGGTGCCTTGGGGGAGGGCCTACTCTGTTGTGGCCCCACCTTGTGGAATCAACTTCCTTTGGAGCTCCGTCTGGCCCCTGATCTTTCCTCCTTCCGCCGCGGTCTGAAGACTTGGCTATTTGAACAGTCTGGGCTGGACTGACCTCCTAGGGTCATTTTATTGATTGGGCTTGTCAAATTTAATTGCTTTTTATATATTTATAGTATGGTGTGTTTATTGTGAGCCGCCTGAGTCCTCGCGGAGAGGGGGTGGCATACAAGTCCAATAAAATAAATAAATAAATAAAATATGTGTATGCGTAAACCATATATTTTGAAATGCTCACTCTTTAAACTTTGTTACGGTAAATATCCTCCTCCTACAGAATGACAATAAAAAAGAAAGAAGATCTATGGAGATATTGTGAAATAGTGGTTGGTGGTTTGGATAAAGATTGCTTTTCTACTTATAATAGCTCTTTGAACTATTCCTTGGTTGTCTATTAATTCATCTCATGGGCTGAATTAGAGCTACTGAAATTCATTTCAAAATAATTCACTCACATGCACACAAGAGCCCAAAACATCGAAAGCTGTCATGCTAAATCAAATAATTAAGACTTTAAGCTCAATATTATTGATTCATGCAGCATTTTCAAAAAATCCAAGCAGAATATTTCAGTTCTGTCTGAGATGCCAGGGTTTTAAGAAGGGACCTCTGCAAAGAAGTATAGCCTATGTTCTACTCTGCATTATAAACCTTCTAGCGATATCACTTTTAATTATGTTTGTATTATATTTTAGAAATCAATCCATGCTGTGGTGATCCACATCTGTATTCCAACTACAGGTGCAAAAATAAAACAGTTCTATGGTGACTATCACCATTTTTTTGTTCACGCAATACCAAAATCATAGAAGCCAGTAAAATAACATATATATTGATTGGAATATGCTGGAGTAATGGAATAATGACTGCTTTTATAGATTTATTGGTTTTGCATTCTAAGTCACTGTTGTATTTTCCTCAGAGTCACGTTTCTGTTAGATGCATTTCTATTTATCTCAAATAAGGACCCAAGATTGTTGGGGGCAATTAGCTGACCTTGTAAAAATGCCGCTTAGTAATAAGCAGGCATATACAATGGAATGAAGGCTATTGCTGAGCACACTGGGTTGTGCTCCAAAAATTGTAAGCCGCCCTGAGTCTTCGGAGAAGGGCGGCATATAAATGTAATTAAAAAAAAAAATACAAATTGTATTTGTAATATATAAATGTGTTAAACAAACAAACAAATAAATGTTTGGCCTTGATTTACAAAACAAACAACAAATTTGTAGAATTTTGCCACCGTAAGTCTACAACTAATATCTCCTTCCAGCAATATAGATGAAGTAAACTAAAATATTTCAAACTACAAAAAGTAAACAAAAGCAAATGGATGTCTGTTAATATTGAAAAAAATTGAAACCTTTCTCCAACTTAATACCAAGTTCAAGAGAAGACTGAGAAAAGACAAATTATTCCTAAAATGAAATGCTGTGGTATGGAGCATAACAATTTGTTGCTATAAAATCATTAATTGCCTTTGTATCAGCCATTATGCAGGCTTCTGTGGGAGTTGAGCCAAGTTAGCAGCAAAGAACAAAGCCGCACTGTCTGTTTGTTTTTCCAACCATGTAGCCGCAATATGTAACAACTTCTCACACACAGAATGTAACAACCTTGCTCCACACAAATTGTAACAACTTTGTTTGATGCTCGCACCTGCATTTCACCAGTAGCTAGATAGCTTGCACCCACCACTGATAAGGTGGCTAACATGATAGGTACATATCAGCAAAAGTTACATGCCTGTTACAGCCGCTTTTCTTTTCTTCATTATATCACAATAACCAAATATGGTATTAAGTGTAATATGTAACCAATAAGAATGAGCTTCTTGTACTGTAACTGCTTGCTTTAGAGAAAACCTAATAAAAGGGGCTGAGTCCACCTTTCGGGGCTCTCTCACCCCATGACAGAACTGGAGAGGTTTTGTGTGGAATTGGCTCACCGTGGGAAGCCCACCGGGCGAGGGGGAGAGCAATCCCTCAACAATTAAGTGGGACAATTACAGAAATCAAAGTCTGCAAAAATGAGCACGCTAAAATATAAATAAGGCAAAAATTTACTTGGGGAAAAAAGATAAAAAACAATAATGATGTAAATATACTATAGAAGAATTATGCAGAACTGTAGAAAAGATTCCTGAATAAATTATACATATGAATTCTTATACCAAACAGGATCATCCTAGAAATTGGTGGCACATAATCAATCAGCAAATGAAAAGGCTGTTCCAGAGGATGCTCAAAATACTGAACAATTGCACTTATCTCATATGCTAGCAAATTAATGCTCAAAATTTTGAATGTGTTACTACAGTTATAAATGTAATAAGAGCTGTAAAATATACAAGCTGGATTCAGAAGAGGCACAAGCACCAGATTTCACATTGGTAATATCCAGTGGATAATATTAAAGTGAAACATTTCAAAAAGTTATGTATTTTTGCTTTATTAATTTTAGAAATATTTTATAGGCAACAACGTATATAGATAGCCCTTAGGACATCAATGTACCAAGCAACCTCATCTAACTATTGAAGAATTTGTATATCTATAAAGCACCAAGTAGAATGGAATGTGGAGTACTTAAACATAGCAAACAACTAAAATTGGAAAACTAGTATGCCATACTTATTATAGTATGAGTTCTCTATTTTAAGTTATATGTAGAGTAAAGTGTGAACAGGGATGAGATTCTACTGGTTCGGACGGTTCTATAGAACCAGTTGTTATGATTCTGTGCAGTTTGGAGAACCGGCAAATCATGCCCCTGGCTGGCCCCACCCCACCCCACCCCTCTCCTCCCACCCCACCCCTCCCCAGCCAGTCAGTCCTTATCGCATATGCGTGACATCGCGTGCATGCCCGACATCACTGACTGCATTCTCCCCAGCCCAGTCATTCCTTAAGATATTCCTTTTTTTCCTCTCCTGATGATCAGCTGTTCTCATGATCAGCTGGGCCAGGATCTCCCTTGCTGTCTTACTGCTTTGCCAAGGAGGATTCCCTGAGGCCCAGGAGGCAAAAACGTGCACGGGTGGATGGGGGGGGGAATGCGGGGGTGGGTTAGAGTTAGGGTTATGGTTATGGTTTTTTGCCTTCCTGGGCTCCAGGGAAGCTTCCTGGGAGCAAAAACACCCCCTCCAGAAGGCTTATCTGAGACCCAGAAGGCATGGACGAGGTATCATGCTTAACTGAAAAGTTTACAACACTCAAAGAAAATTAGCAAAATCAGATATTCAAAAGCATGCAAAATGCATGTAGATAAATAGGTACCATTTAGTGGGAAGGTAAGTGTGTTCTGTGTGCCTTAACATATAGTCATGCTGGCCACATGGCCATGGAAGTGATTTTGGACATTGCTGGCTCCCTTGGCTAAGAAACTGAGATAAGCACTATCCTTTAGAGTTGGACATGACTGAAAAGGAGAAACTTTTATCTTCACTTTTATATTTCTGTAGATAGTAAAGAAGATGAGCCTTGTAGGGCTGTCAATTTCAGTGTTTCTTCTATAAAACACTGAAATGATACGAGCAATCAGAAGTTGGTTGCAAAATCATGGATGATCATTAGCTAGCAGCAAAGAAGAAACAGAAAAGTGGGTTGTTGTTTTGCACATTTAGTGATTTCCCCAAATTTTTACAATGTCTTTTGCTGACATGAAGCAAGAACTATTACTCAGATATTTTATTCCTTCCTATCTATTTTCATGAATCCAACAATGGCAATTTCTATTTATTGTGCAATATATTCTTAAAGTTCATATTTAAATGTTGCCAGCTTTGAAAAATTCAACTTTGACTATTTCCAAACTGTTTAAAAGCTATAATTCTCTACAGTTTAATTTTATTCTATATGGTTTCATATAGATACATATTTATCTCCATAATCTTTTTTACAATGGCAGGTAGAAATTAATTGTCCATTAGAATCAGCTCTTTTGATTATATAGCAATTATAATGAGCTTCAGGGCTGTTGTATGACATTGTGCTCATGATATCTAATACATATAAGACTATGAACCATAAAGTTTAACTACTCCAGCCAAAATAAAATTCTTAATTAACTTTGCCTTTTTGGTCATTTCTGTCAGAAAAATATTTTCTATTGTCCTTTCCTTTTTTAGCTCCTAGAGAATTAGTACAGATCATATCTCTTTTACTTGTAATAGATCTTATATAATTTGTTCTCATAATCTCAAAACTGCAGAATTGAAGAAAAAGAGTGAAGTGAGCTTTAAAGGAAAATGAGTTAAATATCCACACATGTACTTCGGATAGAAGTTCTCTTCTTCCTCTAAACTACAAAATGATATTGATAATGTACACTTGTAACTACGCCATTATGAACTCTTAGATATTTTGACGATATTTTTTTTGCACAAAAACAGAAATTAGCAGTGTTAAAATAAAGTAAAGATAAAGAAGAAGAAAGGTTGGGAAAGTTATAGCAAAAAAAAAGACACAGAAAATAAATTTTTATTCATTGGTCAAATGAATAGAACATATTACCATCACACCACTTTTGTTGGTAAGCTTCAACATAATATATATAATTTTTCACTATATATTTCCTCAGGTTTGGATTTGAGAACCCTGTATGCAGGTAGTCCTGCTTAACAACCACAGTTGGGACTAGCAACTGCAACACTTAGCAATTCAGACATTAAGTGAAACACTACATGACTGCAATGGACTTATAATGTCTCTTCAGCTAGCTACTAAGCTAGTTATAGCTATTAAGAAGAGTCATTGTGGGTCATTAAGGAGACATCACAGGATTGCAACTTGCATTTTTACTGCCAGCTTTTCCATTACTCTGCTTATTGGAAGCCAGTTATGCAGCAGGCAAACGGCAATCATGCAATCTCAGGACACTATGATGGTCATAAATGCCCACCAGTTGCAAAGCACCTGAATATTTATCATGTGACTATGGAAATGCTATGATAGTGCTAAATGGGAGGACTCATGAATGGAGGCAAATATACATGCCTCAGGATAATGTTGCAGGATCCAATCTGGGTTAGTATCAGGACCAGAGATTTACTCTTCCGAGCAGTGGTGGGATTCAAAAATTTTTACTATCGGTTCTGTGGGTGTGGCTTGGTGGCTTGGTGGGTGTGACAGGGGAAGGATACTGTAACATCTCTGTTCCCACCCCACTCCAGGGAAAGGAAACTGCAAAATCCCCATTTTCTCCCCACCCACAAACCTGCTTTCCAGCTCCATTTTCCTGTGCAAGGCAACAAAAGAAGACTCAGCCAATCAGCTGGGACTCAGGAGGCAGAGAATAGATGGAGGTGGGGCCAATCAGATGTGGTACTCTAAACTACTCAAAATTTCTGCTACCGGTTCTCCAGAACTGGTCAAACCTGCTGAATACCACCTCTGCTTCCGAGCTTTTGGACTCATGCTGGAACCCATCCTCAGGGAACTTCTGTCTCATCAGAATGTGAGACATGAGTTCAAAAGCTCTTGTCCCACTAAACCTCTAGATTGGATTAATTAGAAGACTGAGGGTAGGCTACAGCACAAGTCCAAAAGCTCTGAAGACTAAACTTCTGGTTCTGGGGATTGACCCAGACTGAATCCTGCAATGTGTAGGTTGTAAAATTACTTTTTTAACACCATTGTTCCTTCAAATAGCAACTAAACAGAGAGGTTTTAAAGCAAGGTTGACCTGGAGTCCAGTTGATGGATGTGGAGGGGGGCAAGGAGAAAGATAGGTTGTCCTTCCCTCTCTTCTCCATCAGGTAGAGCCTCCCTCAAATCAAAGGATTTATCTCAGTTCACATAACAGGTATGGCTCCAAGCCAGGAACTATATAGTATTTGACTAATTTTTTTAAGATAAAAATGTTCTGAGCAATTAAGTTCATGATAACAAAAAAACAAAGAAGCTGAAGTTTAGTTTTTAAATTGGCTAACAATCAATGTTATATCAGAAAAGGTAATGAGGTTGTTCTCAGTTTTAGAATTTTAAGAATATCGTCAAGTGTAACTGTAAGTCAATACCTGCTTCCATGTTAATGAAATAGTTTTCTCCTGAAATATTTCAGTGCCAGAATTCCAGCAAGCAAGTTTGGTGTAGTGGTGCAGGCTACAAATAGGCAGTCTGTGAATTCTGGTCTCACCTTAGCTGTGAAAGCTAGCTGAATAACTTTGTACAAGTCACTCTCTCTCAGGCCAACTCACTTTACAGGTTATTGTTGTGAGGAAAATAGAAAGATGGAGGAGTACTAGATATGTTTGCCAATTTGAATTATTTATAAAAATAATGAAGGCAGGACATAAATAAAATAAATATGTGATTTTATAAGCATTACCTGAATATTTGCCCTATCTTAAGATTACCTCATAAGATGAAAAGTTATGCAAGTAAATTTCCAAACATAATGAATTTTTGACATATTTATTTATTCATTTATTTATTTGAGAATTATGTAACAAGTTGGAGGCATGCACTTTGAAAGAGAAAATATGGGCAAATTTCCAGATAAACGTCATGATGGAATGAGTTCTTCACTCACTTTCAAAACTTCTCAATATATACCATGTTGACATAAAGTTTGAAATCTTCATCAAAACTGGAAAATCTGTAGCATAAAGAGTGCATCCTAATTTTGAGATTATGCTAAATGCTATTTTAAGCAGTTATTTCAGACCACAGTGAGGTAATTTTTGGCACTTCAGATGGTGTGGAATCATGCTTCTTAGCCACAGTGGCATATTAACCATTAAGCAGACTAAGCACATGCTTAGGGTACCAGACCCAAAGGGGGCACCACAGAAACTTTTCTGTAGCCTAAGTTTGGCTTTGTTTGTAGAGTATGTACAAAGGAGAGGGCACCAAGATTTGTCAGTGCTTAGGGCACCAGTGAGCCTTAATCCACCACTGCTTAGCCATGATTATGCTTCCTATGGATATTGGAGGTTGTAGTTCAGCAACAATGGCATGTCAGCTTTTAGAGTGACAGCATTTGGAACCTCTTAGATTACTCATCTCTGCATTAAATCTAAACTAAAACAATATTCCCCCTCAGTCTGCAGCTTCTGGGGTTCAGAATAAAGGTGGGAAATAAGAAGAAAAAAAGTGGAAAAAAAAACTGTTTCTGGTCACTTTTTTCTTACTTGATGTTATTTCTATATTTCCTTTTGGCAACTATCACTAAGACCAGTATAGAAGAGAGTTTATAAAAGGTGTGTGAAGTAGACTGCTCCTACAGATCTTATTATACGGAACAATTTATGATAAAATGGTTGCTATTTAACAGCTAAAACTCCAAAAGCTTACACCAGACTTCTCAAAGTTCATGGTATGACAACTTCTAAAATGATAAATCAACTTGTTTGATAAATGACATATTTAGGGAATTAGGGCAGGGGTGGGATTCAAGTTTTTAACAACCGGTTCTGTGGGTGTGGCTTAGATGGTGGGCATGGCTTGGTGGTCATGTTATTGGCTGGGTGTGGCCAACTCAATATCACTCACATCGAGGCACACATCTCCTCGCCTGGCCTCTCATGACTATGGGGATGCTGCAACAGTCATAAGTGTGAAAAATGGTCATAAGTCACTTTTTCCACTGCCATTGTAACTTTGAATGGTCTCTCCACACAAGCAAAGTACCAGCAAAGGAGGGGAAAAAAACTCCAGAGATGTTCCTGAGACAGGAAGTCTAGTCCTGCCAAGAATGTAATAAGGGTTAATGGAGAGGCAGTTTCTGTAAGCAACACCAGAATGTTTCCTTCCTGCCTTCCTTACAGGATTAGGCCAGTAATTTCTTCTAACAACTGGTTCTCTAAACTGCTTAGAATGTTAACAACTGGTTCTAGAGAATAGGTGCAAACTGGTAGAATCCCACCCCTGAATTAGGGCAAGAAATAAGTACATCATTTTTTTTAATCACTACAATTTCAAACTGGTTGTCATGAATGTGTTCAGACTTTGTAATATCTCAACTCTCTACTTTTAGGCTTTTGTGGACAAAATGAGAATATACTACTTACAGTATATTTTGACAGTGCTCCAGTTTGATCTGAATAAGTTGAGTTTTTATAAAACATGTTACTCCCATCTTAATTGCTCATAAACCCTAAGTGGGCCTTACCCATAGTTTGAAAATGCCTTAGACTGATCTCATAGCTTTAAATATTAGCTATTTGCCACTACAATTAATCATTTAAACTGCTGATCATAGCAGGTAGCAAACATTTGAAAGGGTTGTTCATTATCTCCCACAATGCACTACTCAGCAGCATTACAACTGTTTGTACAGTGAACAAATGAGGAAAGGAAATCTTTCTCTCTCAGTCTTCCATTGATATATACACTTCTCTGATATGCATAATGATATATATATATATTTGAAATAAGACTTTTCAGTCATGAGCTTATGCTTTTAAAAAAAAAGACTCCTCAATTACAAGTGTGCATAAAAACAATTTTAAAAGCACTGGGCTTTTGGAAACAATAACAAAAATAACAGCAAATAAAAAGAAGGGCAGTAGCAAAAAAGCAAAAGAACAAAGAATTCCTGCCTGAGTTAAGGCTCTGTTAGATCCTTTTCTTGAACAGCACAGCATTGGTGTAATTTGCCCCTTAGAATCAATATAACAGCTACTCAAGAAATTGGTGAACATCCACTTCTGGAAGAATGAGCTTCATATTTTAACAGGGGTTGAATGCTCTTTTGTATGACTTATGAGCCCAGCAGTGATGATAGTAAGCTATGCCTTCTGTCTTCTTACCCTGGTTAACCACTTTTTTAAATGTAATGTTGCTTAGTGTTGTCAAATAACACAAAATCAGGAAAATTCTATTGGTTAAATTCATACCTGGCATGAAGATGAGTAATTGAACAAACCCACCAAACAAACAAAACACTGATAAAACAGAACAAAGCAAAAGTTATCAGTGCCAGAAGCTGTCAGCCATCTCCAGGTACTTGTGATATTGAATGTACCTCTCTTTCAGCAAGTTGATGCTGATGTCTCCAAGAGGACACCTTTGCAGGCAATGTCCAGAGATGACAAGAGAGATAAAGAAAGAATGGCATCTCATTTGGCAATTCTGCCATGGGAAATCAATTACATATTGGAATTTTGCAAGGATGAACACATTTGAAAGAGAACATGTAACATGTACCTGGAATGTATATTCTGCACTTAGAGATACCATCTGCACACAGATATCTGTCTGATGATTTCTGTTATGGCTTTATAATATTTCTACAATTTGATCTTGCCACATTGGTTCCAGGCCTTGCCTTGCCAAATGAAGGCTAAGATAAATTAAAACTCTTTCATAGCCAATCAACATTCCTTCAGACTTGTTTCTATTTATGTCAAACTTCAGTCCTGCCCTTGCTGATCTCAGTTGCCTGATGCTAGACAGATTTTCACCAAGCAGCTTATCTACTGGTCATGCTTTTGAATACATTTGAAGAAGGTCTAATTAGTATTTTTCCTAGCTTTTTTTTTACCTATCTCTGCTTATGCTGAACTTTAGCCTTTCTGATATTCTCACTTTGAGTATTTTTTTCTTGATGACTTCTCTTTTTACTTCTTACGTTGTTTTTTCTTTCCATATGCTTGCTAAGTTTTAATTATCCACATCAGCTTCTATAGCTCCTTGAGCATCCTTTGTTTTTCTACTCTGTGTCCACCTTCAAGTCAACCTTCTATGAACTTCTTAGTTCCATTCACCTTCTCTTATAAGAGACTGTGTGAGACTGAAGCCTGAACTTCTAGCTTTTTCCAGACTCAGATTATCATTGCAATGTGGTTTATATTTTGGAGAGATCTCTTGACAAACTGCTGAACAATATTTACCTTCTCCATTGGGTCACAGTTCCCAGTAAAATGTGAATGGATTTCTTAAATAATGTTCCATTCATCATGTGAATGGATGAAAAGGACCTTGACATCTAACAGGCTGTGGGCTGTCCAAGGTGTGTCCGCAGGTGGCTGGTAAGGCCTATATGGGCACAAAATGTTCTGCCACATATTGGACAGACATGTGTGGGCATCATTGTTGCAGCATTTGCAGCTCTGGCTTAATGGAGAGCTCACTTGTCTTGTGCTATGGTTGTTCTTCTGTCTTCAAATGTCTGGCAGCCTTGGTGGATAAACATGTGCCATGTCGATTGATCATGTGCCAGGCTTTCCTAGAAGGTGGTGTCAATATCCAGGGACTTGAAAGAGGGTTGCAACATATCTTTGTATCACTTCCTTTGTCCCCCATATGATCGCTTTCCTTGAGACAGCTCACCATAGAGGAGCTGTTTAGGGATGTGGTGGTCTGGCATTCTTGCAACATGGCCTGCCCAGCATGTCTGGACTTTCATCAGCAGGGTGTGAACTGATGGCAGGCCTATTCTAGAAAGAACTTCTGTGTCTGGCACCTTGTCCTGCCACCGGATCCTCAGAAGTCTGCAGAGGCAGATCATGTGGAAGTGGTTTAATTGCCTAGCGTGCCTCCTGTATACAGTTCAAGACTCACAGTTACAGTCCAAGGCATACATCAGGATAGTTAGCACTACTGCTTGGAAAACCTTGAGATTTGTAGCAAGGCTTATTCCACAGCAGTCCCACACTTTGGTCAGTAGTCTGCCAATTGCATTTTTGGAGAGATCTCTTGACAAACTGCTGGACAGTATTTACCTTCTCCATTCTGTCACAGTTCCTAGTAAAATATTCACAAATTTCTTATATAAGCTATCACAGTAACCCACTCATTCAGTGACCATTTTAAGTTTAGATGCTACAGAAATGAAGAATTGCAAAACATTATCAAAGTTGTGACTATAAAATTGTCCCCGTGGCCAGGAAATCACAATTCCGGTGCTTGACAATCATCATACATTTATGACAGATGAAGCATCTTGGAGGCACATGGTCACTATTTGTGACTCTTTGTGACTTTGAAAAGCAAAGTCAATGGGGAAACCAGCTGGAAAGGCAAGATGTTTCCTGTGTGATTCACTTAACAACTACAACTAGAACTGACATCATATTTTGGGTATAATCACACGACATTTCACTTTGTAATCATGTTTCCTAGTGGTGGAGTTGCTGATCCCAGTAAATGAAGACTAACTGTACAGGGAGAAATATGAAATCTGGAATCAGACTGTCTACTAGTGACCTCATCCCTTTCCTAAGAGGTCTGTAGGGAGTGTGCTTAAGTGCACCAAAGTGCCTACCTTCCCTGTCCTATTGTTTCTTTTTATTCATATCCATTTCATGTATTCATAATAATGTTTATACTTATACCTGTTATCTAATACTTGCTTGACAAATAAATAAATAAATAAATAAAAATAAATAAATAAATCTGCTATCTACTATATCCTTCCTTTTAGTAAAATTAAAAATATGATAGCATTTAGGTCTTGCTTTTGTATGATAGCAAACATAAGTAATCAGAAAGTGCAAACAGAAGAAAACTATCAAATGCAGTATTAGATTGACTATGATATGACTAAAACATTTAAGACTGAAGAAGAAACCCCTCTTTGTAATCTACTACATTGCTTTACCTTGACAAGTGTATTGTTTATTACAGAATTGTAGGGTTAAAATGGGCATCTGGGACACTGTAGTCCAAATCTCTGCTGTGTGCAGGAAAACAATTAAGCCCTCCATGAAAATTGCCATCCAGCCTCTTCTTAACAAATTCCAGAGATGGGGAATTCAGTTTTCATTGTTCCATTGATATGTAAATATCAATTAGAATAGAGCTGGAGATCTTCTAGACCAATCCCTTGCTCCAGCAGGAGACCCTATACCATTTCAGACAAGTGGTTGTCCAATCTCTTCTTAAAAACCTCCAGTGATGAAGCACCCACAACTTCTGAAGACAAGCTGTTCCACAAGTTAATTGTTCTCACTGTTAGGAAGTCTCTCCTTAATTTTCACCTTGATAAGTTTCCATCCATTGTTTTTTGTCTTGTCCTCTGGTGCTTTGGAAAGTAAGTTGACCCCCTCTTCTTTGCAGCAGCCCCTCCAATACTGGAATACCCCTGGTCCTTCAGAATTGTTTTCCTTATGTATATTTAAACAAAAAATATCTATCTGCAACTTATGCCGATTATATCTGATCATAGTTTCAGTTGCCATGAAAATAATCTTTGCCATCTTTTCCACATAGCTTCCTTTTATGTACTTGAATACAGTATACAGAGCTTCCCTAAGTCTTCTTTTCTTCATTCCAAGTTCTTTCAGCCTATCTTCATATGGCATTCTTCAAGTCCCTGATTTGTCCTACTATGAATCCTTCATAACCTATAATATCCTTCTAGAGAAACATTGGCTGGAGTGTTGCATAGTACTCAGTCTCACTAGTGTCAAGCAATACAGCTAGTCCTCGTCATGTGACCACAATTGAATCCAAAATTTATGTTGCTAAATGAGACATTTGTGAAGTGAGTTTTGCCCCATTTCACAATACTTCCTTGCCACAGTTGTTAAGTGAATCACTGTAGTTATTAAATTAGTAACATAATGGTTAAGTGAATCTGGCTTCCCCATTGACTTTGCTTGTCAGAAGGTTGCAAAAGGTGAACACATGAGCTTGAGACATTGGCAACCATCATAAATATGAACCAGCCTCTATGCATCTGATTTTTGATCCCATAACCATGAGGATGCTGCAATGGTCATAAGTGTGGGAAAAGGTCATAAGTCAATTTTTTTGGTGCCGTCGTGACTTTGAAAGGTCACTAAGTGAACTGTTGTAAGATGAGGACTACCTATAATGTCTTCACATACCTTTCATAAGATGTTTCTAATGCATTCAAAGTGTGTTATTCTTTCTAGAAGCTGTCTCACACTGCTGATGGTATTTAATTATTATTATCCTTTTTTTACTCCATGATTAATCTCAAAGTTGTATAAAAAGATGAGGTGATGAAGTATGATTTATATGTTACCATCAATCTCATGTCACATCTCCATTATTTTTCACGATATCCATATTTCTTGGGAGGAGTGAGGAGAATGAATCTAGCCATATTTAGCCCATGTTAGGCAATAAAGAGTGAGGAATATGGGGGTCAAACCCTCCCAATAAGAGAATGATGAATGTGTGCTCTTGTTCAGGTTTATATCCTTAGGCTTAAATCAAAGATTTCATAGAAAAGGTCAAAAAAGGAGCTCAAGGAGTTTCCTCACCTACAGGAAACAAGGCAAAGAAGGTGAATACTCATATGGCAGGATTAACAGCTCACAGTAAGGGATATAGAAAGATATGAGAACATTTTTTTAGGGTGAAAGTCAAAGTTTTGGATCAAAGAAGGGGCCTCCAGTGACATAAAGAAAAACTCAGAAACCTTGAATGCCACTCCAGTTTGCATTTCAGAACAATGTGCCTTGCAAAGAGAGGAAATAGTACCTTTAATGAAAAGATTCTTCAAGACTCTTTACAGTTCCAGTAATTTTTCAACCAGTGTTGCTTCTCTTGTAAAAACTATTGAAATAATAATAAAAAATAGATATTGTTTATTTCCCAGTGTTTTTCTACGTAAAAATGAAAGATCATAAAAATACACTTAAAAATAATTTCTTATGTTGGATCGTGAGGAAAATGGACAGTAAAGCCATACTGGATTTAATTACCAAGGGTTGTTATGCAATTTTTTTTCTCATTCCCTTAATAACTTGCAATCAAAATTAAATAGACACTGTTACTATAAAGGGTGGTGGGTGAGAGACTCTAATATACAAATACAGGAAGTCCTTGACCTACAACTGTTCATTTAGTGACTGTTCAAAGTACAACAACATTGAAAAAAGTGGTTTATAATCTTTTTCACACTTATGATCATTGCAGCATCCCGTGGTCACGTGATCAAAATTCAGACACTTGGGAACTGACTCATATTTATGATGGTTGCTGTGTTCCTAGGGTGATGTGAACATCTGTCATGACCTTCTGACAAGCAAGGTCAATGGGGAAGCCTGAACCACTTAACAACCATGTTATTAACAACAACTGCAGTGATTCACTTAACAACTGGACCAAGCCACCAAGGAGTCCTTGGTGGCTCAGGCTGTTAAATGCCTGCTCTTAAGATCCAGCTGTCTACAATTACTGTAGGCTCGAATCCCACCAGGCTCAAGGTTGACTCAGCCTTCCATCCTCTCGGGGTAGGTAAGTTGAGGACCCAAGATTGTTGGGGGCAATAAGCTGACTTTGTAAAAATGCCGCTTAGTAATAAGCAGGCATATACAATGGAATGAAGGCTACTGCTGAGCGCATTGGGTTGTGCTCCAAAAAAAAATTGTAAGCCGCCCTGAGTCTTCGGAGAAGGGCGGCATATAAATGTAATTAAAAAAAAACTGTGGTGAGAAAGGTCATAAAATGGGGCAAAATTCACTTAACAAATGTCTCAGCAACAGAAATTTTGGCTCATTGTGGTTGTAATTTGAGGATTGCCTGTTTTTAGTTTTTAAAGACAAAGAATCAAATAATCAGAATAGAGCTGGAAGGGACTTTGGAGGTCTTCTAGTCCAATCCCCTGCTCAAACAGGGGACCCTATATCCGTGCTGACAAACCTATGGTATGCGTGCCAGAGATGGCACGCAGTGCCCTCTCTGAGGGCAAATGAACCATTGGCCCAGGTCAGCTCTGACATGCATGTGCACACACCTCCTGCTGGCCAGCTGGTCTTCAGGTCTCTGCTGCACATGCATGGGGGCAGGGAGCACAGGTTGTGGTGCATGTACATGTTCAAGGGGCATGTGTGGGGGTTGGGACATATGTACAGGGGTTGCACATGCATGCGGGGCAGTGTGCATGTGGGGTTCGGGCATGCATGTGCGTGAGGTGCTTGCATGGGGCACATGCATTGCATTTTGGAGGTTTGGGCATGCATGTGTACATTCACATGCATGCACGCTTTGGGCACTCAGTCTGGAAAAGGTTAGCCAACACTGCCCTATATCATTTCAGACTAGTGCTGTCCAGTCTCTTAAAACCTTCCAGTGGTGAAGCACCCACAACTTCTGATGGCAAGCTGTTCCACTGGTTAATTGTTCTCACTGTTAGAAAGTTTCTCTTTAATTCCAGGTTGTTTCTCTCCTTGATTAGTTTCCATCCATTACTTCTTGTCTTGACTTCTGGTGCTTTGGAAAATAAATTGACCCCCTCTTCTTTGTGGCAGCCCTTCAATTTTATAATAAATTCTTTTCTTTTTAAGATTTATTTTAAAACAAACATACAAACAAGACATACAAAACATAAAAACCATCTTCCATATATACATACAGTGTGTCAGTTGGTTACAAATCTTTTGTGTTATCCTTTCATAACCATCACTCACAATTCATCAAAAATTTTCTCATATTATCAATAAAACATTCTTATATATTTATCAATTATTATTTATATTCAACTAAACTATTTATTTCATCATGTAT
Source organism: Naja naja (assembly GCA_009733165.1). Classification (NCBI taxonomy): domain Eukaryota; kingdom Metazoa; phylum Chordata; class Lepidosauria; order Squamata; family Elapidae; genus Naja; species Naja naja. The sequence goes on from CM019148.1 coordinate 290,267,700, forward strand.
ATAATAAATATATTTTATTTCAACTAAACTATTTTTTCATCATGTATATTCCTGAATCCGTATCAATCGGGCTTCCGACCTGGTTTCAGCACGGAGACGGCATTGGTCGCGCTGATGGATGATCTCTGGAGGGTTCGGGACAGGGGTTTTTCCTCTGTCCTGGTCCTATTAGACCTCTCAGCGGCTTTTGATACCATCAACCATGGTATCCTTCTGCGACGCCTCGGGGGGTTGGGTATGGGGGGCACTGTACTTCAGTGGTTCACCTCCTACCTCTCGGGGTGGTTGCAGTTGGTATTGGCAGGGGGACAGAGGTCGACCTCGAGGGTGCTCTCCTGCGGGGTCCCTCAGGGGTTGGTTCTCTCCCCTCTGCTATTTAACATCTATATGAAGCCGCTGGGTGAGATCATCCGTGGTTTTGGGGTGAGTTTCCACCAGTACGCAGATGACACCCAGCTGTACATCTCCATCCCGAACCAAATCAGTGATGCCCTATCCTTGATGACCCAATGCTTGGATGCGGTACGGATCTGGATGAGTGGAAACATGCTTCGTCTCAACCCGGCCAAGACTGAGTGGTTGTGCATACCGGCATCTCGGCCTAGTCAGGAATGTTCATCATTAACCATAGGGGGAGTGATGTTACCCCCTGTGGATAGGGCGCAGAATCTGGGGGTCCTCCTGGATGTACGGCTCTGGTTGGAGGAGCAGGTGGGGGCCATTGCCAGGGGGGCCTTTGCCCAACTCCGTTTAGTTCGCCAACTAGGCCCTTTCCTGGACCGAGATGCCCTGCGCACGGTTACTCATGCCCTTGTTACCTCCAGGCTCGACTACTGCAATGCTCTCTATTTAGGACTGCCCTTGCATACCATCCGGAGATTGCAGCTGGTGCAGAATGCGGCGGCGCGGGTGGTGATGGGAGTTTCCCGGTTCTCCCATGTTACCCCCCTCCTGCGCTGCCTGCATTGGTTTCTGGTTGCACTCCAGGTGAGATTCAAGGTTTTAACTTTAACATACAAAGTCCTTCATGACATGGGTCCTTATTATTTAAGGGAGCGACTCCTGCCGACATCGAATACTAACCGCCCTGTGCGAGCACATAGACAAGGACTCCTTGGGGTCCCGTCAGCCAGGCAATGCCAGTTGGCGGTCCCCCAACGACGAGCCTATTCTGTCGCGGCCCCTGACCTCTGGAACCAACTTCCCTTGGAGCTCCGCCTGGCCCCTGACCTCCGCACCTTCTGCCATGACTTGAAGACCTGGTTGTTTAACCAATCCAGGCTGTGACTCTTTGGGTGGGGTGGTTTTATTTTTGTATTTTTAATTATATTTCCTTTTTTGTAATTATATTTCCTTGGGGCTTGTTAGTTTAATTCTTTCTTAATTATTTATTGTTGTTGTTGTTTTAACTGTGAGCTGCCCCGAGTCTTCGGAGATGGGGCGGCATACAAGTCCCAATAATAAATAAATAAATAAATATACAAGATATATTTTTAATCTAAAATTTATATTATATTTTCATCCAATGGTTATATATGTCTACTTCATATTTTATATCAATCTATTAAATTTCTATTACAAAATTATATAATCTATTATATTATCAAGTCTTTTTACCCAACCACTGATAAAATAAATCCCATATCTTGTAAAATTGTTTATCTTCTTGTTCTCTAATTTCAAATGTCAATTTACTCATTTCAGCATAATCCATAATTTTCTTAATCACTTCCTCCTGCATAGGTATTTTATCATTCTTCCAATTTTTAGCAAATACAATTCTAGCTGCTGTTAAAACATTTACAATCAAGTATTTCAACTCTTTATTGTAAATATTTGGTATAATTCCCAATAAAAATATTTCTGGTTTCAAGTCTATATGTTGTTGTATCATTTTTTCCAACCACGTGTAGATTTTAGTCCAATATCTTTTTGCATCCGAACATGTCCACCACATATGGTAATATGATCCAGGTATCTGATGACATTTCCAACATTTATCTGATTTATTCTTGAACATTCTTGCAATTCTCATTGGGGTAAGTGCCACCTGTAAAACATCTTTATACAAATTTTCTTTATAGGCAGTTGACATTGTCATTTTATAATTCTGAGACCATAAATTTCTCTAAATCAATCCCATATCCAAATCATGCAATCACTTCTTTAATCCCATTTTACATCTAACAAATAATAGATTTTAATCACCTTTTCATCAGTACCCATCAGTATTTTATCTAGCTCAGGCAATTTGTTGTAAATACCTTCTATTTTAATATCTTTTCAAATATCTTATGTTTACCTTGCTTCTTTGGATATAATGTCTTCTAAAATACCCTTGTGTTTTAGTTCCCTTATACCAAAGGAATGCATGCCACCCCAATAGCAAATCATGTCCTTCTAAAGTCAATAATCTAGTGTTCCTTAGTGTTATCCAATCTTTTACTCACATCAAATTTGCCGCCTGGTAGTATAATTCCCAATTGGGCAATGCAAACCCTCCTCTTATTCTTACAACCTGCAACAATTTAAGTTTTATTCTTGCTTTTTTTACCTTGCCATATATATTTTTCAACATCATTTTGTTTAAATCTTCAAAGAACTCTTTCCCTAATCTGCTTGGAATTGTTGGAATAAATATAAAATTCTGGGCAATACATTCATCTTAATTGTTGGTATTCTCCCAATCAATGATAGTTGTAATTTTTTTCCATTTTTCCAAGTCTGTCACTATCTGCTGTTTAAGTTTAATATAATTATCCTCCTTCAGTGTACTACATCTTGCTGTAATATATATCCCTAAATACTTAACCTTGCTTGTGACCTGTATTTCTAAAACTTCTTCCAACTCTTTCTTCCGTCTCACTAGCATATTCTTTGTTAATATTAAAAAATAAGATATTAATATTAAAAAAGAAGAATATAAGTTACAAGCTTTTGCAGATGACCTGGTATTTATACTAGAGGATCCACTGGAATCAGCACTTAAATTAATAGAAAGAATAGAAGAGTATGGAAAAGTAGCAGGTTTGAAAATTAATAAAGATAAAATTTTATAATAAATTCTTGAAAACTTACTTAAATAAATCTTTCGTGAATTATAGCTCATAAAAAGTATTCAGTTGGCTCATGAAGTTCAAGTAAGTAGTATAAAACAGAGTGGAATCTCATTTCTCACATATGAGGGCCCACATAGCTTCACTTCGATGGATAATATGTTTCTATGTATGTGTAGCAAACTGTAGAAATAAAAGTTCTTCACATCAAAGCAAAGCATCTCATCAAGGAGGACTGGATGGGCCTCTAACTTCAGGATATAGCAGTACATATTTTATCAGCAAGATGCGTCACTTTCCTCAAGTTAATCTACACAAGTCTAATTTTGAGATGGATAGACTTATCACCTATAATCAATGGTCCCTAATCCTGTGAAATCATCTGCCTTTCTATTCTTTGAACTGATCACATTTGTTCTACATATTAAAATGGAGGAGAACAAGATCTGGGAGAAGGGGTAGATATTATGTCCAACTTTTCTAATCTTCTAAATTTTAAATACAGATTTGTGATAGTAGTTTTCAATTTCATTAGAATGTATTGAAAAAGCACCTTTGGGACAATTTCATTAAAATTTCCAAATTGTGTGTGTGTGTGTGTGTGTGTGTGTGTGTGTTTTCTAAAGATAAGAAGACAATAACCAATGGAACAAAGTAGTACAGAATTTTCATTGATGTAGTCATCTGACCATACCAAATGTATAAAATCACTTTTTGGCCTTTTGTCTAAGATCTAATGTGTTGTAGTAATTAATAAAGAGGAAGCAGTAAGAGAAAATTGTAGAAACTGAGACAGAATCCTGAAGTTGTTATACAGTCCAGGAGGTTGAAGTAGGTTTTGGTGAAAATGAATAGACTTGTTAATCTATGATCTAAGGGAGAATGAGAGGAAAGATCAGAAGAAAACAAAAGTAAAGTAAAATGATTATATTTCTGTTTTAATACTCTGTAAATCATATATTTTAAATATAAATAATTTGTATTAAATTAACAGCAGAATGGGAATAGCACATTCCTACTGGTCACTACATCTGAGAGAGAGAGAGATGAAAATAGCTGAAGCTAACAGTATTTTCTTGAAATGTTAAATAGCTACACAGTATTCCTACCAGCAAATAGATTAAATAATATATCACTACTGCACACTTGATTATTATTAAATCAATATTCCAGTGAGAAATTCTTTTTAAGTAGGGTTGTTCTATAAAGGAAGTCAGAGAAATTTGACCTAGAAATGTAGGTTTTCACAGCTACTATTTATGTTTGAAATGAGTTCCAGCTAATACCATGTGAGACCATGAATATGTGCTGATGTTTCATTAGCCACATTGCAGAGCAGATCTGAAACTGGAGCTGGCAATAAATGACAGGCCTTTATATATTGCCTGTGTTCAATGCAGCAGAATGCACACAACCAATTACTATCCACCAGTAGATGACATCTGATAACCTTTCTCCCTATTTAAATTGTTTGGAAGTTTACAATTTTTAATTGCCTTTGGGGAAATATGGTTAGCAAACATTAACTTATTTCTGTTGTCCCACATGATGATAGCCTGGAATCATTTTGTTAAATTTGATCTGCATTTCCCATTCAACATTTGTGTCTAAAATTATATATACACAAGGAGGCTACACATCAAATTTTATTTGGAGAAACTATACAAATTATATATCCTTGGTAAAATTCTGCACTAAAATTGCAAGATGAGTTTTTTTTTAAACACATATGTGTACAAAATGCACAATATAAGGATACCTGAGGTGGATGGAAATAAATGTCTGTTGAAAGAATGATCAGAACTTTTTCACAAGGGCTTCAAATAGTCTACTCCAGTTTGGGCATTCTCCACACATATGAAATTCATCTTCTAGAATTCCAAGCTATCACAATCATTCTGGAATTTGTATAACAGAAGTAAATTTTAGAAGCTGAGTCCCCCATATTGGAGAAGGTTGGACTAATAGGTGAATACTTGTGATATTGATACATAATAGATATAGACTGATCTACATATTAAGTTTTCCAAACACTTGTACAGGATTTTTATACATTCAATGTGATAAATAACAGCAATTCAGAACTGGATATTTTATCATTGGGTTCTTTTCACTGCTTTGAAATATCTATTGTCTTGAGGTAAAGAAAAGAATTATGCAATATTTTTAAAATATAAAAGGGTGTTTTTCTCCAGAATTAAAAAAATAAAATTGCAAGATGCCCCAAGTGCTCATTCAGTAATAGAAGAAATAAAAGCTTTGTATCATCAATTTCATTTTGCATTGCAGGAACAATGAACACAAGCAGTGAATATGTGTATAATATAAAAGTATACACTAGTTCTATTATTTTTAAAAAAAATTTTCCATAAAATTATCTCAGATCTGGCACTACAGATGACCCATTCTTTTTCCTCAGGTACTTCCTATGGGTTTTCAGAAGATTCTTAGAGATTTTCTCAAAGGCCTCACTGGCAGCCATAGTGAGAAATACAGCATCAAATTAGACACCTGAAACAACAAAGAACTAATATGACCAAACATATGACAGTAAGAATGGTGAAGTACATATCACATTCAGAGGCAGATATTCAATGGCAGTGTTTAAAACTACTGGATCCTATTTTCCAGCTAAATGAGAAGATTGGCTGCTGACCATTGTAATTCATTTTCCTAGCAGTTAGAGAATAACATTATACATTTTCAGTCAGAATTCACTTGGCAAGTCTAGCTGAGATGACAGAGACCTTGGTTTGTAAGGTTATCTGGCAGCATTTTGCCTGATGTTTTGTTGTGGAGTCTGGATAATCTCAGAGGAGGCTTAAACACATTAGTATGCCCAAAAGAGAAAGTCCATATTTAATTCTGAATATAGTTGAAATCTTCAGATGTGCAAGCTAGCATTCTGGGGGTCCCTGGGACTTATAGCTTTGTTGAACCAGGGAGCTGTGATCAAAGGTCTGTCTTCTTTCTTTCTTTCTTTCTTTCTTTCTTTCTTTCTTTCTTTCTTTCTTCTCTCTCTCTCTCTCTCTCTTTCTTTCTTTTTCTCTTTTTCTTTCTTTCTCTCTCTCTCCTTTCTTTCTTTCTTTCTTTCTTTCTTTCTTTCTTTCTTTCTTTCTTTCTTTCTTTCATATAGCCACCAACTCTGGGCAAGTTTGCAAGGTTAATACACAAACAATTAAAAAGTAAAAATCATGCAAGCATTAAAACAGATAAAAACAATTAAAGCCATACTATAGAATTATCAGGAGAGGACAATTAATTCAGGAACAATAGAACCATTCTATGGCTCCCCATTATCATTACCCTTCAAGGTGCTGGTCTTGACCTATAAAGCCCTTTCTTTCTTTATTTTATTTATTAAATTTATATCCCGCCTCACTTCCCCCAATGGGGAACTCAAGGCAGTGTACAAAAGGATAAAAACAATTTCTATACAATATAAAAACAAAAACTCATTCATACCAATCCAAAACATATACGAGGTAAGAGCAAGGTCTCAATGCCATGGTCTTAACGGCTTTGCGGAAGGCAAGTAGATTTGGGATGGCTCTAATCTCCGCGGGGAGCATATTCCAAAGGGACGGTGCCGCTACAGAGAAGGCCCTAGCCCGTGGACCCGCCAGCTGACATTGCCTGGTCGATGGTATCCGGAGCAAGCCCTCCCTGTGAGATCTAACTGGGCGCTGGGAGGCATAAGGTCACAGAAGGCGGTCTCGCAGGTATACCGCTCCTAAGCCATGAAGGGCTTTAAAAGTTGTCACTAGCACCTTGAATTGCACCTGGAAGACCACTGGTAACCAGTGCAGCTCGCGGAGGATAGATGTTATATGGGCACATCTAGGTGCACCCATGATCACTTGCGCAGCCGCATTTTGCACCAGCTGAAGTCTCCGAATGCTCTTCAAGGGCAGCCCCATGTAGAGTGCATTGCAGTAGTCCAATTGAGAGGTGATAAGGGCATGAGCAACCATGTGTAGAGCCCCCCAGTCCAGGAAGGGTTGCAACTGGCGTAACAGGCGAACCTGTTGGCATTGGACCAGGGTATTTGTGGGAGACCCTGCTGCCAATAACGGTTTCCCAACATCCCGTGTGTCCCCCTTTGGGAGCACCCACCCTATGGAACCAGCTGCCCCTGGAGCTCTGGGTGGCCCCTGACCTCCGACCCTTCCTCCGTGGCCTAAAAACATAGCTGTTCCAACTAGCCTACCCGGACTGATGGGGAGAGGGTTTTTAGTTGTAGTTTTAAATTTTAACAGTCTTATGAGACTTTGGGTTTAATAGTTTTTTAATATTTGTATTATTGCTTTTTTATTATTGTAAGCCGCCCTGAGTCCTCAGGGAGATAAGGCAGCATATAAGTCTCATAAATAAAATAAATAATAAATAAATTACCTAATCTCCAGGTTAGATGTCAAAGCCACATCTTCAGGTATTTCCAGAAGGCCATCAAGGTCAATTTGACCTTGCAGAAATTGATGTTCTGTAGGATGAGTGCTGTCATAGAAAATGCTTGCCTCCTAGGTTCTGTCAGGTGGCACTATTTTATAAATAGAAGCTACAATATACCCATTCTGCCAGACCTAATGGAATGGCTAGAGATAATTGAGAACTGGTCCCTCAACCAACCAACCTTTTCTTTGAGGGGGGAGGTAATCATTTTTGCCCTTGCTATTTTACATCCATTGCATCTGCTTTACATGAAGCTGCCCTTGAGGACCATTTTCAAGTTGATTTAGTTTGCAGAAATCAACGTATAGTATACCTTGGGGTGTTCACATCACACTTCTACTACAGGATCTACAGCTAGCTTCTGGGTAAAATTCAAGGTGCTGGGTTATTTTTAAAGCCCTACGTGGCTTACATCCAGGCTATTTTTAAGACTACCTGCTCTGAGTAGTACCTGCCTATACAATGAGATCAGGAAAAGAAGGATGTTGAAGGTTCATTTCCCAAATAGAGCATCTCCAGGGACCCTGATGTTAAGACTTCTTTGTGATTCTTCTCTCTTCTGGAATATTATCCCCCAGGTATAAGAATTGTCTCTTCTCTATTGAATTTCTGAAGTGCCTTGAACCTTATTCTCTCAGAGGGCCTTTGGAAATGAGATTGATGTTTGTTACCCTGGAATGAATGTTGTGGAAGCAGATATTGTGCTGAAAAATCCTTAGGTGGCGTCTCATGATTGGAGACATAGATATCTGAATAATACATAAAAGGGTAAATAAAAGTTTGGACTTCATGCAAATAAAAACATAGCTCCTCTATACTATTAATTAAGACATATTTTTCAATATTTCATGTGAGCCTGGAAAAAAATAGTGCAGTTGCTTTAATGAATTAAACAATTAAAGCAACAGCATCTTTAATATGATTTTTAAAAGAAACACACTTTCTCTCAGGTTTCCATGAAAGCTGGAAAAATATGCCTCTGATTTAATCAATAGCACAGAAGTTTTTTGTTCAGTCCAAAGCAGTGGTGGGATTCAGCCAATTCACACCAATTTGGGAGAACCGGTTGTTAACTGTCTGAGTAGTTTGGTGAACTGATTGTTGGAAGAAATCATTAGGGCAGAGAACTGGTTGTTAAATTATTTGAATCCCACCACTGCTCCAAAGTACCCCCAAATAATGTTTAAAGAATTGATTGACTGACTGACCGTATTCTATCAAGGCAATGTCAGCTCTTAGTGACCACATAAATAGATTTTCTCAAAACAGGCACACACTTATATGCAGTTTTAACATAAACACTTTATTTGTCATCTTGTTAAAATGCTACAGTCAGCTCTTTGTTTTCCAGATCTTCTTAACTACATCTCTGTGATATTTACTTTCAGCTCTGTATATCCTGGCAAAACAGACTGAGGCAGCAATTTGTTTCTGAATAACTGAATAATTGGTTCTAACTTTTCAAAGAATAGGTAATTCAGCAGTAACTTAAATAGAAAGTATGTACCTTGAGCTTCAATAACTGCTTATGTCTAATTCATTCCAAGCCTGAAAATTTTCCAGGGGAACCAGCTATCAAAGACATAAGTTTAATTCTGTATACAATGACACTGATTCTCATATCAGCCAAGTTGCTGGTATTCTCATTGCACATGGTTAAATCACAACATAAAATGTTGAAAAATAAATGTATTTATCATACTATTTTAATAAAAGTTAAAGGAACTGAAATGTACATTCAGATATGGCCTCTATCACACTTTTGTTTATTGGGTTCAAAAATCCTCGTCTATGGAAAACACACCCAACTGACTGACTGATCCTTAAAGTCAATGTCTCAGCTTCAGCTTTTAAATCTGCTGATGGAATGTGGGAATGGAGTGGGGATGGGGGATTTCCGGTAGGGAGATAGCCCAACAACAGAAAACCAAAAAGAGGAAAATTGTGTGGAAATACATGCCTCCTCACCAAAAAGTTATTTCAATATAAACAGTAGATTTTGCTGCTTACGAGAAACTGATGCTGTTTTATAGACAGTGATATGAAAGGGTTGTGAGAATGCACTGCATAAGAAATAAGATATTCCTTGTGTGTGATATTCTTCGTTAATTAGATATAGAGATGTGCAAATTACTTGGATTCAGTTCTATTTACTGCCAATCCCAATAGAAGTGCCTCTGTTAATATTCTAAGCTGGCAGTTTTCTAAGTTCAGCAATTTGGAATTCATCCACCTATTCTCTTTGGGCAACTCACATTCTTCTTTGAAACAAAAGTAAATGTTTCACTATCAAAAGCTTTATTTTCCACCAGCTTTTCCAAAGAAATTCAGAGAGATTAAACACATCACATGGACTGCTGTTTACATGGAAGTCTTAATGGTTCCATTGGAACAAGACTTCTGTAAAGAATAAAGTTTTTGATTTTCACAGATAGATTTGTAACTGCCTCCTGTTCCAAAAGGCTAAATTCTCTTCTTTTCACTGGAAGAGCAAATGCTAGTGTTGTGTGACAAGGGCTCTCTTTGCTTCTTTTGATGTGACCTTTCAAAGCTGCTCAACAACTGTAACATATTTCACTGGGCTTTGATGGCCTTCAATTAATGAGAAAGACACTCCTGCCATCACTTCTGTTAAAGCAAAGCAGTTGCAATAAGGGGATTGTGGTGGAAAGTTGTCTGGATTCCAGGGATGAAAGGAGTGCATTTCAGAAGAACAAAAGACGCCTTGCAGTTTAGATAGTTTGTGTGGGAGAAAGAGTGTTAAGATGACTCCTCCCTTATAGTCCCCTGAGAATATTCTTTATGGTGCCAATAATCTGCTATACTTTGCCAATATTTCTGCCTATAGGTAAGGAATGATAAAGGAAACTGGAAGAATCACAACATGTCTTTCTCAATTTTTGGAGCCTCACAGGGGTCTAAATAGCAGAGGCATTACTTTTTCAGGTACAACCACCACCAGTCCAGGTATCAACTGTTGCTCTGTGTTAGTCTAGAAAGAGGGTTTCTGGAAGCTTCTCAAAGGCAGTGGTTGAAAGGGCATATTATATCAGCAAGGTCACAACCAAGGAAAATAAAACAAGTGATGCCAGAGTTTTGCAGTGCTGTGGCAATTCCATTTTAACTCCTTTATTACTTTGTGGCATAGGCCTAAACTAATCCAACTGTTCTCTAGATTGGCCCAATGAGACCTTTAATAAAATTAATCTTTTCATCCATCCCTTTTTTCAGTGTGGAGAATTCTTATCCTCTTTTAGAAGCTTCCTCATTTTCATTCTTAGCACTTAGGTATGGCATTATTCTCTATATTCATCTGTTTCTTTTTCTGTATTTCCATAGTACTTAACAATAGGAGACAAATCTCTATATAGAGTCTCTAAGATCCCCTTCTTTTGGACTTATTTCTCTACTTTACCATAATTCCTCAACCTTTTTCCTTCCCCTCATCCTATAATTAGTCATTCTCAGACAACTCTTGTGCTTTATGGTCATAGTAAACTGAAGTAATGAGAAACCTGCAGCAACAGTTCTGTTCAAATCTACCTGTTTAGCATCTAGTTCTAGCAAAATTTCATTAATAAAACACTTTTTGGGTAGTTTTCTCCTCTGCTACAACTTTTTAAAACAAACAAACAAACATTTTGCATGTTAATTTTTCATTTTATGTTTCACAATGTTTTTGAGCTTTAAGATTTTCTTGTAATTTTCCTAGTTCCTCCAATAAATCATATGAGTACTAGGATTTATGTATTTAAATATCTGCCAATAGAAGCTCTTTTAACTGGATTTAATTTCCCAAGTTCCATTTTTATCTGCTTTTTCCCTAATATATGGTATGAGATGGATTTCAGGTCTCACACTTTGGAATGTATCTATGAACAATATGTTTTCCAGAACTTCCCTCATTAGGACACCTTTCCTAATCATATATGCAAGTATTATACTATTTAAAGTAATAATAGCAATACCTAAATATAGCTTATTGACTTTATTAATATTATTGGGCATTTTGGGCCATTGTTCAATAGAATGGCTCAGGAACTGAAGCATACTTGGTATATTTGAATTAATAGAACAGAATAACAGAGTTGGAAGGGACCTTGGCAGTCTTCTAGTCCAACCACCTGAAGACGTGCTTGCCTATTTTTTAGAGTTAACAAGCATTCCAAGATCACAGTCTTTTTAGGTTACATTTTAAAATGAACTTTAGTAGAAAACTTCACAGGTTTTCTTTTAATGACAGATGTTTCTTTTGTTGATAATTATATTCTTTTAGGGCACTTTCAGGAGAAAAAGTGATAAAAATAAATTCAGCCATGATGGCATCAACAATAACATCACGTTTGTTTGTTATGTTTGTTCTTTTTGGAAAAATAAAACCTTAAAAAAAATAACATCATCGTTACTACTCTGGGTAGTTTTATTTGATTAAATTATTTGTTTTACTGCATAGGAAAAGTCAAACACTTTTAATCAAAGAAGTACTGTTGGGTTGATTTACTTATCTCTAATAGAAGGACAATTCTTAGAGCAACTATTAATGCATCTCTTAGCTATGTGGAGATTTAAAAGTTTTTTTTTCTCTATTCCATCGCCAATGTTGGTATTATCAACGTATTGACTCTTACTTAAGATGTACAGGTAGTCCTCAATTTACAACAGTTCTTTAGTGACCATTCAGAGTTAGAACTGCACTGAAAAAAGTGACTTATGACTGTTTTTCACACTTACGACCATTTCAGCCTTCCTGCATGATCAAAATTCAAGCACTTGGTAACTGACTCATATTTAGGACAGTTGCAGTGTCCCAGGGCCATGTGTTCACCTTTTGCGACCTCCTGATAAGCAAAGTCAACAAGGAAGCCAGATTCACTTAACAACCGTATTACCAATTTAACAACTGTAATCATTCACTTAACAGGTCTGGCAAGAAAGTTTGCAAAATTCACTTAATAATTGTCTCGCTTGGCAACAGAAATGTTGGGCTCAAATGTGGTTGTAAGTCAAGGACTACCTGTATAGGTAAGATCTTAGAAAGATGGTTTAAATGAATTTCTTGGTATCTAAGGAAAAGAATGGTTCCTAGCCATTATGTCCTTGCTACTATTATTCTTAGATACATATATCTTTATGTTCTTATAAACAACCTTCTCTTCAGAAATGTCTTCTGGCTTCTCCAGTGGTATGCCGTCATCTTCAATTTTTGCCTCCACCCTTTTTTTTTGGAGGGGGGAGGGAAAAAGCTGCAAAAATACATTTATATAGACAGTCATTCTTTAGTAACCACAACTGGATCTGGTAAAATGGTCTCTAAGCAACATGGTTGCTAAAGAACCTTATGACTGAAAGAGAGAAGAGGAGAAGACTGCAAAGATTAGTGGTGGCCAATGCCTCATTTGATAACTGTATAGGTCAGAATAACAGAATAAGGTCAGATGTCCTTAACTAGGTTGGGGCTTTATCACCTCTGGACTATGAGGAGAAAGAATTCCGTGCTTAAGTTGATCTTCCACACTTTAGCTGGTATTGAGAAGGCAAGCATGTAAGTAAAACCACCTAGACCAGGTGTGTCAAACTCAAGGCCTGCGGGCTGGATCTGGTGGCGGGGTGCTTAGATCTGGCCCACAGGGTCATTCTGGAAACAGTGAAGGACCAGCCCACAGTGCCTCTGCCAACAAAAATGGAGCTCTGGAGGGCCATACATAGCCCTCCCAAGCTCTGTTTTCACTGGCAGAGGGCTGCAGGAGGCCATTGCAGCCAAAAACCCAGGCCACCACAGGCACCCCCAACATGAGCGATGTTGAGATGGCCATGCCCACCCCAGGCACACAAACCTGAAGTCAAACACAACACTGATGCAGCCTTCAATGAAATTGAGTTTGACACCCTTGACCTAGACTATCTAAATATTTGTGTCAGGCTGTTAGAAACATAAAAGGATTGTCTAAAATAAAGGGTAGATCCTATAGATAAAATATTATTTGCATATTACTAATGCCAAGATTTAATAAATATGCACATTGACCATTTTAAGAGTATTATGGAATACCATAATAAAAAAGTGTCATGTTGGAAGGGCTTATTTCTTATTAAAATGCTTACTATGAATCAAAATAGAAGCGAATTAGTACATAAGCTTAATAACACATCCTAATATTTTTTTGCTTATTTGTTGGTTATTACTGATCCATTTCATTGTATATACTTTAGAGGTGATTTGATTTGTTTTCAGTGCATCAGTCTTTGATTAGTTCTGCACTTTTTTTTGGCAAAGTTTGTCTGAAGAGGTTTATTATTACCTTTATTGTCAGAGTACAACATGTGTACAATGGGATTGACTCAGGTTCGCCATTGCCTGCTTTCTAGGGCTGAGACAGAATGACTGACTGACTACCCCAAGGTCATCCACTGGACTTTGTACCTAAGGTAGGAATATATAACTCATAATGCTAGCTTAGTGCCTTTAAGAGCCTTGGTGGCTCAGGCTGTTAATTGCCTGCACTTAAGTTCCAGCTGCCTACAACTGCTGTAGGCTCGAATCCCACCAGGCTCAAGGTTGACTCAGCCTTCCATCCTCTCGGGGCAGGTAAATTGAGGACCCAAGATTGTTGGGGGCAATAAGCTGACTTTGTAAAAATGCCGCTTAGTAATAAGCAGGCATATACAATGGAATGAAGGCTATTGCTGAGCACACTGGATTGTATCCCAAAAATTGTAAGCCGCCCTGAGTCTTTGGAGAAGGGCGGCATATAAATGTAATTAAAAAAAATAAAAAAAAACCCCACTACTCTAAACAATGTAGTTGCTTAATTTATAAACAATAATAATACATTTTCCGTTTTTCAAGAGCAAACATCTTTCAGAGATTATGTTACATTCTTTGAATTGTCATAAGAAAGAACAAGTACTACAAGATATAGTAAGAAAAAAAATCCTTCAAGGGGCAATAAGGTTGTTTACCCATAGATCCATATGGATACGATCCCTGTTAACATGATTCCATAACTGAAATTTTAAATCAATTTGATAGCTACAATTCAAAGTAGTAAAACAATGTTATTTTAGAATCTTGGTTTCTTATGGGCTCTTGACTTCAGTTGACAAAAAACAATGGAGAAAATACTGCATTGGCATGCAATGAAATGAGAACTGTGCAGCTGTGTTTGTTTTTATATAAGAGTGTATATGAACACTCTTTGTGAACATCTGGCACAGAGCCTTTCAAAAACTTTTGAAGTCCATGGAATATTGTTCTGAAAATATTTTTTTTCTTTCTAGCATTTTTCCATAAATGCAGGGTTTATTTATTTTTTCATATCAATCAAATGTTCATCCATTTGGTTGTGGGAATTGACCAACTAGTTTGTCACCAGAAGCTGGAAGAGAGTTACCCTGTTGGGTTTCATGGCTAAGGCAGGACTAGAACACATACTGTAAGTCTACTGGCTTTTAGTCTGGTGCCTTAACCTCTAGATCAAACTGACTCTCTTTGTTCTGAAAAAATAAATATACCTTTTAAAGTAAATTATTTGCTGAGAAATATACAGGTTGGATGAGTAGCAAGCTGTGTAGTTTAGAAAAGCAAACACTATTTTGTGGAATAGATAAAAAAAATAATTACCTGACATGTAGCTATGCAACTCCACCTCCTCTTTTATTCGATCTGTTTCTTTTAAACAATTTAAATTCTTCTGGTTGTATGTTCCAGTCATGAGTTTCATGATTTCCTTAACATTTAAAGCCTTTGTGTGCATTTTTCCCTTTTACTTTCCCCTTCTTTCACAAATGAATTTCCTAAATTAAAAGGCTCCTTTTTCCATTGTCATTTTGGTTATCTTTGCACCTGAACTAGCAATAAAGAGCAGAAAACAATTAATACATGCAGAATCTCTAAGGATAATGGAGGAGAACATCTAATTTGCAGAAGATAAGCACTGGTAGATGAATTAATCGGCTAACAGTTGATGGGCTTTTTATACATGTTAAAAATCTGTTGTTTTCTCCTTGGCTTATACCAGACAAAATTGATAGCTACAGAAAATGCTGTGACTGCTGGAGTTACTTTTTAGTTTCTAGTGAAAAGCAGTCTTTTGCACCAAGCAAAACACTAGATAAGGAAAGTTCAATTTACTGCAATGATTTAATTCTAGAAGCAACTAGTTTATATACCATTTTGGAATGCAACTACATTAATAAAATGTCAACATAAAGAAGCTATTTTTTTAATCAGCAGCACTTTTTGAGTTGAAAGAAGATACAAAAGGTTCATTGGGAGCATATTTCTTGCTTAGATTTATTTATAAATATATTTATAGATATATAGATATATACACACTAACACACCCCACACCTAAACTATATCAGAGGTTTGCCATTACTATTATTCCTAGAATTTAGAGAGAATGACTGGCTATATTCCTAAAGTGGGATTAGAATTCATGGTCTTGTTCTACCCTGGGGCTTTAGCCACTAAATCAAACTGGATCTCAAATAAAAATATAAAGACACACACACACAAACAATAAACACAAAACCATGCACTGATACAATTTTTAGTCCACGGCATTGCACATGAATCTTACAAATTAGTAGTTTGGTGAAGTTGACTTAAAGCTTGATGTCATGTTTGGTCATCTCCATGACATTTGAATTATAAAGAGTTTTATTTTCTATATCAAAATAAATGTTAAAAAGTATAAACCAGAATAAT
Organism: Naja naja; assembly: GCA_009733165.1. NCBI lineage: Eukaryota > Metazoa > Chordata > Lepidosauria > Squamata > Elapidae > Naja > Naja naja. The sequence goes on from CM019148.1 coordinate 290,283,918, forward strand.
GGAAATCTGATGGAGTAGATGTAGCATAAGGCCTAACTAACAGAATCCATCTGCTGTTAAAAAAATGGTATAGAATAGAAGCCATTCATGTCAAAAGACAATTGAGCTTGACAAGCAAAATGTGTAGCTTATTAATAATTGAACATGATTTCTATGGTCTGTTACTGATGGAATATTTAATCAGTGAATATCATTCCTCCATTTATTATTCATTAAAGATAAATACAAAGTAATCCCTCTGGATGGAAATATGTTACTTCAAGATTAAGAGAACCCAGACTTAATATATTATTCACAAATCGATTAAACTTTTGTGCAGAGTTTAATTACTTAAATAGAGTCTTAGCTCTTTAAAAGCGCCACCAAGATGTTTTTCCCCCTTTTGTTTAAGATATCTACAAGAAGGAAGAGTTGGTAAACTGGCAGTTGGAAAAGGACTGCACTTCTGTAAGCAGTTTTCACAGACAGAAAGTATCAGCCCAGCCTGGTTCATACATCTCTAAGTGCTTTGTTCCAATTTTGATGTAAAGCTCTGTAAGTCTTCTTCCTTTAGCACATGCTATGTTATGTCAAGGTACCACTACCTTATTTTCTTCTAGTGTACTTGAAATCTAAAGACCTTTTTCATTTCTTTCCCAAATTGTGTTCACTGATTCTTTTGAAGAGACTTTATGTAAGATTTCTTTTTCAAAAAAGTAACAGCTATTATTTTTCCACATATTTTCTTGTCTGTTTGCATTTACTGTTAAATCTAAGATTAATGAAGTCCCTTCCTAGATTTTTCCACAGCTGCAAGAGCAGCAGAGGCAAAATAAATAAATAAAATCCCCCCATATTGATTGATTAATTGATTGATTCATTAATACTACTCAGCAATCCAGCAGAGGGATCTTATTATATAAAAGAGATAGATTGGAAAAGGACTCCTTTTCCTTTATTAATCATGACTCTGTATCTCATGGTTTTGCTCTAATTAGCTTTTTGGAATTGAAAATTGGAGCGGCTTATTGAAGAAGAATTTGAATACATTCACTAGGATTCATAGAAATTATAAGTTGAAACATTGTTAGTCTGTGGTAGCCAAAAATTAGAAGGAATCTAGCAGCACCTTTTCAGACTAATTCATTTTATTGAAAGCCATATACAGATGTAGATCACTTCATCTGATGAATAGTGTGGCTATAGTAATGTAAGATTTAAATTGGGAAGAAGTGGCAGGGAGAGGAGTAGAGAAAAAGTGATTAACAAAAGCTTACAATTAAATGTGTTAGTTTGAAAAAGTGCCACCAGATTTCTTCTGATTTTTAGAGTCATAGAATGAATATTAATAATTTTTATGGACATATATTGCGGAAAAAGTGTTTACAAAGACTGCATTTTGCCTGTGCCTGCATTTTGTTTTGAACTTACAGACTTGCCTTTGCCTTGTGGCCTTGCCTTGCCTTGTGGACTTGTATTGGGTTTGTTCCTGGAGCGAACTGTGAACTCTTGTAGGGGAGAGTTGTATGGTTGTAAAACTGGAGATTTCTGGGGAATACTATTTGGTGTGAAAAGCAGAGGTGGTATTCAGCAGGTTCTGACCAGTTCTGGAGAACTGGCAGTGGAAATTTTGAGTAGTTTGAAGAACTGGCAAATACCACCTCTGACTGGAGATTTTATAGTATCCTTCCCCTGCCATGCCCACCAAGCCATGCCCACAGAACCAGTAGTAAAAAATTTTGAGTCCCACCACTGGTGGAAATCCTCAGATAAAATATTTACCCCACCTGACATGTGTGTGTGTGTGTGTGTGTGTGATCAGGACAGTAACAATCACAACCATAACAATAACAGCAACAGAAAGAATAATTTTTGTTGTCCAGGAACAAGTGTTATGCACAAATATCTTAAAGAAAAAACAAACAAACCAGAAGAACAGTTTGGAAAGTAAATCTGAATTTTGCTGGGATAAAAATGAAAGAATTGACTATGCAGCATAATAACTGGATGTAACAAAATCAGACCGGCTGATTACAAAAGAAAGCAAAACAAAGCATTATTAAATTGGGAAGATATTATTTATGTTAAAATTATCAATAACAGAGCAAAAACCACTTACATTTTATAATTCAGATTTATTGCTACTTGAAAGGCAACAAATCATACATTGTCATTGAAAAGAACCATGTTTCCTTAATTGATGTGGCCATTCTGAGATGACATAGAATTAGAGAAAGTTATTAAATATCAAAGTTTGTAAATATATAGTGAAATAATTTGGAAGCTGTTTGTTTTTTGAGTACTTGTTGCAAAAGAATTTGGATTGCCTACATTTGGAACAATTTATGACAGCTACTTTTAGAGGAAGAAATGGCAGACCAAAGATGGATCTGCAAAAAGTAAAGCTGATGACTATGTGAAGAATGAAGAGCTGACAAATAGATCAGCACTTTGAACATCTCCAGACAAGGAGAAGCTTAATTCACCCATACAAGTGCTTCAGACAGCTACTGACTGGCAAGATAGCAAGACTGCAGTCTCAAAACATGGTCAAACCGTTGAAAGGCCACTAAGTTCACATGCTTCTTTTTTCTAGTCACTTTTGAAAAATGGTTGCTAATGTTTTTTTCAGCTATTAACAACCTTTGAGGTTTTGAAGCCCAGGGTGAGTTTCCCTTTAATCCTTTAAAAAAAACCCATTTTTAATTACAAGTTTTTTGGGGGGGAAGGGTGGTTACAACTTTGAATTTAGAAAATTACAAACAAGCTAAGGGTCCATATAATTTTGAAATAAGATTTTGGAATTATTCATAAAGAATCCCAGTGGGAAAATACTTTTGTTTTGAATTTTGTAAAGAAATTCAATAGTATAAGATTTTAAGAATTGGACACTAAAGAGAAATAAAGACTATAATTACAGAAGAACACATAAACACAATGTACAATTATAGAATGGAGCAAATATTCTAACATTGGGCATATTGAAAGATATTTTTGAAAAATTGGCTCAGTAGTTAATATTAATAATGTCAATAGAGACTTTTATCTCTTTGAAGAGACATGCCTAAAATATATTAAAGAAGAGGAACAAGTTTTATCTGAAAAGATCAGGACTGAGTTAAACATGGATTTACAAATGACAGGCTACAAGAATGGAAACGTTGTTATTGTGGACATGCAAAATAAACCAGACAGTGTTTTTGTTATGTATGCAGGTTTGAAATCATTGGTTTAGTTTGAATTGTTCTTGTAAAGTGTTGGAAATGATTGGTTTAGAAAGTGCGGGAAAACCGTGCACTCTGATTGGCTGTCAGCTGCAGCTGCCGGCTATAAGTAGCAGCCACAGCAAAGTCATTTGGGTCCATTCTGAGCTGTAGTCACTAATAAACTAAAGAGCTTGAAGCACTCCGCGTCTGTCTCTTCATGCAAACCTAACACTGGCGACGAAGGTAGGATTCCCCTGAAGAGAAGGCAACGCGGAACAGAAGAAGAGCGAGATGGCTGTGCTGAACACCCCCCCAGCCCCGTTCGATCTGACGGCAGAAGACTGGGAGTCATATGCAGATTGTTTCCAAATGTATTTGGAGGGAAACGATCTTGCCGACATTTCCGAGCAGCGTAAGAGGACGGTCTTCCTTACGTACTGCAGTCCAGCAGTTTTCAAAATGGCAAAGGCACTCGCAGGAGCAGCAGACGTGAAGGTAATGGCTTGGCCTGATCTGGAAAGGCTGTTAAGAGCCCATTACGCGCCACAAGTATCGTGCCTCATTAAGAGACACGAGTTTTACCGTCGTGATCAGGGGGAAAACGAAAGCAAAAACGACTTTGTGGCAAGTTTAAGAGACGTTGGGGGTGCATGCGAATTCAACAGTTTAGAGGAGGCCATGTGCGATCGTTTCATTTTAGGCCTTAAAGACAAGGTGCTGCAGAGCAAATTATTAATGAAACCTAAGATCACGCTGAAAGAAGCAATAGAATAAGCCTCTTCAGCAGAAGCTACCAAGTCCTCAGCAGCAGCCATGAAAAAGATTAACAAGGCCACAAGCCATCCTGATGTGAAAAAGTCCACAACAACTCATTGTGAGCAAATAGATTCTGAGTCAGACTGTAGTGAGGTGGAGGAAGGAATTTACAGACTCAGAATGGAGCAGAAAAAGAAAGACCTGGGAAGAAAGAGGCAAGATTTCTACTGCAGAGGTTGTGGGGGAAGCCATGCCTGCACTGAATGCAAGTTTTTAGACACCATTTGCCCCCATTGTGATAAAAGAGGACACCTAGCAAGAGTCTGCAAATCATCCAGAACTCCACCCAACAGAAAGAAGTTTGCTGCAAGCAAAGACAAAGAATTCAAGCCTAACAACCTCAGTGAGAAAATGGGGCGCAGTACAGAAGCAAATGGGAAGAATGAAACTCATCAAACAGTAACTATTGGTCATTCTTCCCCTTAAAAGCAGAAAAGTGCATGTCAAGGTACTTATTGAAGGAAGGCCTTGCCAAATGGAAGTGGACTCAGGCTCATACCTTTCTATGGTGTCATGGGACACTATTCACAGACTAATTCCTAACATCCAAAAGAATCACTTCAAGAAGCAAGCATTGACTCTTAAAGACTACCAAGGGAACAAGATTCCAGTAGTTGGAACAAGAGAATTCAACGTGAAATTCAAAGGCCACACCAAGCGCCTACCACTGACCATCGTGGACAAGGACCGCCCAAGTCTGCTGGGCCTTGAATGGTTCAACCCACTGGGCATCGAGGTGACTGGCATCAATCACGTGAGCAACACTGAATGGGAAGAGGCCTTGAAGTCTGAGTTTCCAGAGTCTTCAGCGACGGATTAGGCCAGTACTTGGGACCCCTATATCCTTTAACATAGATCCCAAGGTACAACCAATCCGTTTAAAACCCAGAAGGGTTCCGTTTGCATTGAAGGAAAAAATTGATGCACAATTAGATAAACTAATAGCCCAAGGGGTTTTAGAGCCCACTGACCACTCCAGGTGGGAGACACCCATAGTCACACCAGTCAAGGCTGATGGGTCTGTAAGAATCTGCGGAGACTACAAGGGGACATTGAACCATGCGCTACAACAGAGTGCATATCCAGTTCCAGTAGTGTATCATTTATTACATTCTCTTGGAGGGGGCACAGTTTTTGCCAAATTGGACCTGGCCCAGGCATATCAACAGTTAACAGTTGATGATGCCACTGCAGAAGCCCAAACCATTGTGACCCATAGAGGTGCTTTCAAATGCAAAAGGTTGCAATTTGGAGTAAGTGTAGCACCTGGCATCTTCCAGAGCCTTATGGAAAGAATGTTACAAGGGTTGCCAGGGATGGTGCCCTATTTTGATGATGTTTTAATTTCTGCTGGAAATGACACTCAGTTACAAGAGAGACTCAGAGAAGTCTTGATCAGATTCAAAAAAGCAGGGTTAAAAGTCAAAGAAGAAAAATGCACACTTAGAACAGATAAAGTGGAATTCTTGGGTTACATGATTGATGAACATGGCATCCACCCCACAGAGGCCAAAGTTCAGGCAATCAAAGAAGCCCCCAGGCCAAAATGCAAAACAGATTTACAAGCATTCTTGGGACTCATTAACTTCTATCATATGTTTCTACCTCAGAAGGCAACTATTGCAGAACCCCTACATAGGTTGCTAGACAAGAAATCTACATGGGTCTGGGCAGGAAGGAACAAGCTGCATTTAACAATATCAAGAGACAAATTACATCTGATTCTGTACTTATACAGTTGTCTGAGAACTTGCCTGTTGTTCTGACTTGTGATGCCTCCCCTTTTGGAGTAGGGGGGGTGTTGAGCCACATGCTTCCCAGCGGGAGGGAAGCCCCTATTGCATTTTACTCTCACACATTGACTAAAGCAGAGAGGAACTACAGCCAACTGGACAAGGAAGCCTTGGCAATTGTAGCAGCTGTCAAGAAATTCCATGAGTATCTATATGGGAGAACATTTACTGTTGTCACAGATCACAAACTTCTTTTAGGCATTGTGGGAGGGGACAAACCAACGCCCACGATCCTGTCACCAAGAATGCTGAGGTGGACCGAATTTCTTGCTGCTTATTCATACAAACTGATCCACAGACCTGGTAAAGACATTGGGCACGCAGATGCTTTGCGTCGCTGCCCACTTCCTTCACACATTGAGGACCCTGTTCCTGAGACTCACACCTTTTTCTAGAAACTGTTGCCAAGCTTCCAGTACATGCTGCTGAAATTGCCAGAGAGACTGCCAAAGACACTTTATTGGCTCCTGTTATAGGCTGGATTAAGAAAGGTTGGCCACTTCAAGATCTACCTCAACTTGCCCAACCTTTTAAATCCAGGCAAACTGAATTATCTGTGTTAAGAGGATGTATTTTGTGGGGTAACAGGGTGGTTATTCCTGCAAAACTACAAAAGAGTTTTGGAAATGTTACATGAGGGTCATCCGGGAATTGTCAGAATGAAGGGATTGGCCAGGAGTTATGTATGGTGGCCAGGTATTGACAAAATGGTTGAAAACTGGGTTGCATCTTGTCCCAACTGTCAGGTAGTCAGGCCTGCCCCACCTCTCACCCCCACACAGGAATGGGAATGTCCTAGGGGCCCATGGTCCAGGATTCACATTGATTTTGCTGGCCCTACCAGAGGGCACACCTTCCTTATTATAGTAGATGCATATTCCAAATGGCTAGAGGCTATCCCTATGGCATCCACCACAACTGAAGCTATCATCAAACAGCTTAAAAAGCTTTTTGTAACTCATGGGTTACCTGATGTGCTTGTTTCTGACAATGGTCCTCAATTTACATCCAACCTTTTTGAATCATATCTAGCACAGCAGGGTATCAGACATGCCCTGATAGCCCCTAAGCATCCTTCAGCTAACGGCTGGGCTGAACGTATGGTACGATTTACCAAGGAAAAACTTCAGTAATTTGGTCCGGGGGACATCACTGAGAAAGTTGAAAAACTACTCAGTGTCCAGCATATCACTCCCAACCCCTCAACTAACTTAACCCCAGCTGAATTGTTGATGGGTAGGAAACTCAGGTCTCCCCTTGATCGCCTTCATCCCACTTACGCACCCAACGCACCACTAGATTCCACTAGCAAAATTTGCACTTTCACTGTGGGTGATTCTGTTTATGCTAAGAACCTTATGGGTGAACCATTATGGATTCCTGCTGAGGTAACCGAAATCACAGGCCCCAAATCACAGGTCTTACAGGGTACAAACGAAGGACGGTGTCCTCTGGAGCAGGCACATTGATCAGCTAAGATCCAGACTACCTCAGGAGCATCGCCACTGCTCCTCCTTGGTTCCCATACCTACTGCCTCTTCTAGGGGGGAAGGGGAGTATTATGAGGATAATCAGCAAGCAAGAATCAACCCCATGTGTAACGAGCTAACACGACAGGAATCACCCCAAAACCTGTCACAGTGCCAACAACCATTTTTACAAATGGAAGATTGCACACCACTACCTGATTTAGGTGCTGACATTGGGTTGGAGATGGATTGGGAGGTGAGACCAGGTTGTAGTAACCAAACAGGTTCTACCATTTCTAGAAGTCCAAGTAAGGAAATGTCGGCAGACACATTTCCTCTCTCACAAGGTGAGAACCTTAAAACATCTGAACCACGTAGGTCTCAACGTACATGTAAGCGACCCTCCTATTTAAAAGAATACATTAGATAGATTGGGGTTTGAGTATGGACTGAACCTAGTCGGGAGGGGTGTTATGTATGGAGGTTTGAAATCATTGGTTTAGTTTGAATTGTTCTTGTAAAGTGTTGGAAATGATTGGTTTAGAAAGTGCGGGAAAACCCTGCACTCTGATTGGCTGTCAGCTGCAGCTGCCGGCTATAAGTAGCAGCCACAGCAAAGCCAGTCGGGTCCGTTCTGAGCTGTAATCACTAATAAACTAAAGAGCTTGAAGCACTCCGCATCTGTATCTTCATGCAAACCTAACAGTTTTAATAATTAAAAGTCAATTACAAACAATAAACCAAAAAACCAATGTGAATATTTTTCCTATATTGGATTTACAAAAGAGGCATATTAAAGATGTAAAAAAAATCTCATGACAATGAATTAAGAAAATAGGACAAGTAATCAAGCACTTTATAATATTTGAATGGAGTAAAGATTAAAATTGTAAGAAATAGAATAGAAAATTGGTTTATTTCATCAAGGCCAAAATAGTTATATTGTTATTTTTGGTAACCTTTAACGGACTTGGGGACTGAAATTATTTTCATAGAATAACAGAGTTGGAAGGGACCTTGGAGGTCTTCTAGTCCAATCCCCTGCCTAGGCAGGAAAGCCTACACCACTTCAGACAAATGGTTATCTAACATCTTTTTTAAAACTTCCAGTGTTGGAGTATTCACAGCTTCTGGAGGCAAGTTGTTCCACTGATTAATTGTTCTGTCAGGAAATTTCTCCTTAGTTCTGAGTTGCTTCTCTCCTTGATTAGTTTCCACCCATTGCTTCTTGTCCTGCCCTCAGGTGCTTTGGAGAATAGTTTGACTCTCTCTTCTTTGTGGCAGCCCCTGAGATATTGGAACACTGCTATCATGTCTCCCCTAGTCCTTTTTTCATTAAACTAGACATACCCAGTTCTTCATATGTTTTAGCCTCCAGTCCCCTAATCATCTTTGTTTTTCTTCTCTGCACTCTTTCTAGAGTCTCAAGATGATGATGCTTTATGGATTTGTTTATGGATAAGATATGGGATATGAGAAGAAAAGATCATTTAATGATCTGAGGTAATAAGTTACTAAAATTATTTATGCTTATTCTGATGAAGTCATTTATATACAATATTTCTTGTGTTTTTTATTTCTTGTGTTTTTTATTCTTTTTCATTTGTCTTTGTATGTTTTTCATTGTTTTCTTTTCTTTACCTTCTACTCTTTATTTTTATTCTTTCTTTTAGCTTGTATTAGTTTTTACTATTGTAATCATAATCTTTTATAAAAAATACTGTTTTTTAAATAAAGGAACAATTTAAGACACCCCAGCTATAAATAGCACTATTGTTGGGTGTCACATAAATTATTACATGCTTTGTTATGATCCCTAAACTTCAAATCATGAAGAAGAAAACTGGCTGTCAGGCCCAGCCCAAGAATGACATAGAACAGTTGACTGAAGATCGGTTCTTTATTTGCTCACACCAAATAGACAGAATCTTGCCAGATTAAATCTTTACTATTCTCACCATAATAGATATACCATGGGAGATTCTAGGGATTAGCTATCATAACACTTTTCCTCCTTTCCAGCCCTGGGCTGTGTTGCCCTTTTCTTGGACTGTGTGACTTCCTTTTGGGAAAGTGCCCAACTTCAGTATAGCATTATGCTGCTTTCTCCTCCATAAATATCATCCTTCACATTGGCCAACATCAACTGTGACATACAATCTAAACATTTGACTGACTGCAGAACTAGCATCACCACCACCACCACCACCATCACCACCATCATGTCCCAGATCCTTGGTAAGGACTCAATGCTAAAATCATTCACTGGAAACTGTGCCAAAAGTTAGGTTTGAGTATAGTAACAACTACTGGGAACATCAGGTTGAGAAGGTTCTGGAGAATGAAAAAGTCAAGATCTTGTGGAACTTCAGAATTCAGACTGACAGGCACTTGGCCTACAACATACCTGACATAACAATAGTTGAAAAGAAAAAGGTTTGGTTCATTGACATTGCAATATCTGGTGATGCACAAATTGAAGACAAGCAGCAAGGAAAAAATCACACAGTACCGGGACTTACAAATTGGAAAAAGAATTTGTATGTTATCCCAATTGTAATTGGAGCCCTTGGAGCAATACCTAAAGGGCTATCTTGCTAATTGGAAATTTTGAATTTATCAGACTTGAATACCCTGATTCTACAAAAAACACCCTACCTGAAACAGCTTATATCCTCCAACGCTGCCTTAACAGTTCCTAGGTCCTTGGTTAGGACTCAAACTGTTGAGCTGCCAACCACCATAATAATAATAATAATAATAATAATAATAATAATAATAATAACAACAATAACAATAACAATAACAATAACAATAACAATAACAACAACATACATTTTGAGAAAATACTTGGTTGATACCTATGATGCTGGCAGCAACCCGCATCAACCATTAGAGCCAGTGAATGACATTTGTGATACATTTTTAAATGTTCAGTTGACTGAGTTTCATGTTTAATGAATAATAATAATAATAACAATAACAATAATAATAATTTGACTCAGTTGACTGAATTTCATGTTTAAGGAATAAAAGATATAACAACAACAACAACAACAACTGGTGGGATCATAAGCCTGAAAAAGTGGTCAAAAATGAGCATGCAAAACTACTATGGGACTTCCAAATACAGACTGATAAAATTTTGGAACACAATACCCCGGATATCATGATTGTGGGGAAGAAAAAAGTGTGAATCTTCAACATTGCCATACCTGGTAACAGCAGAATCGATGAGAAACAACTTGAAAAAATCACCAGATATCAGGACTTGAAAATCGAACTGCAGAGACTGGCACAAACCAGTGCAGGTGATTCTAGTGGTACTCGGCACCCTGGGTGCTGTGCCTAAAGACCTAGGCAAGCACTTAAAAACAATTGGCACTGACAAAATCACCATTGGTCAGCTGCAAAAGGCCACCTTACTGGGATCTATTTGCATAATCCGTTGATACATCACACAGTCCTAAATGCTTGGGAAGTGTTCGACTAGTGATTTGTGATACGAAATCCAGAATAGTCATCTTGTTTGCTGTGTACACCATCATTTTTTGTGTATAATCATCATCATCATCATCATCATCATCATCATCATCTTAATCCTTAACAGTCAACAGTAAGTTCTGCTGAAATTGGTGAGACTTTAGCCCTAGCTAACATATTTGATTTGATTTGATTTGTCAATCACTTACAAGATAATAGGTATAAGTATAAACATGAGTAAGAATACAGGAAATAGGTACAAATAAATGGGGACAATAGGACAGGGATGGGAGACATGATGGTGCACTTATGCACACCTCTTAGGAATGGGTTGAGGTCAATAGTGGATAGTTTGAGGTTAAAGGAGTGGGGGTTTGAGGATGTAACAACAGAGTCAGGCAGTGCATTCCAGGCATTGACCACTCTGTTGCTGAAGTCATACTTTCTGCAATCAAGTTTGGAGCGGTTAACATTTAGTTTGTATCTGTTGTGTGCTCTTCTATTGTTGTGGTTGAAGCTGAAGTAGTCATTGACTGATAGGGCATTGTAGCAGATAATTTTGTGTACTACACTTAAGTCCAACCATAGGCGGCGTAGTTCAAGATTGTCCAAGCCCAAAATTGCAAGCCTGGTGGTATAGGGTATTCTGTTGTGAGCAGAGGAGTGTAGTACTCTTCTCGTGAAATACTTCTGGACTCACTCAATTGTATTAATGTCTGATATACAGTGCAGATTCCAGACAGATGAGCTGTATTCGAGTATTGGTCTAGCAAAGGTTTTGAATGCCCTAGTTAGCAATTCAATATTTCCAGAGGAGAAGTTTCGTAAGATTAGATTTACAACTCTTAATGCCTTTTTGGCAATGCTCTAGCGCTTAGATCATTAGATATGAGTGCTCCGAGATCCTTGACAGAGTGCTGGTCATCAACGAGGTCATATCTGCCTAACTTGTATTTGGTGAACTGATTTTTTTTTACCAATGTGTAGGACAGAGCATTTGTTGGTCGAGATTTGGAGTTGCCAAATGTTTGACCATTCAGAAACATAAACCAGGTCACTTTGAAAAACAGTAGCAATGTTGGTGGTGTTGAATAGTTTTACATCATCCGTGAAGAGGACACAGTTGCTTATAAGGTGATCGCAAAGGTCATTTATATAGAGTATAAAGAGTATGGGTCCTAAAATGCTGCCTTGTGGGACACCACTGTTGACGGGAGCAGGGTTTGATATAGTGCTCCCTATTTTTACTATTTGTTGCCTGTTTGACAGGAATGCAGTAATCCACTTATGAAGGGATCCAGAAATGCCATAAGAGTTTTGTTTTAACAGTAGTTTGTCATGTACCACTGAATCAAAGACTTTGCAGAAGTCTATGTAAATTGTGTCTATTGCTTTACCCTGGTCAAGTAGAGTAGTCCATATGTTTTTGCAGTGTAGGAGTTGTAGGTTGCAGGACAATTTTTTCCTGAAACCGAATTGTTTTTGGGAGAGTAGGTCATTTGACTCTAAGTGGAGGGTGATGAATTGGTTAATGATTGATTTCATGACTTTATTTATACATGTCCATTTATTTTCCTTAGGAGCTGTATCACTGCCAGCTTTACTTTTGGCACCAGCAAGCTAGATTCAAAACTAGATTGCTTAAACAATTTAGAGGTAGATATAAATAAGTCAAAAGAAGTGCCACCTCCTTGACAGTTTTACATACCCTTTGAGTGGTCAGTTGCAAAAAAGAAGAATTTTGGTATATCCCAAAATACCAAACTGAAGAAGACATTGTAATGCAGAAGAAAGTGTGACCTTTGGCTGTATTTTAATACACTAGGCAATTTACAGTAAGTGGCCAGCAAGGCACCATCTCATTGCTTGTCATGCCAGAAGGGTGAAAATAATTCCCAGACTAGATAGATCCACAGAGAATTGTGCTAGAATTTTTCTCCAGAGCATCTTCTCATTAAATGTGAAAAGAACAGACAAGGTGAAGTGACTTCACCTTTTTAAATGAAAGTTCACAAGTGGCAGCATTATTGTGCCACTATACATAGCTGCAGGAAGTAAAAAGAAGCTGAGAAGATGTGACTGAAAGCTAACAGAATTTTTGTCAGGAGAGGAGACAACTCACATGCCCTACTTGTAGAGGATGTGCATGTGAATAATTGTATTACAAATTTGCTAAATTCTTATAAAGGGCATTATTTTGTTCAAAAACTTCTGTAATCCAAAATGTGCTTGCTAAAGTCAAGAAAAAGCACTTTGTATCACAGTTTAGTTCTTTTTCAAACCAGTTAATTTAAATCTTTAGCTCCAACTATAAGCAACTGCAAGCAAGTATAGCTCTATGGAGAAAAAAGCTGATTGTTTTAACCCAGATCAAATTTTGCTTCCCCTTCCCTTCTCTTCTTTCCAGCATTATCCATTAAGAATGTAAGATTTGTAGTTAGGGATTTTTTCCCCTCTTTCTTACCTATAACTGGATCGATTCTTATGCAACTCACAGCCTAATGTTTGACACTTACAAATTCCAGAAAAATAGGGGGCAAGAGGCTGCAGACCAAATAGAAAAAGAAGTGATCAGTTGGGTATGTTGGCATTGGTACCCGTCCTTTCTTCCAGATTAATCTCCAATTCAACTTTAGCTTCAGTTGGGAGAAAAGAGTAGTTATGTGAAATGGAAAACTGCTTGGCTAAGATTATCAAAGACTGTTCAGAAGAAAGTATTTGGCATTCCCCAAGCAGTAGGAAGGAGATTTACAGGGTATTTTTTTTTGTGAAGAAGGAATGCTAGAAATTTATAAGAAGGGACAAAACTGTCAAGAACAATCTTATTCCTTACCATCTTATTTTATCCCACTTCCACATTCACTTGCAGGTTTTGTTTTAATTTGAAAAAAGTTGAGAGAGAGAGAGAGAGAGAGAGAGAAATCTGTACCACATTTTCATGCTTATTTCTCTGATTTAGATATCTAGAACATTTTGCTAGATATTTTTGTTTCCATCTCTTCCAAAATCATTACTATTTTTGAATGTGATTTTGCTGATGTAATTAATTTGGGACTAGAGTTAATTGAACTAGGTTGCTTGGATTACCTCTTTACTCTTTACTTTACTATCATACTTCCTACTATAATCTTTCCAGGATAAATCTAGAAAGAATTAAGTATTACATACATAGAAGAATGTAGCAGAATAGCATACATATTCCACCTTTCCTTTAATTCTCATAATAGAGAGATACATATAGGTAGTCCTTGACTTAAAGCCATTCTTTTAGCAACCATTTATTTACTGAAGAATTAATTTAACAAAAATTTATATAGTCACCCCACTCACCCTCAGTGACTCTGAATGGCTTACAAAAATAAAAACCCAATGCATAAACAATTTAAAAAATAACTCCCCCAACCCTTGGTGATAGCGATCAATCAGATAAGCCACTTGATGGGCTCCAACCCACTAGGTTCCCTAGTCTCTTTGGCAAAAGCAGGTCTTCAAGACTTTGTGAAAGAGTATCAAAGTGAGGGCCAATCTAATGTCCTGTGATGTCTCCTGTGGAGCTGCAAATGGTCCAAGTGATCTTTGGGTGGGATGATGGAAACCATATTCTGAAAAGTAGTGGAGCCAAAGCGAAAAATAATTTTGCCTGAAATTGAATTTAAATTCAATTACATTTAAATGGCTATTTACTCAACATATATTTAGCCATCATGTTGCATTAAAAATTGCAATTTGGATCATTAAAGTTGGGGGAACTCTGAAAATTGGGTAGACAGAAGGATTCAGTATTGTCCTTTTGGTTTATAGACATAGGATGAACTGTCCTCCAAGAGAGGTAAGCAGCCAGGGAAGGATTGCTGTTGCAATTCCTTCCTCCATAATGGCCAAGATCTATTACTTGAGGCAGTATTTACACTCTGTCTAAAAATAAACAAACCCAGCCCTTTCAAGTCTTGCCATTCATGGCATTAGAGCAGGAGCTGAGTAGACATTTTATTTTTATTTCTTTATGCATTTATACCGCTGCCCAGCTCAAACTGCATGCAAAAAAGAAAACAACAACAACAAAAAAGCCAAAACAAAACAAAACAGAAACCACAATTAATTGATACAAAATATCATATTAAACTTATTAAACTATACTAAACAATAAAATTGAAACAAAACTGAAAACTTCTACAATCCAAAATCTGGAGGAAGAACCAGAGCGTAATTACCATCTTAAAAGCCTGCACCACTGGGGACAATTGTATGCTCTGAGAAGATTACTTGAAGGAACAGAGGCCATGAGAATGTAATAGAGAGGTTTCAAATCTATGACAGGCTCAAATAAGGATAATAGAACAGAACCAGCAGTGATGCTCAATCTTTGTTAGATATTAGCATTAACCAAATAGCTAAACATGCTTATATGAGCAGAGTCTACCTTTTCCAGTTTATCAGAGCTTCAGACAGCTAGCAAAGCTTGTTCAGTCTTTCAGTTCAAACACATGTTTCCTATATTTTTAACTCTAGTCTCACAAATCCACACTAAAATATCATCAACTTCTGTTGTATGGTGCAAAGCCCATCTGTTCACTCTGTCTGACTTTGACTTTGGCATATTAGCAACAAAGCAGTTCAGTTTATAGTATCAGTAAGGTAATGAGTTGCAATGTTACTCTCCCAAGGATTGTTATAGCAGGGGCTTGTTGTAAATTTGGCATTAGTTCTTTTGCAGCCCAATATTGGCAGCAGGATGTCAAATGGTATGTAATTGTAACATAAATTTATCCAGAGCTGGAAGCTGTTGGGAGTTATGGCTGAGTTTATAAATGGATTTTTTAACATAAAATTATAAGTACATGGAACATCTTGGTGCATACATAACAGGAGCTACTTAAACTACTCTATCATAGTACTTATATACAAAATAATGCATGTCCTATGTTTCTTCAAGTAAATCATGTATAACATCGCCATGCTAATGTGCAATGCTACAATTTGCTTCTGAAAGACAGCTGACCCCACACCCTTCATATTGAGTTTATAATAGATATTTAACTCTAGATATAATAGAAGTGTGAGTACAAATGAACCCAGCTGGATTACAATATGGTATGTTTTAATGCTAATAATGTCTTGCTTTATCAGAGTTCAGCCACCTTGCAGAATTAACAGGGAATTTAAATGCTTAGTTAGCACCAATATAACCTAACTCTACTGGAGAGAAAAGAACTGGTACTTAGTATAGAAAATAAATGTTTTGAACTATATCTTTAAAGGTCCTCCATGGAAGCATAGAGCTCAAGTTCTCTAAGGAGCACAGCCATAGGCCAAGTGGCTAAATAAGATTATCTTGAAAACCCAGGTATGTGGCCTTGAATTTTATTGTTAAAAAAGAAGAATGTGTACCAAGGAAGCTCAGAAGGATTTCCCTATTTTGTCAGTGTTATTTCTTTCCATGTGGTCTATGCAAATTCTGAATGTAATCTTTTAGGGAATACACAGTTTTAGGAGAGAGCCACCGACATACCTCTCTCTCTCTCTCTCTCTTATGCCATCCACCTCCTCTATAAGGGAACTCTGAGAGGCTTTGCTTTATTTCAAAGTTTTATCCTAGCTTTTCTTCATTTTCAGGAAGAAAGAAAGAAAAGAAAGTAATGTTTCTATTCTAGTGGCTGCAAGAAGATAGCATAAGACTCTGAGCAATTAACAATGCATTACAGAAATATGTTTTTGTATTTGCTCAGAAGGATTGCAGTCTATGCTCAGGGCTTGTTTATTTTGCAGTTTAGGAATTATAATGTGAAGCAATGTTAAAGATGAAGCGAGTGTTCTGATAATGTGGAAATGCAAGTCTTTAACCTCCAAGAAATTTATTGAGGGTTTCCTTAAATTGAACCTGTCTTGTATGCACACACACAAAATAACAACAATCTTCAAGTAAAAGACTACACTATGTGTGTAACTCAATTCTTTATTCAAGTTTGAAAGCCTCTAAATAGTTAGATTAATGCCTTTAATAAGGCTACAATGAAATTGAACTGTCATTCATGAGTGTACACACAAAATCCTGTTTTTTTTTTTCCATAACTGCAATAACAATGCAAGATAAGAACTGTTGCTGATATACTGCCTGGTGCTTTCCTTCATACCTTCATGCACTCAAGTCTGGGACTGAGTGAATTTGTAAGAAAGTAATGATGTGTTTGGAGAGAAGAAAGTAATGATGTGCATAGAATTATAGCTCCCATTTTTTCCCCTAACAGAAAAGATTCCCTGCAATTGATTCACAATCTTTAACTCTTATGGCATTGGCATTTATTTCTGTTTATTCTGCCACTCTGTTCCATTTGCTTATCCCAGTTGATTCCATTTCCTGAGCTACCCTTTTTCAAGGTCCAATGACCACCTTGGCAATGCACCAACAGGCATGTTTATTCCACCAGGTGCTGTGGTGAATAGCAAACATCTGTAATCAGCTCACTTCACAATTCATCAGCTTCATGCTTGTAAAGCTGGTAGGGTGAATGGTTTTAAACTGGACTTTATTGTTGTTTTCTTCTTCTTTTTTCTTCTTTTAATGCTGCCATTAAATGCACAAAGGAAGGGGGAAGGAGGTTAGTAGATTCTCCCTGCTGAAGAGTTTTCTGATTTTTTTTTCTTGCTAATGGTTTACTAAACATCCCTTATCAAAAGAGAGGTATATGCATCATCCCATGGACAGACTCAACTGTACAGACCCAACTGGACAAAATCAATCTGATTACTATTTACTTGTCATTATAAAATGCTATTGCACAAAACATTATGGCTGAATCAGTTGACTTTCTTCCTTCCTTTTTTCCTTCCTCACAGGTGTGAAGGATGGGGCATATGCCTTTATTATACTTTTCTTTGGAAGAATGGGAAGTTAAAGTAAATGTTAACCTAGGAATTTGATTAAGGGCAGGCTTGTTCTGTTAAAATAATATTAAGATAAGGAAATATCAATTCTTAACAGTTGATGCATTGTTTAATAAGACAGACAACAGAATAAATTAGCAAAGTTGAATATGTAGGTACATAATATTTTGAAAGGAATGTTGGTGGTTTCTTCTGTGCTACTTTCCAAAAATTAATGTGGAGGCCAGTGATGTTTCCAGTTTATTGTGCAGTCAATCTCTGTGAGGTGCAAAGACTGAAATGAAACATTAAAGGAACAGCAAAAGGTTTGTAGAAAAACTAGAAAAAATGTGCAAAAAATAGTGCAAGAACACAGAAGTGTGTATGTGTATACACTTTCAAGCCAGTGTTCACTAGTTGATTAGTTCCTGCAGTTTTTTTGGCAAAGTTTTTAAAAATGGTTTGGCATCTTTTCTTTCCTAGAGGTGAAACAGGAAGACTGGTCCAGGGTTACCAAGTTGGGTTTTTGCCTGAGATGGGACTAGAACTCATAGTTACCTGGTTTTCAATCTGATGCCTTACCACTGCACCACATTTGCTCTCACAGGAAGGCTGTGGGGTGGCAAAGCATATCATAATGAGTGCTTCGTGTGATTATGTTTTAAAAAACTGATTAATTGGTTTTAATTTTTTAAAAACCTTTAGGTGTGCAGCAGCCTTATACACTTTCTCTTTCTCTGATGGCTGCTGGCAGAGAGGAGATTTATAGCTGATAAATCATACATTAGCAGCAAAGGTGGAGGGATGAGGAGAATGTTTCACACTGGGGAATTGAAACCTGTCGTCTTTATTTATCCATTGCCTGTCTTGTGCTGCTTGTGTTTATAGATGGGGGCAACACAGGACAAAGTAGAAGGAAAACCATTTCTAGATGTTGGAGTTCTTTGATTATCAGCTCTAGTAGTCTTTTTTTTCAGACATTTTCCTGAATATGTTAAAAGTGCAAAGTGGTGAGAACACTGAACTTTACAGGCAGTCCTGCCCCTATTCTCCAAGCTCTGTTTCTTTAAGTCAGAGAACTGAAGAGGAGTTACTTGTGAGAGAGATGGAAGAGAGTTCCAAGTGTGATCTTAAATTCAAGTACAGCTGGTTCAAGTACAGTTGTTGTCCTTGCATTCAGGTTCAACCCCCCTTCAGTTCTTGGGCCTGAACATATGAAAGGTAGAGTAAAACCAGAGAGACTTTTCCCTTCCTACATTCATCTCTTCATCTGTTTCAATGAAGGTATGAATTGAACTTATTGTGAAAAACTTTGTTCAGGTATTTATCATGAAAAATGAACAGATGTTGTCAAAAGGCAAAGCCCAAATATGATTTTATCAGGCTAACCAAATAAGACAATGCAGTTCTCTGTGCATTATAATATCTATGTGTATGTTGCCTCCCCATATCTATTGAAAGGTTATGAAGAGAAGGAGATTTTACAGTTAATTGAGTGAAGCAAAATGGGTGAAGCAAAGTCTGTTGTGATATTTATTGCCAAATAATATCTCTTACTGTTAGCTTTTATTCACTTTCTTAAAGATTCTTCGTTAGCTTTTTTCAACCACTTCCAATTCTTTTCCTTCCAACAAAACTGTTCTACTATATTACATTCTTCCAACCTCTTCATTTGTATTAACTCAGAACATTTTCCTTTAGATTGTATTTGTTAGAATGTTCCACAATTTATTTTCCAAACTCATCTCTGATTCTTCCATTGTTAACATTCACTGGATCACAATGTGCATCTATTTCCAACCTACAGATTCCTATATTCATATATGCATGCAAAAACCTAGTTGGCATTCTTCATAATTTTTAATGTTTTATACATATGTATATATAAATTATGTCATATAATTTTAGGTTACTTCCAAAGACTTTCAAACAATATCACTAATCCAAACAATGTAAAAGAACAAAGAATATTAACTTAAAATAATGAACTCTATAGAACTGCATAAAAAAAGGGAAATTGATCCTGACATTATACGTTCGGGGAAATGCCTGAAAAACTAAATATTTTGGATTTTTTAGCGTAAATTGTTAATTATCTGTGGGGTTGTTATGAAAGGGAAAGGTATTGGTCTCATAAAAAATGTCCTCTTCACACTAGCTATGGCCCTACCATTCAGTATTATCTCTGAGAAATGTAAGCAAGCTGAGCTTTATATGAGCTAATCTTTAATGTTTCCAATTTGCAAAGGATGAAAAAACTAAATAATTACTAACATTTGGTCTGTGCTTTTGACTGGTGAGGTGGCCTAGAGGTGGACCTCTTCCCTCACAATCAGGAGGCTGTGAGTTCAATCCTAGGTAGATATTTCTCTCCCTGAGCATGATGAGAATATATCTGCTGAATATAACTCCACATTGGTGACAGGAAGGGCATCTAGCCAATAATCACTCAGCTTCATTCAGTTTCCCAGACTTAACTGCACAAGGGATTATGCAGTCATTAAAAGATGATCATGATAATGATGATGATGATGATAATTTGGTCTGCACTTTTAACCTATTTTTAGACTTTTAAGTCTAATACTTAAAACAGTTACCTCTTCAGATTTGCAGTTGTCTGACTTTTGCAATCCCTTAATTTATGGTTGCTGTCTGGTTTTAGTTATGAGCTGCCCCGAGTCTTCGGAGATGGGGTGGCATACAAGTCAAATAAATAAATAAATAAATAAATAAATAAATAAATAAATAAATAAATAAATAAATAAATAATTTCAGGTCCAAAATACATATAGAAAATACATTTCTATACATTTACTGGAAAGAAAGACATTTGGGGTGAAATAGAATAGAATAGAATAGAATAGAATAGAATAGAATAGTGAAAGTCACTTTGGTATTGTGGTTAAGGCACAAAGCCATATGGGGTAACCTTGGGCCAGTTGTTTTCTCTCAGCCCTAGGGAGAAAAAAATGATAAACCATTTCTAAAAAAAACCTCGCCAAGAAAACTGCTGAATTTGTCTAGGCAGTCTTTGAGAATTGGACATAGTTTAATGAAAGAAAAAACATAGAATAACATGGAAGGGAAAAGTGGTAGACCTTATATAGATTAAATAATTGATTCCTAACCAGTTAAAGTCAATTATTACATTAGACTCCACAATCATTGTAAGTCAATGCAGTCAATGCAGAATCAGTTTAATTTTTCACTGCATCCAAGTGAAAAAAGGAGAGGCTTTCTAGCTGAACTGAATGTGTAGGTGGAGGGCATGTCAATTTCTATTACTAATGTCCATTGATAACTTTGTAAAATATTTTTATCTTTCAAGTAACTATTGTTTTATGTACTGCATTTATTGTCTTTATTCTCCTCTTTCCTCTGTTTTTCTCATGCTGCTTTGTGGTGGCAGAAAATCATTTCAGGTGACTATTACCAAATTTAGCCTTTGCTACAGAAAAGAAAAAGTTGAAATAGTTGGCCAGTTCTGGGACCATGAAGCAGATGACGATATAGATGCAATGATATAATAGAAGTTGAGATTTAAGGAGTATGCCATTCTTTTCTCATTTTTCAAGCTTGGCGTGCATGAATACAGTCTCTTCATTATCCCTTCATAAACTGCTATAAATCAGGAATATTTGCAGTAGGTTGACACCAAATCCTTATGCTGTTTTTCAAAAAAAAGTTTTCTAAAGGGCACTTTTAAGCTCATAAGCATGTGTATCAGGGAAGATGTCAGCTTAATTTATATGCTACAACTGACAGATATGGATCTCAAAGGAGGCATTCCCTGTATGTATTTTAATACTGTGAGTTTGCCTTTGTTGTCTCTCTAAAGTGATCTGCTGTGGGGCCTATGTTTTCCTACCACAGCTTTGAGGGAAGGATTATGAGACAACCAATGGTAACTAATGTTATGTGATGTAAGCATAGGTCATACACAAGTGAGTTGAATTCTATCAAATAGCTTCATTATAGAAAAGATGCCTGATATCTAACTTATGGATATTGAGATATGAAGGGACAGCCAAATGCTGTCATTGTTCAACTAAGAGATTTGTGTTTTCATTAGGAATCACACATAACTATAGAATCCCATTGTCCAGCTCAGGGGTGGGCAATTAATTTCCCCAAAAAGCTGCATGAAAAACAGGGATTGTTGTAGAGGGCCAAATCAATAGGGCTGTGAAGGTGTAAAATGAAAAAAAATAGAGTTGCCTTCAAAATAAAAGCAACACAATTGGATTGGATGTATGGTATACACTTACTTACATTTGATTCTAATTTCGGATTGACCTCCCAAGGGCCAGACAGGGACAGTCAAGAGTCAGGTGTGGCCCAGGGATGATAAAAAACCCAGGTGTGGTCTAGCTACTGGATGTATTTTTCAGGCTCCTCTGGAATTTCTCTGTAGCCCCCAAAACTAAATTATATATAATCCTAGATAGTATATTCATACTTGCTTTGCATAAATATTAAACATAAATCTTCCTTAAAGGAAATTACCTCTTCCTGAATACTACAATTATAACACATAAGAATACAATCTGGATGGAAAGTATGGTATGGACAGAATATAAAGCTTCACATTATATCTTTCAGTCCACCATGATGAAAGGAGAACTACGGGAAGCTCAAATCATTTATGGCTTTATACTAATTGTAGAAACAAAAAAATTAAATATACCTACACTTAAACCACTTAATGAAAAGTATCTAAGCCATCTAGATTTAACATCTGGGGGAGAAAGGGATGGAATGGAATTAATTGGATTCCTAAAAACAATCAAGACATCCGGTCTAATTCAATTTTCCACATAATTTTAATTTAGCTGTTGAGACAATATTTTAACATTATTCAATACCTAATAACATAGCAGAATTTCTGGAAGCAAGAATTTGGATTTTTTTTTTGGAGGGAGACGGGGCTATATAATATATTGCCACTATCACTATGATTGGATCTTCCCTTTGACCTTCAATAAACAAATAAAATTAAGACACTTTTATTTTAAGTGCTTTTACTAGACAGAAGCTACTATGATGTTGATAAACTTTACTTTGTTTTGAAGTGAAGTTACTGAATAGGTTTAGGGGAAAATCAAAGTTTTAAAACATAATATCTTGGTAATTCAGCAGAACAGACCAAGGCTTCAAGAAAAAACAAAATGGTTATTTTAGCATTTTATCTAACAATCTTCCACTTGATTTTTTGACAGGGATGCAATCTGGGTGAAACAATACTTGGATTATTTTTTTAAGAACTTTTGTTATTAATTTCCATGACCCCCAAAATTGCTAAAAACAAAAGAAGGTGAGGATATGTGTTTATATGAATGTTAAATATAGTATAATTAGGGCTGAAGTCCATTATTTTTTTCTAAATACTTTTTATGCCTTTCAGTGGTGAATATTTTTGAGTTCACAGTTTACAACAGTTAATATTGTATAGATCAACTACTGAAGAAGATGAATGAAGCCAGGCAGAAACAGAAATTCAATAACCTAAAGGTGAAGTCAATGTGTAGGTTGTATTTTATAAGATGTCTGAAAATAAGTCCTGAACCTCACCAGTGGTACATATTGATTTTTTTCCAATACAGTAGTCTAAATATATTCTACTATAGAACAATATAGTTTTGTACTATATGCAATAGTGTTCAATATTTCATAGCATCTGAAAACTTAAATGAAATAGAATGAATTTGGCCATTCATATGACTTACACATTTGAAATCTGGGAGATTAGGTTAATCAAGAGTTTCACACATACTAGTCTACACAAATATACACATTTCATGATCATGGTGTACAATCTACTTTAGCTTCAAGACTTTTCAGTCACAGAATAAATAAAAAAGAAACATTCAGTATCTTTCAAATTTTTGCAACGATCCTAATTCCCAGTTGCATTCTTCAAAGCCATTATTATTATTACATTGTATATTTTGTTTTTGAGTAATGATAGAAATATTTTTCCCCTCATTGCCTCATTGACCAAGTCCTCTATAAAGAAAACTATGCAGTTAGTTCTTCTTTTTCTTAGGTTAGCTGACTAATTGGTATCCAGAATAATGTTTGGGCTTTCAAGTTTCCATACTGTATTTCAAAGATAACGCAATTTGAACATCTTATATTAAAATGTACTTTTTTCTGGGTGAGAATTGTCAAATGTAATATAATTTAGCAGAAAAAAATGACTGCAGTGAAAAAGTATGTAGGATAATTCTCTTGTTTAAAAATATCAGCAAAGTTCAAAGGAAAGTATGTCTACCTTTTATTAACAATTCTCCTCAATGCCACATGCCAAGCTTGGGTTTAATCTTCTCTGCTGGAAAAAACTTATTTTTCTTATGATCTAAAGTGGAATTGTGTCTTAGAATGCTCAATAGCTTTGTTCAAGCTGCACACCCATCACATAGGCTGAGTATCTGCTAATTAGGTAAAGCTTTTTAAAATCCTGCTCATGCTGACACAATTTCCACTATGGAGGCAAGTCTTTTGTGCCTTAATTCTCATTCTTTAGAACATCATCGCAATCTTTATGGTTTTCTGTTTTGTTTGTTTGTTCAACAGATCTGGAAACCCCATAATTTATTCCTTATTCTTTCTAAAAGAACCTGTGAAGATTCTGCCAGAATATCCCATTCAGTTAAGTTTGCTATCAAGAGATGGACTCTTAGAAATCAGATCTTCATTTGGACTTCGATAACTTTTTCATGCTTCCTGAATGCAAAATCTACTAATTCAGATGTCTACATATCATCAAATATATAATCCGCTGGCACACCCAAATAAGGAAATACTTAGTTTTCATGTTTGTTCAAATCTGCCAGAAATAAGTGGTTTAAAACAAAGAACTAGAAATGTTGTAATTGTAATTGCATCTACCTTTAACATGTTTAGATCTAGGAAACTAGAAACAAGTGGTTTACAACTAAGAGCTAGGAATGATATAACTATAATTGTATCTGTCTTTAACATGTCTGTAACAATGTATTTATACATCAGTTCCACCAAAATTATATTTTGCTCTGAAATATGGGCCTCAGACTTATTAATAAATGACCTTGTCACTTCTGAGGAGGATGATTTCTTTGGAACCATTCCCAGTATTGCTGATCTGATGGAGGCTGGATGATCCATCAATATGGAAACCCAATCACCTAAATATTAAAATTTAATCACAACCAAATTATTTTTGGTTCATAGGAACAAATGCCTGTACAACTTATATTTGTACAAAAATCTAAGCTCTGAATGAATAATATTGGTAGCAGTAGGGATCTAATAACATTAATGGGACTGCTGTAAAATCAAGGTTGCTTACATATATTAGGGCTTGATTAAAGAAATAAGGATTTCATTCCATCTCTATTTCATTTCATCTTTTTTTCTTTCTCCACAACAAAATGAAGATGGATCTGGGGGTATATGTAATTCTAACTGATTCCTAAGCACACTCGAATAATACACAAAAAATGTAATCCTTTTTCATTTTCAAATACATCTTATGAGCAAGTAATAAGTAATCATTTATCCTTTTATCCTAGATTGAAGAGCAGAGATATCTCTCATTGGAATGTGATAGGAGGTGGATGGAAATGCACTGTGTCCCACTCCTTGGTATGACCAATAACAACCTATTTTAACAGAACTCAATGTTAAATGATGGGGGTCCCTTTTGCATGTCTTCTTGTTTTAGGGGAGAGAAAAAACATTTATATGACTAGGCACATTTCTAATTGCCAGAATTAGAATTCTAGTTAGAATTCTTACTCTTATAGACGTCTGAGTTGGCTGGCTCTGATTTAGAGATAGTCAGAAAGGCAAGAAAAGTCTTTTGACCAGATATAAAAATTATTGCAATGGTTCTCTGGTCTGAATGCGTATGGGTCATTTGGACTATACAAGCTTTTGAAATTCTGTTATTGCTATTTTTGGTTTTAATTTTTAATAGAACCATTACCTTTCTGCTTGGAAGAGTATTGGAGGAGCAAAACAGTGGTAGCAGGAAGAGTGAAGAACTACTGCTTCCACTAGAAAACTTGTTTGATTGATTGATTATGTGCCATTAACTTGTTTTGATTCTTAGTCTCTTCATAGATATACATTCTCCATGCTGGAATACCATTGGTTTCTCCTACACAATATGAATTGATGCCTTTTTTATTGTCACTAAAATGATAATCTGCCTCTAGTATCACTGTTGCCCAGTATTATTGTTTGCTTGTTTAAGCTGAGATTGGACTTCATACCTTGAGAGATTTTCCTGGGAGGATATATTTTGGCATACACTCCCTGCAATCTTTGTTCCCCTCATCCCAGGAATACCCAAACAGGCATTTTCCACCTGCCATGATGAGACAGCATAGCAGGAATTGTGAGGGAAGCTTGTCTTAGACTCTTAAGGACATATCAAGGAAAAGTTGTTGCATCTGTCACAGCTGTGTTATTGTGGGAAATCCTGTCCTCTCATGTTTGTTCTCATTTATATTGCATTTCAATTATTTATTTTTAAAAACTTGTTCTAATTTTGGCATATTATTTTTTCACATTTTAAAACAGCTAAATCTAAGATGCAGGAAAGCAAACTGCAAGAGACAATTACATTCACTGCTAGACATTATCTTGTACCAACTTCTGTTTTTCTGGAGAAAATGATTTGTTTATACAAAACCTCAGTAGCATTTTCCCTTCCCCGCTCCCCAATCTCAAATTGAACCTGTTTATAGGCTAATAAGTAGGGGAATATAGTAATAAATTATTGTATAGTATATTACTAATATAGTAATAAATTATTGATGTACTGCATTTACTCAATTTCACTACAAATATAAGGAATATATAAAGGCTTCCGGCTAAACTGATAGGTAGAGGAATGTCAGACTTATCTTTTCAGACTATTAGTATAATTCAATTTGATTAATGTATTGTTTATTGGAAATAGATGATGCTTTAAAAACTCTGTGAAGAACTTGTAGGCCACTGGTTTATTAGAAAAACTACTAACCATTGATTGTAATTAACAGATTCTCAAACTCTTTTATCTCTTTTAATTACTTGATAAAATGTTAAGATAAGGTTTTCTTTTTTCCTCCATTTAATTAGAATGGAAGAAGGACCTTTTGAATAGAAATACCTATTTAAATATTTATTTAAAGAAAAACTTATTGGAAATGTTTTGCTGATAGGAGAAGCATTCATGTAGCCTTCCCCAAATTACCAGACATGTTGGACAATATTTTCTAAAATTCCAGATCAGGAACCCAAAAGTTGTAATTCAATCCTTCTCAGAAACATTACATTACTATTGTTGAAGCTGGAAGTACTATTCATTATGAAGATAGTAAACAGCATCATGGAAGGGAGAAGGAAGGTCCAGAAGGTGCCTTCATGAAGAACCAGAAGGATGAAAGCTCCACCAAAAATCCCAAAACATTTAGCTTTTAATGAATCAAGAAAATATGGGTCTTCCAGTGAGCATGTGAGGATGAGACAGGAGGTTGTTCTACTTCCGGGGTATCGGTACACTAAACTGGATATTATTCATTTGTTATAACTGTTGTTGTATTGTGATGTCTTTGTATTTGATTATTTTAAACTGCTCAAAGAGTCAGGATTGTAACTGCATAAAAGTTGAATCAAATAAATTAGTCAGTCAAAATATGGTATATAACACAGTCTCAAAAAGACACTATTCTAACATTGTAAAGGACCCTGAGACTTTTGTTCAACGAGCCTAGGATACAGTGCTCTGACTCATTCTGAGGTAATTTCATAGGATCCTGAGTTGAAGGATTCAGTAATTCAGAAAAAAATCTGAGATATCCAGTCATAGGAACAATGTCATTTGAACCAGAATAGCTCCCTCAAGTGCTACTCATAGTATGCATTCATGACAGAGGCAAGGGAGAGAAATTAAACCAGACATTACTAGAAATACATATTTCTAGTAATGGCGGCGAGCTGAGGAACGAGCTCCGGCGGGGAGGAAGTTGGTTATGTCCCTGGGGCGCGGGGTGCATACCCCCCTCCGAAAATCCTTTGAACTCCCAGCGGAACAGCTGGGGAGTCTGGCGCCGCCGGAGTGAGCTCTCTCCGTTGGGAGAGTCGCGCAGTAACGGCGACCTCGGGATGGCCCAGCGGTCAAATGACAGGCGAACGCCTTGGGAGTGGCGGTTTCACCTCAGAAGCGGCGGCCTGGGTAGTGGAAGCGGCGCGGCGGCGATGGGGCGAGGCACCTTTGAAGTGGTGGCTCTGCCCTGAAGCAACAGCCCGCTGGCAGAAGCGACCCCCAACATCCAGCCCATCTTCACACAACATCCAGCCCATCTTCAGTGGCCCCTGGGGATTGTCTCATTGTCCCCTGTAGTCACTTGGAGCAGCGCCAGAGATTGTTGGGGACCTGGTGCTGGAGCTCCAGGTGACCGGAATATTCTTGTGGGCCAGGTCGAATCACATCTTGGCTGAGGGAGTGGCTGAAGGCCGCGGTTCGGATTACATCTATGAACCCCCCCTCCCCTCAATTGAGGGTTAGGATATTGATCTGTTGGTGCTGGCTCTATTCCGATGGCGTCGATGGCAAGGGTGGAGATGGCATTAGTGCGGATCCAGGGCCAGTGTGGTGGCTGGAGCCGGGCGGGGCTGTTGGAGATGATCCCGGAGACTGCCCCTGGCCTGGAGATTGGCACTGATGAAGACGAGGGCGGCTGTTTTGTCTGATGCTGCCCTCAGTTGACTTCTCTCGCCCCCCCCTTGCCTTTCTAACTTTGACTCCTTAAATCTGTCTGGGTTGTACATACGGGTAGTTGGTGCCATGGGTGCTGGTTGGCGCCAACCGGAGGGGTGAGAAGGTTTTCCCTGTTTCCATTTGGGATTTCATCTATCGGATGGCTTCAACCATCAGCCGTCATTAACCTCTGCCTCCTCCATGCTGTGGGGATTATCTTCCCCACCCTTATTAGTCTTCATTGGTGCCGGGGATGGACTTGCTGTTTTGCCCCCACGGTTGTGAGAGAACTCTTGAGCTGGGATGCACCATCTCCCCTTTTGCGCAATTCCAGCTGCGTGTTAAGACCTTTTGAAACTCTGGGGGGCCACGAGCTGTGAGAGAGCAGTGGCCAGCCTTGGATGCTCGACCATCAGCCCCCTGGATTGCCGTGAGAGGGCATCCAGGGGTGGAGGCGTCTCAGTGGTTTCGAGTTGCCCAATGTTTGGACTATAAGACTATTGTGTGGACATGGTTTTACAACTGGACCGCTCCTCCTCTGCTGGTTGGACACTCAACATCTTATGCGAACTTTTGGCAGCTGATCTGTGGGCTTTGAGGGATGTTCCCTCTCTTGGACTTGGCCTACGGTTTATCATCAGCCTATCTCGATGACGGATTGTGGAATCGGAGAGATGGCATGACGCAGGAAAGGGTGGGGGCGGAGTTCAGGGAGGGATAAGGGAAGCACCCAGGGCTGCTTTGTCAAAGTTTTAATTCGGTTTCTTAAGGGGTTAGGGAAGGGTGGGAGGGATAAGGGTTTTATTGTTAGAGGTCAGTGCAGCCTTAAACAGGGCCATGGTTGGGGGTGCGGGGCTGGGCGATGGGGCTTTGGGTGGAATAGTGGGAGCCACAATCCCTAGAGTGGTTGGTAGGGGTAGAGGCCGATGGGGCGAGGGTCATATCATGTTAGGGAGCGCCCCGCTATATTCAAGCTGTGGCGCTCCGACCCCTCTGCCCCTCCCAATTCCCGGGAGTTTTGGGATCCAGGGCCCCTGGTCTCAGACTGGTGTATTTTAATGCCAGGTCCGTGGTTAATAAGGCACCACTCCCGAGGTGATTGAGGAGGAGGCGGACCTGGCCTGTATCACCGAGACCTGGTTGGGACCGGAGGGGAGTCCCTCTGGTTGATATTTGCCCACCAGGTTTTGGTGCTACACGGTCACGACCCCAGGGTAGGGAGGTGGGGTGGCTATTGTTATTCGGGAGACCCTGCTTCCAAGGGAGGTCCCTGCTCGGAGATATGGTGTGAGTCCCTCCTCCTGAGATGCGGGCCTGCCGGTCGGTTGGGCGTGCTGCTTACATACCTGTCCCCAGCTATGTTTCAGCTGCCCTGCCTGGGCTGCTTGATGCCATCTCGGGGTGGCGGTGGAGTTTCCAGAGCTTATGGTTCTGGGTGACTTTAACCTGCCTTCTCTGGGATTGGCGTCAGCACTGGCCCAGGAGTTCATGGCTTCCATGGAGGCCATGGGCCTGACCCAGATAATAGATGGCCCGACTCATGAGGGGGTAACATGCTCGACCTGGTTTTGTCTCTGAGCAGTGGCGGAGTGGTCTAGGGGCGGTGATATAACTATCCTCCCGTTCCATGGTCAGACCACTATCTCCTGCGGCTGGTCTCCCGCCAAGCCACCCCACACGCTGGGATGAGGAGCCACCTAGATGGTTCCGCCCCAGCGCCTGATGGACCCTGACAGGTTCCAGGCAGAACTGGGGTTTTTCCTGCATCCCTTACTCACAGTCCTGCCGAGACCCTCGTGGCTGCCTGGCAACAGTCGGCTGCGGGGCTCTCGACAGGGTTGTTCCCATCGTCCCCTTACCGCGCGGATCCCGCTCAGCTCCCTGGTATACCGAGGAGCTCCGGGAAATGAAGCGCAGAAGGGGACTAGAGAGCAGGTGGAGGGTGACTCGCTCTGAATCTGACCGAGCCCAGCTAAGAGCCCATGTTAGGACTTACCTGGCAGCTATGGGGGTGGCGAGGAGATCCTACTTCTCCCCCTCATAGCATCCAGATAATCGCCCAGCCGCCCTGTTTGGGGTTACCGCTCCCTCCTTCAATTGGGGTGGTGGTGGACCCGTTGGGGCAGAGCTGAGGAATTTAGTCAGTATCTGCAGGACAAGATCGCTCAGATCCGGGAGGGGTTACGTGTGGATTGTCAGTGGTCTGAGGGGGAATGCGAGTGTTTTGGCCAATGTGATCTGGGCTGAGTTTGATCCTGTTTCTGAGGATGAAGTGGACAGGATTATGCGCGCTGAGTTCCACCACATGTTTATTGGACCCGTGCCCTTCCTGGTTGGTTTATGCCTCCAGGGAGGTCACGCGCTGGCTCGGGCAGTGGTCAACGCTTCATTGAGGGAGGGTCATTCCCGCCGCTTTGAAAGAGGCGGTGGTGAGGCCCCTCCTGAAGAAGCCTGCCCTTGACCCAGCCGTGTTGAACAACTTTCGTCCGGTCTCCAACCTTCGCTTTTTGCGAAGGTTGTTGAGATGTGGTGGCTCAGCAATTGCCACTTTTCCTGGAGGAAGCGGACTACCTGGATCCGTACCAATCGGGCTTCGGTCTGGGTACAGCACGGAGACAGCATTGGTCGCTGATTGATGATCTCGCTAGGGCACGGGACAGGGGCTCGTCCTCTGTCCTGGTCCTGTTAGATCTCTCAGCGGCTTTCGATACCATCGACCATGGTATCCTATTGCGGCGTCTCCGGGGCTGGGAGTGGGAGGCACTGTTTTACAGTGGTTCTCCTCCTACCTCTCGGGATGTTCGCAAACAGTGTTGGCAGGGGGCAGAGGTCGACTCCAAAGCACCTCACTTGTGGGGTGCCGCAGGGTTCGGTCCTCTCACCCCTCCTGTTCAACATTTATATGAAGCTGCTGGGCGAGATCATCCGTGGCTTTGGGGTGAGTTATCATCAGTATGCTGATGATACTCAGCTATACATTTCCACCCCAGGCCACATCAGTGATGCTCTCTCCGTGATGTCCCGTTGTCTGGCAGCGGTGCGGATCTGGATGGACAGGAACATGCTTCGACTCAACCCGGCCAAGACAGAGTGGCTGTGCATACCGACATCCCGGTCCAGTTTTGAGGTACCATCTTTGCTCATGGGGAGGAGGTGTTGCCCCGTGGACAGGGCACGGAATCTGGGGGTCCTCCTGGACTCACGGCTCAAATTAGAGGAGCAGGTGGGGGCCGTGGCCAGGGGGCCTTTGCCCAGATCCGGCTGGTTCGCCAGTTCGCCCATTCCTGGACGGGATGCCCTGCGCACAGTCACTCAGGCTCTCGTTATTTCCGCCTCGACTACTGCAATGCTCTCTACCTTGGACTGCCCTTGCGTACCACTCGGAGGCTTCAGCTGGTGCAGAATGCGGCTGCGGGGTTGTGATGGGAGCTTCCCGATACTCCCATGTTACACCCCTCCTGCGCGGCCTGCATTGGCTTCCGGTTGCCCTCCGGGTGAGATTCAAGGTCTTGGTATTAACATTTAAAGTCCAACAGGGCATGGGTCCAGGTTATTTACAGGAACGGCTTCTCCCAGCATCTAATGCCAACCGCCCTGTGTGGGCGCACAGGCAGGGTCTCCTCGGGGTGCCGTCTGCGACACAATGTCGCTTGGCGGCGACCCGGGAGAGGGCCTATTCTGTGGCGGCTCCCACTTTGTGGAATCTTCCGCTTGAGCTCCGTTTGGCTCCCGATCTTCGCTCCTTCCGCCATGATTTGAAAACCTGGCTCTTTCTACAATCTGGGTTGTGCTGACTCTCCTGGGTTGGGTTATTTAATTGGGGTTTTAAACGTTAATTCGGCTTAAATGTTTAATATCTTTTTAATTAATTTAATTTATTCACTGTTGTATTTTAATTGTAAGCGCCCTGAGTCTTGGAGAGGAGCGGCATATAAGTCGAATTAATAAATAAATAAATAAATAAAATCAAGAAAGAAATACATATGTAAAGATTATGTATATATATTAGATTATGTATATATATGTAAAGATTATGTAGGTCTTGGTGTATTGGTCTTGTCCGTGTAAGATTGAGAATACCTTGGCACGTTTGAAATCTCATCCGTCATCTTCAGGCTGGCACAAGCACGAAGCCGAAGACACCAGCCTGAAGATGGTGAGTGGGATCTCGTTGAAACGTCACCAAGGTATTCTCAATCTTAGGGACAGAGACCAAGACTACATATATATATATATATATATATATATATATATATATATATATATATATATATTTGTTTTCATAGATTTTCATGGGTAAAGGTATGTAGGTCTTGGTGTATTCTTACACGGGACAAGATATACATATACATACAATTATAATTTTCATCTTTCCTAGGATTTTGTAAGTACTACCAAAGTTCAAGAAAAGATGAAAATTATAATTGGATGAGGCAACATGAACAATGACATACTGAATTATGGAAGACAATATCACTACATTAAGAATGAAATCTCCCCCTCCTCCGCCATCCTATTGTTTGTAAAGGGAAGTAGCAATTAGAAGATATTGACATATCTTTACCTGAACTTGTTTGAATAATTTTATTCATAATGGATGTTCTCAGAACATCAGTACATTTAATGTTAACAGCAATAACTGAAGTAATATTGCTATTGTTAAAATTTAAAGGTATAAACCATACAAACCTTTCCTATAATTAATTAAGCAGTATTGTTACTCATTAGAAGTAAAACTCACAGTCAAAAAAAAACCCAACAGTAAATATCAAATAATGTATTGTGAAGTGTATTGGGCCCTACTGTCAAAATATAGTTCTATTTCTTTGAAAAGTAAAATGGGAAAAATATATATATTTTTCTGATCCAGGACATTCAGATGTTTTACATGTATTTGTATGTATTATATTTTATATGATAATATTTTATATGCTACAATGACACAACTGCTTGTAGATAAAAATCTGAATTTCATATCTAAGCAATACCATGAAATTAAATTTTTGACACTTTTTTCCACTTTAATATTATATGATTCCTCTGTGAAGAAAAATGTAGAATTACATTAAATATTTCTTTATAAATTAGCATTGCCATAATATCATAAAGTATATTGTAGTATAGCAGACTTTAAATTTTGTTTTATTGTATTTCTCAGCTTGTAAAATGTCATCTCATTGCATTGAAAGAAAGTAAGTATAAAAGCTAAACTATTTTAATATGGCTGTTTTTAGCTTGATATTCTCTAGATGTGTTTAGTTATAATTCCTAGGAATTTTAGGAAGATATAGATTATGCTGCTTCAACATTTTTTGCATTTAGTATTTTGTATTTAGTATAATATTTAAAAAGGATTCCATGATGGGAAATGTTGCCTTATCATGTTACAAAGAAATTAAACTCCCCCCACCCCCAGTTTCATTAAGTTAGAATTAATGTGAAGAAATGGAAATTATTTTTTCACTGAAAAAGAAAAGAAAAGAAAGTATAAAATAGGTAACCTTGGTCTTCACAGGTACATTTGGGATGTGGTTAACATTTGGGTTCCCCCACAAAATGGAAGAAAAACCTAATCTAAATAGGAAAAAAAAGAGTTACTAAGCATTGAGTCATTAGAATTATTCCTCAACCTTCAGCCTTTGGAGGGAGAGAGGACTTGCAATCAAAGCACTGGGCCACAGCCACCTATGATGCTTCTGGTCTCCATTTGCAACCTGTCATACTTTGAAAGAATGGTGATGTGTCCTATACAATAAGGACATATGCCAAAGTCAAGAACATAAAGGACACCACAAGCAGAAGAGAACACAGTCAATGCTCATTTAGGTTTTCAAAAGACTGGAGGAAAAAGATTCCTGCAGTAGTACCAAGATGGCATTGTACTAAAAGCTTCTATGAGAAACTCCAATACAAATTACTTTCATGCACATTGCAGCAGCTCCTACTGACTTACACCATCTGTCAAGTAGTGCACATATAACAAGTCCGAGAATGAATCCAGATATTCATTTGCATTGTTCTACAAGGCTGGGAACCAATCAACTGTGGATTCCCTCCTAATCCCTTATGTGAATACCTCATTAGTTTTTACACAAAATAACAGATGGGAAGGAAAAAGAAAAGTCCAGATGTGGCTTCTCTGAAGACTCATAAGGGTGAGACTTCCATCTGAGACCAAGATCAGGAAAGAGGGATCTGGTTGTCTGCAAGTGGTGGCTTTATCCAAGACCCAGAAAGGAAGAATGGGGTTGGCTGTCAGTGGAGAAGCCCTGGTCTTTGGGGAAGAACTGGGTAGAAGACCAAGGAAAGTTCTTCCCCCAACAGAACAACAACAAGAATAATACTAATATGCTGCTCAATTCTTAGTGACTCTGAGATAGTCTAAATAACTTGAGAACAGATGTAGAATGTTTTGATGAGAGAGAACCACAGCTCCAAATTTTTCCCATGTTGAGTACTCCAACTTAAGGATGGTGTATGGAGAGAAGAAAGTTAAATCCCTTAAGGTCTTTGCATGCCCTTCTTTCTCTTAGAGCAGGGATGTGAAACTCGTGTCATCATGGTGGCGTCACATGATGTATTGGGCCTTTTTTTGTCTTTGCTAAACTGAGCGTGGGCATGGCCAGCATGTGATGCATCCGGCCCACGTGCTAGGAGTTGACAGCCCTGCTCTAGAGCAGGGGTGTCAAACACATGTTGTCACGGCAGTGTCACATGACATATCAGAACTTTTTCCCCCTTTGCTAAACCGGACATGGACCTGGCCAGCACGTGATACATCTGGCCCATGGTCTGGGAGTTTAACAGCCCTACTCTAGAGTGTATTTTCCTAACTATTTGAAAGTGGCATATCTTTTAGAGGCAGAAAGTATAGATTTTTTTATATACAGTATTTTTGTTTTTCTATCACAGGCTGTCATTGAAGAATTTGTTACCTAGCACTGCAAAAGAGAAAAGGATGTAATATATCATGGCTAATACCAATCAGTTCTTTGAAACTCCTCTAATTCAGACATTAAGGTTTCAAGAATTTTATAGCCTTCATAGCGGCATTTCAAATAGAGATGAAGTGGCTGAATGAAAGGAGGTAGTCACACTAAAGAATGATTACATAGGCTTTAAATGCAGGGAAAACAACCCATTTTAAGTTATATCTCCAAATTCAGATTCTACTCAGTTCTTCATCTATAAGCAAGAATTTTACTTACATTTAAGTGTTCTTCTTTGCTACTTAAATTAATTAAGATAGGGAGATGTTGAGTCTGGAAGTCTTCACTCCGGGCCGCCGTTCGCACGGGAGCCGAAGCAGACGCTGATTGGCTGAGCCATCTGACAGCTCCCTATAAAAGGAGCTGTCAGGCGGAATCAGCTGGCTCCCTCTCAGCTGTTGCCACGGGCTGATGGCCAGCCACGGCTGAAGTTACTTTGTTAAGAAATAAAGCCATTTAAAGAGAGCAGCTCCGCCTCCGCCTCTTGCTTCAGCGCGCCGATTACAAAACTGGCGATGAAGGTGGGATTCTGACAGCTGAGACAAATCACCGAAGCGGAGAGAACGAAAGCACATCGCAGCTGAAGTCACTAACTAAAAGAGCTGTCACTACGAGCTGAGAGATGTCGGCACCCCCGAACTTCCCGCCTTTCCGGCCATCGGCAGAGACATGGACTTCATACATTAACAGGTTCGAATGCATCATGGACACTGCAAACCTGTCAGACATTCCCTCTAAGAGGAAAAAAGCCTATTTCCTGAGTTTTGTGGAGCCACCATGTTTGACACAGCCACTGCCATGCTGGCACCTCAGACAGTCAAAGCTGTCTCCTGGGAAGAGCTGCAAGAAGTACTGGGCAACCATTATGCCCCGAAGCCATCGCGCATTGCCCGCCACCACGCTTTCCGCCAAAGAAGCCAAGCTGAAAACGAGTCCATTAGTGATTATGTAGCAGCCCTCTGTTCAGCTGCCCTTCACTGTGGTTT
This sequence comes from Naja naja, assembly GCA_009733165.1. Classification (NCBI taxonomy): domain Eukaryota; kingdom Metazoa; phylum Chordata; class Lepidosauria; order Squamata; family Elapidae; genus Naja; species Naja naja. The sequence goes on from CM019148.1 coordinate 290,320,232, forward strand.
CCGTGATCAGCTGGATGACATGCTGCTTGACCAACTTGTCTGCGGGGTGAGAGACCTACGTCTACAAAGGCGGCTACTAGCAAAAGCAGACCTCAACTTAAAACAAGGAATAGAAGAAGCCCAAACAGCTGAACTGTCAAGCGTATCTGCAGCTGCTATCCAGAGAGCAAACAGACTCCCAGGAAATAAACCTAGCACTACTGTTAACTATGAAGATGCTGCCTATGAAGATGAATACTTTGAGGAAGAGGAAGAAGTCAATCGCCTCAGAACTCCTCAACCTTTCCAGAAAAGAAGACTACCCACTCAGCAACTGATTTGTCTCAGTTGTGGAGGAAATCATCTGAGAACCACCTGTCGTTTTAGAAACACGGTTTGCCTCAAATGCCAAAGAAAAGGCCATCTAGCTAGAATCTGCCAATCACCCAGGAGCACAAACCAGCCTACTCAAAAATTAAACCAAGCAAAAAACCTTAAAACCAAAGAGGAATGCCATCAATAACACATTCCCAAGAGCTGAGTCACTACCACACTCTTTTAATATTAATAAAATTAATGTTGATCTTCTCCTAGAAGGCAATCCCTGCCAGATGGAAGTTGACACAGGATCATCTCTATCACTCATCTTGTGGAAGACCCTAAACAACTTGCTGCCAACATTCAAAAAGAATCAACTGCAACCCTGCAACCTGACCCTGAAGGACTACCAGGGACAACCAATTCCTGTCCTCGGAACAGGCAAGTTCCATATTAAATATAACAATTTTCAGGGCCACCTACCTCTAGTCATAGTGCAAGGCAGCCTGCCCAGTTTACTGGGTCTGGACTGGTTCCATTCAATGTGTCTCCACATCTCTGGAGTTAATGCAGTTACTCCTCTCAATCTACAATGCCTTCTTAATGACTTTGCAGAAGTTTTTGATGAGAAGTTGGGGTGTTACACAGGCACCCCTATCTCTCTTAACCTGGATCCAAACATAGCTCCAATACGCCTCAAGCCGCGCAGAGTGCCCCTGGCCTTACGCCCCAAAGTGGATGCCCAGCTTGATAAATTAATTTCTCAAGGGGTTTTGGAACCTATTGATTTTTCTAAATGGGAAACCCCCATTGTTATACCCCTTAAACGTGATGGTTCAGTGAGAATCTGCTCAGACTCTAAGTCCACGATAAACAGGGGACTCCAGCCAAATGTGTACCCTGTCCCCATAATACAGCATCTGCTTCACTCCTTGGGAAAAAGCTCAATTTTCACCAAGCTGGACATGACTCAGGCCTACCAGCAGTTCACTGTAGATAACGCAACTGCAGAAGCCCAAACTATTATCACACACAGGGACGCTTTCAAATGCAAACGTTTACAATTTGGTGTCAGCGTGGCCCCTGGCATTTTCCAATCTATTATGGAACGTTTGCTTTACAATATCAAAGGAGTCATCCCTTACTTCGATGACATCCTTATTGCTGCTGACAGCCCTCAGCAGCACTTAACAAGACTGCACCAAGTTCTCAAGTGTTTTCAGGAATCCGGCCTAAAACTAAACAAGAATAAATGCATCTTTGCAGTCCCTCATATTGACTTCCTTGGTTACCATATTGACTCCAAAGGAATCCACCCTATGGAGTCCAAAATCCGTGCTATCCAAGATGCCCCTGTACCTCATAACAAGACTGAATTACAAGCTTTTTTGGGGCTTCTAAACTTCTATAGCTCTTTCCTGCCCCACAAAGTCACTGTAGCTGAACCTTTGTATAGACTATTAGACTCCAAAGCCACTTGGAAATGGGGAACTCAGGAAGAGGCCTCTTTCTCAGCAGTAAAATCCTTGCTCACCTCCTCAAAGGTTCTCATACAATACAATGATTCTCTTCCCCTCATTTTGGTCTGCGATGCATCTCCTTATGGGATTGGGGCTGTCCTGGGTCACAAGTTGCCAAATGGCCAAGAGGCTCCAATCACTTATTTCTCAAGAACTCTTTCCAAATCTGAGCACAATTACAGCCAAATTGACAAAGAAGCTTTGGCAGCAGTGGCCTCTGTTAAAAGATTTCACAAGTACCTCTATGGACACCATTTTGAACTTATCACGGATCACCAACCCTTGCTTGGTATCCTGGCTGGTGACAAACCTAGCCCCAAATCCTTTCTCCTAGGATGACCCGCTGGACTCTTTTTTTGGCAGCTTACTCCTACAAGCTGTCTTACAGGCCGCGTAAAGATGTCACTCATGCTGATGCCTTAAGCAGGTGCCCTTTACCTGTTTTCGTTGCTGACCCTGCCCCTTCTCTTTCTGTTTTTCTACTGGAAGACCTGCAATTACCTCTTACTGCACACGATATCACCTATGCTTCCTCTAAAGATACACAGATTTCTCAGGTTATGGATTGGGTCCAGAGAGGGTGGCCTGTAGATGTTACGCCTTCTGAGTTCCGGCCTTACAAATCACGCCGGACAGAGTTGAGTGTACTTAAGGGATGTTTGCTGTGGGGTCCCCGTGTCATTGTTCCTCACCTATTACGTGCAAGAATTATTGACCTTCTCCATGAAGGGCACCCTGGCATCAACAGGATGAAGGCTCTGGCCAGGAGTTACGTCTGGTGGCCGGGGCTGGACGAGGCAGTTACCAATAAAGTGCAACACTGCTCCACCTGCCAGCTGTCCAGACCTTCTCCTCCTGCCTCCTGCCCTGGGGAGTGGGAAGATACCAATACCCCATGGTCTCGGCTGCACGTAGATCTAGCAGGCCCCTTTCAGAGAAAAAACCTTTTGGTTCTGGTTGACTCTTTCTCCAAATGGGTGGAACTGGTGCTTCTTAAAAACACCACTTCAGAATCTGTCTGCTCAGCCTTAGACTCTATTTTTGCCTCCCATGGGTTCCCTGACACCTTGGTATCTGATAACAGGCCACAATTTACTTCTTCTCCTTTTGATCTCTTCCTGGCCCATAGAGGTATCAGGCACGCCTTAATTTCACCTTTTCACCCTGCTTCTAATGGCCTGGCTGAGAGAGCCATAAGATCTGCCAAAGAAGCCTTAGGGAGATTGGAGGAAGGGGACTGGCCTACCCGAATTGCCCGGTATCTCCTGGCCCAGCATAACACCTCAAGCACTGCTACCAACCTTTCCCCAGCTGAACTCCTTATGGTAGGAAACTCCGCATAACACTGGGCTGGCTGCACCCCATTTACACTCCCAGGGCACCCCTTGACTCTTCTAGTAAAAACAGGAGTTTTGGGCCTGGGGATCCAGTCTACTCCCACAACTATGCTGGTACTCCTTTATGGGTACCTGGGTGGGTAGATCAACAAACTGGCCCTAAATCCTACCGTGTAAGGTTGTTGGATAGGAGGCTATGGCACAGGCATGTGGACCAACTAAGAAGGCGTTGGAGTACTCCCACAGGTCCTGCCCAGCATGAACCAGCGACCTCGGACTAGGAAGACAATGAAGCCGTAAGATCGTGAAGCCCGACACCCGAACAGTGGTCTCTCGCAAAAGACTCACCTAACATGTCGACATCCAAATCACACTCTCCGCAGAGACCATCTTACCCCAGGCAGCTGTCGCAGCCCACCAGAGAAGGGAAGGCAACGCCAACCCAGGGAGCGATCGACATACTGAGTGCGAGTCCTGCCACGCCACCGCTGCCAACCAGACTGAGATGATCCGAGCGGGAGAAGCGATGGCCCGCCTACCTGAGCGACTACGCTTGCGCGATTCCAGGGGGAAGGAGTGTTGAGTCTGGAAGTCTTCACCCTGGGCCGCCATTCGCGCGGGAGCCGAAGCAGACGCTGATTGGCTGAGCTGTCTGACAGCTCCCTATAAAAGGAGCTGTCAGGCGGAATCAGCTGGCTCCCTCTCAGCTGTTGCCGCGGGCTGATGGCCAGCCACGGCTGAAGTTACTTTGTTAAGAAATAAAGCCGTTTAAAGAGAGCAGCTCCGCCTCCGCCTCTTGCTTCAGCGTGCCAATTACAAAAGGAGATATCTGTCACACAGCTAGAAGATGTGGTTAACAGAGAGTTAACACAGTCTTTTATGATTGTGAACTCTCATTACTTAATGATTGGACTCTCAATACTTAAAAAAAATCGAACAAGGCTCTGAAGGAATTTGAGTGACCACAGGGTGTCCATAGATATAAGCGATTATTTTCCCAAACCCCTTTCTGTTAACACAGCTGAAGAAATTCACAAGTACACAAAGGAAGAGCACAAATTCCTGAATGCTTTCAAGAGTTAAAGCAATTTGTGCAATAAACAGAAAATCAAAATCTCCCTGTTGACTAAAGATCTAAACACTATGAATAAAATTTACAAACACACACACCTGGCATTACAGATTGACTTGGGTAAGCATATGCCAATATGGCAACTGAATGTAAATACAAATGAGTTCTTTTTTTTTTACTTTACTTCTGTACAAGTCAAATCCCTGCATGTGGTTTGATCAGGATAATTTCTTTTGTTATCTATAGCCATTTCTAAGCCATGTCCTGAGATAGAAATATTACCCCCAAGCCATCAGATAAGTATCAATGAAAAACCCACAGGAATAAGACCTGTTCATCAATAATCTCTACTGGTATAATAAGCTACACAGGTAAGGAAGAGGAGAAACCCAGCTGACACTCAACCAAAATGTGGACCCCTCAATTCAGTTTGATGCTAAATTGATGCCACAGTTGAACCCCAAGAGGTGTCAGAGATTGCCTAGACCAGGGGTGTCAAACTCATGGTATTACATTGCTATCACGTGATTTTTTGCAATATTTTCCCATTCGCAGAGCTGGGGTGGGTGTGGCCTGCACATGACACATCCGGCCTGTGGGCTACCAGTTTGACACCTCTGGCCTAGACATTGGCTTTTGATCTCTACTGATGGGTAGAACATGAACATGGGCATTCCTATTGACCTATACTGTTAGAGATGGTAATCCTATACCAGAGATACCTTTATCTTCACTTACCTATTTAAATAAGAAATAATTTTAGTCCAGGAAACATGGACATGACAAGGGCTTAGACTAAGTGGTTACACACAATAAATTGTAATCCCACTTCTGATGGACAGACCCAAAGGAAAACTTGCACTGCTGATGTCTATCATTTTAGAAGTGGTAAGTGAAAAGCTTTTCCATTACAGTTATTATGCTAGGCAGAACAAGAAGCAAAGGATGGAATCTATTCAGGGAAAGAACAGTAAAAGCAATCAAGCAGTCAAACAGATTGCCTTCACAAGTTGTAGGTGTTTCATCACTAGAGGTTTTTAAAGAGATATAGGACAACCATTTGTCTGAAATGGTATAGAACTAGAAGACCTCCAAGGTCCCTTCCAACTATGTTATTCTATGGTTATGCATGCTCAGCAAACCACCATTAATATCTATTTGTCCACCAGAAAATGTAAGTCCCAGACAAGGGCACCTGGATGTTTTGGAATTACTCTCTTATTTTTGTTTATACTATAGTGTGATTGGAGGTGATTTAATGCCAGGATAGGGACAGATGACAATATCTTATGTGTCTTTTACTCTTATTGCTTTCCTTGACCTGGGGGACAACATCAAAAATTTAGAACTTTGTCACAGATAGCTTATCAACTTCAGCTTGCATATTTTGAAGATTTCTCTCTCTTGAATGATCATCTAGAAGAACTTTATTCCCGAGTAGAGAATAACATGAGTCTGACTGTGTAATTGTGTCTGGAAACTTTTAATTTAACAATTTATTTGTGGTTTACACATACTTTATTAGTGATCAACTTCCATTAGCAACCAACTTCACACATTACCTTTTAGCTTTGCAAGTGGAAAGACTGTATGATTCCCATTTATACTCCACAAGATGAATCTATCAGGTTAAATTGCTACACATTTAGCTACCAATAGAGCATTCCCGCTCTGAATTTCTGCAGAGAATTCACCATGTAATACTTTTAGAAGAATCAGTGAATTCTCACCATCATAAGTTGTGAAGTAAAGGTAACCTTTACTCCTAGCCCATGACTGATGGAGAATGCAAGTTGACCAAGAAATTTCTTATTGATAATTGTAGATTATACAAATCCCATCCAGAATGTTTTTCACCTAAAATCTCTTAAGACAGTGGCCCCCAATGTTTTGGGCACCAGGGACCAGAGCTTTTTCCGCAAACCAGAGAGGGCATGTTTCCCCATGCTGCCTGCATCCCACAAATGGGGCTACACTTGTTTGCTCAGCCCAGTTTCTGGCATGCTGAGGCCCAGTGCCAGTCCCTGGACTGGGCATTGAGGACCCATATTCTAAAATAAAAGACTCTTTATAAACAATTTTTGCAATGAAAGAAGAGGAAGGACGTGAAAGCAGCATAGCTTCATCTCCACCTCTTCAACGTTGTTTCATTTTTGCTCCTTCTATGTCTCCCTTGTGGTGCTTAGTATCTGATGGTTTGATCATCCTTGTTTAACAATTTTATTCTTCTAGAAACATGGGAAATGATACAACTACACAACTAGATGAATTCCTAAGTATTGGGTTATTGTAATTATAACGCCTGTATGTGGGAAGGGCAATATCAAGAATTCTTGGAATTACAGACCATTAAGTTTGTTGAGCATTATCAGCAAGTGGATATGGAAGTTTCATGATTGGCTGGAGTCAGGGGTGGGATTCAACTGGTGTAACAACTGGTTTGGTGAGCGCATGCTTTGTGTGCACGCATGCAGTGTTTGAAAACCACCCAGTTTGGGCTCTAAAACTTATCTTCTGCTACAGCCCCACTGAGTGAAACAGCTGAGGCAGGGCAATCTGCTGTGCCACATGAATCAGCTGGGCTGCAAAACACAGAAATAAAGGACAGACTAGGACAAGGGCAGGTGGCTGGGGCCAACTAATTGCCAGAACTACCGGATGAATTGCACCCCTGTCTGGAAAAGCTGTTGGTGGAAAACCAGGCTGATTTCAAAGAGGGTTGACCAATGTATTGTTTTACTGAAACACACAGTAAAAAAAATTCTCAATCAGTAACCTCTCTTTATTCAACTTTTATAGATTTAAAATTCATTTTCCACTTCACATGATCTTTGGTGGGAGAAATGAAATGCTTCTCTATAGATTGTGAGAAAAATCTCACCTAAGGAATAAACCAAAAGATTAGAGAGGTCCAAACCAGGTCCTCAATTAACATAGCAAAGTTAGCTTAATCCCTGGGCTTCCTGCTAGTTAGGGCCAAAAGCACTAAAACATATTGCAGTACTACATATTTTATGTAGATTTACAAATAATGTAAAAAGGTGTAAAGTAGTTGAATAATTCAGTTACAGCTTCAGATAAGGATTGAAGATGATATTGCCTGGGGAAGCAGGGTGCCCCTTTGTCAGCACAAGGAGAGGTAATATAAGTAGAATAAATTAGAATGCCTGGAAATTTAAAGAGGAAAGGGAAAATCAACTGCAAATGAGCATGTAGAATTGGCAATATAACAAAATATTGTAGTTTCTATTGTACCTGAATCACAGGGGCACCAACATTTTGCAAAGGAATTTTTCTGATATTTCTCTTTCAAGTAAAGAGAGATCATTAAAGAGAGATCCAGCCTAGAATCAAGGAGACATTTCCTGACAGTGAGAACAATTCATTGGTAGAATGGCTTATCTCAAGAAATTGTGTGTTCTAACCCAGGAGGTTTTAAAGAAGAGATTGGATAGCCATTTGTACAGAATGGTATAGGGTCTCCTGCATAAGAGGGGGAATTGGACTAGAAGGCTTCCGAGGTACCTTCTGATCCTGTTATTCTATGTTCTATGTTTTAAGAAACTAGTCAGAATAAAAGCTTTTCTGAATTTTGAAGCCATCTTCTTATTCTGATAACTGACTGATTTATATTTTGGAAACTGGCTGTTAATGAATATATCACAAGGGCAAACTACACAATCCATTTGGCCTTCTTCATCTAGAACCTTTTGTTTCAAAATTGAGTTGGCATGCACAAAATTGCTAAAATTTAGTTGGCAAAAGAACACCTCAGGGGAGAAAATCATAAAAAATGTGCTCTCAAAGAAGTGGCCCTTTTCCAAGATAGAAACTAATTCCATATGCTGTAGCGAAAAGAGCCAATCCAGTTGGTCTTACACAATAATTGCAAACCAAAGTTAATAATCCAGATTTAACTTTTGTGGCTGCTGCTTCTCAATAAAGCTCCTTATTTGAGCCACAGCAAGGAACCTGGGAAAAACATTCCTCAAATATTGAATTGGACTTTCTTTAATGTTGCTCTCTTACTAGATGACATTCATTCAGCCCTGTATAATAACTGGGCATGAGTCTTAGCTCTAAATAACTTAACAGCATAATGAAATGTGTGCCTCAATTAAAATGCAAAGTTTGCATATAAAACTTTTAAATATTTAGAGGTGATTTTCCAAGCTTCAAGAGCCTAAAATGCCATTTGGGTTTAAGGTACTAGGTTATATATCCTAGAGCTCACAGAGATCACTTTCAGCTTCAGTATTTGTGATTTCAAAGATCAGGCTGGCTGTACTTTGTTTAGTATTGAATTATTTGCAGTGCAAAGTGTTCTCAACAATTGCCTCCAACAAATCAAAGTATCATTTTTTTCATTCTTTGTATTTTTATTTTTTGATGATCCAGCTTTCCCAGCCATATGTTACACCCGGGAAAACAATAACCTTTACAATATGTGATGTGTCTGCACTTTAATATTTTGTTAGATTTTTGAAAAAGCTTATACACACTCACTGTTTCCCACAGCACTAAGACACCTTGCTAACCATCTTTGTTCATAATGTTATTGGCATTTTGTCTCCAGCTTGCTACTGATTCCACAGCTTAGAGATGTCTTAAGTTGTTAAAATTGGGAAGTGATGTCCCCCTTCTGCTTGTGACACACAGTTTCCCATGTGGACAATCTAGGGTATTTCAGATACAAGTTGGCATGTGATATGTGGTCAGAGATAGCCGTCAGCTCAATTCTAACTGTCACAGCATTATAGTCATAGAAATTCCCCTTGATTACCTGGGCATTGGCTACTATATCTCCATGGTCATTTCAAATTTGGTTTTGAGAAAGCTTAGATACCTATATTTTCAAATCACTAGGAGGGTGATATATTTACCAGCCAGAAATCCTGTCATTCTCCTCCCTCTCTCCCTCTCCCTCCCTCCCTCCCTCCCCCCCCTCTCTCTCACACACACAAGCAAATGTGTGGAATGCCTGATCAAAATGATTTGTGGCAGAAATTGGCTTCAGAAAAATCTATCCCAAGTAACAATAGCACTGGGAGAGTGAGTTTCTCTGTTTTATATTTCACGTCAGCTTGTCTGATCACTCAAGCAGAATTTTTACGGAGAAGGATAGTTTGAAATAGGTATATTGATCTTCTGTTTCTGTGACAGGACTATCAATCTGGATTTCATAGATGATTTCATAGATGTTGTTACCTAGAGGCTATGGAGATTATCTTTCCAGAGCCCAGCCATTGACTTGGCTCAACCTTTTCTCAACCTTTGCATATATGTTAATACCTGGATTTTAATACATACAAATATAAAACACCCACAAATACACAGTTACATTCCCCAAGGGCACTTCTGTTGGTACAGGCATATTCTTAGTTACTGAACCATATCTCAATTATACTCACTTTTCTTCAGGAATAAACCCCACTAAAATCTATTCTTCATAAGCCAAAGAAGCATTTATAATACAAGAGAAAGGGAGATAAACCTCTCCCCAGTTCCAAAGAGACATTTGGCCATTCATTTGCTCATAAATATCCAGCTAAGCCACAATCCCACACTTTTGCAAACCGATGTTGTATCCAGCAATAAGAAGGGACTACACCTGCAATGTTTGTTTCTTTATTTTTACTTTAAAAGTTCTTCTTGATATTTGTGTCTCTGTCTGCAAGGACCCTCAGTGCAGATGCCTAGAAATGTGAAAGAGAGAGCAAAAAAGAAAATGCACCCCAAATCTAATTTTCCAAGCTCTCACTCCACAGAATCAGCTTCTTATGTCAAAACAATATAGCAAAGTTCAGGAAAGAAGGATGCCATAGATAGAGAAAGTATTACTAGCATAAGCTATCATTTTTCAATGGAGGATAAGGGCACACCTGCTTTTAAAACAAGTATTTTTGTACTCCAACAATCCCAGAAGCTGCACACAGTAAGTAATAAATTAATAATAATAACGACAAAGAAGCAAAATGGTATGTACCATTTGCCTCCAAGCAGGAATTGGTGGGACCATAAAAAAGAGAAAGTGATAGAAAATGAAGAAGCTAAAGTGCTCTGGGACTTTAGAATTCAAACAGACAAGCAGTTGCTGCATAACACCACAGACTTAACAATTGTCAATAAGAAAGACCAAAAAAATCTGGATAGTGGATGTTGCAGTACCTGGAGACAGCAAAATACAAGAGAAAAAAACTGAAGATAACAAAATATAAAGACCTGCAAATAGAAATAGAACAACCGTGGCAAAAGAAAGCAAATGTAGTACCAACAGCAATAGGCACCTTGGGTACAATTCCAGAACAACTGGAGCACCACTTGAATGTCAGCATTGATGAAATCATCATCAGTCAAATGTAAAAGGCAGCTATGCACAGACCAGACTACATCCTGCAGTGACACTTTTAAAACAATCAAGCGATCTGCCTATCCCAGGTCCTTGAGAAAGACTCAATAGGTGGACAAAAATACCAAATCCAGCCTAATATCTGACTGACTCTGTGACAAACCATAATATAATAAAGGCTGAAATCCTAACCTGCCACACATTCAAAACAATGACAGATGTCTGATTATTCTGTTAGTATAATATGCTGGATGGGAAAGAAAGGAAGGACTGGTGGAAATGAACTAATAGCTGTCCTGAAACAGCTCTGCAAATTCATCATAACAGTAGACTGTGGGAGAAGCACAAGTGATGTTGATATACTTCTTAATTCATGGACAGGAGACACATACACTAATGTGACTGTCAGGAAGGACCCATAGCCTTTCTCCCAAATGTCATTTCATAGACATAGTTTCCATTCCCGTGAATAGCTATCAGAAAATAAAATTCTAATATGCTTTAGATTCTTCTCCACATATTTTCAGTGGAATTTCATGACTTGTTGACATAATCTTAGGTGTTTTTTTCTAAATATTGAAAGACTGACTTGGATTTTGCCTTTCACTTTTAACAAGGGATTTCTTAAATCTTCCTTTAATTCCTGTTAGTTAAATTAATTAATTGATATATGAAGTTTCCTGGCAATTTCAACTCTAATTTCTATTTCTTCCAATCCAGCATTTCTCATTCAAATTTTTTAACAACCAGTTTGTGGGTGTGGCTAGGTGGGCATGACAATGTGACTGGGTGGGTGTGGCTTTATTTGCAGCATCCCTCCTCCCATTTTTGGGCCTCCTGGGCCTCAGGGAAGCCTCCTGAGGGGGGGCATTTTTGCTCCCAGAAGGCTTCCCTGGGGTCCAGGAAGGCAAAAAATGGAGGCTGGGGAGGGCATAGTACCCTAATTCCACCAATTTTTTGAAGTTGGCCACCCAAATGTCTTTGTTTCTGTTGACCTTGAAATGCTGGGAACAGAAGGAAGCTAGTCAGACAAAGGAATGCAGAAGCCATGAGCATTCTCCAAAAAACCAACAGGAAAATGTAAAAATCATGATCTAACCAATATTTTGGTCTCCTGGTCTGCAGATGAACCTGAGGAAACAAAATTCTTCTCTTGTCCACTCTGTTAAGAAAGAGGAAAATGAATTATTTAAAACCTTTCCTCTCCATTTTTTTTGGTTTATACAATTTGTGTTTGACAAATTTTGGGAAATAGAAATCTGAGTGGTTTGTAGGTGAGGAAAGCTGCCTGACCCTCCAGACAGCATTCCTCTTTCATATAAATGCTTACTAAAAACTGAAATGATAAGAGAAAATAATAGGTTTTCAAGCCAGGTGCTCTCCATCACATCTGCAAAAGCTTCTATGTGTATATGTCTGAGGAGAGAGTAATGATGTACTGAAACAGGAAGCTTGGATATGGGAGACAGCAGAAGAGAAACTCCATATGGGTTAGTTTTTAAAGGGTTTGTGGATCTATTTCAGAACTGACTGGAAGGATAAGATCAAATGTACTAAGGTTGATGGTGAAATCTATGGAGAGATCCAAATCTAAAAATGGGAAGCTGGTTGAGACTATTGAGTTCCTGTCAATAGAGAAATTGCCTAATCTAAGCCCCATGGAGCATTAGCACTGCAAATCACTAAAGAGAAAATTTAGAATTTGAGGTATGTCATATTCTAGCTGGAAGGAAATTGGCTTGACAATCTAAAGGGTAATGGGAACACAAAAGTGCATTAATGCTGGGTTGAGGCAAAGATCAGGAGCAAAGGGACCTGAAAGGTTGCAGCATAGAATGCTTACTGGGAAAATGCTAAATATTAATGACGTCTGCCACTCTTCATCCTATACTCATCATTCATCTCAACTCTATTGTACTTCCTGTGACCTGGTTATGTTTTAATTGGGTATGGTGACGGAGAAAATCAATGGAACAGGAAAGGAACTCTCTGGCTCTGAATTTTTCTTTTGAATGTGTACATATTTTGTTATTGAAGAACACCTTGGCAGTCAAGGCTTTTTTCATATAAGGTAGTAACCAAACTATTATATTATCAGCTTTTTTGCTGTTTGGTTTCTCAAGTAAATTATCTCTGGATTCTCCCCAAAAGGGGAAGTACATCATTAGGGGGGGACTCATATTGGAGAGTTCTATGCCTAGCATTAATTTCTCCCTTTTTTCCCCCTCACACCAACAGTATTGTTAAGTAGGATGGCTTTAGTGAGTTCTTGTGCCTACTAGTAGAATTGAACTTTCTTCTCTTCAGAGCCAGTCCAACATTTCCAAATCCCTGAAATTACCTGTGCTGCTTTCTGATTCACTTAAATTTATTAAAATCATGTCTAGATTTTTATACATATGAGATTTTCATAATCAGTAAAACCTCTGTGATTATCATAATCACTGGATTATGCATACAGAAGTGAACCTGAAACCCACATTTCTAAAAATGAATAATTTTTAAGCACCAAGAACTAATTCTTCCAAAAGTAAAGTCCACAGCATTTAATTGAAAGCCAAATATCAATTTAGGATCATCCAACACAAATTGGTGATTATAAAAAGGCTATTATGACCCAGGTCACCTGGGTAGTGGCAAATTTCAATAGAGTCCTTTATTGTTCTGCTAAATCTACAACAAATGACCTTACAACAGCCAGCAAAGCTCCATCCCAAACTTCCTTGAAGGAAGCCACCCACAATCCTACAAACAAAAGCTGATAATCACCAGGGCCATATCACAAAGGCAGAGAGGAAGTCCAAAAACAAGGTGCTAGTCCACAAGGTAAAGTTGTAAGTTGTACACAAGATTCCAGGTCCACAGGCAAGGTCAAAAGGCCAGAAACCAGGGTTGAAGTCCATAGGCAGAAATACAAATCAAAGCAGAGTTTTTCCAAAGCCAGGGAAATGCATGGCAAAGCAAACAAATGGTTCACAACAAAGACACCCTCCCTGGTCTCTGCTTAAGTCAATTCAAGCCAGGTGTTCTTGTGAGGAGGGGCAGACGATCTTCTCCAGAGCAACCTCACAGACCTCCTTTGAGTTTGCCTTTGCTCCACTTTTCATACTCTTGGATCGTGTTGGGGAGGCAGTTGTTTCTCATCAGAGGGGATCATCTGCTTTTCAACACTGTCTATCTGGACCCAATCCTTCCCATCTGATTGACCACCTCCCCAAATGCCTGAGGTCCTGGGACAGCATCATCCTCAGCCCCTGGCCTCTCCAAACATTCCAAGGGAGATGTGCCATCCCCATCTGAAGGTTCCAGTTCCAATTCCTGCTACTCCTTCAAGCCAGGATCTTACGGGATCATTACAGAAGGCTTTGATTGTTAAGCAGTGGAAAGTGAGATCCTCTGGTTCCACAGGGGGAACTATGGAATATGCTTAGGCAAATGGGAATTCCAGAACACCTCATTGCCCTCCTACAAAACATATTGTGGCATATTGGTTTTTAGAAGCCCAGCATGGTTACCATTCTGCTGGTATGAGCCAGACATTGGATTCAGTACAATGGGAAAAGAAGCTCCTTTCTGGCCTTGAAGAAGAAGGACAACTCATGAGGGCTGATGAACTGACTTGGTGCTAGCCAAGTTGTGAGATGTTAAGTATCAAACAAGTTACTAGTTAGGAAAGGCAAATAAAGGTTCAGAGATGGCTTCCCTGAATGAAGGAAGCCACTTCTGGAATGAGAGCTCTACCATCCAAGAACAGGGAGGAAGGTGGCTACAGGCAGTGGCTTCTTCAAGACCCCAGAGGGGAAGAATGGGATCAATCCCTGGCCACTATGGAAGACTGAGCAAAAAACCTTGATAGAGGCTCTTGCACCTATGAAAAAAGACTAGGTGTTTGCTGACCAATCCCAGAAGTTTAAGCTGTGCTGAGCATACCTCAGTAAATAAATTCTAATATTTAAGTCGTAAATATATAAGGGACGGCTACAAAGAAGAGGAAGTCAACTTATTCTCCAAAGCACCTGAAGGCAGGACAAGAAGCAACAGATGGAAACTTTTCAAAGAGAGATCCAACCTAGAACTAATGAGAAATTTCCTGACAGTAAGAATAATTAATCATTGGAACAGCTTGCCTCCAAAGTTGAGGGTGTTCCATCACTGGAGGTTTTTAAGAAGAAATTGGGCAACCATTTGTCTGAAATAACATAGGATTCCCTGCTTGGGCAGTGGGTTGGACTAGAACAGGGGTGTCAAACTCAAGGCCCATGGGCCAGATCTGGCCCGTGGGTTGCTTATATCTGGCCCGCAAGGCTGGTCTGGACTGAGCAAAGGACTGCCCTGTGGGGCCTTTGCTAGCAAAAATGATGTATGGGTAGGGCGCCCCCCTCTGCAACCGCTTTTGGACTCCAGAGTCCTCCAGAAGGCCTTCCAGACCCAAAACCAAGCATCCGGAGTCCTCTGGGAGGCCTTCCAGGCCCAAAACAGAGCATCTGGGGTGGTCCAGGAGGCTGTCCTTGACTCAGAAGGTTATAAAAGAAAGTAAAAATAAAATATTTTACCTTTCAGGCTTGCAGGATTCTGCTACTGTAGCCTATGTCAACAATTTTGTAGTTCTAGTCTTCCTATGGAGTCAGTTTCTTGATCTGGTCCTTCTCTCTCTCTCATAAGGTGATCAATTAGATCAAGTAAGTAATAAAAAAACAAAATCACAGAAATGTATGATTCCCTATTATTATAAGTTTATAAAACCATGTCTGCGGAAGTGCAGTCCTGTGTCACTCCCCCCACGACCATGGCCCTCCAAGGTCAAACCCAATCCAGACGTGGCCCTTAATGAAATTGAGTTTGACACCCTTCGACTAGAAGATCCCCAATGTCCCACCCAACTCTGTTATCTTTTAAATTCCAGCCCCTTCCTTCCTTTTCATAGAGGCACACTCTCTCTTAAGGCCAGAAATGGAGGAAGGAAATGGTTAGAAAGATGGAATAAACAGAAGAGCTAGAGAGGGCTGTCTCTAGGAGATTTGGGAATAAACTGAGGTAAGCAACCACTAATGTGCTATAAAAACCTGTGGTAAACAAGAAAAAAGATAAAAGCCTCCACTGTCTTGCTTTCTATGTCAATTTGCCACCCTTGCAAAACAATATACATCCAATTTAAAAAAATCACATTGTAACACATACATGTCATGATGCCACATTACCAAGACAACAAAGCAAAACTGATTGGTTCAGGTTGGCAAAATGGATTGAGACCAGGCTATAACTCTCCCTTAATTTATTTAGGCTGGATTGGTGGAAAATTTGATTGAAATAAGTTTGAATGTGTTTTTAAGATTGGAGAAAGAAACATCAATAATATCTGCTATGCTGATGATACTACACTGAATATGCAATGAACTGGAAGTCCTAGTTATTAATGTCAAGGAGAACTGTACAGAGATGGGGGGAGGTCTCCATGAATTTGGAGAGCAAAAAAGACTGACAATGAATACACACTCCATTGGTATGGTTAGGAGAGCAAAATGAGTATCACCAATGAATTTGGATCCTATAGGTATTGTTAAGAAGGTGCTTTGGACCTTCCTTATCTACATTTTCTTTCAAAATACATGAAAAATACCATTGCAGGAAAATTCACTTAAGGTTAGGGTTAGGTCGAGTCATGGAATTCATCCGGTTCTACCCCATTTGGGAAAATCATTCGTTCACTTTCTGAACAGCTCTGAGAACCATTTGTGGGGAAAAAAATCTCCTTCCAACAGCCTTCTGCCCCCACACTTGATAGGACTGATCTCATCAGAAAGGCAGGAAGGCAACATTCTGGTTTTCCTCTGTTTTGTTTCTAGCCTAATCCTTATTTTTATTGCTCTGCTCACAGAAACTACCTCTTCAGTTAAGCCTTGTTACATCTAATGGTTCTTTATGGCACGCCCAGATTTTCTGTCATCTGAGCTGCTTCTCTTGAGTGGCTTGACTTTCTTAAAGGGGAAGGGTTGTTTTAAGCTTTTTCTGTTTTTTTAGTGGTTCCTTTCACTTATAATTTTGGGATATACTTCCAATAGTCAGTATGCAAGCTTGGCACTGATTCTTTTACTGTCTTTCTGGGGGCATGTGATCTTTCCTTAAATCTTGACAATTTCCTAAGGATATCTTATGAGGTGTGTGAAACCAGCTGGTATCTTTAAGTGATGCAAATGGATCTAAGGATTGCTGCTCCTGGGTGGGAAAGGGTGCTTTGTCAGTTCTCTGAGCACTGGAGTCTCTTGTCTATGAGAATTCTTCAGTCATTCAGGTCATGGTTTTCCCAAAGGTGCTTTTTTCAAGAGGCAACTGGACTTTCTTGATTTCCAGAAAGTTCACTTGCCTCTTGAAAAAGCACCTTTGGGACTGGAGTCTCTTGCATTGTTTTGGAATGTCTAAAACACATGATCGCTCACTGATAGTAAGATTTTTAAAAAAGGAGATAGAGGTGTGGCTCCTCCAATTTGTCTTAGTTTTCTCTCATGATAATAAGGCTTAGTAACATGGCACCAGGCTGTACTAATTTTATTGTGATCCTGACAAGCTTGGGAGGCTTGAACCAGGGTCCCCTATATACTTCGTTAATTTGTCTTTTTAGTTCAGCATTTTGTAGCCCAAGTGCACCCACCCACTTTCTGGAGTGTTTAAATTACCTCTCTGCTAAAGGATTTCACTTTATGAGCAAGAGTTGGCTGCTGATAGTTATCATTGCATTTTAACTATTTTAATTCATCAAGTGCTCTGGCACCCTGCCTGATTTGCAACTCCTGCTTGCAGGTGTTGCTGATGAAAAGGAAGGTATTCAGACAGAATGGTTTAGGTTTCCATGATGGCTGTGGCTATCATTGGTCTTCAGTGTGTATTCCCCCATTTCTTATCTAATGATTGGTATTTATGGCAGCTTTTTGCAAGTAAAGAACCTTTTTGTATGTTTTACAACAGTTCATTTAGTGATCATTCAAAGTTACAGTGGTGTTATGTATATGTACACAGCGTAGTTGGGTTGACAATATATAAACCACAAATATATATGTTTGTAGCTTTAAGGAACAATACTGTAATGTATTATACTATGTTCTGGTTGGTTGATTATGCTACAAGTTGCCATAAGAGGAAGCTATAGATCATGGTTTACTTCTCTCTCTCTTTCTCACTGATGATCTCTCTCCATACTGATATTGACTGATACTGATATTGACTAGGGACCGATACTGACTAACCCTGTTTACTTTGATATTCTGTTGATATCGAAGGTTATCTGTTGTATTATGGTTTGATATTTGTCTGCTGTAAAAGACATGAAACCGGTAAGAAGACTTTATAACTGGATATTTCTGGACTGTTAAAAACGTCTATGACGTGGACTGTTTATTGGACTGTGCTATTTCTTCAAGTAGACATTAACACAACTTGATCTCTGTGTGGCTGTATATTTATTCATAACTGTTCTCATAAATGTTTCCATGTGCATATCCTTGTTATACAAGGGTTACTCTGCACATATCCTAACAGGTAATTTTTTACAGGTAATTCTTGACTTACAACAGTTCATTTAGTGATCATTCAAAATTACAGTGGCACTGAAAAAAATGACTTTTGTCCATTTTTCACACTTACAACTGTTGCATCATCCCCATGGTATGAGAGGCTGGGCAAGGTGAAGCACCCCTCACTGTGAGTGGGGTTGGGTTGGCCAGCCATGCCTACCCAGCCACACCTACCCAGCTGATCATTAGGGCAGAGAAATGTTGTTAAATTATTTGAATCCCACCCCTGGATGGGGCTATGATTAAATGTGAAGGTAAACAAATTAATTGTTACAGAGGTAACATGCAGCCTTAGAATTGATAATAAAGACACAAAAGTGATAGATAGCTGCTACCTTTTATGACTGATTACCAACAGTAAAGGAATCAGCAGTCAAGTTGTATAGTACAAACTATCACTTAGTACGGTAACAATTAAGAACTTTAAAGCCCTTCATGGCATAGGTCCAGGCTACTTGAGGGACCCACTGTGTTTCATCCAACTGGGATTGGCCCGTCTCACTGTGCCAGCAGAAGAGGCATGTTGCAGGCCCATTGGCCTGAATATTCAAGGGTCCAGGAAAAGGACCTTCTCTGCCATTGCATCTACCCTCAGGAACATCTTGCCCCCAGCGTCAACTCTCCAACCCTCCCGATCTTTCATAAGCCCCTAAAGATCTGGCTCTGCCAGTTAGGTTAGGGGGTCCAATGAAGCAGCCACATGGTGAAAGTGGTTGATCAATTAACAACATATCTCATCTCCCTCCCATCCTGCTCCCACATGCCCCATCTTTTAATTGGATGATTGCATTTGGTTATGCCCAGTATTTTATTTATGTTTTTATAATTGTACAGGGTTTTTTAAAAAAAAATGATTGTAAACTGCCCAGAGTCACCCTAAGGTATGGAGGAAGGGTGGCAAATAAATAAGAAAGAAAGAAAGAAAGAAAGAAAGAAAGAAAGAAAAGAAAGAGAGAGAGAGAGAGAGAAAGAAAAGAAAGAAAGAAAGAAAGAAAGAAAGAAAGAAAGAAAGAAAGAAAGAAGTCAAAGTGACACTTTGTGGAAACCAAGTTGAATTTGAAAAAGCAGGCTAGAAAAAGTGTTCATACTGTTGAACATAGGTGTTGGAGAAGACTCGGAGAATACAGGTAGGAAAATAAACAATGGGTCATAGAACATATCAATACAGCAGCTTCACGATACACAAAGGACCAGGTTCAAGCTATCATAATGTGGACACATGTGTTGACTCCTGGAGAAGTCCACAGTGTTGCAGAGATGGGAGATAGAGAAGAAGGGATGTCTAACAGAAAAAAAAACCAAGGATAAACTCAATTATAACAGCAATGAATACACTATTGACAGACCTTAAAGGCCAGATCATCTTAGGGAAAGCCTATCTATGTGGTTGCTAATCTGGTGGTATTGAATCATCAATTAAGCTTTCTTAAATATATATGAAAATGTTCACTGAAATTGTTGATTCAGTCTGTATCTACCTAAAGTGGATAAATGGATGAATATAACTTGTTCAAGTTTTTTAACTATGGTACACCTTGGACTAATATCTGGATCTTTCATTCTATGATATTATTGCATTCTATTTGTGTATCAGTCTTTGTATATACTGTTTAATCAATTACAGGACTATAATATCATGTATGCAGAATGTATTTTCCCTTCTTACTATCTTTCACTTGTGTGCAGCAGAATTTGGATCCCCACTAAAATTTCAGTATTCTTCCTTGGTTTATTTCAAATGAATATGTTAGTAGTCAACCAAATACAATAAAAACTCTGTTGCCTTTATTGCCAGGCATATTTATGTATTCATTTGAATAACATCTGAATGCATATTTGTTTACTTTTAAAGTAGTTTGCACGAATGATTCCAGTTCCCATTTTTGTCTTGTGGGTAGTTTATTCAAGAATGCACATGTAACAATCTATCTCTTCTTTTTTTTTAAACCAAGCACAAAGCAAACTTGATAGAATAAAATATAAAAAGGGAGGTTAATTGTCTACAGCAGCAAAATGCACCATATGCATTAGAAATCAAAGCAGTTGCTGTAGCATTGCTGATCATGCCTATGGCTCCATTGAGTTTCCTTTTTTAGAATTATCCATTAGTAAAAATGTGGAGTTTTAGGTGAAAGCAAGTTTGCTTCATAAAATCTCATTATAATTTCCTGTCGAGCTGCAAGACAGTGAATTCTTGCCAAATATCAGATATAAAACCACCAGAGGAAATTAAGGAATTTATCTTGATGAGATTCTACATTTTAATCAGTTTAGCATTTTTAATGAACTGATTAAAAGTTGATTGAAGTAAAACCTCTCTGCCATTGTTCAAAGGTGTGTTACTCAAATATTTCTCCACTGTCTTTTGGGAGAAGGAAGAAGATGTTTGGCGTTTTAAGAATAGAAAACCACTCACAGAGGAAAATTACTTTGTCATTTAATGATATGAGCTTTGAAGAGAAGCCCAGTGAAAAGTGTTATGCTCTGTTAACGATATTTCTATTTCCTTAATATCAAAAGCAGTTCAGAAATCCTATTGTAGCTTAAGGACATAATACTTACGTATCACAGCTTAAGGATTTACATTTAGAAAAAGGAAAACACTCTTTTTAATATTTACCTTGTAGCCATTTATATTTTGACATTGTTCCTACTCCATTTTAATTCACAATGAAATAACATCTCTTTATCTAAATTACTGTATCACTTTTCCTTCTTTCCTTCTTTTCTTCATGATATTTATTTACCATATTTTTTGGTGTATAAGATGCACTCCCCCCCCCAAAAAAGTGGGTGGAAATGTCTTATACAGCAAATGTTTCCAAAGCCCCGCCCACCTGCCTCTGCCTCCCAGCAATTTGTCTCCTTGCAGCAAACAGCAAACAGCCTGGTCAGCTTCAGCACAGCCTGATTAACACAAGCAGCTGATTGTCGGTTGGATCAGACTACTGACAATCTGCTGTTTCAGGCTGCAGGGATCGCCATTGCCTATTGCCACCTCCGCATGCCCAATTTTCAGCTTCCACATGCCCCATTTTCGGCATCTCATTTTTGGCTTCCACATGCCCCATTTTCGGCTTCCACATGCCCCATTTTCGGCCTCCATATGCCCCATTTTTGGCTCATTCTGATCCCTGCCACCTGGGATGCGGAAGCCAAAAATGGGGCACACGGAGGCAGCAATAGACAATTGCAATCATTGCAGCATGAAACAGCTGATCGTCGGGAGGCCAGTCCAACTGACAATCAGCTGCTTGTGCTAATCAGGCTGTACTGAAGCTGACCAGGCTATTTGCTGTTTGCTCCAAGGAGGCAAATTGCTGGGAGGCAGAGGCAGTTTTTTTTTTCTTATTTTCCTCCCCAAAACAGCCTGGTCAGCTTCAGCACAGCCTAGGTGAGTCTTATACTTCAGAGCATCTTATAGTCCAAAAAAGATGGTATATATTCCCCTGATACCTTGTTATTCTGCTCATACAAGTACTTAAGGCAGCTAGCCATACTTAATGTACAAAACAGAAACAGTTTTTCTTTAAAAAATATGTGAATGCCATTAGGAAAAGAACATTACCTAATTCTTCTCCAGATTGTGTTGTGGTAAAAGAAGCCTCCAATTACAAGCAAGGAAACATTTCTGTTGCCTGAAATTTACTGTATAAATGTGTTTTTCTCCAGTACTTAAATCACCAGAAAAATACAGTATGCTGATATAATTTGGTGTGACTCCAAAGCTGAATTTTTTTTTCTGACCTAGTGGTTACACAAGAAAGTGGTTACAGTTTCAAGGCAGGATACTTTATAGGCAGCAAATAATAGTTTTCAATGGATTCATGTCTTTCGCCACCTAATCTCATCTATCAGCAGGAAAAACAGTCATCCATTGCCCTCTTTAAAGGAGGCAGGGCAGGGTTAGGTGAATGTAAGTAACTACTATGGAGCGGAGGTGTCATATCTTTCAAGTTGTCCAAATAACAGGTCACCAGTGTGGTGATACTTTGTGGGACTTAGAATCACAAAAGTAGATAGAATACAAACATAGGGACATAAATAAGCAATCAACCAAACTGTCAAGCTCTTTTTAGAAATAGGTTTAGTGCTACTTCAAAATAGCTTGGGTCAAAGGCACATCGAAGGAATGCAAAGTGAAGCTGAAGGAAAAACTGAAACTGTGATCAGTCCGTTGGGCTAAAGAGCAACCCAGGATCTTGAACCTGGCTTCTGTGTGCCTTGGAATGATTACAAAGTCATGCAAAGCATCAGGCTTGAAAGAGAAGCAGAGTAATAAATTATTACCACATGATAATAAAACAAGTAACAAAATGAGGGGTTTATAAACTTCCCTTTAGGATAATCTTAATGTACAATTCTCTCCTGAAAATCCAAACACCAAAATGAACACAGATGAACAATGAAAACAATGCAATAATGGAGAATATTTAGTTTGGTCAATGGCCAGATACAAATAATACAATGAAACTTTGGGAATGATGAATTTATTGTAACAAAATACAATTCAATACTCTTCACACCCCTCAGACTCTGTCTGTACCTTTTCAGTGGTTAAAATGCCATATTTCAGGCTAACTCTGTCCACAGCTTGGAATTTGATCCTGATGGGGCTCAAGGTTACCTCCATCCTTCTAAGGTCAGCAAAAGGAAGACCCAGATTGTTGGGGGCAATATGCAAATAATGCTTACATTGTAAATTGTTGAGAGAGTGCTGTAAATTGTATGGGGTGGCCTAAATGCTTTTGCTATATTTCAGTTTGCGAAACCCTGCCTTAAATATATGAAGGCTATAAGGGAATGGCAGGGTTCACTGTTAGTGGATGGTGCCTACAGAATTAGAAGTAGCATATAGATATACAACGTTGGACAGGCATACGCCAAACGGTGTTCACCAAAGTGATAAACAATAAAACAAAAACTTGCTGTAGGAAACTTCTTGTGAGAAGAATAAATGGGTAATTGAGTAATGCATTCATTTGTGACAGAATGGGTAACACACTGATTACAGAACCAGTCTCTTTCTCTTCATTTAAATTTGATTTTGGTGCAGCAGAGGATTCCCAATCTCTCTACAGAACTAGTTCTCTTTTAAAAATAGTTTCTTTAAGGACTAACTGGTGCTTTTCGAGGTGTTTATCAGGCATTATATGGTCTAGAGCAGTGATGGCTAACCTTTTCAGCACTGAGTGCCCAAAGCATGCATGCATCCCCAAAATGCAATAAACATTTGTCCCCTGCGCATGCCCCCTGCCCCCATGCATGCCCCATGTCCCATGCATGCATGCATGCCCCCATGCATGCATGCACATCCCCTGTGCATATGCCCCACCCCCTACATGCTCCTGTCCACCGTGCATGCATGGCAGAGACCTGAAGACCAGCTGGCTGGTGGGAGGCATGCATGCATACATGGCAGAGCTGAGCTGGGGTGATGGCTCATGTGCCCACAGAGAGGGCTCTACGTGCCACCTCTGGCATGCATGCCATAGGTTCACCATCATGGGTCTAGAGAGGTTGTCCTGGATGCCCAGCTGAAATGGCCAAGGAGGAAGGGCATACCCACACCAGCCTAGAGTGGCTATTGGCAATGGATAGATCCCAGTTTCTGATTGCATCACCAAACACACCAATGAGGGAGGCATTGTAGATTTTGACCATAGCAAAAATTGTACTGGGAGAAAAGTGAGATCATTACTCTAAAACTAGAACAGTTAAATGCTAAATGCTAAATGCTACTTTATCTTGAACAATTTAGCCTGAACAAAGCCTGGGGATGGGAAGACAATCCTCAATGGCTCATGGGGTATTTTCAAGCCAAATTTAAAGTGATGTGGGATCAAGACTTTAATGTTTAAGCTGATATGAAGTGCCAGAGGATTGACTCCCAACTCTGTCAATCCTTTCTAAAGCTGTGATTTACTAACTCCAGAAAGAGATAGCAGAAAAGTCAGCAGAAGTCCAGAAAGATATCCAGCTTATCTTATAGCCCTGAGAGACTAAGACTCTAGGCAGTTTTTGGGATGATTCCTGCTCCAGAATGTTGGCAAAAATGGAAATGACAGCATTGCAAATAAAACTGTTTTGGTAAAATTAATGCAACTGAGATATGAAGCAAATATTTTGACTTGGGATGATACATGCTACTTTTTATCAAAATCAGAAAATGCTGCATCTCTTCAGTTAGAAAATGGATCCATAAAGTGGCAAAGGGATGCCAGTGAAAAACAAGCTAGTGATCTAAACAATGACAGAGATTTAAGATCCTTGAGTTCCTGCTCCAGGAAAAAAAAAGTTGGCAAAGAGTGGTGATTGTAAACTTAGGAAGAAACCAAAAGCATTCTAAACTAATATCCAACCCCACTATGATGGCAGATTCTGGTACTCAACTAATCGGTAACAAAACTAAACCTTTTCTTCACACTCATTTTTGTTTTAATGAAGAACCTGGGAGATGTGTATCTGCTTGTGAAGTCACATTTTGTGTGATTCTGATCCTCCAAATCACTAATCAAGCTAGGAGCAGGTTCCGATAGGAACTTGGTCACTTCAAAGAAGCCCTGCATTGATTTAACTGTTTTCGATCTGTTCTAATTTTAAGAATCTACAATCTACAAATGTGTGAATTCCCAAATTCTTAATAAGTACTATGTATAAATTACAATGGCTATTTTAGTCATGCATTTTAACAAGGTACACATTTCCTGTATTACAATACAACTCTTAAATTACCAAGAACTCTAGCCTAACGAATACATTAGTGCACTAAGTGAGGTTATTACATATTAAATTCAGACTGTTCCTTTACAGACAACCGAGTTGTAGGAACACTTATGGAAGTTGCTATGATAAATATTTACAGCATCTGCTATAAAAAGTAATTCAACTTTATTAAGAGTTGGACTGCAGCTGAACATATCCTTTGAAGTAGGTCTAAGCCTCTTTATCTGGAAGAGGGTTGAGGTAATTGATCCTAGGAAATGGACAGGTTCTTGTGACTGTGAGTTCAACTACCCATGTCTTGGATACATGTTCCTTTTGTTTGGTAAAGGTCTCTTGGAGTTGAAATGTGGTTGGGTGGGTCCAAGTGGAGTTAATGACTCTTTGTTTGAGTGGTAGATACTACCTATCTTGAACAAGCCATTCTTAGAACCAACCATTTTTGGCAAGTTGCCTCCAGTTTCACCTGGTTGGCACTCAGCTGCAGAGGAGCCTGTATGAAGCAAGTTATATGGATGTTTTCACTCTGGGTTCAGACAGTTCAAAAACAATAGTCCTTGCATTGGTGATAGACAACCTCTGGAAAGCTCAGGATGAAGATGATGCAACTGTCCTGCTATCCTGGATCTTTCAGTGGCTTTCAATACCATCAGCCTAGATATTCTTCTGAGCCAGCTTCAGGAACTGGGAGTAGGGGGAAAATGCATTAATCATTTCAGATTAATCAGCATTAATCATGTAATTTTTAATGTACCTTTTTGAAAAACTAAAATAGAAAGTAAGCAAAATTTCCCTGCCCCTAATTTTAGATGCTTCCTAGTGCTACCAACCAAATACTGATTTTAATTTCTTTTGGGGAAAGGAGAAAAACAAAAGATAATTAGAAAATATCACAGAACGAATGCAACTATGTCAGAAGTCCCCAGATCCTATTAATGAGCCAGAAAGATCATGGAATCATGGAACAAGAATACAAATTTGGAAACTCAGGAGCATATTCACCTGGATACTTATATTGTCCTACATATTTGTCAGTGACACTTTTAGCCAAACAAAATGGAATTATCAATTTTATAGCCTCTTCATGTTACACATTCAGCAATACTCT
This sequence comes from Naja naja, assembly GCA_009733165.1. Taxonomy (NCBI): domain Eukaryota; kingdom Metazoa; phylum Chordata; class Lepidosauria; order Squamata; family Elapidae; genus Naja; species Naja naja. The sequence goes on from CM019148.1 coordinate 290,346,203, forward strand.
TGCTGACTTAGCTACAACAAGCTTGGTATCTATTTTAAAATATCTATTAATTTTAATTTTACCTTACAATGTTTATCCCTAGACAATTATATTTAAATTGTGTAGCCACGGTCTCTCTCCTTACTTATTTTTATAGGGTTCTGACCCCTGAACATAGGTCATCTCTATGTTCCCAGAAGTCAAATATATTTAGGTTGTCATAAGTCAAATCTCCTGCCTTTCAAGAGGAGAATCTCCCCATTCCAAGAGTCAGTTCTCCTGCCAGCCTGCCATTAATGATCTGGGTGTCTTTTCCTCTAAGTGGGAAGAAAATGAATGTGGGAGTGGGTGACTTGCTGTGTGAGTGTCTGTGGAGATTCTCAGTCATCCAGCTCATGATTATTCCAAAGGTGCTTTTCAAAAAGCAACTGGACTTTCTTTGTTTTTTCCTTGAAGACATTTCCTTCTCATCCAGGATGTTATGTATGCAGAGTTTGAATTGATTGGTTGTTCCTCTAAAGTGTTTGAAATCATTGGTTAAAAAGTGTGGGAAAACCCTGCACTATGATTGGCTGTCAGCCGAGGCAGCCAGCTATATATAGCTGCCTCGGCTAAGCCAAATTGGGTCCGTTCTGAGTTGAAGTCATAATAAACTTAAGAGCTGAAGCACTCCGTGTCTGCCTCTCTATGCAAACTTAACACTGGCGACGAAGGTGGGATTCCCTTGAAGAAAAGGCAACGTGGAACAGAAGAAGAGTGAGATGGCTGTGCTGAACACCCCGCCAGCCCCGTTCGATCTGACGGCAGAAGACTGGGAGTCGTATGCAGATCGTTTCCAAATGTATCTGGAGGGAAATGATCTTGCCACCATTTCTGAGCAGTGGAAGAGGGTGGTCTTTCTTACGTACTGCAGTCCGTCAGTTTTCAAGATGGCGAAGGCACTTGCAGGAGCAGCAGACGTGAAGGTAATGGCTTGGCCTGATCTGGAAAGGCTGTTAAGAGCCCATTACGCCCCACAAGTATCGTGCCTCATTAAGAGACACGAGTTTTACCCTCGTGATCAGGGGGATAACGAAAGCATAAACGATTTTGTGGCAAGTTTAAGAGACATTGGGGGTGGATGCGAATTCAACAGTTTAGAAGAGGCCATGCATGATCGTTTTGTCCTGGGCCTTAAAGACAAGGTGCTACAGAGCAAGTTATTAATGAGGCCTAAGATCATGCTGAAAGAAGCAATAGAAGAAGCCTCTTCAGCAGAAGCTACCAAGTCCTCAGCAGCAGCCATGAGGAAGATGAACAGGACCACGAGCCATTCTGATGGGGAAAAGTCCACTACAAATCATTGTGAGGAACTAGATTCTGAGTCAGATTGCAGTGAGGTGGAGGAAGGAATTTACAGACTCAGAATGGAGCGGAAAAAGAAAGACCTGGGAAGAAAGAGGCAAGATTTCTACTGCAGAGGTTGTGGGGAAGCCACCCCGCACTGAATGCAAGTTTCTAGACACTATTTGCCTCCGTTGTGAAAAAAGAGGACACCTAGCAAGAGTCTGCAAATCATCCAGAACTCCACCAAGCAGAAGGAAGTTTGCTGCAACCAAAGACAAAGAATTCAAGCCAAACAACCTAAGTGAGAAAATGGGGCGCAGCACAGAAGCAAATGGGAAGAATGAAACTCATCAAACAGTAACTATTGGTCATTCTTCTCCTTTAAAAAACAGAAAAGTGCATGTCAAGGTATTTATTGAAGGAAGGCCTTGCCAAATGGAAGTGGACTCAGACTCATACCTTTCTATGGTGTCATGGGACACTATTCAAAGACTGTTACCAAATATTCAGAAGAATCATTTCAAGAAGCAGGCATTGACTCTTAAAGACTACCAAGGGAACAAGATTCCAGTAGTTGGAACAAGAGAATTCAATGTGAAGTTCAAGGGCCACACCAAGTGTCTACCCCTGACCATCGTGGACAAGGATCGCCCAAGTTTGCTGGGACTTGAATGGTTCAACCCGCTGGGCATCGAGGTGACTGGCATCAATCACGTGAGCAACACTGAGTGGGAAGAGGCCTTGAAGTCTGAATTTCCAGAGGTCTTCAGCGACGGATTAGGCAAGTACTTGGGGACCCCTATCACCTTTAACCTAGATCCCAAGGTACAACCAATCGGTTTAAAACCCAGAAGGGTCCCATTTGCCTTAAAGGAAAAAAATTGATGCACAATTAGATAAACTAATAGCTCAAGGGGTTTTAGAGCCCACTGACCATTCCAGGTGGGAGAACGCATAGTCACACCAGTCAAGGCTGATGGGTCAATAAGAATCTGCGGAGACTACAAGGGGACATTGAACCATGCACTACAACAGAGCGCATATCCAGTTCCAGTAGTGCATCATTTATTACATTCTCTTGGCGGGGGCCCAGTTTTCGCCAAATTGGACCTGGCCCAGGCATATCAACAGTTAACAGTTGATGATGCCACTGCAGAAGCCCAAACCATTGTAACCCATAGAGATGCTTTCAAATGCAAAAGGTTGCAATTTGGAGTAAGCGTGGCACCAGGCATCTTCCAAAGCCTTATGGAAAGGATGATTCAAGGGTTGCCAGGGATGGTGCCCTATTTTGATGATGTTTTAATTTCTGCTGCAAATGACACTCAGTTACACGAGAGACTCAGAGAAGTCCTAACCAGATTCAAAAAAGCCAAAGAAGAGAAATGCACACTTAGAACTGACAAAGTAGAATTCTTGGGTTACATGATTGATAAACATGGCATCCACCCCACAGAGGCCAAAGTTCAGGCAATCAAAGAAGCCCCCAGGCCAAAATGCAAAACAAATTTGCAAGCATTCTTGGACTGATTGACTTCTATCATATGTTTCTACCTCAGAAGGCAACCATTGCAGAACCCCTACATGGATTACTGGACAAAAAATCTGCATGGGTCTGGGGCAGAAAGGAACAAGCTGCATTTAACAATATTAAGAGACAAATCACGTCTGATTCTGTACTAATACAGTTCTCTGAGAATTTGCCTGTTGTACTGATTTGTGATGCATCCCCTTTTGGGGGGGTGTTAAGCCACATGCTTCCCAGTGGAAGGAAGCCCCTATTGCATTTTACTCTCGACCTTGACTAAAGCAGAGAGAAACTACAGCCAACTGGACAAGGAAGCTTTGGCAATTGTAGCAGCTGTCAAGAAATTCCATGAGTATCTATATGGGAGAACATTTACTATTGTCACAGATCACAAACCTCTTTTAGGCATTGTGGCAGGGGACAAACCAGCCCACGATCCTGTCACCAAGAATGCTGAGATGGACTGAATTTCTTGCTGCTTATTCATACAAACTCATCCACAGGCCTGGAAAAGACATTGGGCACGCAGATGCTTTTAGTCGCTGCCCACTTCCTTCACACACTGAGGACCCTGCTCCTGAGACTTACACCTTTTTTCTAGAAACTGTTGCCAAACTTCCAGTACATGCTGCTCAAATTGCCAGAGAGACTGCCAAAGACACTTTATTGGCTCCGGTTATAGGCTGGATTAAGAAAGGTTGGCCACTTCAAGATCTACCTCAACTTGCCCAACCTTTTAAATCCAGGCAAACTGAATTATCTGTATTAAGAGGATGTATTTTGTGGGGTAACAGGGTGGTTATTCCTGCAAAACTGCAAAGGGAGGTTTTGGAAATGTTACATGAGGGTCATCCGGGAATTGTCAGAATGAAGGGATTGGCCAGGAGTTATGTATGGTGGCCAGGTATTGACAAAATGGTTGAAAACTGGGTTGAATCCTGTCCCAACTGTCAGGTTGTCAGGCCTGCCCCACCGCTCGCCCCCAAACAGGAATGGGAATGTCCTAGGGGCCCATGGTCCAGGATTCACATTGATTTTGCTGGCCCTACCAGAGGGCACACTTTTCTTATTATAGTAGATGCATATTCCAAATGGCTAGAGGTTATCCCTATGGCATCCACCACAGCTGAAGCTGTCATCAAACAGCTTAAGAAACTTTTTGTAACTCATGGGTTACCTGATCTACTCGTTTCTGACAATGGTCCTCAATTTACGTCCAACCTTTTTGAATCATATTTAGCACAGCAGGGTGTCAGACACGCCCTGACAGCCCCTGGGCATCCTTGGGCTAATGGCTGGGCTGAACGCATGGTATGATTTACCAAGGAAAAACTTCAGCAATTGGGTCCAGGGGACATCACTGAGAAAGTTGAAAAACTACTCAGTGTTCAGCATATCACTCCCAACCCCTCAACTAAATTGTTGATGGGTAGGAAACTCAGGTCTCCCCTTGATCGCCTTCATCCCACTTACGCACCCAACGCACCACTAGATTCCACTAGCAAAATTCGCACAGTCACTGTGGGTGATTCTGTTTATGCAAAAAACCTTCTGGGTGAACCATTATGGATCCCTGCTGAGATAACCCAAATCACAGGCCCCAGGTCTTACAGGGTACAAACGGAGGATGGTATCCTCTGGAGCAGGCACATTGATCAGCTAAGATCCAGACTACCTCAGGAGCATCGCCATTTCTCCTCTCTGGTTGCCACACCTACTGCCTCTTCTAGGGGGGAAGGGGAGGATTATGGGGATAATCAGCAAGCAAGAATCAACCCTATGTGTAACGAGCTAACACGACAGGAACCATCCCAAAACCTGTCACAGTGCCAACAACCATTTTTACAAATGGAAGATTGCACATCACTACCTGACTTAGGTGCTGACATTGGGTTGGAGATGGATTGGGAGGAGAGACCAGGTTGTAGTAACCAAACAGGTTCTACCATTACTAGAAGTCCAAGTAAGGAAATGTCCCTCACAAGGTGAGAACCTTAAAACATCCGAACCACGTAGGTCTCAACATACACGTAAGAGCCCCACCTATTTAAAAGAATACATTAGAGAGATGGGGTTTGAGTATGGACTATACCTAGTGGGGAGGGGTGTTATGTATGCAGAGTTTGAATTGATTGGTTGTTCTTGTAAAGTGTTTGAAATCATTGGTTAAAAAGTGCAGGAAAACCCTGCACTATGATTGGCTGTCAGCCGAGGCAGACGGCTATATATAGCTGCCTCGGCTAAGCCAAATTGGGTCTGTTCTGAGTTGAAGTCACAATAAACTTAAGAGCTGAAGCACTCCGTGTCTGCCTCTCTATGCAAACTTAACACAGGATGCTTCAATTCAGTGGTGGTATGCTACCGGTTAGGTCCACTGGTTCAGCCAAACTGGTAGCCTCTGAGGAGCAGCTGAGAGGAGGAAAAAAAAGCCTCTGATCAGCTGAGAGGGAAAGAAAAGAAGCGCAGGATCATCCCTGCCACCTGCCCCTGCGCTTTTCTCTTCTTTATCCTCTCAGCTGATTGGCACTGCAGGCCTCAACTGGTGTGTGGAAAGCTGAGCACACACATTAGATGTGCGCGCACACGCGCAATCACCAAACTGGTAGTAGAACAGGTAGGATCCCACTACTGCTTCAGTTCTGCAGAGTCAAAACTTAAGAAGCCTTTCGGATGAGAAGCAAAACCTCTTCAAGAAAAAAACCAGTCCAATTGCCTTTTGAAAAGTACTTTTGGGTTGCTGAGTGAGGTTTTTTTGTTTGTTTGTTTCTTCCAGCACTGATGTGCATCTATGTTGTTATTTTGCATTGTGGTTTATAACTTTTTTGTTTTATTATGTGATCCTTATTGACTTTTACTGACGTTAAAACATCAATGCCTTCTCCAAGCATGCTTGGAAGCTGCAAGATCATTTTCTGTGAGGGGAAGTCAATGCCACTGGTATGTTTGGTTATGTGGATTCTTTAATGACAAATTAATGATCTCCATATGGTATATAGTTTTCTAGCTAATAGACTGGTGTTATTATTAGTATTGGTTCACAACAATGTGTAGTCACAGCTTCCAGTTTTTAGCTGGTCTTGGCCTTCATATGCATTGAGTTTTCCCAAGAACCTAGGATATTATTGTGGTTAGTTGTACAGTCAGTCTGATGTTCAAATTCGATTTGGCATTTATCCACCTATCAAGTCCTTCCCAAGGACTTTGGATAGGCAGTTGTTTATTATTAGACAAATAATTGTTTGTAACTAAGGTCGGGTTATATTAAAGATGTTGGTAATTATTTTGTAAAGCAATACTCTTCCTGTGAGCAGGTTCCTCCAAACTGCTTGTATTTAAAAATATGAAGTACTTTCTTTGTAGGCCAAATATAAAGACCTTACTTTACAATAGGTGCTGGAGTTCATTTATTACTCACTATAGTACACGGTGCTGATTAATATGGGCTTTAAAGCTTCATGTGTTTTATTTTTGTTTTTAAATGTAAATTGACTGACTAAAGTTCCCCCAGCTTGGTTTTCCATGTGATCAAGAATATTTACTGCACTACTGTTACTTTGTTCAAGAAGAGGAATAGTTTCTCAGTGGCTTTAGGTTTGGAGAAGGAGAAAGTTTATGCTCCAGCAGTTCAAATCCTATTCCCACATGATGCGGTAAGCTCTCATGACTTGCCTCATCTTCTGCCGATCTAGCAGTTCGAAAGCATGCTACATGCAAGTGGATATATAAATAGGTACCACTTAGATGGGAAAAACAACAGAGCTTTTGCAGAAAGTACAAATCTAACTACTGCTGGACCTGCATGAATATATTACCTAAACACGAGGTGAAATCAGTAGAGAGAAAAGATGCTGCAGAACAATATTAGCCATTCTAAGTGTAGAGCTAGTTTGCCCTCTGAGGTATCCTTTTGGATACTGCGCAAGCATGAATTAAATGGATTAGCAGTCTTACGCAGCCAGATAATTATTCTGTATTAACACCACTGCCATTTGCTAAATAAATAACAAACTTTGTTCAAGTTACTTCACATAAATTTAGGGTGGAGAAAAGGGAAAACAGAAAATAGTAGATAAATATTGTAATGGCACCAAATTTTCTGTATAGGTATCTCTGGTGTCATCTCCTCTTTTAGTTTAGCTCAATCAGCTTTCCCAACTCAGGTCAAATCCTTTGATAACTTCTGTTATCATCATCATTTAATGAACTCATAATCGCTTGCGGGGTGGAGTCTGGAAACTGAATGGAGCTAGCAGAGTGTTTTAATGGCCTTTTCTGTTGCCAATGTGGAGTTTTGTTCAGCAGATATATTCTCAGTATTCCCAGAGAGAGAAATATCTACTTCTACCTAGGATCAAACTCACAGCCTTCTGATTGTGAGGTAATAGCTCCACCTCTAGGCCACACACCATTCTCTTTGAGAACTCCTGTTATATTCTGATTATAGGGCTTCCCATGTTCTAAATCCTATAACTAGCGTGGGCAAAGCTTTTCTCTTTCTTATTTTCTTTTACTTTAATCTTCTGGTTGCTGTGCTGCTTCTGCTGTTATTTTTCACTTCTCAGTCCTCTACTCCCAAATGAGGCTCTGCCCTATTAATTTCTTTCAAAAGATAGCAAGAACATCTCACAGGATTTTCTAGGAAGTGATTTGCTATCTTCATAAGAGAAACTGTATTGTTAGGCCTTTCCCCATTGTTCCAGGCAAAGGTAAATAATTCTGGATACATCATGCTGCAATTATTAGGGAGGAAAATGGTTTAACTGGTATGTTCCTAGAAATACCAAGAATTCAAGTTCTGTGAAGAGAGAAACATCACATGTAACATGAATTCTGGGAAGTTTCCAGGGTTTTATGTAATGTAGCAGTAGTTTGAAAACAACAGGAAAAAGGCATCACTATAGCAACACAGATATTACATAATTAAAAAACAGAAATGGGTACATGAGCTTTAGGTGCCATGGTATTGTCAAAAACAAGATATCTGCAATCTAACTAAAGTCTCTAATATGAATTATTTATTGATTAATTAAACTTTCTTTGATATCAGCTTTCTTTCTATTATGCTGTACCATAAAAAAACCTGAGATATAGCAACAAAAAGGCAGAAAAACCATAAAATTAGTTTATATTAATATAAAGTTTATATTAAGCTACCACTATGAAATTTCTGGGAAAAATATTTTTAGCCTACCTAACACTAAAAAGATTATAGTACTGGCACCTGTTATACCTCCATTGAAAAAGACACTGAAACTGTCTCTTCTTTTTTTAGTACCACATCATATATAAGGATGGAGAAAAACTACAATTATTAACCTTAAAACACTGAGTGGTTGGTATAAAGAAATTATAGTAAAAATAAGATCAGTGAAAGCCATTTTTCTGTCAATGGTCAAGGCACTGGCCTAATTCCTGAGAGAGGAAGGGAATTTTTCTTAAGCTTTTGATAGAATTTTTTTAAAATGTTGCACTAAAAGTTGTCTTGCCTTAAAACCAATTACTTTTTTCTGGCAACTCTTGTGGGAAGATGTCAGTCCTTCAAGGTAGAACATACTAGGAAACCAAAATCAGGCAGCCCAATACAGGTAATCCACAACTTACAACGTTTCGAAGTTACAATGGCACTGAAAAAAGTGACTTATGACTCTTTTACACATTTATGACTGTTGAAGCATCCCCTGGTCACATGATTTACATTTGGATGCTTGACAACTGACTCATATTTATGATGGTTGCAGTGTTCCAGGGATATCATTCAATGGCACTGGATGGCAAACTTGTGTGACATAGTGTTCATATCAGCTTATAAGTACAACATAGACATCTATTTGGCTAGGAATGGAACAGAACATTTAACCACGTAGTATTTTATAGCATAATCCTTTTCATGCCTAAAGGACATCTATTTATTCAATGTCTATCACCACCTACCTAAACAAGTAACTCTGGGTGGCAAATAATCATAAAATCAATTGTGGAAACAATACAAAAAGATAATATTTATAGCTGCCAGGAAAAAAATCATAACTGTAGATATTAATATCACTAGGAAATGGTGCCTGTGACAGACTCCAGACCCAGACCTGGGCACATAACCTGTCTTTAAAGCCTTACAAAAGGCCAACAAGTTCAGGGTCATCCTAATCTCCAGAGAGATAATATTCCAGTGGGAAAGATCTATGGCAGAAAAGGCAGGTCTCCTGGTCTATGGCAGAAAAGGCATGTCTCCTAGTCATCGGCTGATGGGACCCAGACTGGATAGGTAGAAGGAACTGGGAGAAGACAGTCGCTCAGATAACCCAGTTACTAGCATCTTGAATTGCACCCAGAAATACACTGGCAACCAATGCAGCAATGCTTGCATCAAATATCTGATAAATGAATCTGAGTATTCATTTGCTACTCATGTAATTGATTCTGTACCAGTTGAAGCTTCTGAATGCTGCAGGATCCAATCTGGGCCAGTCTCCGGGACCAGAGGTTTTGTCTTCTGAGCTTTTGAACTCATGCTAGAGCCCTTCAGGTAACTCCTCTCTGTCTAGCTGCAGATGGGCTCCGGCATGAGTTTGAAAGCTTGGAAGACAAAACCTTTGGTCCTGGTAACCGACCCAGATTGGATCCTGCAACATTATCCTGGGACACTTATTGTGATGACCCAGGGTGGGATACAAAACAAACACAGTCACAGAAAACAGGTGAAGCCCCCTTTATTCCTTCACTTTGCTTCCAAGCTCCGAATATTCTTGATGGAAGACAAAAAAATACAAACAGTTACAAGAAGAAGGGAAAAAGCAACACAAACCAGGCAAATTAAAGGCTGGAGGACATCCACAGACAGCACACACTGGTAAGGATGCCAAACTCAGAGAGGAACCATAAACTAGAGATATTTCCACGCTTTGTTTCCAGCGTTCGCCCGTACGCAAGTCCGTCCTCTTATTCAGTTGTCACAGCTGCAACCCATAAAGAGGATCAAGGCCCTCTCCTCCCAAGTAGACCACATCTCTCCCTTATCCTCTGCTTGCTATGTGCCTTAGGATGGAAAGGGGATGGACCTGGGTCCTCCTCTGACTGCTCAGCCAGCCTCTGCCCTTCCCCAGCCTCCTCCACAACCTCCAGAGCCACACTTCCAGTCCCTGTTGGCTGTTCCTCCTCTCCCTCAGAGTCAGTCTCCACCAGGGGCATGACACGTATATTTGCCTTCATTCTTCTGAAAGCTTTTCAAGGGCAGGCCCATATAAAGTGCACAACAGCAATCAAGATGGGAGGTCACAAAGCCATCAGAGGCTGTAAGCACATGCTCAGTTACTTTGTGTTGAATTTTAAAAAATAATGTGTATCTTTCATTTCTTACCTTTAAAAATACATTGATGTCTTTTCATTTTATTTTGTATGCTTCTTCTAAATAACACATACTACAAAAAAAGAACTTTAAGCTGTGAAACATTAGTAGCCATAGGGGGAAAAATGATGTTCTTGTTATGTTGGGAATCTTTAAACAAGATCAGTTCATCCAATGCACCCTGCAGCTATAAAAATTGTTTTCAAGTTTTCTTTTAATTGAGAAAACTTTATTTGGCATATATGTTCTTTTTTTTTCACAAAAGCTTAGTTTAATAGAACATCTTCCAGAGTGAAACATTCTCTGCAGTTCTTCGTTCCAGCAGAGATATTCCAGGAGTTGGTAAAGACATATTTTCAAAGGAGCTAAAATGTACCTGAACTTCTGATTCTCTTTCCTTAGTGATAAGAAAATCACTCCAAAGGATAGGGAGTGGGGGAGGAAGGGAGAGAAAGGGGGGATTTGGAGGATGAAGGGAGAATGACTTGAGTTTCTGCAAAGCTTAGGCTAGACATGTAAGTGAAGTGATGATAAAAGCAGCAAAATGTTACCTGGAGATTTGCAGTGGAGATACAGATTATAACTAAAAAGAAAAACTTCACAACTTCAGTGGGAACTTCAATAAAACTTAGAAGTCTTCTGAAGAAATTGGAACTTTGCAACTGCCACTTTAATGGGGGGAGATCTTGCTTTCTAACTGTACACAGAGAAAATAGCAATGCCAACTGAATAGGAATAACTTGTATACTCCTTTATGTCTGCTTGAATATGTCTCAGCCCCAGCGTTGCTAAGCATTTAATACCTAAGAACATATATAACCACAGAACATTGTGCAGGCATATAAAGAGGCTTAGATATAGAATAGTCATGGATGGAGGAACTTCATTGTTCCACTGATAACAAGTCAATAGCATTAAAATACAAAGGATAGAAAGAACCAATTTACTGTATATATGGGCTCAATACAATAAACCTAAGCTTGGGTATAGTCTCCAATGCCCTTTCAAAAGTATTTGTCAATTTTTTAGATGGTACATACAGGATAATGGGTTAAACACTCAATGTGCCTTGTTGTTGAAGGTCATTTTAACATAATGAAATTTAAATATAGCTTTTGTCCTAGATCTGCAAATATTTTTGTCATGAATTCATCTTGTTTTTCTCATGATTTTTTTTTCTCATGAATTCATCTGGTTCCAAGATGACTGATATTTGGTTTTCAAGTAGTATACTGCTATAGCTACTACTTGAAAATCAAGTATCAGATATCTTGGTACAAGCAATAAAGTCATATAAACCTGTTTCAAAATATACACAGAGAGTTGTAAAGCCTGGACCCTTGATATATAATACTACTTGTTCACCACAAAATTCAAACAATATCATAATTAGAACATTCCATTTTATAAATGATCATAAAAGATGCACTAGGCTGAAATATTCTGTACTGCTATCGGGGGGGAAAGGGAACAGGTAATTTTGTCAATTTTGCATATTATTTTTTTATTTTATGTATTTGTTTGTATTCCACCTTTATTAATTTTACAAATAACTCAAGTTGGTGAGCATATCTAATACACCTTTTTACTCTTCCCATTTTCTCCATAACAACAACAACCCTGTGAGATAGGTTGGGCTGAGAGAGAGAGTGACTGGTCCAAAGTCATCCAGGGGGCTTTCATGTCTAAAGCAGGACTTGAAGTCATGGTAGTCTGGTGCCTTAACCACTAGACCATACTGGCTTATTACAGCTAGAAGTGAATAAGAATACTTATTTGGACTACCCCAATGAAGCTTAGAGTACCATCTGATTGTTAAGATGGAACTCTTATTTTCTTAGTTGTAATGGATGCATGCTGTTCCAGGTTTTACACCCTCAGCACCAGAAAGTTAGTCACTGAAAAGAGTATGGCATATTAGTATGAGTGTAATGTGGCTATAATTACCCACCTCTATCAAAAGGTGAATTGCAGCCTTTTGCAGTATTTGAAAAATGACCACTCAGAACAGCATTATTCCCCCTTAGCATAAAAATTCAGCCTTGAAGCTAAAATGCATGAATGACGGTCACTTAGTCTGTTTTGGAGGCCAAACCAATATCAGAGAAACATACATTATAATCACAAGTGAAACTGGAAAATGTGCCTAGTAGACACTTGTAGTAAAAGGAAAAAATGTATCTATTGCTTTATTAATATTCTGTGATACACTTGCCTAGCATTCAAGTTCCCCATAATGAAACTACTGGACATTCTCTATGTGGAATGTGAGTATTCCTGGCTACTTGATTTGTGCAATGATTATGGAAGGTTTTATAAACCTGAACAAATTTAGGTAAAACAATACATTATAGGGAAAGGTAAAACCTAACTACATCCTATCAGGAGGAAAATCAAAGATCATGTGCCTTATATGGGTGACTGGGAAGAGAGGGAGAAAGACCAATAAGAAAACGCCTAAGACAAAAGAGCAAGTAGAGTGATAAAAAAGGGAGGATAGCAACAACAAAAAACCTTTTATTTATAACTTGTGATCCTATGTTCCCTTCAGCAATTGGGTCCAGGGGATATCACTGAGAGAGTTGAAAAACTTCTCAGTGTTCAGCATATCACTCCCAACCCCTCAACTAATTTGTCCCCAGCTGAATTGTTGATAGGTAGGAAACTCAGGTCTCCCCTTGATCGCCTTCATCCCACTCCAAGCACCACTAGATTCCACTAGCAAAATTCGCACATTCACTGTGGGTGATTCTGTTTATGCTAAGAACCTTATGGGTGAACCATTATGGATTCCTGCTGAGATAACCCAAATCACAGGCCCCAGGTCTTACAGGGTACAAACGGAGGATGGTGTCCTCTGGAGCAGGCACATTGATCAGTGAGGATCCAGATTGCCTCTGGAGCATTGCTTTTGCTCCTCTCTGGTTCCCATACCTACTGCCTCTTCTAGGGGAAAGGGGAGGATCATGAGTGTAATGAACAAGCAAGAATCAACCCCATGTGTAATGAGCTAACACGACAGGAAACATCCCAAAACCTGTCACAATACCAACAACCATTTTCACAAATGGAAGATTGCACATCATTACCTGATTTAGGTGCTGACATTGGGGATGGATTGGGAGGAGAGACCAGGTTGTAGTAACCAAACAGGTTCTACCATTACTACAAGTCCTAGTAAGGAAATGTCAGCAGACACATTTCCTCCCTCACAAGGTGAGAACCTTAAAACATCTGAACCATGAAGGTCTCAATGTACACGTAAGAGCCCCACCTATTTAAAAGAATACATTAGATAGGCTGGGGTTTGAGTATGGACTGAACCTAGTGGGGAGGGGTGTTATGTATGCAGGTTTAAAGTCATTGGTTTAGTTTGAACTGTTCTTGTAAAATGTAAGAAATGATTGGTTTAAAAAGTGCGGGAAAACCCTGCACTCTGATTGGCTGGCAACTGCGGCTGCTGGCTATAAGTAGCAGCCGCAGCCCAGCCAAAGTGGGTTCGTTCTGAGCTGTAGTCACTAATAAACAAAGAGCTTGAAGCACTCCACGTCTGTCTCTTCATGCAAACTTAACACTACTAAATTAACACAAATGATGTAATCTATGTATATATTAACTTTGCATTTTAATTTTGCTTGCATTTTTTACTTTGTAGGGCAATTGATTTAAAGGAAATGAATTTGTAGACATATATATTATCTGATGACTTTATTAGGTCCTAAATCATATACTTTAGGTCCATTTCTCAATTCTTGGGCTAAAATGTACACTTCACTTATTTCACAGCAATCTAACAAAATAATGACACTATTTTTATATCAGCCATTTGAGGGTTGTGTCGTTTCTCCTTCTACAAATGTAGATACTTCAGATATCTATGCAGTAAATATGGGATAAGCTTAGCTTTGCTTATCTATATGAAATAGTTCTGGTTAGTTTTTTTGGTGGGCAGTTGAAGTGGGAAAAGTGTGCACTGAAGAAAGAGCAAAAAGGAGTAGGTTCCAGGCAGTGAAACAGCAGAAGTTTCATAGAAAAAAATTACATCACATTTAAGCCTTGGTGGTGAACTTGGTGGTGCAGGCTGTATGGCCTTGGTGGTGCAGGCTGTTAATAGCCTAGCACTTAGTTCCAGCTGCCTGTAATTATTGAAGGCTCGAATTCCACCAGGCTCAAGGTTGACTCAGCCTTCCATCCTCTCGGGGTAGGTAAACTGAGTACCCAAGATTGTTGGGGGCAATAAGCTGACTTTGTAAAAATGCTGCTTAGTAATAAGCAGGCATATACAATGGAAGGAAGACTATTGCTGAGCGCATTGGGTTGTATCCCAAAAATTGTAAGCCGCCCTGAGTCTCCGGAGAAGGGCGGGATATAAATATGAATAAAAAAAGCAGGACATGAGATATTTAACATAAAAGAGAAAGCAAAATAGTTCAAACTGCTATTGTTGCTTTCTTATACTTTATTTTTGAGCAGTTTTGACCTAACATAAGATAGATATTTATCTTTCTTTAGTTACTGAGGTTATATTTAAAGAATGTATTTCTCTACAATTTGATATGACCCCTAGTTTTACAAACTGAATTAAGCAATTTGTCCAATTTAATATCCTGAAATTTATGAAAAAAATAATAACATTAGAAATGCATCCTGATATGCTGTGCAGATGAACATATTACCATGTAAAGAATGGATCATGCAAAAGAAAAAAAAGGGGGGTGGAGAGGAGAATAGCATATCCCTTTCATTATCTACTGCTACTGTTCCTCCATGTCAGGGTACCCAAGGTTTTCTCAAGAAGCAGGGATATAATAAAAATGAGACACAGGGGACATGGGGAACAAGAGAAAAAGGAAGTTGAAAGTCTTACAGGCCAAAAATCTCCAGGAGGCATGCAGGTTCAGAAGTTAGAAGCTAAAATGCAACCTGCTGAACTGGAAAAGGCACGCACAAAATTGGAAAAAATAGCAAGAAAGGCAGCAACAACAAGGCCTCTCCAGTCATGGTGGAGAAATGCTGTTGCTCATAATATTTTGAGCTCCTTTCCACTGTTCCTAATTTTCCAGAATGATTTTAAGCTGAAACTCCTCTCATCTCCTGACAGGAAACCAAAACACTGTGAATGCTATCACTGTCCTTGCTTCTAGTTTTTTCCTTCAGATATTTCAATTTAATAATGGGGGGGGGATAAATATTTCATTTGATTCTATAGGCAGCAATTCTTTATGTTGAGCTCAATTGCAGATGATTCTTTGGATGTGATTATGCATACAATTGAGTTTGACTGCTTTTTTTCCCTAGAGTTCTGGTATTCCCTAGATGACCTTCACTTAAGACTCTATCCACCTCACTTAAATTAGAACATAGACAAGATCAGTAAATGTTTGGGGGACAGTGAACAAACTGGAAGTTAGTGAAGAAGTTAGTGGAGTTGAAGAGTCTGAGGGCCCTTGTTCTAAAGACTACAAAAGAGTACAAAAGAAAACAGAAGTGATTTTGTTTTCGAAGTTGTCAAAGGATGTGACAGGTGGCCATAGTGTCAGTGGTGGGATTCAGCCAGTTTGCATTGGTTCTACTAAATTTATGAAGTAGCTAAATGTTTTGGGAGTTTGGCTGAAAGGAGGGATAGGAAGCCCTGCCATGCCTGGTGAAGAGGGGGAGAAGAGATGGCAAGAGGAGTTTCATCTTGTTCCATGCATCCCAATGAAAGGCGGCAGCAGCCCAGCCGCTTTCTCCAGAAAGATTTTGACAGGATCCATGCCTGGGATGTATTCAGCTCTGTTCGGCTATAGACTGAATAGAAAAACTGAAGACATACCCCCTCCGGGCCACTGTCCCCAATTCTTCTATTCAGTCTTGGCAGAATAGACGTTTAATTTTTTGCTCCTCTATTCTTTCACATAGAGGAGTGTTTGTAATACCTTTTTTGTTAATATTCATTATTTTGGACTATCCACAAACCAGTCCTTACGGGACTATCAGCACAATAAGCTTTTTGAAGCCTTGATGCTTTTGGTATCGCAAGCCTTCATCTCAATCTGCAAAGGCTTCTTCAGTTCAGAGATTATAGGATCGTCCCCAAAAACCTGGAATAGGGTTTTGGGGTGTTGAAGCGATACCTTGTGCCGACTCAGTAGCCTGCCTATATAAGGGAGAGCTCAGTAGTTCAAGCACAAAAGGCGGTTTATTTTGCCTTGTTTCTTAATGCTGAGCGGCTTCCTCGTGATGAACAGCTGAAGGTGAGATTGTTCAGACCAAGATTGAAAAGATTATGTAGCAAAAGCCTGTCAGACAGCCTGTCCAGTAAGGAAGAGCTGTCTAAGCAGAGCTGTTGGGACTGCCATGATGTGGTTCTGCAATGGTAAAAATAATGTGGCAATGGTCAGAATTGGTGGGAGACCCATTTTGTAAAGGTGACGAGCTTCTAGCCTTAGCAAAGCTGTAATGCCTGTTGCAAGGAGGTCCCAGTAACTGTTAAAATTGGTGGGAATGCCATTTTGTGGAGGCGGCCATTTTCTAGTAGCCTCCACTGTGCCTCATGATTAAAAATGGCTGTTCATAGAGGCTTATCCTGGACAGATTTTTGAACATTAAGCTAACTAATTATCCTAATTATTGGCGGAATTCTGTTTTCAGGGACAAAGTTTCCAAAGTAGACAAATGCTGTTATTGGATAATTTCTTTTTTTTATATTTTTTATTTTTTTATTTTTTTTTTATTTTTTAAAGACAAACATAGACAAACTGTCAGAAAATGGAACTTTCTGGTGTTGCTATGCAGTTTACAACTTGTGGGGATTTGAAGGCAAACCAAATCCACCAATGACAGGGTAACAGCAGATACCCTGGAGTGGCATCACAAGCCACGCCCCTTGGTATATAAGGGGCAGCATCATCTCTCTCTAAGGAGATTCTGAAGAGAAGTTCTGAAGAGAAATTCTCTACTGGGGTCCATTGCTCTCCTTGCCTGCTCTTGCTGCTATTGTTTCTGCTCAGCTTGGGTATCTCAGATGCATGAGGTGGAGGAACCTCTTGCCATAAGAGAAAGGAGACAGAGAGAGGGAAAAACCTTAAAAGGGTTTTAAGTTCTCTAAAGAGGTCTATGTTTCTTTAGGGTTTATTCTTAATCTAAAGGACTGAGAAAACCTAACTACATAGGTAGACAGAGAAACCAAGTAAGACCTGAGAGAAGAGAAACTTAAAGAAGGCACAAGAAACTGGTAAAAGTCTTTCTGTAAATTTATTAGAATTAATAAATTAATAAAAGATTTTGGTTTGAAGAACAGACTGGGCTCAGCATCTTTGTACAATTTAAATATATAGACAGATTAACAAGATCCTCTAAACTTTGGTCAATTATAGGATTGATTAAAAACATTTTTCAACACAAACACATACATAAAGAACATAAAACATCTTATTTTGAGAACAGTGTGCTCCCGGGTTATCACTTCTCCATACAGACATAAATTCAATTACATATTCATCTCATGTGTTCTAATCCATATCTTATATCCATTTTTTCATAATTTTGTTCCATAGCTTTTCCCTTTTTCTACTTTCTATAATCTTATTTTTAATTATTCCATTCCTTTCTAATTTAAATTGCATTTCTTTTTCTAATTTTCCATACCTTTCCATTGAATATTTTAACACTTTCATCTGTCCTGTTTACAATTTCATACTCTTTTTTTCCTTATAACATATTTTGGCCTGTAGTTGCTAAGGCTGGAGTTATAACACCTTTATATCTTTTAAGTATTATCTATTCAATTATTACTCAACACTTAAAGTACACCTTCACAAATATGACATTCATTTTCTAACATAGCTATCAACCGAATTCTGCTTGGTACACTCCCTTACAGATACACATTAAATTCTTTAACAAAAAAAAGAAGATATACATATATATAGAACACATATTTCTATTTCAAATTCAGCTCCACCTTTAATATTAATATCCTACTTGTTAGCAAATAGCATCAATTATCATTCATTTTAATCATCTGTATTTCATATTAACTTATTACTATATATTCAGAAAACAGCATTAAAGCCTTTCATGTTTCTTTTAAGCTTTTAAATTTTAAATAATTAAAAACCTTATTCTGTTATCTTCTTTGCATCATTTAATTACTAAAAAAGATATTCCATTACACATAACACATTTTCTAATAATATACCAAATTATCTCATGTACCCTTTCAGAATTCTTTTTAAATTAAACTTCTAACCATTATCTCTGTGTCTCTCAAATAAATTTATCCCTTTAATCTTTATGCACTTTTCCTGTTTCTTTTTATCTTGCTCCAGTCCTTCATAGCTTCTTTTCTTTTCCATCCCCCCTCTCTTCTTTTCCCTCTCTTTTTTGTTCCCTTTTCTGTCCAAATCTCCCTTTTGAGATCCCCCCTTCTGTTTCTTTCTGACATTATAATTACTTTTCAAATTGCACTTTCTTTTTGGTTATTGCTTCAGATCTTAACTTTTTAACTCCCTTTTCCCCCTTCTTCCTTTTTACCACACTTAAAACTGCTTGCTCATTAAAGATGGTTTCTTTGTCCCATCCTTCTTGTTCAGCAAGTGTCTCTTGTTGTTTTTGATATTTCAAAATCTCCATTTCAATAAATTGGAATGTGGAGCAAAAAGTCTCTCCTTTCATTTGTGCTTCTTCTTTATATTCTTTAAGTATCATCTTTAATTCTTCCAGGAGTGATGGCATTTTGAAAAAAATTTTATTTTTTAAACAACCCCCAATTAATTTTAATCCGTTTCCCTAGGTTCCACTGTCAAAATTCCAGGAATCATACAATAGTCTATAGTTGTCTCTTGCTTCTTTTCTCACCTTCTCTTTTGAGGGGCTTTGTTATCTTGTAACAGGATTACAGCTAGAATGTATCCTTCTCAAATCTTGTTAAAATTCACTCTCAATACTTTTTAACTCCAGGTGGTATCCTCCATTTTTCCAGATTCCACCCTCTTTTTGTTTTCCTCTTTTGCTTTCTTTCTCTCTTTTCAGAAGGCTTTTTAATTATTCAGTAATCTTTGTCCCATTGACACTTTATTTTCAGCTAAGAATAGCCTATTAATGTCAAAGAGGATTAATATCAATTCTTATTCAAATCTCTTCTTAATGTTTAAGGTCTGTTAGAACTGTCAATTGCAATGAGGAAGGAAAACAATTCTTTTCCCTTTCACTTTTCTTCCACTGCTTTAAGAAAGTCTTTTTTAGGGATAGTATTATTTTTTGTTGCTCAAATTCCAGGTACCTTAAGTGGATGATTTCTCTGTTCAGCCCGGTCAGTCAAACTTTCTCTTACCAACTTCCTCCTGCATGATCTTGTCCAGTCGGGTTCTTCTTTGAGGTGGCCATTTCTGACTACCACTGCAACTGCCTTCAGGGAAGGGAGTAAAAGCCAGCTGGGGAGGAGAGATGCAGCTCTCCTCGACCCTGCTAGCGGTCTCCCCCCTCTTCACCACCACTACAGGGCAGCTTAGCCCCAAAGCCAGTCAGCTCGGGGTGCTCCAGCAGCGAGCACAGATCAAAACTGCGCACAGTTGCAGATTTCAATCTGTCTCCGAAGAGTCCCAAACCAGAAGTCAATAATTTCTTATAAGATACAGATACACTAATTATTTGTTATTTCTAACTTTATTTATTATAGTCAGAGTGCTACCTCGATCTCTTTCAGATATTATGGCGGACTCTGACAATGTGCTGTCACCTCAGTAGACTGCTGCCACTCAGTTGAAAGGTAGGGGTAGGAGATCCTGTAAGACCAAGGGATTGGTACAGGAGGCAGCTGACAAGATCAGAGCCAAGGCCAAAGCCAACAGAAAGACCAGGGCTGAGGTCCAGGATGAGCACAGACTACATAGTACATTGGCAAAGCAAATAGAAAAGACTTCAAAAGATCAAGTGAATTCATTGTAATTAAGCCTTCCCAAAGAGAATTGTACAAGTCAGTCACCTTTTTCTCAAGTGGAATCTGACATGGATAATTTGGGCCAAGTAGCTACTAACATACAGGATTCTGAGATGCCAGGGTGTTCTTACTGGAGTAATCCTGTACCAATGGCTCATTCATTACCTGGACCTATACAAAATCAACACACTAAAACAGAAGGTCAATTGATGCCTCTGGTTTCACACAACTGATTGAATAAATGAATATTGAATAAATGAATTGATTGAACAAATGAATGAATGAATGAATGAATGAATGAATGAATCAATCAATCAATCAATGACTAATCTGAGAAAAGATATCCAGTTCTCTGAAAGATGCTCTCCAACAATGAATGAAAATAAATGAATGAATGAATGAATGATCTGAGAAAAGTCCCCAGTTCCCTGAAAGATGCTAAGACATCTTTTAACACATGAGCATAAGAAGCTGTTACCTAAGTTATCTCTTTCACTTGCCATTGTTCTGTTATTTTGATTAATTCTACTTAGACATGCTAAGACATCCCTCCCTAGTTACATTCTGAAAACGTTTCAGTTTTCCACATGACACAAATACCTAATTTATTCAATGCCTTCATTTTAGTTTTTATATATAAAAAGGGATCACGCCCCCCCCAACTCTGCCTTAAAGCTTTTTTTAGAAGCTAATTCCTTAATGAAATTAATAATTGGCTTATGTAGTCTTTTCAAAGTATTTCATTTATCATAAGCTGAAAATGACAGCAGTTAAGCAAACACATCTAACCAACAGTTAGATGAAAAACTCCCAGTTGAAAGAAACATAAGGGGAATGTCAAAACTGAAGAAAGAAAACCTTTGGGAATTTCCTTACTGATGAAACAACTTCTTGACTATCATAAGGTATTTAAATTGCTATGCATATTTTAAAGTTGATTTTATGGATTCACTTTTTCTTAACATTCAAATTAAGAAGCTATCATGAACTACATTTTGAGCTATTTTTTTCACTTTTTTTCTTCTAAAATATTAATTTCTTATCAATTTAGCGGATTATCTCTTTTAGCTATACACAATGGAAAAGAATAACTAATATTATGCAGGTAATCTTCAACTTACCAATAGTTTGTTTTAGTGACCATTCAAAGTGACGACTTTGAAAAATGTGGCTTATGACCATTTTTCACAGTTATGACCTTTGTAGCCTCATGTTCATGTGATCAAATTCAGACGTTTGGCAACTGGTTCATATTTATGATGGTTGCCGTGTCCCAGGGTCATGTGATCAGCTTTTGTGACCTTTTGACAAATAAAGTCAACGGGAAAGCCAGATTCACTTAACAACCAGGTTACTAACCTATCAACTGCAGTGATTCACTTACTTACACAGCAAGAAAGATAATAAAATGGGGCAAAACTCACTTAACCACATAAATTTTGGGCTCAGTTGTGGTTGTAAGTCAAGGATTATCTGTACTGCTCATCTCTCAATGTGTTTGCTTTTCTTTTTAAAGGGGAAATAAAAACCGTACATTTCAGCATCAACCGAGATTGCTTTCTTATGAGCCTCAAACCCATTCAGCTCATGGAGGCTCCTTGCAAAAGCTAAATTGTGCTGTGCCACATTGATTATAAATGAATGAATTGTTTATTGGTCAAGTGTGATTCGACACACAAGGAATTTGTCTTGGTGCATATGCTCTCAGTGTACATAAAAAGAAAAGATACATTCCTCAAGAATCATAAGGTACAACACTTAATGATAGTCATAGGATACAAATAAGCAATTAAGTCATACTAGGTCTATATAAATCCATAGTCCATATAAATCGTAAAGATACAAGCAACAAGGTTACAGTCATACAGTCACAAGTGGGAGGGGATGGGCAATGATGAGAAGATTAATAATAATAGTAATGCAGACTTGGTAAATAGTTGGACAGTGTTGAGAGAATTATTTGTTTAGCAGAGTGATGGTATTCTGGAAAAACTACTCTTGTGTCTAGTTGTTCTGATGTGCAGTGCTCTATAACATCATTTGAGGGTAGGAGTTGAAACAGTTTATGTCCAGGATGTGAGGGGTCTCTAAATATTTTCATAGCCCTCTTTTTGACTCATGCATTATACAGGTCACACTCTATGTTTATTCACATACAGTGCAACTAAAGGAAAGGTTGCTTGCTATTCTGCATACCTTGGATTTCAGTTGAGAAGGTATTATTGCATAGCACTAGAGGTTCCTCTGTGTTCTCTGTGGAGAGATTCCTAGTGTCTACAGCCTGACTTGTATTTCTAGAAGTTGCTTTTGACATAATAATTCATGCTATGGAGGAATATAAAAGAATGTTGCCACAATCTGCAATGGAAGTATTTTTAAGTATTTATTGTTACTGTTTTTTAGTTGTGAGCTGCCCCGAGTCTTTGGAGATGGGGCGGCATACAAGTTCAAATAATAAATAAATAAATAATAAATAAGAAAATGTGTGACATTCTGTTGTCAGTGGAACTGCAGTGATATGAAGGCTGGACCCAAATTACAACTGACTAGCATTTGAAATCATTTTTTAAAACATCCATGGGAACTCAGGAAAGTAATCTTTATTAATTTGTATTAAAGATTTATAGAATAAAATTACCAGACTAGAAATATGCATCCATAAATCAAATAAGATGGATTGTCTTGAGCACACATCCACAGTAATACAGTAGAAATGTGTTTAAATAGTTCTATTTGTTCTCTGGTGATTTTTTCCTTCCTTGCTGGTCTTTGTTGGAATCTGCCAAACTGGTGCACTCTGACGATCATGTGGGCACGCCCGCCCACCCCTGCGCTGTACTCACTTATATCTGCTCATCTGATTTGCATGGCAGAGTGGATTGCCGCACTTCAGCTGTGTTACTTCCTGAAGTAACATTGAAGTAGTTTTGAAAGCTGTGCATGTACGCACAAAGCATGTGATTAGCGAACTGGTTATTACACTGGCAGCATCCCACCACTGGATGTCTTCTCCTTCAATATGCTTCACAAGCAATGGTGGGATTCAAAAATTTTTTACTACCAGTTCTGTGGGCATGGCTTGGTAGGCATGGTGTGACTTGGTGGGTGTGGCTTGGTGGGCATGGCAGGAGAAGGATACTGTAAAATCTCCATTCCCTCCCCACTCCTGGGGGAAGGTTACTGCAAGATCCCATTCCCTCCCCACCCCACTAACCTGCTTTCCAGCTCCATTCTCCTGTGCAGGGCAACAAAAGAAGACACAGCCAATCAGCTGGGACTCGGAGGCAGAGAATAGATGGGTGCGGGGCCAGTCAGAGGTGGGATTTGCTGGTTCCCCAAACTACTCAAAATTTCTGCTACCGGTTCTCCAGAACTGGTCAGAACCTGCTGAATACCACCTCTGTTCAGAAGGTGTCCAGACTGCATAAAAATAAAAACACCATGGCAATATAATGTCAGTGGCAGCTTGTGTTTATGATGCATTGAGTTCACATTGAGCAGCACTGAAGCTCAAGAAGTTACTCCTGAAGCCCATTTATGCTAAACAAGGCAATGAAATGGTCTTGCTCTAAATATCCATTCTGAGAATATGTCTTGCGCTTCTCCGCTTTAAAACAAATAAATAAATAATTGTGTGGCTTGAAAAGCCCTAGCTGGTATTAGGAAACTTTTATTTCATCTCCTTTTTTTCTAATGCTCCATTAACCTCCAACATCTGCTTTCTCTGTGCGCCATCAGCAACTCCACTAATTTCTCCATACTCTCTGTTTCCTCCTCACAGAAAGAGTCATCTTTAATAATAAAAGAGTGCTCCTCTAGGCATCTCCCCTCTGCTCCTCTCAAGCTCAGCCGCAGGGGATCCATAGTGCTGCCTTGGCATAGGTTTCCTTTTGTCTCAGCTCTTTCAGCAGCTAAAAGTGTCCATGTGCTTACAGGACCATTTAGAAACAATACTAAACCAGATGCATCCTATTCTGTAAATAAGTTGAGCTGGCTTTCCCACACACTGTGGACTAAATTCCCTATTACTTGCCTAGACTTATTTTTCCCAATTTTTTTTTCTATTCCAGAGTGTACTAATCCTGGAAATTAAGAATAAATTCCAACTAGAGGAATAGATGACCAAGTTTAGCAGATTCCATATAAATTCCGGCTGTCCTTGGACAATGTTTGAATAAGGGTGGAAATGCTATTCAACCCAAGTGTGCTGCTAAAGGCATTGTGGCAACACAAGGACAAACATTCTGCCAGAACATGTCTGTGCCATTATTAAATGCAACAGAACACATGGTCTAAGACAACAAATCAACCAACCACTGAATTCTACTGAGAAATAGAAAACCAAGGAACTTTTATTCAGTAACTCTCAGAAAGATTATTTTCATTTGAAAAGAGCCAGCAGAGTGACCAATTAAGAATCTGAATAATCCCTTTTTAAATCTAAACCCTATAGGACAGGCATTACAACACATGGTAAAAATCATCATAGAAACAGTAAGGAGGAATGGCAACTTCGTGTAACATTAGAACTAGGATGTTTAGAGGTAGCCAGCTATATGTGCATGTGCACAGTTGTGCATTCATTGATTTCCATATTAAGCTGAATTGCACAGAAAGCAGATAACTTGTGTTCAGTGCACATGCAAAGACCTTCTCTGGGATGTTGGTCTGAGCTCCAAGCTTGGCAGTTTGGTTGCAAACATTTTGTCACCATTCAAGGAGACATTGTCAGTATGCTTTGAATTGTGCTCTGTCAATTCAAAGTGCACTGACTATGTCTCCTCGAAAGGTGATGAAATGTTTGCATTCCTTGAACCCACATACTTGTGAGATCCAATGCTTTTGCTGTGAAGCACTGCCAGTTTCCAAACAGTAAAACTGATGAAAGCATTCATGATGTGAGTACTGGGATTCTGTAGAACTATTGCAAAACTTTTATTTTAATATTGGCAGTCTGTTTCATTAATTTTATTTATAACCCAACTTAGTTCTTATATAAATCTTATTTGTGATGGACCATCTGGTTTGTAAAGCGGTTGTAAAGATATAGTAGGAGCACTCTTGCCCCCTAGTGTTCATTTCCTATTTGCTGGCCATTTCCTATATCAATTATTATGGATTATGGTGGGGTTATTTCTGTGAGCGATGGAGAAAGGTGAACCTTTTTCAGGTTCGAAAATCCTCTTTTTGATCTCAGGAAAATATATTTTTCTTCTCAGAGAAGGTTTGACCTCAGAAGAAAGGCAAAACATCCATGAGGCTGATATATGATGGTGGTGATTCAGTTATATATCAACCAAGTCTCAACTCCAAGATGGACTCATTATAGATTAGGATCTAAAGATCTGATCAAATTCTGTTTCATGGTAATCCACTATTAAGACTGAGAGGATTTTTCAGGAAGAGATTGTAATACAGAGCACAGATCTGCTTTTCAGTTGACAATAAATGAAGGAATTAATCATATTTTTGGAGGACCTAAAATCACTCTTAGAATTTCCACTCAAATGACTTCTTACAGAGAATCCCAGAAACATGTTTTTAAGAACTATTCAACTTATATTGACATAAAAGTCTACATAAAAGGCTTTTGTAAGTTGAATTAAAAATGTTTTGTGAAAGCCAAGAAGGTGGGTGAATAAAAATAGAATAGAATTGAATAGAATTCTTTATTGGCCAAGTGTGATTGGACACATAAGGAATTTGTCTTGGTGCAAATACTCTCAGTATACATAAAAGAAAAGATACATTCATCAAGAGTCAAGAATCATAAGGTAACACTTAATGATAGTCACAGGGTACAATAAGCAATCAAATCATACTAGGAAACAGTCAATATAAATTGTAAGGATACAAGCGACAAAGTTACAGTCATACAGTCACAAGTGAGAGGGGATGGGTGATAAGGAGTGATGAGAAGATTAATATTAATAGTAGTACAGACTTTGTAAATAGTTGGACAGTATTGAGGGAATTATTTGTTTAGCAGAGTGATGGCTTTCGGGAAAAAACTGTTCTTGTGTCTAGTTGTTCTGATGTGCAGTGCTCAATAGCATCATTTTGAGGGAAGGAGTTGAAACAGTTTATGTCTGGGATGTGAGGGGTCTGTAAATATTTTCATAGCCCTCTTTTTGACTTGTACAGTATACAGGTCCTTGATTGAAGGCAGGTTGGTAGTAATTGTTTTTTCTGCAGTCCTAATTATTCTCTGAAGTCTGTGTCTGTCTTGTTGAGTTGCAGAACCAAACCAGACAGTTATAGAGGTGCAGATGACAGACTCAATAATTCCTCTGTAGAACTGTATCAGCAGCTCCTTGGGCAGTTTGAGCTTTCTGAGTTGGCACAGAAAGAACATTCTTCGAATAATGAATCTTGCAGAGACAGAAAAAACCAAGTGGAAATGCCTGATCAAATTGTATTTAATTAAAAAGTGAACTAAATACTATAGGTACAACCTCTGATTAATGTGTATAATGGATAATGAAATAAGATATTTAATATTCCAGATGATTATGATATTTTACCCTAAACAGTGAATGTTTTAATTTTCCATTCTAGTGAATTACAGTTGTGCCAAAAACTCTCTGCAAAATAACAATATACAGTGTCCCAAAATGCAGTAACATTTTCCAGGGAGGTTATTATTGAT
Organism: Naja naja; assembly: GCA_009733165.1. Lineage (NCBI taxonomy): Eukaryota > Metazoa > Chordata > Lepidosauria > Squamata > Elapidae > Naja > Naja naja. The sequence goes on from CM019148.1 coordinate 290,372,949, forward strand.
GTCATTTTTTTTTGCTGGTACCTTAAGGAGTTTGATATTTGAGGATATGTTTACAGATAAAGAAGTTGGTCATTGTTAATAGAAAGCAGAACAGTACTATTTTGTAAACAGCAAATCAACTGACTCTTCTTTAAACCCCTGGCTGGATTTCATTATTATTTTTTCAAACACAAAAGCTTAGTTGATCCCAGATTTCTTACATTGCTCACCTTCTCTATTCTAATCATTCTGTGCTATTCATCTAAATTTGCAAGGTGAACCCTTTTGGGCTTTGATGGCCTTCTCCATTAGAGCAAAACAGTGTCCATATTGTTGTAATGTCACTGCACTGCAAAGTAGAGGAAAAAAGCCTGGCAGGGAGCCAATGTCCCCAATCACTAGGCAAAAGATCAGAGAGTTCTTCAGGCAAGCAATTTCCACTTGGCATAGAGACAGCAGATGTTAATAGTTCTTCGAGGGCAACAGGAGAGGCCATCAGGAGCAGCCATTGTGACCAGACCTGAGAATTTTGCTAATATTCCCCAGTGGGCTTACTTGTTATTAAAGAAGAACAAGAGAAACAATGGATTAATTTCATGAAGATGTAGATCTGACTAGTTCCTTCTCACCTAAGGGTAAAGAAAGGAAGTGTATTTTTATTCTTACCACCCAAGGAAGTACTGGAAAGAGATCATAGAAATGGCATTGAGATCTTCTTTGTCCATCAGCATGATTACTTTCCCAGAATTGAATAGAACAGGAAGAAATTTGGTGTGGACGAAGAATCCACCCAAAAAATGTTGTGTGTGAAAACAGACTGATTCTGACTGAAGACTGAGGAAGGTGAGGACATTAGACATTCCACTGGTTTATCCCTATAGAAAAGATAATCAGGCAGTGGCTCATTGAGTTGGTCAAGTATAAATGCAATACAAGGGGACAATAGAAACACACAAAGGACTGTAACACAGAATAAAATACATAACCTCCTATGGCCTCTACTATCAAAAATTATAGAAACTTTCATCTACTTTTGGCTGCCTAACTTAACGAATAAGCATTAAAAATAATTAAGACAAAAGCAGGTGTTGGCCTTTGCTGTCTTATAAGAAGACATGTGTGTTTGCTTCAAGAAGGTGAATGTGTCTTTTTTTTAAAAGTAGGACATCATGCCAAATTAGCAAACAGCAAAAATATTGTGAATTTTTGCTTCTATTTTACATCACTGCTCAAATTAACCACAAATTATTCACTGCTATGTTGCATAATTGTGACATTTTAATAAATTGATGATATTCTTAATGTAAGCTCAGTATTTACTGAACATCCAGCCATCATTTTATTAGCTCTAAATGAAGTGCTGTATGAAGTGGGGCACTTAATCTAAAGTGCTGATCATAACTACTGGTTACTGAAAGCAAATAAAGATTGTCTTCATGTAGATTAGATATCACAGTTTCTGGCAGTCATGCAGACTCCAGACATAATGTATCTCATATTTATAGGATATACTTCTGCCTTGAAAATATTCCAGAATTTAAAGGTTACAACTAATTTGCAGCCATCAAACCATTGTGCCATCGTGCCATCATCCTGCCATCATGCAGGTAAATAATAAACTACTAACTATTTGATTATGTCACAAATATTTGTTCATTCATTTACTTTCTTGTATTATAACAATAGAGGGGTACTAAAAAAGAAGGAAAATTATTAATCAGTAACAATGTTTACTTGTAGAGTATGTTTGGTCTCTTACAGTAAATAACTAGTTTAACTTGTAGCAGTTATAGAACAAAATAATGCATTTTATATAATATTTTATACATAATTAATGCACAATATCTTATCTGTGTCCATCTTTTTATGTAGATTTGTGATGCAGTTTTGGCACAATACAACCCATGGTATTCATTTTTTGTTGTTGTTGTTGATTTAAAAAATTGCTGAAATCTTTTTCTCTGCCTGCTCTTGTTCATTCTTTTCATTTTCTCTTTTTCTTCTTGGGAAAGAAAAGTATATAACATATAGTAAAGTTTATTTTAGATTGACCCAAATTTCTCTTGTACTGTTTGCAGTTCAGGAATAAAGACAGAAAAACAAAGGACAAAAAGAAGTAACAGTAAGCCAGTCAGAGACTGACAAATATGGAAAAGCAAAAACAAAGATCAACAGTCTGAAACATTAACCTTCAACTGTGAGTCATGGCAAACTATTTCTTTGCAGCAGATAAAACAGATGTGATGCTATTCATAATGACACCAATAGAGAATCTCCTTCCATATCCCCATCAAAATAATAAGCAAAGAAAGAAAGCAATATAAATGACTGATAGCAATAAAAAAGAACAGTGCATTAAAGAAGGAAGGCAGCAATCATTCCCAGCAGCCAAAGCCAGAGGCTTAATCTTTTTTTTCTAGACATTGACTTTGCTTTGTCTGAGTACTAAACCATGGTAGCTAGAATGACATATCCCACCAGGAGCAACATAGTAGGAAACCCTTCCATAAATTACATGCACAGGAGGAACAGAATTGTGACACTCCAACCTGTTTCCAAGAGTTTTTATATAAGTTGTAGTGCAAAACAGGAAGACATATTTTGGGCTTTGAGTATCATTTATGTTGTGTGTGTATGGGTGAGTAGGTATGTCTTTGAATCAATATTGATTCCTGTTTGGACCACTCCCTGCAATTTTCCTGGCAAAGTTTTTTTTAAAGTGATTTGTCTTGTCTCCATTCTAGGGCTGAGAGAGTGTGGCTGGCCCAAGATATCCTAGCTGGCTTCATGTTTAAGGCAAGATTAGAACTCACAATTTCCCAGTTTCTAGACTTAACCTGTACCAAAGTGGCTCTCTTTCGGTATCATAGGGCCATTTAGAAAAAAAAATACTTATTTGATCATTCTATGCAGTTTGTTTGTTTGTTTGTTTTAAATGGGAAACATTTAATTGTTTCATTCTATACGAAGTGCGTTTAGTACTTGGTAGTGGTAATTTGGTTCCCATTTCCAAAAAGTATATTTTTAGCCATTACCTCAAAGGAAAAAAAATTGATAACACACTGAAATTCTATCTTCAAGAAAAAAAGGAAAGCAATAGTAATTCGCCACAGACAATGTATAAATGAGTTGATCATATAGATATAGTAACAGCAAAGCTTGGAAATTATCAGTGATAATGAGTGCCACAAACTGCAATAATACAGAAATAATTTTACTGAAATATATGTCTTTTTTTTAGCACCAGGGTATACATGAAAGTACAAAAAGTACACATTTTAGGTACATCTTGCAGATAACTGATATTCTTTATGTATCTGTTGCCCTGTGTGGCTATCAGTTGTCTTCAGGTACTTGATGAAGAACTCTATGACTTGATATTAAACACTAAACAAGGAGAGAACCGACTAAAGAAAAAACATGATAGTTAGAACAATTAATCATTGAAATGACTTGCCTCCAGAAGTTGTGGGTGCTCCATGACTGGAGGTTTTTAAGAAGAGATTGGAAAACTCTTTGTCTAAAATGGTATAGGGTTTCCTGCTTGAGCAGAGGGTTGGACTATAAACTCTCCAAGGTCCCTTCCAATTCTGTTATTCTGTTACCCAGCCCAGCTAATGGATCCTTCTATATAGAAATAAGTACAGAGTTTTCTTTGTTAAACTTGTTCAAACAACATGAATGACCAGAATGCAGAACATTCCTTAATTCATTATTGCCCTTTGCTCCTGACTTCTGGCTTGATCTTTGGTCTGGATGTGACCTCTGATCATTGCCTTGCCTGGGAGTTCCTGCTTTAATTCAATTTGCTGCTTACAACTCATTCCAGATAATCCTGATATCCAGTGCTAATAAAATCTCAGCAATATCTTCCATGAAAACCAATGAATAGAGTCAGTGGAAATCTCTTATGTTCTGACTTGGGGCCACAAGAATGTGAATGCTGACTTTAATTAATTTATAGACAGAAGGGAGATGAAATCTTACTTCATCCTAGGGGAGGCATAATTTAATCAAGGCCTCCAAGTCACAATTAGTTGAAGACAAAACTATATTCCCATTCACTCTTATCAACCACATGCCCATCTCCTTCATACACAATCCATACATACATTCATTCTCTCTACAGGTTGGAAACAAACACTGTTTTCCTGTACAGCTTATTCACATAGTTATTTTTGAAAAAGCCTACCCCTCAGTTAATTTACTATTTGTGAGTGAAGGAATTTCAGAGTAGGGCACCATAAGACATTATTTTCCAAGTTTCAGATAGGCATGGAAAAATTCTCCATTGGTTTCTAAGGGGAATTGTTCCAATGATCCTCTAGTGAAAAATGCTTTTTTTTCAAGCTGAACTACTATAGCAGGCAGAGAAAAAATTGCAGCTAGTCAGGAATGCCATGTAGGTTGTTTATTCCTCCATTGAGGCAACCTTACATTATGAGGGATGTTCTGCAACATATTTCTACTATTCCTTTTCCTCTCAAGGTAAATTTTGAGTTACATTCAGTGTGCTGCAAAATACAGCAACAGCAAAAATGATTTGTGATATTTGTGTCCTTTGACATTCCTGAAATTCCTTTTCATTTTAAACATGATTTGAATGATCTGAAGTATTACATGAAGGACAAAAATGGTATTTTTTCTCTTCTTATGTAAGTTTCTGTACTCTCAGTGATATTTTACAGTCAGTAACTCTGTTTTTTCCCAACAATCTGCTTTATTTTATTAAAGTTTAATACAACTCTATGGAATGAACTTTATAATATTAACATCTATAAAGTAAATATAAACCTAAGTCAAGGTGGGTTTTTTAAACTCTACTTAGATATACAGGAAGCTATAATGTGCTCATTTAAAAAGGTACAGTAATTCTGGAAACATAGAAAGTGATTGAAAATAAAATTGCATACATTATCATGTCCATGCATATCTATGATATATCCACTTCTAGAATACTGTCCACAGGCCTGGTTGCCATTTTTGAAAAGGATATCTCAGACTTTGAAAAAGTATAGAAAATGATAAAGATGATCCAACACATTCCTCATGAGAAAAATCTAGAATATTTGGGGTGATTAAACCTGGAGGGAAAATGAATGAAATGTATTAGAGTATGCAGAGCATGGAGAAAAGAGACAGGAGAAATTATCTCCCTCATTCAAAAAAAAACCTCTGACGAGATCATCCAAAGAACCTGATTCAAAACAAATTTGTGAAAGGCAAGAAAAGGTACTTTTGCAGGGAGTGTATAATTAATGTGAAATTCATTGCATTATATGATATAGCTACTAATTTAGACAGCTTTAAAAGGCAACTGGATTAGGTCATGGAGAAAGGATATGTGAAGTGCAATTAGTCCTGAGAAGTCATTGTTAACATCATGTTGGCATCTGGTTGGCAACTGGTTACTTTAAGAAGCAAAATGCCTTGACCTGATCCAGAAGAATTATTTTGCAATCCAGATGACTGTGCAGTTTTAGGGATTTGGAGATAAAAAGATGCAACTTCTTACTCTACTCTTCCTTGATATTCAGCTGCCCTGTAATCCCACGAAAAGGTGAAGCTACATTAAATAATTTATTTTTTCATAAAATGTCTATGCCACCCATCTTCCCTACAAGGCAACACTGGAATTGCAGATAGACGATCTACTTATGCCCTTGTCTCTTTTAAAGCACCTTTATGCTCCTTTTGCAACCAAGTTCAGGGGATTCTGTTATGTATGTAGGTTGGAATGTTATTGGTTTATTTGAACTGTTCTTGTAAAATGTCAAATGGTATTGGTTTAAATAGTGCAGGAAGAAACCCTGCACTCCCATTGGCTGGCAGCTACGGCTGCAGGCTATAAGAAGCAGCCGTAGCCAAGCCAGAACGGGTCCATTCGAGCTGTAGTCACTAATAAACTTCTTTGCTGGAACTCCTCGCATCTGACTCTTCATGCAAACTTAACACTGGCGACGAGGATGGGATTTCCCTGAAGAGAAGACGATGCGACGAACAAGCAACTGAGCGAGATGGCTGCGCTGAACACCCCCAGCACCGCGCTCGAGGCGACGGAAGACTGGGAATCGTAGCGGATCGCTTCCACATGTTCCTGGAGGGGAACGATCTTGCCGGCATCCCGAGAGACGGAAGAGGGCGGTCTTCTCACACACCGCGGTCCGGCAGTCTTCAAAATGGCGAAGGCGTTGGCGGGAGCAGCAGAGCTGAAGGTAATGGAATGGCCCGATTTAGAGAAACTTTAAGAGCCCATTACGCCCACAAGTATCTGCCTCATTAAGAGACACGAATTTTCGCCGGGATCAAGGGATAGCGAGAATGTTAATGACTCGTGGCAAGTTTAAGGGACATTGGGGGTGCTTGTGACTTTACCAACTTAGAAGAGGCCATGCGGATCGGTTTGTTTTAGGCCTAAAAGATAAGGTCTTACAAAGCAAACTTTAATGAAACCTAAGATCACGTTTAAAGAGGCCATTGAAGAAGCTGTTTCAGCGGAAGCCACCAAGTCCTCAGCTGCGGCCATGAAAAGATTAACAAGGCCTCAAGCCAGGCCTCAAGCCATTCTGATGGGGAAAAATCCACAACAGCTCATTGCAAACAAATAGACTCTGATTCTGATGGCAGTGAGACAGAGGAGGGATTTTAAACTCAGAATGGAGAAGAAAAGAAAAGAATCTGGGAAAAACAGGCAAGGGTTCTATTGCAGAGGCTGTGGGGGCCACCCCGCACTGAATGCAAGTTCTTTGACTCCATTTGCCTACGTTGTGAGAAACGGGGTCACATAGCCAGAGTCTGCAAATCATCCAGAACTCCACCAGTTAGGAAGAAATTTCCTGATAGAGACTTTAAGCCCAACAATTTCCTTGAAAAAAGGGGCGAAATTTAGAAGCAAATGGCAAGAATGAAACTCACCAAACAATCACTATTGGTCATTCTTCAACCTTAAATAGCAGAAAAGTACATGTGAAGGTGTTTATTGAAGGAAGGCCTTGCCAAATGGAAGTGGACTCAGGCTCTTATTTATCTATGGTGTCATGGGACACTATCCACAGTCTTTCCCAAAATTCAGAAAAAGCATTTCCAGAAGCAAGCACTGACTCTCTAAGACTACCAAGGGAACAAGATTCCAGTAGTTGGAGAAAGAGATTTCAACGTGCAGTTTAAAGGCACACCAAACGCTTGCCCCTGACCATCGTGGACAAGGATCGCAAGTTTGCTGGGACTTGAGTGGTTCAAGCCACTTGGCATCGAGGTGACTGGCATCCATCATGTGAGCAGTTCTGACTGGGAAGAGTCCTTGAAGTCTGAGTTTCCAGAGGTCTTCAGCGAAGGACTGGGCAAGTATATGGGGACCCCTATTGCTTTCAGTTTAGACCCCAAGGTGCCCCCAATTCGTTAAAGCCCAGGAGGGTCCCATTTGCTTTAAAGGAAAAAATTGATGCACAATTAGATAAGCTCATTGCTCAAGGGGTTTTAGAGCCTACTGACCACTCCAGATGGGAAAACACCCATAGTCACACCAGTCAAGGCTGATGGGTCAGTGAGAATCTGTGGTGACTACAAGGGGACACTTAACCATGCGCTGCAAGCAGAGCGATATCCTGTACCAGTTGTGCATCATCTGCTCCATTCCCCTTGGCAGGGGTACAGTATTTGCTAAACTGGACTTAGCTCAGGCATATCAACAATTAACAGTTGATGGTGCCACTGCAGAGGCACAAACAATTGTGACTCATAGAGGTGCTTCAAATGTAAAAGACTACAATTTGGAGTAAGCGTGGCACCTGGCATTTTCAAAAGCCTTATGGAAAGAAAGAATGTTGCAAGGACTGCCAGGGGTAGTGCCTTATTTTGATGATGTATTAATCTCTGCTGAAAATGACACTCAGCTTCAAGAAAGACTCAGAGAAGTCCTTACCAGATTCAGAAAAGTGGGTTTAAAAGTCAAGGAGACAAATGTACACTCAAAACAGACAGAGTTGAGTTCCTGGGGTATATGATTGACAAGCATGGCATCCATCCTACTGATGCCAAGGTTAAAGCAATCAAGGAAGCCCCTAAACCTCGATGCAAGGCAGATTTGCAAGCCTTCCTTGGACTTATTAACTTTTACCACATGTTTCTACCTCACAAAGCATCTATTGCTGAGCCCTTACATCGCCTGCTTGATAAGAAAGCTGTTTGGATCTGGGGGGAAGGAACAGTCAGCATTTAACAGTATTAAGAGACTAATCACGTCTGATGCTGTGTTGATACAATTCTCTGAGAATTTGCCTGTTGTTCTGACTTGTGATGCATCCCCTTTTGGAGTGGGGGGTTGAGTCACAGGCTTCCAATGGAAGGGAAGCCCCAATTGCATTTTACTCTTGCACTTTGTCCAAAGCAGAGAGGAATTATAGCCAATTGGACAAGGAGGCTTTAGCAGTTGTTGCAGCTGTTAAGAAATTTCATGAATATCTGTATGGCAGGTCATTCACCATTGTTACAGATCACAAACCTTATTAGGCATTGTGGCAGGAGACAAACCTACACCTAATATCCTGTCACCAAGAATGCTGAGGTGGACTGAATTTCTTGCAGCCTATTCATACAAACTGATTCACAGGCCTGGCAAGGACATTGGACATGCTGATGCACTGAGTCGTTGCCCACTACCTTGCCACAAGGAGGACTTTGAACTTGAAACTCACACCTTTTTCCTGGAGACCGTAGCTAAGCTTCCAGTCCATGCTGCTGAGATTGCCAGAGAAACTACCAAAGATGCTGTATTAGCACCTGTTATGGGCTGGATTAAGAAAGGTTGGCCTCTTCAAGATCTACCTCACCTTGCCCAACCTTTTAAGTCCAGGCAAACTGAATTATCTGTATTAAGAGGATGTATTTTGTGGGGTAACAGGGTGGTTATTCCTGCAAAACTGCAAAGGGAGGTTTTGGAAATGTTACATGAGGGTCATCCTGGGATTGTAAGGATGAAAGGTTTGGCCAGGAGTTATGTATGGTGGCCAGGTATTGACAAAATGGTTGAAAACTGGGTAGCATCTTGTCCCAATTGCCAGGTAGTCAGGCCTGCCCCACCTCACGCCCCCACACAGGAATGGGAATGTCCTAGGGGCCCATGGTCTAGAATCCACATTGATTTTGCAGGCCCTACAAGAGGGCACACTTTTCTAGTGCTAGTAGATGCATACTCTAAATGGCTAGAGGTAATTCCCATGACATCCACTACAACTGAGGCTGTCATCAAGCAGCTCAGAAAATTGTTTGTCACCCATGGACTACCAGATGTCCTTGTTTCTGACAATGGCCCTCAATTCACATCTAACATTTTTGAATCCTTTCTAGCTCAACAGGGCATCAGACATGCCCTCACTGCCCCTGGGCACCCTTCGCCAATGGCCGGGCTGAACGCATGGTACGCTTCACCAAAGAGAAGCTTCAGCAGCTGGGTCCTGGGGACATCACTGAGAAGCTTGAAAAATTCTTAGTGTTCAACACATCACTCCTAGCCCATCAAATAACTTGTCCCCAGCAGAGTTGTTGATGGGCAGGAAACTTAGGTCTCCCTTGACCGCCTTCATCCCACTTACGCACCCAACACACCACTGGATTCCACTTCCAAAGTTCGTTCTTTTAGTGTGGGTGATTCTGTCTATGCTAGGAACCTTATAGGTGAACCTTTGTGGATTCCTGCTGAAATAACTCACATCACGGGCCCTCGTTCTTACAGGGTACAAACAGAGGATGGCCTCCTCTGGAGCAGGCACATTGACCAACTTAGATCCAGGTTCCCTCAGGAACATCGACCCTGTCCCTCTCTAGGTCCCTCACCTGATGTCCCTTCTAGGGGGAAAGGAGGGGAACAGGAGGAAAATCAGCAAACAGGAATCAACCCCATGTGTAACGAGCCATTGCGACAGGAACCATCCCGAACCCTGTCACAAAGCCAAGATCCATCCTTAGAAGTGGAAGATTGCACATCACTACCTGACTTGGGTGCTGACATTGGAATGGAGATGGGTTGGGAGGAGAGACCAGAGTAACAGTCTAACAGGGTCTTCTTCCTCAGGAAGTCCCAACAGGGAAATGTCAGTAGACACATTTCCCCTCTCACTGGGTGAGAACATTAAAGTTTCTGAACCACGAAGGTCTCAACGTACACGTAAGAGCCCCACCTATTTAAAGGAATACATTAGATAGGTTGGAGTTTGGTATGGACTGAACCTAGTGGGGAGGGGTGTTATGTATGTAGGTTTGAATGTTATTGGTTTATTTGAACTGTTCTTGTAAAATGTCAAATGGTATTGGTTTAAATAGTGCGGGAAGAAACCCTGCACTCCCATTGGCTGGCAGCTACGGCTGCAGGCTATAAGAAGCAGCCATAGCCAAGCCAGAATGGGTCCATTCGAGCTGTAGTCACTAATAAGCTTCTTTGCTGGAACTCCTCGCGTCTGACTCTTCATGCAAACTTAACAGATTCCATACCTTTTTGAGTCTGAATCCAAAGCTGTGTATAGCCATATTCTTGTTTTTATGAATTGAAGTCCATTGCTTAACTTAACTTAGAAGAGGCACAACATTCCACCAACTATATCTCATGCTATTCTGTTTCAAAAGAATATACTGCAAGGAATTTTTCATTTCCTGGTTGCCTCTTGAGTTACTTCATTGTCCCTGTTGCTGCTAGAAGTACATAATGAAAATAAAATAGAATTAAAGGACACTGACACTACGCACAGTTCTTAGAACTGTTTCTATTGCAGCCCAGAAAAACTGCACTTTCCAGCTGCAATGATTAATTTTGTGAACCCTCCAGTAGCTGAGAATTACTTGTAGTCAGGGGAGGGAAGAAGCTTGTTTTCCAACATTTTGCTCCTTAATGTTGTCAAAGGAGTTATCAAGAATCTTTCTATAATGGAGCAGCATGGGCATATGAACCATTACACTTATGTGCTGGGGCTGAGGGCAGGAGTTCTATTAAAACATGTTATCAGCAATATTTTTCAAGGTCTGTAACGGCCCATTCAAGAGTTCAAATATTTAGAGCATTCTCCATCTGTGAGTTACAGAGTCCAAACTGCTTAAATAACCCTGTATTTTGCAAAGACTCATAACTTTAGTGAAAATATCTGCAGGAAGGAGATGGCTTCCAGTTGAGCAAAGACTCTGATAATTCTAGTATTTATAGAAAATGAAATGTACACCAGGGGTCTGAATCTTGTGGCCAGTGGTCTGTGTGCAACCTTCCAAATAATTTTTGTTGCCCATAGTAACAAATGGTAGATGCTGACAATGATGCCCAGAAAAGCCAGAGCATTGAATGCTGCTTAGAAGTCTAGCCATGGAAAATGCTCCAGAAGCAAGAGTTCTAGTGATGGTAGCTTTTCAATTAACCTCCATCCAACCCAATAACACCTCTGACACTAGCAGATCTTAATTGGGCAGGATGTCCAGTTGGTGTCCTAGGCCTCTCACAATGAGCAATGTTACAATTCAGGACTTCAATCGTTGGCTTTGTAGTAGGCACTGCTTCTGAGATAGTGCCAATATCTCCTGGCAGGAACAGCAAGGAGACAATGCTTGGCTAAGGAAGGCAGATTAGAAGGCTGGAACTTCCAAGGGATGGAAGGAAGAAGTACCTGTGGAACAGGACCAAGTTCTGGCTGTTCTACTACAAGAATCTCTCTGTAAGCAAGGAATTAGGGAAAACAGAGAGAAGAAAAACTCCAGGATGGATTTTCTAAATTAAACTGTCCCTGATATGATACTGAAAAAAATATTGATTATTAAATACTTTATTTGGCCAAGTGTGATTAGACATATAAGGAATTTGTCTCTGATACAGAATCAATTATTAATGAAATCAAACATTGGCATTCTTGTTAATGAAAAATGCTACTGGCTGAATAGCCAAAATAAAATAAGCATCTTTTTCACAGTAAAGTCTTTAAAATAAATTTTGATACTGTTCATCATTGTCTTTGATTTTGATTTGCTAGACTTCATACAGTATATGTGAAAGCTTCAGTACTGATCTAAATGAATTAATTCTCAAGTGGTAATCATTATGATTTGAATTTGACAAATTTGCCCTAAAATATTGTACTATATAGGTAATGCATGCTAAGATATAGTTTTGTCTTCCCATTCCCCAAATAACTTCTTCTGTCCCCACTTCAGACTGATTCATTTTCAGCAACAATACCTACATTCTCAGAATTATTACTAGTGATGTTAAATATCTAACTATTCTAATTTCCCGTAGAAAAATAGGCAATTGACCAGGCTAATTTCCTACCAGCTCAATATGTCAAACACATAATCTAGATTGATTCTTTGCAAAACCACTTCTTTATCAAATTAATATAATCTGCATCTGTAGGTTATGGAAGTGTCATTTCATCTCAAGAGGAAGTTATTTCTGAATGGAAGATTCCCAGAAAATCGTCTGACTAGCCAATCATCAACTGGAAAAACAATACAAGTGTGTCCTGTTTCCTAAAAGATATTTGGGGGTATTTCTTTATATAATACATATAATTAAATTTTGCTTCAACCAAAAGGTAATAAAATATTGAGCAATTTGAAAGTTTGAAAATGAACAAGTTTCCACAGAGCCATTTTATATTAATATATAGCCAACTCCATTTTTTTCTTTTATCTCCAAATCTTCGTTATTCAAGAAACGTACTTTTGTAGTGTTGGAAGGAAAATCCATCTGGTTAAGTTCCAATCAGGGAGAAAGGCAGAGGTGGTATTCAGCTGGTTCGCCGCCTCGAGTTCCCCTTTGGGGGAAGTGAGGCGGGATATAAATCTAATAAATCTAATCAGGAGAACCGGTAGCGATAATTTAGCGTGGGTCGCCGAATAGGTAGTGCCTTCTGGCTGGCCATGCCCCCGAACCAGTTCCTGGTCGCAGCTTGCTCACTTGCTCACCCCGCCCAGTCACTCCTCACTCCACACTGGGTCCTCGTGGCTTAACCTGCTTTCCCACATGGTGCCTGGCCCTATGTCCCAACTGAGCAGCTCTGATCTTCCTGCTGAAAGGTAAGCCTGCGAGTCATGCTAGCCCCCCTGTGTGCCCAGAGCTTGCCTTCCCCTTCCCTACCATCCCCTGAGCTTGCCAAGGGCCCCCCCACACCATTCCTAGGCTCGCTTGGCTTGCTTTGTTGCTGGCATGGCCTAGCTAGCATGTGTGTGTGCATGCATGAGAGACAGGGGGTGGGCTGGAGTGTGTGTGTGAGAGTGCCACCCATTTCTTCCTTTCCTGCCCGCTGTTGACTGGAGATCGTTCCAGACCAGCCAGGTGTGTGTGTCTGTGTGTGTGTGCACGTGAGAAAGAGAGGGCTGGAGTGGGGGGAGGTGCCACCTGTTTCTTCCTTTTCCCCGCCCGCTGCTGACTGGAGATTGTCCCAGACCAGCTGTGTGTGTGTGGAACAATGCTATCATGTTTCCCCCTAGTTCTTCTTCCCTCTGCTGGTAGATGCTTCTTTTCTTCTTTTGGGGAAAAACTATTACGGTTCCTTTCCCTACAAACTATGGAAATTGGATGGTAAAAAAAAATTCAGGATGATGGCTTTATCTTTGTGAGTGTGTTTGTATTTCTGCATTTGTATGAATGTGAAAGAAAAAGAAATAGGAAGGGAGAGAAAGAGAGAAAACTGTGCTATTATTTTTAATTGTTTCTCTTAGCTGTTTTCCTGGAATTCGTAGATATGAGGCAACAAATGGAATGGTTTATAGTAGTTTATTTTCTATGTACAGTAAATCAGCAAGCACGGTAAACCCAAAAAGGTTAGTGCTGGAAGCAACCGCCTTCCAGCACAATCTATCCCCTTACTTCACCCACCTAAATGCTTCTACCTCCACCCTACACTTGTGTCCCAATTATCCTATTACCCCTAATTTCCCAAACCCCATAGTCCTACATCGCATGCTCGCTATCCGCGATTCCCAACTATATCCTTAGTTTCCCCACAACCATACTCCTCCCATTCTATCCCCTCCCTTAAGCAGTTTAACTGCTTGCCGATTATCCCTTACAGCAGGGATTCCCCCTCGCATTCTGTTGCAACTCCTTTCCACCGCTCCTTTCGTCACCTTAGTCCATCCCTGATAAACAAGCTGGCTGGTTAGAGCGTTCCCTCTCCCTCTCTTCAGATTAAACTCTCTTCTAAACTATTCAGCTTCTAAACTACTCGGCTGACATTGATGACGTTTTTTTTGACGAGGCTATCTCTTCTCCCATCCGCGATTACGCTGCTCTTTCATTATTTATCATGTGTTAATATTTTACACTATCCCTACATTACATCTAGAGTGATTTTACTGCTTTTCTTTTGCCCGGGGCCACCACATATTTTTCAGGTATTTACATCAATGTCTAGTCCAGAGCATAAATATGTGCGTGTTTATTTTGTACATCAGGTTGCATAAGTCCAGCTTAATATGCTGTTCCTGGTATGTGATATTTTGTATACATACAGAGAAAGAAGCACCCTTATGATCTTTGACTTAGGCTTGCTGTCAAACATCAGCCATAATAATTACTGTTTTGAACAATATGCAGGTTGTATTACACAAATGGCTATTTTATATGTGAAGTTATGAAACAAATTTGAGTAGAGATCCTGGGAAAGTGTCAGAATAACAGAATAACACTTAGAGGGACCTTGAGGGAACCCTATACCATTTCAGAGAAATGGCTGTCCAATCTTTTCTTTAAAACTTCCAGTTATTGAGCACCTAGAACTTCTGGAGGCAAGCAGGTCCACTGGTTAATTGTTCTCACTGTCAGGAAGTTTCTCCTTAGTTTTAGGTTGGTTCTTTCTTTGTTCATCCATTGCTTCTTGTTTGCATTCTGCTTCTTTGGAAAATATATTGCCCCCACTTCTTTATGGCAGCCCTTAAAAGCCTGTTGCCTATCACACTCTTGGGCAAAGCATGTGAGCCATTTCCTCCTTTCAGTGATCCATGAAAGTACATCTATAGTATGTAGATTATAAAGTCAAAAAAAGGTGAATAACATTTTTACAGAACTATAGATATGGGTGTGATAAGGAATGGCTGGGAAGGGAGGGGCCAGGCGAGGCACCCCTTGATGAGAGTGACATTGAGTTGTTCATGCCCACCCAATCACATGACCACCAAGCTACACCCACCAAATAAGCCACACCCACAGAACTAGTAGTAAAAAACTTTGAATCCCACCACTGGAGAAAGGCACTGGAAACAAAATGGAGGCTGGAGGCTGATTGGAAAGCAAGGTTCTCTTTATTGATGAAGCAGAACTACCAACCACATGTGATTCTGGGCAGCTGACAAAATGGAGTTGAGAGTGGGTGGTTTTTATACCTTCTTTGGTCATTGTATTTGAGTTTCGTGTTCCTGTGCAAGAACATGTCCTTTAATATTCTATTGGCTATTGTCAGATTCCTATGGCATCATATAGGGGTTATGTAGGGGTCATAACTGGCTCTATAGGCAAAAGAGGAAATGCAAATCCTAGGTGTTTGTCTGAGCTAATTTTGTCAACCTTTTGTTTGTTGATTATCTATTGCTTGACCCAGTCTTTTAGAATGGATTGCCAAATCTGCATTTCTAAAAGCTGGCCTCCTCAGTTTCTGCTTGGGGTGGGGAAACTGTGGCTGGTTTCTGCCTCCCTTAAGATTTTTTTATTTTTCCTTTAAGGAAAATATTTTATCCTGCTTTTTAAATATTTCTCAAAATATTTCATTCTTCTGGGAGGTTTTTTTTTCTATAATAGGAAACCTATAATAGGAAATCATCTTATTCCTCTGTGCTATACTGGCTAAAGGGCAACATTTTTTGCTCATTATTCCTCCCTTTTCCTGACCTCCCCCAAAAAATAAAGAATAAAGAGGCTGGTTTGTGGTCATACCTGTTATTTTTTCTTCTTGGACTTACAACACTTAAAGAAAAAAATACAGCTTTTTTTTTAACCTGGCATCCTTTTGGTTAAAGAAAGGAGCGTAATGTATCAGTAGTACATGGACTTTTACATGGCCAAGGAAAAGCTTTTACAAATGAAGAGCACTTAAAAAAAAACCCACAATTACAAAGTTCCTGTTCAGTAGTTTGAAATATAGACTCTGTGATGTGTTAAATTTGTACTAAAATCGAAATAGTTTCAACTGGGGGTGGGAAAGGAAAGACACATAACTCTATAAATGGAGCTCCAATCACTGTAAGTGGCAGCAAAGAATCATTACAAAAGACAAATGAAGTACTTTTACAGTGTATTTAGAGAAGTCTTAACTGCTGATGAGCCCCTTCAGTCTGTTAAACTGCTAAGCTGCAAGCTTTACACTTTCTTCCTGTAAAGTATTTAGAGCAGGAAACATGGTCTCCCCCTCCCCTCTTTTCTTGCAATATTGACACTGTTGTAAATGCAATGGTACATTAGGAGAAGTTGGAATCTTGTAAAAGTTATTCTTCTGGTGCAGGCTTGAGCATTTGCTATATTAATAACCTTACTTACCCATGCTTATGACATTTTTTCCAATTTTATGGAAATTTGCATGTAGTGTGTTGGGCTCTGTAAGATGTTTCATTTAGTCATTCAGTTTCCTTCATTTAAGATTCTTTTTTGTCTAAGTTACAGGAAGCCTTGTTCATTTCATGCTACATTTACTAAAATCTTGTCAGTTTTTTGTGTCCGTGAATTGCAATGAATCAGCCCAACCCACTTCACAGGGTTGTTGTTGTGGGGAAAAATAAAAGAAGAAAGGTGTATTAGGTATGTTTGCCACCTTGAGTTGCTGAGTTAACAATAATAAGGGTGGCATAAAAATCAAATAAATAAATGCTCAGAAACACTTTTTGCTGTTCCTAACTGTATGTCCTATGTTTTGCTCAAAATGGCAAACGTAATAATGGTAGCAGTTAAATAATCATGGTGAAACCCCTTTAGTAGCTGCTATTCTGTCTTCCTTAAAATGTTTTTGATGTTGTGTTGTTCCAGAGAAAACTGCAGGACATTTGGGAAAAGATATAGCAGTTGTAACTACAACTGAAGGATATAGAAAGTACCTCCTTCCAATTATTTGCAGTTATTGTAGAGACTGAATGAGCACAAACTGGATTTCTAAATTTTAAGAGGTTCACAAAGAACCCAATAGCTCCCACTCATCCTGAAATGACCGAAATACATTTCATGCCTACCATGAGGATTTGGTTCATCTTAAAGGCAATGACCTAAGAAAACCATGCATCAGAGAACCAATGAAGCTGGTGCTTCTCTTTTTCAAATATCACCACCAGTCCTCATAATAAACAATATTTGCAGGACAGGATATTAATGGAATCACAGAAAGAACCTATGTGCAATGGAAAATTAAACTAGATACTAGATTAAACTACAGTTGATCATTTTTAAAAATCTCTTCCAGGTTTCAAGTCAGAATATTTTTCACCTAACCTATATTAAGATTAAGGAAACTAAAATGTAATTAGCTGCTTTCTCAGATGTTAAAAATAAGCTCTGTGCAGTATAGAGAGAGCTGAAAATGGAAACTCAGCATTGCTTCTAGAGCTGCTCATGATTAGATTTCATTATGTTTTTTATTGAGGGAAAGGATTCCAATATTTATTATCTTTTTGTATGTTCTTGTTGTATTGTTTTGAGTATAATGTTGAAAAAGGCCATCAAAGCTTGGGGAGAAAACTACTAGTTAACTATGTTTGTCCTGATTGCCTTGTCATTGCAGAGTAAAAATACTGCAACATACAGCTAATTATCAAAAAAGCTTTTTAGTATAAATAAATACAGTTTGAGAAAAGCTAAATGATTTTGGGGGATGCCTCTTCTGTGCATCTTCTCATCCTTTTCTTCTTTTTTACATAGTTTTTGCATTCCATAATCAGTAAAAGATTAGTACAACTACCATGCAGATTGAGACATAGATAGTCCTAAACGAGACTACCTTGTTTAGCAATCAGTCACGGTTATGGTGATAATAAAAAAGAAACTTTTATGACCAATCCTCATATTTAGGACCTTCACAGGTACATAAAGCAAAGGAAAGCTTAAGTAAGATTGTAAATATAACTGCAGTTTCACTTTCATTTTTTTAAACAACCAAATTGCCAATTGGTTGCTAAATAAGGACCACTTGTATTTTGTTTCTCCTTTTCCATAGTAGAATTTTTCTGAACTGTTAAAAATAAATGCATGCTTCTTTTCTTAGAACACAAATGTGCCTCTAGCTCAGAGGTTGGAAAGAACCTAGAACTACGCCACCTTCGGTTCGATCTAAGTATAGTACATAAAATTATATATTGCAATGTCCTACCTGTCAATGAATACTTCAGCTTCAACCACAACAATACAAGAGCACACAATAGATACAAACTCAAGGTAAACCGCACTAAACTTGATTGCAGGAAATATGACTTCAGCAACAGAATGGTCAATGTCTGGAATACTCTACCTGACTCTGTGGTTTCTTCCCCAAACCCCAAAAACTTTAACCTTAGACTGTCTACTATTGACC
Organism: Naja naja; assembly: GCA_009733165.1. NCBI lineage: Eukaryota > Metazoa > Chordata > Lepidosauria > Squamata > Elapidae > Naja > Naja naja. Next base: position 290,391,443 of record CM019148.1, read on the forward strand.
TCACTCCTTTCCTAAGAGGTCTGTAGGGGGGGTGCATAAGTGCACCAACGTGGCTACTGTCCCTGTCCTATTGTTTTTTCTTTTTCTTATTCATATCCATTTCATGTATTCATAACCATGTTTATACTTATACCTGTTATCTAATAATCACTTGACAAAATAAATAAATAACTAAATAACTCTACCCCATCAGCAGATAATTTGGTGCCCTCCAAGAAATTTGGATTACTAAACTTTCTGAGGCTGTTAGGAATTGATATCTTGTGTTCAATTTGTTGTGAACAGAGTTGTAGAATTGCATGCTTCGTTTCCTTGACTACAAAACAGCACACTTACCTACATGCTTAAGATGTTTTTTCCTGAGATGAACAACATGAAGTATTTTTCCATCCTCACCTCTCTAAATCCTATATATATATATATAAGCTAACCATCCTTTTTTGTGTCCTAAATCTACTGCAATAATAATTTTGATGAATCACTCTGAGATATGACTCAGAAAAGCGGAAGCTTTTTTTATTTCCTACCACCCTCTCCTGGTTTTTATGATTGCCTTTTATGCTTATTTTCAACTTTGCATTATCTTTTCTGAGAACATTATTTATACTCATTGTTAATAACTAAAAAGGTCAAGATTCTCTCAAATTGAACACTGCTCCTGGTCAATTTAATCTTTAACCAAAATAAAGAAGTGGTTTGTCATTGCTGCCTTTCCAGATTTCTTTATCTTCCCAATTTAGCCTATAGCCTGGGATTTTCTGGTGTTCTTCCATTTATATACTAGTCTAATTCAATCGTGCCTAGTCTGTTTTCAGATAAATGAAAGCTGATATGCTATGACTTTTATTAAATAGTTTGTAAAAGTGAGAGAAACCTCATACAAATATTTTCACCCAGTGCCTATTAGTTGTACAGGTAAATAATTGTAAAAATTATGGTGTCACAATGTAAATTCTGTTGTCTGTTTTCACCTATTTAACTGGTGCAGACTGGAGAAGGCTAGTCTCTGGCTGGCCCTATGTGTCTGATCCTGATTGGTCTGCAGCCCAATACTGCCCGACAAATACTAGTTGTAAAAGCCTACAGCAATTAATTAATAGGCAGGGAGGGAGGGAAGAACAGATTAAGAGATATCATATCATTACACTTTTATTACAAGAGCTATTTCAAAATTAGAGGAAAGATCTTCCCTTCTTTATGAGTCACAGAGCTAAGCAAGTATGCTCAATTTTATCTTCATTTATATTTTTTTCAATTAAGATAATTATTGTTTTCTTGAGCAAATCAAAGTTTTAAAGCAATCTCTCCCTCCCCCCCCATGAAAAATAAAAAGGTTCCCCTTGCACATATGTGCTATCCAGAGGTGGTATTCAGCAGGTTCTGACCAGTTCTGGAGAACTGGTAGCGGAAATTTTGAGTAGTTTGGAGAACCAGAAAATACCACCTCTGACTGGAGATTTTACAGTATTCTTTCCCTGCCATGCCCACCAAGCCACGCCCACAGAACTGGTAGTAAAAAAATTTGAATGGTGCTATCCATTTTTGGCTCCAAGGGACGGTGCTCATCTCCATTACAAAGTCAAAGAGCCAGCATTGCCCGAAGATGTCTCCGTGGTCATGTGGCTGGCATGATTAAGTGCAGAAGGTACATGGAATGGTGTTACCTTCCCACCAAAGTGGTCACTATTTTTCTACTTTAATAACCACTTATTTTGCACTACACTTTGCACTTAGTTAATATAAAACACAACTGATTTTTTTTTTAGCTCTTAGGCCAGGTGCCTGCATCTCAAAGCCTCCATGCTAGCAAATTTCCAGAATGGTGTTTGGATAAATAAGGGTGCTTGCAGTTCTTGGTGCCAGCCCTTGTCAGTTCTCAAAAGCTATCATTGTAGCTATAATGATAGCATTTGACACAAAGTAGTTATTGGTAGAACTACCTAATTTCTGATAAAAGTGGTGGTGTCTGTGAGTATTCAATTTTGTCATTTGCCATCAAGAAAAACGATATTCTGAAATGGCTATTGAAGGACTTCAAAGTGACAATCATTCTGAGTCCAAAAAATGTTTCCTGATGGGTTTCCTAGCCTTCAGGATGACTAAATACTATTTGTAACTGTTACTGATTTCTTGTCTGAACTGCAATTCAGGAAATAGGTATCTTGCTATGATCGCCATGGATCAATAATTGACTGACACCCAGCTTGTCAGAAAAAGTTTTACCTTCATTTTGTTTCCCTACCCTAGATGTGATAGAAAACCAAACACCTTGTGAAATAATAAATATTCAAGTGTTAGAAAATACGGTGCTCACATATTCTCTTAGAGGGTAAAGCATCAATAATGAACCCGAGGGCCTACAGTCACTGCTCTACAATATTTTGTGATTATGATTGATTTCCACTTAGAGGCAGAGGACAATTCATCTCTATATATAAACTAGTGTTTCTAGCATTCATAGATAGTTGTTCATGTTTGAATTTAAACATCAATTAGGAATGAAAAAGTAGTTGTATTAATACATGAGGTAAAAGAAAATCCATAATGGACAATAATAATATTTTTTTAACCTCTCCCCCCTTGCCTATTGACCTGATCTGCTTTGGAAAATACAATTTTTAATAACCAATGGACAAGAAGACTGTTTTTCAAAAGCTGAATATAAATTGTTTTACACTTTAAAGTTCAGTTCTCCCCCTCTCAGCTGCTAGATACAACAATCCTATTTTACTCCAGTAGATTATCTTTAACTTGCTGTATCAACTAAGGTAAAGGTAAAGTTTCCCCTTGCACATATGTACTAATCATTTCTGGCTCTAGGGGGCAGTGCTCATCTCCGTTACAAAACCGAAGAGCCAGCATTGTCAAAAGACGTTCCTATGGTCATGTGGCCAGCAGGTTTAAATGCTAAAGGCGCACGGAACACTGTTACATTCCCACCAAAGTGGTCCCTGTTTTTCTACTTGCATTTTTACATGCTTTCGAATTGCTAGGTTGGCAGAAGCTGGGACAAGAAACAGGAACTCACTAGGGATTGGAACCACCGAACTGCTGACCTTTCTGATTGACAAGCTCAGTATCTTAGCCACTAAGACACCATGTCCCTGTGCTGTATCAACTACAGGTAACCAAAATGAAGACTGCTATATTTTTCTTTATTTTTAAAGGAAAATCTGTGTTATGAACAACTCAAGGATAGCTGATTTACAAGACAGCCATTATATTTCCAGAAATGGAGGATGTTAAACTTTGGATGTTAAACTTTGCTTCCTTGGTACAGGATGCTAAACCTAAGGAATACTTGTATTACCTATTAGAGACTATTGGTTCATTCTGCAGTACCCACCTTTTGCTTTGACTCTAACTTGAAAATCTTATGATAGCTATATCTGACTTCCTTTTAACACTAGCTGTTTAATTTTGATTTTTATACTTTTATTTTATTCACTGTTGAGGAAGTCCTGAAATCTGAAAAGCCTGCATACAGTTGTATTTGGTGCTAATAAAAACATTGCCCAGCCACTGAATTTGAATTTTGTTTTAGTCTGTTAACTTCTTCTAGTTTTTATATTACAGTAAGATTTGCTCAAAACCAGCTATGCAATGTAAAATGGGTTTAATCATATAACTTTAGATCTAGTTTCAAAAACTCTTTGCAAGCACTACATTCAGACCTATAACAAAAAGTAATTATTCTGTTCTCAACAATGTACTATGCAACAAGGAAAAGAGGAAAGACTTAAGATTTAGCCAGGAGCTCAAAAGAACTTACAGAAGGATTTTTTTTCTTCCTGATCCCCATAACAAACCTCTGGGATATGGTGATCAGGCAGTTAGTGGGTAGTTTAAGTTTCTATGAGTAAGGATAGACTTAAAGCTAGGTTTTCATTTGCCATAATCCAGCACCTATATCTACTCAGTTGACTGATTCTGGGGATATTGAGGATAGGAGCAAACAGGGAAAAATATAGGACCAACATGAGCAATAGTGTCCCAAGTCCTTTTCACTCTGATCCCACCAATCCCTATTTCAATTCTACCTAGAGCTGGGCTGTCAAACTCCTGACCTGCAGGCTGGATGTGTCACATGCTGGCCACACCCACTCCCAGTTTAGCAAAGGGGAAAGCAGTCCCCATACACCATGTGATAAAGCCATGATGATGTGAGTTTGCCATCCCTGACGTAGAGTATAACCCAGGTCTCATCAGATTGTTCCTCTTTAAATGACTAATCAGAAAAGCAGCACATTATTATAAAAATCCTGAAGGAGGAGGAGATTCCATTGAACCATATAAAGGCCAACTACTGTAACTCTGCAGATTTAACAAGGCTATTGTGTGTTTATCTATGTGTGTATGCTAACAATAACATTGAGACAAACAGAATAATCTTCACATCATTCTGCAGAAAGAACTGTCATTGGCCAGTTATGAAATGTTTGTCTTAGGTCCAACATGTTTCTTGTGTCAGAAAAACACTAATAGTACATTTTATTGCTATAGCATTTCCCATCAATATAAATGTAGGATTTAGATGGATGATTGTCCATGCCCCTGTTGGCAAGGATACCCCTTTACAACATTCTGACTTCAGCCAGCTGATTTTCAGAGTTAAAGCTGCATGTAATAGTGGTTTGTTGATACTTGTAGCATGCAACTTCCACATACTATGTTATTGGCATTCAGCTTTTCATACAATTTGGGGGTGGGGGTGAAAATTTGAGAGAGCAAAAAGGTTTAAAACACACAGTAAATATTGGGGAAGGTCAAAAGTTTGTTCTGTTAAGTTATTTATAACTCTTTGCCTTTAACACATAGCAGTTAAAAAGCTTTTAAGCAACTTTAGGTCCAGCTCACAGCCCTACTCTGTGGGATATATCAAACTGAAGTAACACAGACATATTTATATCAGCAATTCTTTGTTAAGTAACCACTTAAATATTTGATCAGAAAAATTGCTGTCATCCACATTTGTTGACCCATGCTTGTGTGACAGTTCTTTCTGTGTTTGATCTGAGTTGCATATGTATGATTGTCTGTCTATCTGTCTGTCTATATATCATCTATCTACCTAGATACTTACCTCTCTACCTCTTGCATGGCAAACAGAAAGAGTAGTTTTCTCCTAAAGTTCAGATTGTTCTCTTTCTCTATTTCATTGGCAAGAAAGTAAGCCATGACTCTTTTTTTCCCCAAAATGTAAGCTTAATAAATAAATGAAGTCCCCAAAGATGCACTTTATGCCTCTCGTATCTAGCAGGATAGTCACATTCCCTCAGTGTCATCAGCATCTTATTTTATGCTAGGGAAAGGGGGAAAAACCTTCTCAAACTTAAATCTTTAAGAAGAAACTCTTGGGTCAGAAAAAGATGGTTCATGTATTTTCTTCAAAAATATGATGCCCATTCTATATTTGATATTGTACTGGGTATTTTGTATATTGGCCCTTAAGCAGACAAGAGAATTGAAGGAGAATAAAGCAATTCATCACATTTTGATGAAAATAATAGCTGCTATAAATTAAATTTTGCAAACAAACCCTAAGCATTGTCCAACCAAATAGTAATATATCTATAGATGTATCCCATGTACCCCCAGATTTCACTTATCAAATCATTTTCCATATGTTATAGAAGTAGTGATGACTAGTTAAATATAGTTTTGATCAGTACTATATTCTCCCCCGATTACTAGCCCAAGCAAAAACCCCTTCTAATAATTACCAGGAAATGGGATAAGGCAGGACTGCCAAATTTGCATCATCACGGCATCATCATGTGACCTATTGGGGCTTTTTTCCCCTTTGATAAACCAGGCAGGAGCGGGGCCAGCACATGATGCATTTGGCCCATGGGCCATGAGTTTAACACCTCTGGGGTAGGGAGAGACTAATGCTATTTATTCACTGATAACATGACAAGAAAATACTGCTGAGAGGAAGAAAATTGGCAGAAAGTGCAAGTAATGGAGGCAAATATGCTGGAGTAATTATGAATTATTCTGATTTTCAGTATCTACAATCAAGAGTTTCTTCTATCTATGGTGACTCTCAGCATGAATAAGGACTCTGAAAAATCAGTTGGTAGAATGTCCCCTGTTAATCCAAAGGCCTTCTGTTGCAAGTACCCATGCTCTAGATGTTGAGGTGAATGAGACAAAGTTTGGGCTACCATGCTTGCCATGTCTCCCTTGGTGCAAAAATCTATCTATTGAATGTAATGATACATACAGCAGAGTAAGCTTGTAGCCAGTTTGGTCTAGTGGTTAAGAACCAGGCTAGAAAGCAGGACGCCATGAGTTCTAGTCCCACCTCAGCCATGAATGCCAGCTGGGTGACCTTGGGCCTGTCACCTTGGACTGGGTAACCTTGGCCAGTTGTTGTGAGGAAAATAGAAGGAAAGTATGTTGGGAATGTTTGCTGGGTACAAATAAATAAAATAAAAGTATGGATAGATAGATTATAGATAGATAGATAAATAGATTGTAGATAGATAGATTACACACACATATTTTTGCTGAGTCAAAATTTTCAGTCTCTTCCCCACCCAGTGTGTTTATAATCTTGTGAGGATTTGCAAAAGAGAATGGTTTATGTAAGGATTATTTCTACATATGTAAAGGACAATGAACATCTTGTTGTCCTCATGAGAAACTTATATACAGGTCAATAAGCCACAGTACAGATAGAGCATGGTGAAACAGACTGGCTCCAGGTTATCAAAGGAATGTGAGAAGGCTGTATAATCTCCCTTTATGTATTCAACCTGCATGCTGACTGTACATTTAAGGAAATTTGGTTTGGAAGAAAGGGAGTGTGATTTTAAAATTGGAGAAATATATGTTAGTAACTTGTAATATGCTGATGACATGACTCTGATAGCTGAAAATGCAAAGAATCCGCAAGTACTGGTAATAAAAGTCAAGGACCACAGTGAAAAATGGGACTACAATTAAATAGAAAGCTTGTAACTGACAATAAAGATATTGAAGTGGTGGATAGCTTCTGTCTTTTATATCAACAGTAAAGGAACAAGTAATCAAGAAAAATGGTGCAAACTAGAACTTGGTACAATACCCATAAAGCCCATGAAAAACAAATTTAAATATTGTAATGTGCCTATACCTATAAAGATGACAATAATGCAAATCATGGTATTTTCTGTGACATTCTGTAGAAGTGAAAGTTTGAAGAAGATAGGAAAATGTTTTGATGCTTTTATGCGTTGACCATCTTAAAGGTCCTTTTTCCAAAAGGCAACTGGACTTTTTGTTTTTTTTTCTTTGAAAATGTTTTGCTTCTCATACAAGAATCTTGAGAATCTAAATGTTTTCAAAACAAAAAACTAACAAACAAACCCCAAAAAGTCCAGTTGCCTTTTGGAAAAAACACCTTTGAGACAATCATAACCTGGATGATTGAGAATCTCCATAACATTTATGCTTTGATGTTACAAAAGACTTTGGGAATATTATGGAGAGCCAAGAAACCAAACAGTTCTCACTCAAAGTACAATTGACCAGCTCAAATCATCCTACTTTGGACCCATTACACGAAGACCTAACTCTCTAGAGAAGGCTTTAATAGGCTCCACAACTATGGAAGGAAAGAGAAGAAGAGGATAACCAGCAACAAGATAGACAGATTTAATCAAAGTTGTGATAAGTGCTTTTAACTGTTGGAAGAACTGAAGGGACAGATGATAATGGAGATAATCTATATGGTAACAAAGAGTCAACAATGATTTGATGCCACATAATCACAGGCTGATTGAAGATCAATTAATTTTACCAGTTGATTATGTTATTTCATTAACAATTCATTTTAATCAGTAATTATTAATTTACATTCACATTTGCATTGACTCTGCTGGTGCTTTAGAATGTGGACTCTGCTAAATGCATTAATCCACATATACCATGCAAGTATGTATACATATGAGCTAACAAATTAGAATCCTAGCAGAGTACAGATTTCCCCCCTGCGTTTTTATAGCTTGCCATTCTCACTTTTTGTAGGGATTTTGTTACATTCAGGGTTATCTTTCTTTCCTTTGTATACATTTTTTAATGGCTGAAAGGATTTATTAAAATACAAACATATTAAAATAAATGAGGCAGAGGAAATTTATGAGATGTACACTTGTGCATACTAGAAAAACATTTTGTAATACCCTTTAGTCATCATCAAATTCTATGCTCTTATTCTTTTTGGCCCTTCACTAATACGGGGTTAAGTCTATTGCAGCTTAAATTTGTTTTGAGTTTGTAGCTGAAGTTTAGCAATGTGAAGTTGGGGGATTCAATGAAATATAAAAATGGGTTAGGGAAGATCTATGAAGCCAGTGGATTGAGTATTAGCCTTTTTCAGGGAAGGTGTATACAACAATTCACTGATAAAGTACAGATTTGCAAAAAAATAAAAAAAATTAATCCTGGGTTAAATACCAAGCCTTATCTGAAGAATCTCTCCCAGTAGGTATTTTGTAATCAACAAAATTGAATTAAGATACGGTGCAAAAAGCTTCAGGGAATCCTGAAAACAATGATAGCATCTATTCGCTTAGAATACATTAGCAATCCTTAAAACGTTTTATGTTTTGTTTTATAAATGCTTCTGAACAGATGATGTATTTCAGGTTCTTAAGTGAAGTTTGTCTAGAATCTGTTTAGAATGAAGTTGTGTCTGCATCTAAGAGTGAGAGAAAACAGACTCTTTTTTCCTAGCTAAATTAATAATTTAATTAAAAAAACCTATTTTGAGGCAAGGGATCAACATATGAGTATCTGTTCAGGTTAGATACAGTACCAGTGAAAGTTTCTGACACAAACAGTTGGTCTTACAGCTCAACTCTTCTCATTAATATCAAGGTGCTTGGGATTAAATTGTTACTGCAGTTGAACTGTGTCCTCAGGGACCTAATAAGTGACAATTTTCTCAGTTACACAGTATTTTACTGTGGCAAATAAGATGAGTTCAGTGTTTATTTTACACTATAAAGAGTTTCCAAGGGATCTCTAGATACCTAAGAAACCTGCTTCATTTATCCTGCCTTTTTTCTTTATTGACTGCCTTGGTAAAAGAGAGTGAATGAGGAAAAGGATAACGATGGAACTTAGACCTCCCTTACAATCAATTGATTAAAACAACACCCCAAACCTGTCATTTATAAACAAGCCACAACCAATTGATTTTGAACTTCAAAATAAAAATGTTAGCAGCAGAAGCTAGGGATGCAGGAATCAGTAGAAATAAAGCCTCCTTATGATCTTATGTGAGTGATGCTTAAGACTGATAAATTTTCTTGCTGAATTTAAAAAGAAAATAATAGAAAATGTATTATGGTGTTCCATCTTTACATTCATAGAACAAATCAAATGTAAATAATTAAATTTTTGACATATGATTTCAACAAATAATTTTAAAAACTTGGTAGGAAAAATAGTGTAGCAGCTCAATTTTCCATTTGATCGTTTAACAAAAAATTCTTTTTATTTAATTCTGTTGTTGGTTGTATTTAGTGATATACGGTGTGTATGCGAATCTAAAGGGATAGGTATTCTGCTGCCTACTTCCCCTCTAATAATGGGAACAGTGATTGTTGATAGTTTTATTCCCCTGGTTCACAAAACCCATTGCAAATTTCATGAAAATCCAAAACAGAACCGCAGAGCTGTAGTTAATTAAAGGAGAAACTATCCTTAAATTTTATAAGTATATGAAAAGATGCCATCACTTAGTCTTAGCTTGGTTTGTCCAGGGTGCCTAGGTATCTTTCCCCTTATACAATAAGTACACAATTTCCTTTCAAAGTGATCCTTATGAGCCTCTGGTTTCTGCTTCTTGATTTATTTGGCATAATTGTTAAAGGCATTTTCAGGGAGTGCAATTGGGGAGACTTCATTTGTTACCTTTTAAGAATTCATAAACCCCAATTTTCTAAAGCATCTTTGATTTTAGATATTGTTTTGAAAATCTATGCTTCTCTGAACATTGGCATAATGCAATTTCTTTTTTAAAAAATTATGTCAACCAATTTTGTGTTGACAAGATGACAAAGTCAGATTAATAAATTTGTTGAATTCTAATCACAAAACAAAATAGTTATGGACAATCAGAAGGGGAATTTGTTCCACATGGCAAGAGAAAGCAGGCTTCTCAGGGTCTGCTACAAGTCATGGTCTTATTGATGGTACAGAGCATGCCCACTCTGACACCCTAACGTTAAGTTAGAGAGACAGACTGGGGCAGCTGGCGTGTAGTACTAATTATATTATCAAGCAGCAGACACTAGAGCTCTTGGATCTGATAATTGTATGTAAATAGCTAAAATGATAGGTAGGTAGGTAGGTAGATAGATAGATAGATAGATAGATAGATAGATAGATAGATAGATAGATAGATAGACAGGTCAGAAGCACTGAGGCATCTCTGGGTTCAAAGAATTAGCCAGTGATATCACTGTTGCCCTGGGGATGCCCAGTTGGGGGCTTTTTTTCATGTTCCTGGCAGGAGCTGGAGTGAAGATGAGAGTTCAACCCCACCCCATGGTAGCTCTCGGTTCTTGAATGTGGATTAGCTAATCTCTTGCCCAGCATTCCAGCCACTCAAGCCAATGTGCTGCTATAATTGGGCTGATTTCCTGGGACATTATTGGTGGGGTATTTCAATCTTTATGTCTTGCGTGTTAGATTTGAATGGGTTTAGAATGTTGTGGCCTCCATGATAATCTTGAATTTGTTCCACATGACTTCAGGTTGCATGCATGTAGACTGTTCCATGTTTGACCTGTTTTTCACTCTTGGAACATTTTTTTTAAAAATTCACATTTATATGCTGCCCTTCTCCGGAAACTCCGGGCGGCTTACAATCTTTGGAGCACAACCCAATGTGTTCAGCAATAGCCTTCATTCTATTGTATATGCCTGCTTATTACTAGAGCTTTTGCCCCCCCAAACGGCATTTTACAAAGTCAGCTTATTGCCCCCAACTATCTTGGGTCCTCAATTTACCTACCCTGGGAGGATGGAAGGCTGAGTCAACCTTGAGCCTGGTGGGATTCGAGCCTGCACTAATAGCAGGCAGCTGGAGCTAAGTGCTAGGTGTTTAGCAGCCTGCACCACCAAGGCTCTTTTGAAGCTGAGCCTGAAGATACACATCACTTTCAATATTGACAACAAGCTTAATTTCTACAAAGGTGGGAGGCCTGTTAGGATGATTTGCCCAGGTATTATTGTTAATGTTGTTGTTGCTGATATCTAGAAATGGTTTCAACCTGCATCTCTTTGTGTTCTAGAAATCAAAGATAACAAGAGACCTGGGTGAGATTGCTCATAAGTGACTTCTCTTCTTTTACCAATCCTGGGACATGAAGCATTCAAAAGATGCTGAGTGGGAGAGTCAGGCTTAAGGTTGGATTAAATATAATCTACATGCTTAAACAGACAGCTGATGAGTAATTACAACTTTTATTGATTAGTTTTGTGGTGGTTTGGAGAACTGGAAAAATGCTAGGGCACTGGAAAAGAGCAAATGTGGTCCCCATATTCAAGATTTAAAAAAAAAAAAACAAGTGTCCCAGTAATTATTAACCAATGAATCAAATATCAATATCTGGGAAGATATTAGAATAGAGAATAAAGTACTAGGGCATTTTCAAGAATCATGAAGGTAATACCATGGTTTGATTTAAAAAAATCATGCCAGACAAATCTTTCATAATTAAATTAGGTTTTCAGACTTGGGAGATACTGAGCATATAAATTGCTTCAGTTTCAGGAAAGCTTCTAATAACAGTCCACATGACTTTCTGGTTGATATATAGTTTATTAAAAGATTTATAGTTTATTAAAATATGGTTTGGGTGGAGGTATATAGTTTGTTTGGTACAGATAGGTCAACAACTGATTGGTTAACCATACTCTGAGAATCAGCACTGATATTTCTATGTCAAGTTGGAGAGTTTTAGTTAATGGGCCCTACAGAGATTGGTCCTAAGACCAGTATTGTTCAACAGTTTATTAATGACCAGAATAATGGGTTGATGTACTATTTATCAAATTTGTAGAGGACACAACATTGGGAAATCTAACCAATACCCCAAATGATAGAATGTTATTGCAATCAATACAAGTAGGACAAGTTGGGGAAAAAACCCTCAATAAGAAAAAAATAATGTATATTAACATTTAAGAAGAGAAAATACAGAATACATGTTCTCGATGAGGAATTCGTAGCATGGTGGAATTATATCAGAGTGTGATCATTGACAACAAACTGAGAATGAGCTGGTTGTATAAAAGAGCTGCTAAGAGGGCTAATACAGTTCTGGATGTTAAGTTTGCATGAAGAGTCAGATGCAGAGTGCTTCAGTGAAGAGTTTATTAGTGACTACAGCTCATAACAGACCCGATTTGGCTGGGCTGCAGCTGCTACTTATAGCCATCAGCCGCAGTTGCCAGCCAATCAGAGTGCAGGATTTTCCTGCACTTTTTAAACCAATCATTTCTGACATTTTACAAGAACAGTTCAAACTAAACCAATGACATTCAAACCTGCATACATAACCCCCTCCCCACTAGGTTCAGTCCATACTCAAACCCCAACCTATCTAATGTATTCTTTTAAATAGGTGGGGCTCTTATGTGTACGTTGAGACCTTCATGGTTCAGAAGTTTTAATGTTCTCACCCAGTAAGAGAGGAAATGTGTCTGTTGACATTTCCCTACTCGGGCTTCCAGTGAAAGAAGACCCTGTTTGATTGTTACAATCTGGTCTCTCCTCCCAACCCATCTCCAATCCAATGTCAGCACCCAAGTCAGGTAGTGATGTGCAATCTTCCACTTGTAAGGATGGATTTTGGCATTGTGACAGGTTTTGGGATGGTTCCTGTTGTAATGGCTCATTACACATGGGGTTGATTCTTGCTTGCTGATTATCCTCATGCTCCTCCCCTTCCCCCTAGAAAAGGCATTAGGTATGGGAACTAGAGAGGAACAATTGCAATGTTCCTGAGGTAACCTGGATCTAAGCGGATCAATGTGCCTGCTCCAGAGGAGTCCATCCTCTGTTTGCACCCTGTAAGAACGAGGGCCTGTGATTTGAGTTATCTCAGCAGGAATCCACAAAGGTTCACCCATAAGGTTCTTAGCATAAACAGAATCACCCACACTAAACGTGCGAACTTTGGAAGTGGAATCAAGTGGTGCGTTGGGTGTGTAAGTGGGATGAAGGTGGTCAAGGGGAGACCTAAGTTTCCTACCTATCAACAACTCTGCTGGGGATAAGTTAGTTGATGAGTTAGGAGTGATATGTTGAACACTAAGAAGTTTTTCAACTTTCTCAGTGATGTCCCCAGGACCCAATTGCTGAAGCTTTTCCTTGGTAAAACGTACCATCGTTCAGCCGGCCGTTAGCCGAAGGGTGCCCAGGGGCAGTTAGGGCATGTCTGATACCTTGTTGTGCTAGATAGGATTCAAAAAGGTTGGATGTAAATTGAGGGCCATTGTCAGAGACAATAACATCAGGTAACCTGTGGGTTACAAAAAGCTTTTTAAGCTGCTTGATGACAGCATCAGTTGTGGTGGATGCCATAGGGATGACCTCTAGCCATTTGGAATATGCATCTACTATAATAAGGAAGGTATGCCCTCTGGTAGGGCCAGCGAAATCAATGTGAATCCTAGACCATGGGCCCCTAGGACATTCCCATTCCTGGGTGGGGGAGAGGTGGAGCAGGCCTGACTACCTGACAGTTGGGACAAGATGCAACCCAGTTTTCAACCATTTTGTCAATACCTGGCCACCATACATAACTCCTGGCCAATCCCTTCATCCTTACAATACCTGGATGACCCTCATGTAACATTTCCAAAACCTCTCTTTGCAGTTTTGCAGGAATAACCACCCTGTTACCCCACAAAATACATCCTCTTAATATAGATAATTCAGTTTGCCTGGATTTAAAAGGTTGGGCAAGGTGAGGTAGATCTTGAAAAGGCCAACCTTTCTTAATCCAGCCTATAACAGGAGCCAATAAAGTGTCTTTGGCAGTCTCTCTGGCAATTTCAGCAGCGTGTACTGGAAGCTTGGCAACAGTTTCTAGGAAAAGGTGTGTGCCTCAGGTTCACAGTCCTCAGTGTGAAACGGAAGTGGGCAGCGACTCAAAGCATCAGCATGTCCAATGTCTTTGCCAGGCTTGTGGATGAGCTTGTATGAATAAGCAGCAAGAAATTCAGTCCACCTCAGCATTCTTGGTGACAGGATAGTGGGTGTAGGTTTGTCTCCTGCCACAATGCCTAACAAAGGTTTGTTATCTGTGACAATGGTAAATGTTCTGCCATATAGATACTCATGGAATTTCTTGACAGCTGCAACAATTGCCAATGCTTCCTTGTCCAATTGGCTGTAATTCCTCTCTGCTTTGGTCAAAGTGCAAGAGTAAAATGCAATAGGGGCTTCCCTCCCGCTGGGAAGCCTGTGGCTCAAACCCCCCACTCCAAAGGGGATGCATCACAAGTAAGTACAACAGGCAAATTCTCAGAGAACTGTATCAGTACAGCATCAGACATGATTAGTCTTTTAATATTGTTGAATGCTGATTGTTCCTTCCTGCACCAGACCCAAACACATTTTTTGTCCAATAATCTGTGTAATGGTTCTGCAACGGTTGCCTTCTGAGGTAGGAACATGTGATAAAAGTTAATAAGTCCAAGGAAGGCTTGCAAATCTGTTTTGCATTTTGGTCTAGGGGCTTCTTTGATTGCTTGAACCTTGGCATCTGTAGGGTGGATGCCATGCTTGTCAATCATATAGCCTGAGAACTCAACCTTGTCAGTTCTAAGAGTGCATTTTTCTTCCTTGACTTTTAACCCCGCTTTTTTGAATCTGGTAAGGACTTCTCTGAGTCTCTCTTGTAATTGAGTGTTATTTTCAGCAGAGATTAACACATCATCAAAGTAAGGCACTACCCCTGGCAGTCCTTGGAGCATCCTTTCCATAAGTCTTTGGAAGATGCCTGGTGCCACGCTTACTCCAAACTGTAACCTTTTACATTTGAAGGCACCTCTATGAGTCACAACGGTTTGGGCCTCTGCAGTGGCATCATCAACTGTTAGTTGTTGATATGCCTGGGCCAGGTCCAATTTGGCAAAGACTGTACCCCTGCCAAGTGAATGTAATAAATGATGCACCACTGGAACTGGATATGCTCTGTTGAAGTGCATGGTTCAATGTCCCCTTATAGTCTCCACAGATTCTTACTGACCCATCAGTCTTGACTGGTGTGACTATGGGTGTCTCCCATCTGGAGTGGTCAGTGGGCTCTAAAACTCCTTGAGCTATTAGTTTATCTAATTGTGCATCATTTTTTTCCTTTAGGGCAAATGGGACCCTTCTGGGCTTTAAACGAATTGGGGGCACCTTGGGATCTAGGTTGAAAGTGATAGGGTTCCCCATATACTTGTCCAATCCATCGCTGAAGACCTCTGGAAACTCAGACTTCAAGGCCTCCTTCCATTCAGTGTTGCTCGTGTGATTGATGCCAGTCACCTCAATGCCTAGTGGATTGAACCACTCAAGTCCCAGCAAGCTTGGGCGATCCTTGTCCACGATGGTCAGGGGCAAACGTTTGGTGTGGCCTTTGAACTTTACGTTGAATTCTCTTGTTCCAACTACTGGAATCTTGTTTCCTTGGTAGTCTTTAAGAGTCAGTGCTTGCTTCTGGAAATTCTTCTTCTGAATGTTTGGGAGTAGTCTGTGAATAGTGTCCCATGACACCATAGATAAATAGGATCCTGAGTCCACTTCCATTTGGCAAGGCCTTCCTTCAATTAGTACCTTCACATGTACTTTCCTGCTTCTTAAGGGTGAACAATGACTGTTTGATGAGTTTCATTCTTCCCATTTGCTTCTGTGTTGCGCCCCATTTTCTCACTGAAGTTGTTAGCCTTGAATTCTTTGTCAGGAAACTTTCTTCTGTGTGGTGGAGTTCTGGATGATTTGCAGACTCTTGCTAGGTGACCTCTTTTTTCACAACGGAGGCAGATGGTATCAAGAAACTTGCATTCAGTGCGGGGTGGCTTCCCCACAACCTCTGCAGTAAAAATCTTGCCTCTTTCTTCCCATGTCTTTCTTTTTCCTCTCCATTCTGAGTCTATAAATTCCTTCCTCCACCTCACTACAGTCTGACTCAGAATCTATTTGCTTGCAATGGGTTGTTGTGGACTTTTCCACATCAGGATGGCTTGAGGCCTTGTTAATTTTCTTCATGGCTGCTGCTGAGGACTTGGTGGCTTCTGCTGAGGAGGCCTCTTCTATGGCTTCCTTCAACGTGATCTTAGGTTTTAATAATAATTTGCTACGAAGCACCTTGTCTTTGAGGCCTAGAACAAATCGATCGCGCATGGCCTCTTCCAGGTTGTTAAACTCGCATGCACCCCCAATGTCTCTTAAACTTGCCATGAAGTCGTTACCGTTTTCGCTTTCCCCTTGATCCCGACGGTAAAACTCGTGTCTCTTAATGAGGCACGATACTTGTGGGGCATAATGGGCTCTTAAAAGCTTTTCTAAATCAGGCCATTCCATTACCTTCACGTTTGCAGCTCCCGCCAATGCCTTTGCCGTCTTGAAAACTGCCGGACCACAGTGCGTGAGAAAGACCGCCCTCTTCCGCTTCTTGGAAATGTCGGATTGTTTCCCTCCAAATACATTTGGAAACGATCCACATACGAGTCCCAGTCTTCTGCCGTCGGATCGAATGGCGCTGGGGGGGTGTTCAGCGCAGCCATCTCTCTCAGCTTGTTTTCCGCGTCATCTTCTCTTCAGGAAGGATCCCACCTTCGTCGCCAGTGTTAAGTTTGTATGAAGAGTCAGACGTGGAGTGCTTCAGTGAAGAGTTTATTAGTGACTACAGCTCATAACAAACCCGATTTGGCTGGGCTGCGGCTGCTACTTATAGCCAGCAGCCACAGTTGCCAGCCAATCAGAGTGCAGGATTTTCCCGCACTTTTTAAACCAATCATTTCTGACATTTTACAAGAACAGTTCAAACTAAACCAATGACATTCAAACCTGCATACATAACACTGGATATGCACTGTAATATAAGCATAGCACTTTGTGAGGTCCTTATAATCTCCCTACACACACACACACACACACACACACAAAGAGAGTGCAAGAGAGACAGACAGACAGACAGACAAAAAACACAATATATTGGTGAGAATATATATGGAGCACTGTGGACAATTCAGGGCACCACATTTTCACAGAAGTATTTTCACAGGTTAGAACAGGTCCAGAGGATGATGAAAAAAAAATGATATTACCGACTTTCTCAACAAACTCTGTTCAACGCCTAGTAAAACTTTCTAGGGAAATTTTTTGAAAGTGATAGCAGAGCTTCAGCTGAAAAGGGTTCTAGAAGAAGTAGATTATTGCAGCCTTTCAGTTCAGAACTCCAATCTAGACAAGGGATTTATGGAAAACCTGGATAAAGTAATACAATTTCCTAGATATTTAGATCTCAAGTTTATTCAGCACCATTAAACAGGTTATTCTTTTGGGCTGCTTATAAGGATTGGGATTTGGGAACACTGTGTTATGATTCAGCTTGATTCTTAACAAACAAACTTGTGATTTTTCCAGATTGGGGTACTACAAACTTCAGCTCTTTCACACATGCTATTTAACATTTACATGAAACTACTTGGAAAGGTCATCCATCAGTTTTGGCAAGTCCTTTAACTGCCGAGTACGATCAAGAAAGAAAGACTCACATAGCCTTTCTTTAATGAGTTTTTAATGTCAAGTATTAGGGGTTGGAATGCAGAGTCTCAAGAACTCTCCAATTATCCTTTATATGTGGGTTTATTAGGGTAGAGTATGCCTGTCTTTTGTTGTTTGTCTTCTGACTGTCTTTTGAATGTTTTCAGAACGTTTGTTTAATGGATTTGACAGGCTAAACATCTGTTTACCTGATAACCTATAATGAGATATCTGATTCTTTGTGTTCAGGAATACTTGACTTTATTAGCTTTCTAAGTTGTAAGTTTGGAGAAGATATCATCAATATGTTAATAATACTCTGCCATATGTTGTCATCCCAACTCAGACTGGAGATGAAGTGGAATTACAGTGCCTAGTATTTAGATGTTGTGAAGAAATGTATGGGTTAAAACAACCTAAATTTAATGCCAAGAAGACAAGATATCTCAGTCTCTTGTTTAGCACAGGATAGAGTTATAGTGTCCTGAAAATTCTGGACTGATGACTACTGCAGGATAGCAAATAGAAGGCCTGGTCAGGGCAGTCTTTGCTCAAGTTACCCTTTAAAGTTTGATTCATCTTCTACCCGCTGGTTTCTTGTTAAATCATGAAATTAAGTTTGTTCTGTAAAGCATGTGGATGCTACTGATGTTAGTGGAGTGTGTTTTGCATTTGTTTTGCACAACATATGGAACTTTCATAGTGAGAGATCCAAATTTGAAATAAGAAGGAGTTTTCTGACTGTGAGAGCTGTGAAGCAGTGGAGCATTCTGTCTCCTGGTGTCATATGTGCACCATTAAAGGTTTTCAAAGAAAGATTGGAAAGCCATTTGTCTAGGATAGCCTGTGAATTCATGCCCTGAGTGGCAGGTTGGACTAGTACAAGTGTCTTCAAACTTGGCAAGTTTAAAACTTGTGGACTTCAACTCCCAGAATTCCTGAGCTAACATGACTGGAGGAGGAATTCTGGAAGTTGAAGTCCATAAGTCTTAAAGCTGTCAAGTTTGAAGACCCCTGGACTAGAAGATCTTCCAGCCTGTGATACTATGTCTTTATGGAAGATGTGGAAATGCCAAGATATTAGAAATAATATTGTCCTGGTCACTTTTTTGCCAATATATTTTATTTGACATGAAATATAAATGTTAACATTGTGCATTAACCTTGCAGTTTTTCTATCTGTCTGTCTATTTGAATAACAAATAAATGGAGACATGAAAAATGCAAGTCACAGACACAAAGATTAACAGGGTTGCATTTTTTAAAAAGGGAAAACCCACCTCTTCCTTCTTCCTTTTCCATCACTGTATGCTGAAAATTGCTTTGAAAGCGAGGGCAGTGAATTACAAATGAAAACTGAAAGAGAAGGTGAGAGGTGCTTAGTAAAGATGGAATAAAAGTGTTCAAGTTAAAGTAAAGCAAATTCAAAGGAATTATTTTCTTATTCAGTTTTATCAAAACTAGGTGACCCTTGCCCCAGTCATCATAATTTCAGAGATATTTCCTTACCTAAACAGAGAAACAGAATGACCAAGGCAGACAAAACAAACGGTGGGAACAGGAACAATTTCCAGCATCCTGTCAGCTTCCACACTGAGTTTCTTAGATGAATTTAGCAAGGAGCATTAGAAATTTCCCTTCCCTTCCCTTCCCAGCATGCAGGTAAATGGTTCCTGCTGGGTGGGAAAGGAGTGAGGAATTGTGAAACTGTCTAGGAAACTGCCATAAAATGTTAAAAATGAAGATCACATGAGCTGCAATAGGAACAATAGCATTAAAGCAGCCACAACTTCCTCACATTCCATAACCTTGGAGTCATGGGTTCTGGATTTTGGACACATAGCCTATCTGAAGTATCTTATTTCAAAAATTGTGTCCTATGATGCACCATTTCACCCAGTTAAAGGTCATGACAACAAGAGTTTTAGAATATCTACCTCATACCTGAAACGATATAATTCTCAATCTTTTAAGGATCTTTATTTATCTTGCTATATCTCACAACTTTTTAAAAATGTTAACACTTTGGGGTTAACATTTTATAGTAAATCCTACTAACAGCTTTTTTTGCTTTATCTAACAAAACAATTAACAGTTATAAAGTAATACACTTTCCACATTGCCAGGTTGTTTTCAGACTCACATTAGGGTGTGATAAATAAAGGTATCTGTTACTTCCATTTATTTCCATTCTCATGAGATAGAAAATCCAGACAGACTCATTTTGTAAAATATTTTAGAGGTATATATGCTTCCACTGCTCATTTGAGTTAAAACAATTAATATATTTCATTATGAGCATATAAAAATTAAGGACTAGCATTACAGTCATGGAGAAGGACAGGCTGCCTTTTACTGACCTTTTGTTCTTAAGAACAAGGTAAGCATTAGGTATACTTGAAATTGTTCTGATCATCCTCTAGACCATGCTGACCCAAATACTCCAGACCTGGTAAGATAATCTTCTGTAAGTAAATTTTCCAGTCCACAAAATGGTTCATAATGTTCCAGATGTGTATCATATTCACTTCCTGGAAACTACTAGACTATCTCTAGAATGCCATATTGCCATGGTCTGGAGGAAGAATAGACCATTAAGCACCACCTTCCTTTAGAATGGAACAAGGATAAGCAAAGAAGGGATGATGGTAAAATGTATTGAAAATGAAACAACAGAACATTGATTTAACTAAGTAAAATAGATCTAATTGTAACTATTGACATTGATTAGGGAACAACTTTTGAAGATACTTCCCCAGGAAGAAATTAGTCTTAAAGACAAAGTGTGTTTACAAAATATTTTTTGTTGTTCAGTCACTAAGTAGTATCTGACTCTTCATGACCCCATAAACCATAGCACACCAGCCCCCCACCCCTGTTCTCCACTTTTTCCCAGAGTTTGTCCAAATTCATGTTAATTGTGTTGATGATAATTTTCCATATAGAGGGCTAGCTTCTAAGGAAAGAAAATCAAATTGATAAATCAATATTTTGGATAATCTGATCAACTGTCTTCTATGTGTAATTCTGTAGTACCATTGTCAATTATGTAGACCAGATCACAAAACAGACACCACAAATATATTAGAATTCTATTTTATTGAAAAAATCTATAATAACAGAAATTTGACAGCATTTCTGATTCTTTTCCTATTATACTGAGAAAATCAAGATGGGTGATCTTGAACTTCTTCCTGTTTTTCTGGGCTAAATTCATGTTTCCCAAATGGTTGCTGAATATCTTCAGGGCTATTTCTGTACTTCTTTATAGTCATTTAACATAACGCCTTATGATACTATTTGGGAGATGCTGATCTTCTCATTCCTTAAGAAGCATGGATCCAGTGGATACAAAGAATTTTTGTCTTATTTTCAGAGGTTTTTCAATGATTCTACTCTTATTTAGGATCATTGTGCTGGGAGTGGGAGAGTAAGCCCCCTAAGTGCTCTGTTAAAGGGTGCCTTCAACATTTCTTTACCATTTGCATTAAGCCACTGAGAAAAGACATCTGCTTATACATCCCTGTTATATATCTCAACTCCAGTCAAATGAAAATTGTGGTAGATATTTTGAGTCCATGTTTGACTATCAGGAACCAGCTTTCTAATTTTGGATCCTCTTTCACTCATGGCTCCTGTGAAAGAAACAGATAGAGGTTATGCCTAGAATAGCCTTTTTTCTGCTTTGGCTAGTATAACAGTTGTCTACATATTCTTGGAGAAACCAGCTGCCAAATTCAGGAATGCCCCTGGTTTAACATGAGCATTTGTATACAGATTATTTAGGTGCTTGTGTGAAATATATTTGCAGAGATATAACCAGGGGTGGGATTCTACCGGTTCTATCCGGTTCTATAGATCCCCTTGTTAACTTTCTAAGTAGTTCGGAGAACCAGTAGTTAGAAGCAATCTCCATTTGTTTTTTTCCACCCTTATTACATTCTTGGCAGACAGCCTAGACTTGCTGTCTCTGGAGCTTGTGAGGCTTGGCTTTCTTAAATGGGAAGGGTTGTTTTAAGATTTTTACATTGCTGTTGGGAGGAAATACTTCCCTGCACACCTGAATATAGGCAACTCCTTAAGCAACCAAAATACATTACACCCAATGTATTTTGGACTGAATTTTGTGGGCAGCTCTTCTAAAACTTAAAATATGGAAGTTACAAATATGAATATAGTACAAATCCTTATGCAACTGAAGTACATCACGTCCAGTGATATGGGTTGGATTGCTCTAGATATTTCAAGGGGTCATGTGTTTTCATTTCAGAAATTAGAAAACCTTTGTTATGTGGATTTACTTAGCAATTAGGCAGACACTGAGGTACAGAAATGATTGGGTCTTCAGACTAAATAAGATTTTTTTCAAGATTTGACCAGGAAATGGAGTGCAATACACAAATTGACTTTTGCATTAAAAATTATATATGTATGCCTGCTCTCTGGCCTAAAATATCTGGCAACCCCATCCATATAAGCATGGAAATTGTATACCTGCTCAAAATTAAGCTTGTCAAAACTAAAATAATAATATTATTGGCTTTTATTTGAAAATATCATAATTTAAGAGTCATATCTTGTTTTCTCAGTTATGAAGGCAACAAACACTGTGATAGTTAAAGATAAAACAAGAACCCACTTAACTTGTTAAATGTGAAAAGCTTGTAAAAGACAAAGAACAACAACAATAGCAACAAAAATCCTGCAAGATGTAACAGATTAGGTCTAAGCTAAAAAAAATACTACCAGAAATGTGAACAATCCAGCCTGGATGACTTACTGCTTGTCTCTCTCAGTGTTATTTATATCTAGAAACCAATCAACATTGAAAAAGGAACACAATAATTTATACATTAAGAGCTGTCAAATATATGTAGGTCTAAACTGGTGAAACTTGCCCTCATTTTCTTCTAAAATCTGATGACAAGAGCAAGAAAAAAATCCATTACAGGCCTGTCAGTCACTATAAGATGCATAATGCTGACATGATTTCTTTAAAGGGAGGAAAAAAACTAAGAATGAACTATGCAACAATAGATATAAAAATAGTCATATTTGCTGTAATGCCTTCTCCCATCTTGCCAATATCTGCATTAATAAAAATAGATTTGTGAGGTGGAATGTTTATAATAAGTTAGCAACAACAATAAAAAAACAGTAACAAAAGACTTGTCATTATGTTGGAAGAGGTTATTTGTGTACCAAAATAATATCATGAGATAATTTTCAGGCATAACTCTGACTGCCCAACTCTTCCTCCTTTCCAGTATACAGGTCACTGCATTTCAAATAAAAGCCCAAGGGCTGTTCCTTACATTATTCATACCTAACCATCTTTGAAACTCCAAAGGGGTAAGATTAAAGTTCTCTCCCTGATCATTCTGAATAAGCTTCTTATTCAGTCCCTCCCATCTGCTGAACCAAAAAACAAAAGTGTGCTTAAACCAACAAGGATTCTCAACTCAAAGTGCCGAGTCCAAAGTGAGACAGCCATAGAAAGCAAGGGAATACTTGATTAGAAAGTAGTATCTTATTATTAATAACAGGTTTTCCCTCAGCCTTCCTGTTTTAGTTGTGGTTTTGATTTGTCTCTAACTTTGGGATATGAGCATGACTATCATGATTACCCACAGGGCACAGTTGAATTTTCATGTATTTCTAGGCACCAAATAGGGTAGCTGACAAATACCTTTCAGAGAGTAATCTCTCAATACAATGAATCAAAACTATCCAGCTTGCTGAGTCAAAATTGTTTCACCATGGTCAAATGTTATTTGAGTGAGAGCAGCCAGGTTCTTAACATTCTGCCCATTCTGTTACAGTTCAGAGCAACACTCGATATAATATTTAATGAGGAAGAGATGGTGCTGTGAACAGAATGTACTCGCTGAAGTGTTTTCCAGAGGCCCCTAAATATTCATAGTAGAAGTTGAAAACTTAAAATGCTTTCATTCATTGGAAACATGTCCCAGAAAGCAAAGACTGGGTGGGTAATAAATTCAACATGGACTTGAAATGCCCATGAAATGGCTGTTTTAAGAGTCAGTAAACAGCTGGATCCGAAGTTGTCCTGTCAGTCAGTTAAAAACTGATCTGGAATGAAAACAAGGAAGCAGATGCAAATGAAGAAAGAGACTATTGGGAAACTTAATCAATCATGGTAGGCATGAACTTTGAGAAGAAAGTAAAAAACCTCAAAGGCAAGAGATCAGCTTTAAAAATAGCTTAAATCACAAGAGACAAATGAGAAGCAAAATAATTTGGGGAAAGGTAAAGTCCCTCTCAAAAAGCTAGGCCAAGATCTCAGAAGAACTGGAAAAAACAGTTACACAGTTAGACAATCCCCGTGCCTCTATTAATTTTTCTGTTATCCATCTGAATCCTGCATAAATCCTACTGTTTCCCAGTTAGTTAATACAGAGGGTCCTTGACTTACAACCAGTCATTTAGCAAATGTTCAAAGTTATGATGGACACTGAAAAAGGTGGTTTTGACTTATATTTGAAGTTCCAATAGCTGCCCCCACAGTTCCTGTGACCACATCTTACTAATCAGTTTTCATTTATGGCTATTGGCAGCATCCTGCAGCCACATGATCACAATTTACAACATTTTTGCTGGAAACTGGCATTTGCTTGAAAAAGATTGTAAAATATAAATAAAATATGAATATGAAAGATTGTAAAAATGTGATGACCTACTTAACAACTGTCACAACTTATGGCATAATGGTCATTAATCTAAGAACTACCTGTATATCCAGGGAGAATAGGTTAGAGAAGATCATTGAGAAAATTAAGCTAATATTTTAAAGTGGGGTTTAATTTTGTTTCAAATTCCCACCCTAGTCCTACATAAATCAACAAACTGTAGTATGGTGGAAAGAATATATTTGATTCTTTTCCTAAGGGAAAAGATAGAAATAGACAATATTAGGTCCTAAACAATAAGGTAGTTTATATTTTTCATAAAGGTGAAGAAGGGAGGAAGGGGAGAAGACAGCAACTGGTAAGTTTTCAAAATAAACATCTATCAAAACCCCAAACTGGATGTATAAATGAAGCACATGAAAAAGACATGTGGGCTCTGAAATGTAGTACCATGTCTACTTTTTAAATTTTCACTGAGGACTCCCTTGAAAGAACAGAAGAACTTCTTCAGTTTGCTCTAGATGCATTGCGCATCAAAACCAGAAGTTCTTGTGTTAAAAAAAATTCTAAAAAGTACTGAATCTGAAATTGCCTACTTTTAATAAAAAGTGCAATTTTAAATATGTTAAGCCCAAAATTGACATAAGTGTAGCCATTTTAGTTTGTCTTAGTATATATTCTTTTTTTTTTAATTTTCTCTGTGGCAGTAATGGGGGAAGGGTTTCAGGCTCGACACATTCCTAAGAGGGAAGGAGTGGAGATAAAGAGAGTGTTATGACTAGGTGATCTTCTTTCCCGTGGTAAATGAGCTGTCCATGCTGGAGCCCCTGGAGGTGGATATTTATGACATCAAGCAACATTGAATTACTTCTATTGGAGAATGTGACTTTTGGGAGTTGTTTCTAACTAAAAATATTGTGAAGTAATTTCAGGTTGGGTCAGATCTGGAATTATCATGGACTTTGCCAATTTGATGCTTTCCTAAATAAAAAAAATCTTTTTGAAGATGGACTTTGTTATTTTTCTTTTAACATGGAATTCATCACTTGGAAACCTGACAGTCTGGTTGTTTCATGCTTGCTTTGGTAATTCAACTCCAAAATATTAATTCTAAAACAATCTAATGTTAATCAAAATGTAATTTTCTTCTGATCCCCTCCCTAAATTGGGCCTCTTATTGGCTGAATGCTTGTTCAACCCCATGTGCCAGAAGGCTGAAAGCACTATACAGCAAGCAGCTCACTTAGAAAGTGAAGGCATACCATTTTATGCAATAGAAGACTGAGAGGCATGTATCTGATAGGAAAATGGAGTGCCTTCTGAACTGGGATGCCAATTTTACAACTCCTCCTTTCCAGGCTCAGCAAAATTCTGTCAGGAATAGGGAACAAAAGAAAATTAAGATGATTCCAGAGCCAATCTCTACAGGCAAAAGACCTGACCTAATTGTACAAGTTCTTCTGTTTGCATTGATGTTTTCTGGATATTTTTGTGAGGTTTTTTTTTAATAAAAAAGGAAGAAATCTTCACCCTTTATTATTCTTATTGGTATTTTTTCTTACCAAAGGGAAGAGAAATGAGAACCATCTTCCAATACTTGAGGTGCTGCCATAGGGAAGAGGGGGTTGATTTATTCTACATAGCAGCTGACAGTAAAACAAGAAGCAATAAGCGGAAACCTATCAAAGAGAGATTCAACCTGGAACCAAGGAGGAATTTCCTGATAGTAAGAATAGTTAATCAGTGGAACAGCTTGCCCCTTAGAGTAGTGAAGATTTTAAAGAGAAGATTGGACAACCATTTGCCTGGGATAAGGATTCTTTCCTTGGGCAGGATATTGAACTAAAAGACCACCTTACAGCTCTATTATTCTATCATATCACACTCTTGTTAGAAGTAAAAGTTGAAAGGATTAGCCAGCCAGTAACATGACCATTGCACAGAGGACATCCAGTTGGGTGTCCCTTTTGTGTCCCCAGAAGGAAGTGGAACAAAGGACAGGAAATCACCCTGCCCCACAGCAGTACTCAGGCCTCAAACGCAGACCTCCAACCTAGTGTTCTAACCATGTGAGCCATGATGCTGCTTTTATTATTTTATGACTTATGAGAACTTGTGAAGACAAACAGGACAAATGCTACATACATCTAAGAGATTATTAATTACCTTGTCTGATCTAAAATATGATGGATTCTTTGAGGTTTTCTAAACTCACCACCATGGTGGCACAGTGGTTAGAATGCAGTATTGCAAGCTAATTCAGCTCACTGCCAGGAGTTCAATTCTCGCTGGCTCAAGGCTGACTCAGCTTTTCATCCTTCCGAGTTCAGTACAATGAGTACCCAGATTGGGGGCAATATGCTGATTCTGTAAGCCACTTAGACAGGGCTGTAAAGCACTATGAAGTAGTATATAGGTCTAAGTGCTATTGCTATTGCTATTCAGGCAATGAACTGAGATTTTCCTTAATGGAGTGCTGGGTCCGTGCAGCACAGTTTGGATACAATCAATTGTCTTAAGTTTAACACACTAAATAGTCATCTTTTCAAATACCTCATAAAGTATTTACTATACCAAAATATGTTTGGCCTGTCAAAATTTCTGAGATTGGATATAAGCTTGAAGACATTGCAATTATTTCTCATCACTCTTCTTTCTTCTTCATGGCAAAAGTCAATTTGAAGAGGTGCTTTCTAGAAATAAGTTTTACATTCTAATGTTATTCTTAATTTGCATTTCACTAGAGAAAACCAACACATGGCTGATTCATTAGAACAATGGTTTGTAACAGCTTCAGGCTGACATCTTCAACACTGTCACCAAGAGTAGATGTAAGTAAATTATATTCATACAATCCCTGTGGATAATATTATGCAGATAACTGACATATCTGTAAGGACTGTACAGTTTAAAAATGTCTACAAGTATCATTAAATTGCAGCAAAATTCTGGCCCTGAAGGCAAACAGGATATTGGATGAAATAAGCAACACAAGTATTAACATGCATCACACTACTATAAGAAAAAAAGTATGCCATGCTGATCTGATTATCAGATGCATTTCTTCTTTAAAAGATGGGACAAATATTTATGTGATCTGTACTTGAAATCTTGTTGCTTGTATTTGGAATTCATACACATACATATTATTTCAGCCATAGCATAAGCAATGCATAAGCTTAAACTGAACCATAATAAGATCGAGTTACTGTTTGTTTAGAAACCCTCTAGCTATCTGGTCATAACCCTGGATCCCATAAACCTAGCATTCTATGGCATCCCTAGCCTGTCTTGTGATAGAGAAGTATTCCTCAACCTGAATTGACAGATCTCCTCTATGAGTTATCTTGCGTAGTTATCTTTAAAGGAAGAAATGCCAATTCTTGTGGAACCCATAAGGAGCAACCTGCTGGGCTGACCTCTGCTTATGTACTACTATTGCCTGGAATCAGTTAGAAAGAAATGGAACCACTGAAAAATAGTGTCTCCAAACCCCAAGTTTTGCAAGTGATTCAGAAACATGCTGTGGTTTATGAGAACAAATGTGGCTGAAAGGTCAAATAAGATCACTTGAAGCATACTCCCCTCATATAGGTCCCAATAAAATTAACCCAACAGGATGATAAAAGGTTTCTGATAAATCATTTCCTTAAAGCACCACCTTTTCATCATCCTTCCCTAAACAGAAGGGGCATATTAGTCCATTCTTGCAGAGAATGGATGCTTCTCCAGATGCTTCTCCAGATGCTTGTGCACTATGCAAAAAAGCCAGTAGCAACAAATGAAAGAGCTTTATCAGTGGTGGGACAAAGAGCTTTGTCAGATGAAGTCATGTTCATTTTTCCAAGTGTTCAAAAAATTATTTTGGAATTTTAGAAATTTAGTATATTGCAACTTTGTTATTGTAAATTTGTCCTGACTTATTACAATGATCATTTGTTATACCTTATATGTGCTGTTCTTCTCTGATTTGGTTCTTATTTTGTGTTGCATTGTTTCCTTGTTTGTACAAAATTTTACATTTTATAATGCTTTTTTCTGGTTGTGCATCACCTAGAGGACTCCTGTTATCAGACAGTATAAATGTGCAGTGGATTTATTAATCAATTATTTTAGCTGGCATTATTTATTACAACATTTACTGGGGGCTGATTTACCACATTAATTAACCTGCCTAGATCTTTGATGATGGTGGTATATTATAATTCATAAACCTCCAGTATTGTTAGGTAGATATCTGAAGTCCTTGAAGAAGGAGGGAATGAAACAAAAGAAGAAGGGGGAGAGGAGGAAGAGACTGTTGGTTTTATATTGTCCTTCGAAGTTAAAAGTAGAAACTGTAAGATAGATAACTTGAGGATTGGAACATTATTGCAAAAGCTCTAATGGCAGATAGCCACTACTGTGGTCTTTTTTGACATTTTTTTTCAGTAGATACAGATAGATAGATAGATAGATAGATAGATAGATAGATAGATAGATAGATGATAGATTGATAGATTGATAGATGCAGATATAGATATCTGTGTGTGTGTGTGTGTGTGTGTGTGTGTGTGTGTGTCTATCTATCTATATCTATGTCTATATCTATATCTATATCTTCCAACACTACCCGAACAGTTCCTAGGTCCTTGGTTCTCGATCTATATCTATATCTATATCTATATCTATATCTATATCTATATCTATATCTATATCTATATCTATATCTATATCTATATCTATATCTATCTGTATCTATCTATCTATCTATCTATCTATCTATCTATCTATCTATCTAACTCTCTATCTATATAGTGTGTGTGTGTGTGTGTATGTACATACACAAACTGATACAAAGTCCTAAGTGAGAAAAAAGAAAAAGAAATAAAAAGCAAAAAGTGCAAGAAAAGAAAAAAGTTAAAGAAAAATAGAAAAGAAGAAAAAAGATAAAAAAGAGGCTTCCAATTTTCCTCACAGCAGTTATGAGTACAATGATATTTTAACTCTGCTCCAAAGTTACATCATAATACTGTTATTTCTAGAATCTATCATACACATATCATCAAAACCACAAATCTCTGGTTCATTTTTTATTTTTACTCAAAAAGTAGTTTCCCATCACTAATAAAAGTAGATAGATTATTTTCTCTAATCAAAGAAGTTAGTTTAGTTCGATTTCAGCAATATCTATCAATTTCACCAATCATTTCTCCATAGCAAGTGGTGCTGAAACTTTTTATCTAAGTATATAACTATATTGTCACACAGTAATAATAAATTGTAATAATCTCCCATTCAGTGGTGGGATTCAAAAATTTTACTACCGGTTCTGTGGGCATGGCTTGGTGGGCATGGCAGGGGAAGTATACTGTAAAATCTTCATTCCCAACCAACTTCAGGGGAAGGTTACTGCAAAATCTCAATTCCCTCACCACTCCTGGGGAAAGGATACTGCAAAATCCCCAATCCCTCCCTACCCTACTAACCTGCATTCCAGCTCTGTTCTCCTGTGCAGGGCAACAAAAGAAGACTCAGCTTGGACTTGGGAAGCAGATAATAGATGAGGGCAGGGCCAATCAGAGGTGGTATTTGCCAGTTCTCCAAAGTACCCAAAATTTCCACTACCAGTTCTCCAGAACTGGTCAGAACCTGCTGAATACCACCTCTGCTTCCATGGATGTTTTTCTATTTATCCACCAGTCCTGGAGGAATTCTGGCTTCAACTAAATATTGGCCTTTAAAATCCTTTGCTATCAATCTATGTATTTGAATCCAAATGGCATTATGAGAAAGTGAAAATATGTCAATTACTTCAATGGAAGTAAATGGCAAGCTTCTTTTTTTTCCATTTTGTTTTACTCTATATTTAACATTTAGGTTAAGTGAATGCTGATGTCATTAAGCAAACACCATGGTCATTTACTGACTGCTGATATTGTTAAGTGAACACGGCAGTTATTAAACAAAACCATTGTCTGCAGTGACCATTTTTTCCCTAGGAACAGAAAGTGCTACAAATTGCTGTAAATGGGGGTCAGTTGTAGAGCACCCAAAATGTGATCAGATGGCCCTGTGGTTGGGGCAGCCATCAGAACTTTAAATCTCATTAATAAGCAACTTTTTTCATAACTTTAAACAGTCACTGAGCAATTAGTCATTAAATAAAGATAACCTATATTTAGCTTTGTTAGAAGAAATGTCCAACTGGGTTCAGTTCCAAGTGTGAAGAAAGACACTGGAAACATGGAGGCTGTTTGGAAAGATGGTTTAATGGTGGACATGGTTTGAGGTCCTGGGCAGTTGAGCACACAGGTGAGAGAGAGAGAGACAGAAATTTATACCCTCTCTTGGTCTTTGAACTTGCTTCCTGTTTTTGTGGAAAGACATATATTCTGATTGGTTGTCAGATTCTCATGGGGCCATGCAGGGGTAACTTTGCAGGCTGTCTTGAGTCCCAGGCTTGGTTGAACCTTGCTGAGTGATGCAATCTTCCCAGGTGCCATGTGATGAGATGGGTAGAGGGCTAATCCTATTATGTCCTGAGGGTGAAGGTCTTTTGTTTTGTAGATAAGCTGGCCCAGCCTTTTGTCTTGTACATAGGTTGGCCCCAAAATATCTGATGGGGCACAGGGAGGCCATGAGGTTATGTCTTTAGAAACATGTTTCTCCTTTAGGGAAAATATAATATCCTGCCTTTTTAATATTTCCTAGAATATTTCATTCTTCTAGGAGAAGGGTGGGTGATAACTTTCTATAATTTCTAAAGATTTGTTTTTGTCTATTGTAGAGCATACACACCTGCTCCTCTTTTGTAGAAATGCTTAGATATTCATTTATTATTCCTGCCAATTCAACTGTCTTGTTTACCTTGTGCTGAACACCCCTATATATTTATTTAGTCATATTGGGATACTGGCTCACCCAAAGTATTGATTCAGCATTGAAAAAGAAGCTTTACTGAATGGGGAGATACTGCCTTAATAATAGTAATTGTAAAAAATCTCTTATTATAGATAGATTCATTTAAAGTGATCAGTTTATACAATTATAATAAATCAATGCTATGCCATCCTTTTTTTCTTATAAAAGAAATAGCATTCCTATATTGAGAAAAAAAATCAAGAAAAAAGGGGAAAGCAAGACTATATTAAAGAAAAAGATAATAATGTAAAAACAGATTATATCAAGAAAGTTTGAACAAAGCAATGGTTAAAAAAACAAAACCAGACATCTTTACAGCTGTAGAAACTGAAAATTCATATTCAAATCTCAACATTGGCTTTACATTCTATGAAAGAAAAAGATAGTTTCATAACAAAGAAGAGCCATATTTTTTTAAGTTTGAATGGGGGAAGCAAAATAAGATCATAATATACATATTGAAAAAAGATAGGATCTATGGCTCAGAGGATGGGAGGAAAAATTTCTTTGCTCTTTGCTGCAGCACTTTTATCATTTTTCTTTTCTGTTTTCTGTTAAAGGGCATCATTTGGTTCAGATTCTCCACCAATAAAAATTATGTATCATAAGAGCAAAAGGATGAAGGCTGCCTTTGATTTATGGACACCAAAGCAGATAGATATTATTTTTAAAGAATTAAAATAAATCAGTAACTGGGGATGAAATGATTTCCCAGAGATCATATTGAGAAAATTAGAAGCAGGATAAATTTAGTTTTGCATGGATAGAATGTACATGGAACAAAAAAAAATATTCATCTTAATGGGATTCTAATGGGGTATGTCAAATATAATAATAACAAGGATTTTTTTCTCTAAATGATGCAAGATTATTTTAAATTGAACTGCATTTGAAAGCCCAAGAAATGCTTCTAGCCCCAATTATACTGAGTAACCAAAAACCAACAGAACAAAACAAAAACCCTAACCCAACCTTGTGTTGTTTATATGTTCTGACAACAGAGGCTGTCATTCGGAAAGGTCACTATAAAAATATTATTTTTTCTCTTTCCTTTGTATGTTTGTGGTTCTAATGAGAAAAATACACCATAAAATGTTCCTGTGGCTTGCTTTCCTATTATGCATTAATATTTCTTAGAATTCATAAGATATGGAATTAAATGTAGCTGCTGCCTTAACAGATATCAGTATTCTGCAGGGACTGTCTAAAAATGAGATTAATAGCTCTACTTTGCAGTGTCCTTTCAAAGAATAGAAGGGTTAAAATCTCCCTAGAGTTTTGTGTGAAGATTTATTACAACAGATCACCCATAAAACAATTAGTTCTTTTTAACAAGAGCATCTGAACAAACAGGTGGTGAGCATTTTTGACAGATCTCAAGAGAGAATATAAATCTTGATTAAAAATTAATCTTGAGAAGAGTAAGGTATCTTTTTTCTTACCTTGTCAATTGTTATTTTGCTTTCATTGGTATGGCAATTTTTTATTTTGTTTTATGAGCTGGTATTTTTTTTCTAGGTGACAGTTTGTATAGGCATGATGGCAGAAAGATTACAAAAATCATCAAGAAATTAATAAGGTGTGGGGAAAGAGGTTAAAAAGCAGCTGCATTTAAACATCAGGCTGTCATAAGAATCTTTCTTGCTTTGGCTGCAGATTTAACCAGCTATTTTAAAAAAAACTAAAGCCCAAATGTGTGCTAAATGAGCTGTGTGAACTAGACCAATGTGACTATATAATATAACTGAACTGAACTGAACTGAATTCTTTATTGGCCAAGTGTGATTGGAAACACAAGGAATTTGTCTTGGTGCAAATGCTCTCAGTGTATAAAAGAAAAGATACATTCATCAAGAGTCAAGAATCATAAGGTACAGCACTTAATAATAGTCATAGGGTACAATAAGCAATCAAATCATACTAGAAAATGATCAATATAAATTGTAAGGATACAAGCGACAAAGTTATAGTCATACAGTCACACGTGGGAGAGGATGGGTGATAAGGAGTGATGAGAAGATTAATAGTAATAGTAGTGCAGACTTTGTAAGTAGTTGGACAATGCTGAGGGAATTATTTGTTTAGCAGAGTGATGGTGTTCGGGGAAAAACTGTCCTTGTGTCTAGTTGTTCTGGTGTGCAGTGCTCTATAGTGTTGTTTTGAGGGAAGGAGTTGAAGCCGCTTATGTCTGGGATGTGAGGGGTCTGTAAATATTTTCACAGCCCTCTTTTTGACTCGTGCAGTATACAGGTCTTCAATTGAAGGCAGGTTGGTAGTAATTGTTTTTTCTGCAGTCCTAATTATCCTCTGAAGTCTGTGTCTGTCCTGTTGGGTTGCAGAACCAAACCAGACAGTTATAGAGGTGCAGATGACAGACTCAATAATTCCTCTGTAGAACTGTATCAGCAGCTCCCTGGGCAGTTTGAGCTTTCTGAGTTGGTGCAGAAAGAACATTCTTTGTTGTGCTTTTTTGATGATGTTTTCCATTTTAGGTCTTATAGTATGATAGAACCTAGAAATTTGAAGATCTTACTGTTGATACTGTGTTGTCTAGTATTGTAAGAGGTGGTAGTATGGGAGGGTTTCTCCTAAAGTCTACCACCATTTCTAGGGTTTTGAGTGTGTTCAGCTCCAATTCATGCTGTAGTCATGATTTTCTGCATTAAGCCAGGTTTCAGTAAAACAGAGAACTGCTGAGTTGTAGAATCCAGAATTGCATCTATTTAAAAGGAGTATTTCACCCTTTCTTGTTAGAAAATGAGTGTAAATTAATCAGAAAGATTGAAGGGAGAGAGGTCCCCCCCCCCATTCCTTAGTCTATTTAAAATTCCTGCTCTTTTACCTCCTCTCCTTTTTTGGCGCTGCCACTTCTTTCCTTTGTTTGTTGTAATACATAACACTGGGGAATTAGAATCTCCTCCACGTTTGAAAAGATGGGGGGGGTGAGGAATCAGAAAGCTGCTCCTTAAAGAAACATTGCCCAATTCTTAGCATATGGTCTCATGAGTATGAAATCCGTAGTGAATTGCAGAGAATAATAAAGAATAAAGAACCATTAGAGAGCATTTCACTGAGGCAGCTGTCGTCAGCACCATCTTGAATCAAAGGCAGCTTTGTGAAGCCTCCTAGAGTTGCTTGCAGTTAGGCAGCCTAGAAATTTGATAAATAAAATATAATTAAAACAAGCCATGGCTTACCGTGATGTAAAAGTAAAACCAATGAGTAAATTATTACATCTTGGTCAACTCTTCAAGGTAGACAAGATCAGGAAACAGAATTCATTACGAAAATTAAAATGTACTGCGGTGCAATAGCAGAATCTTGATAGTCTGCCAAAGCTCCTCTCTATTTCAGGTTGGACCAAACACAATCAAGGGAAAGGTGTTTTGAGTTTCTTTGTCCCAAGAGGCAACTGGAGGTTTATTTGTGTCTTCAAAATCACCTGAGTAATGGAAATGGATTTGAAGACTTCTTGGAAATGCTGAAAGGACTATGTGGTAGACTGGAGATAGATGATATTGTATCCCTCCCCCTCTGTTGAGAGAAGGCTGTTCAAATTGACATCATCTATCTATCTATCTATCTATCTATCTATCTATCTATCTATCTATCTATCTATCTCCAGAGGACATAGATAAATCTCCAGTGGCCTCAATGACTCTCTAGATGAATGTAAATGACCAGCTGTCTCCAAGGAATATAAATCCTCCCATTCCCCACCATCCAGTCAGAGTTCAAGAAGCTTCTTGGATGAAAAGTGAAACATCTTCAAAAAAATAATAAGGAAGTCCAGTTGCCTCTTGAAAAGGCTCCTGTGAGACAAACCATTTCTTTCTTTCTTTCTTTCTTTCTTTCTTTCTTTCTTTCTTTCTTTCTTTCTTTCTTTCCTTTCTTTCTTTCTTTTCCTTCCTTCTTCCTTCCTTCCTTCCTTCCTTCCTTCCTTTCTTTTCCTTCCTTCCTTCCTTCCTTCCTTCCTTCCTTCCTTCCTTCCTTCCTTCCTTCCTTCCCAGGATTCAGATAACTTTTCTGTAACATTACAGAACACTACAACAAAGTCCAACTTTGAATCCAGCCCACATTCTATCACAATTGTTCAACCAACATTCTATCACAATTGTTGATAGATGAGATGAAGAAGAAAGCTGAATGGCTTTTTTGTTTCTTTGTATCAAAGTTGAATTTGATTTCAAGAAAGTGGAAGCATCCAATATTGCATTCTTTCCTACTAACCTACTACATTCCAGACAAATAAGGGAAGCGGAATGCAGCTAAGTATGGCAATTGATATGAAGGCATTGGGTTGGCTTGGCAAAATTATAATATTCTGGAATAAAGAAGTGCTTTCAGAAGATAAAATTAATCCTGAGTTAGAAAGAAATTTGGAAACTATAACAGAATTTTTACTTTAAAAAGAGAGGGGGCACAAAAAGAAAAAAAAATGAGTTGTGGCAGTAGAAGATCAGGCTGAGCCCAAGGGAGGGATTGTAAGTCACAAGTCCCTGCACATCCACGAAAGATCTAAGTCCACCTTGAATGCCTTCTTATTCCCGCTCATTTCCCCTGACCATTAGTAGGTCAGATTTTTGTAGAGAGCTTAAGTTTGCAATGAATCTTTATACCCACTTCAACTGCCTGAATTTCCAGATTTCCTTAGCACTTGACAATGGCATTTTCAAAACAAAGTAATTTTTATAGGGTTTGGTGGCTTATTTACATAGCTGCTCTAACATACTGAACATTCTTAGTTTATAAGAACTAAAAAAAACAGGAAAAGCAATTAGCAAGATATAAATATGCTTTGTTCATTCAAGGAACTATCTTTGATCATTCTTGGGTGAAACAGAGCTGCCAATAAAATGTCTTACCTGGCAAGTTCCAAGGTGGATGTGAAGATTCTTATTTAGATAAGAAGTGTTTAGATTTGTGCATATATAAGTTGTGCTCAGCCTTAAGCAGTCGTTATCAAAATTCAGATTGAATGTAGGATTACCACTTTAGACAGAACAATTGATGAATTATGAGTTAAAGAAGAGAAATGTTTTAGCGGTATTTCACATATCCATAGATATAATTTTTGGGGGGGAAAAGTTGGAAAACTATTTATTTACTTCATTTCTATCCTGCTCTAATTTGCCATTCACTCCATTCAGTGTAGAGTTTTGAGACAGATGATTTAGTTTTTGCAGCAAATATCTAGTGCTGAAAATCAAGGTTTTGCTTCAGATAAGATACCATCATTTTGTGATTTAAAGGGTTGAAAATTCATTGGTAGACTATATGCCAACTGGAAGGTGAAAATGAGATCTTTCCTAGATAAATAGGCAGGTTAGGACAAGACCTCAGGAGATTTAACTTCTTGCCAGGACGATTTAAAGTCCAATGGTTCTGTGAGAGCCATCATTTTCACTGCACCAGGTATAACTTTCTCTCTCTTTAGCTGAAACACAACAATTTTTCAAGCCAATATTGTACATCAAAAGTATATTTCATACCAGGTATCTACAAAAACATTTCTGCCACTCCATTCAAAAAGCTAGTTCTAAGCTCAGGTACTACTCCTTGAGTTCCAGGCTATATGAAGACTAATATCTAATGTTTAACTTAATGAGGTGCAGTGTCTGTTAGTTCAAACAGAAAATGAGTTATGCATATTAACACCATATATTTGATTTGATTTGATTTATTGGATTTCTATGCCGCCCCATCTCCCGAAGGGCTCGGGGTGGCATACAATCATAAAAACCCTATAAATATAAATACTATACAATTTTAAAAAGAAATTAAACATGAAACCCAATAATCTAATTTAAAATAACAATATTCAAATTAAAACCCCCATCCCCCTCCTCACTCCAGGTTGGCAAGTTGGAACAACCATGTTTTCAGGCCCCGCCAGAGGGACCAGAGGTCGGGAGCCACTCGAAGCTCCAGGGGCAGCTGGTTCCATAGGGTGGGTACTCCCACAGACAAGGCCCTACCCCTGGAGGTCGCCAGCCAACATTGTCTGGCCGACAGCACCCCAAGGAGGCCCTGTCTGTGAGAGCACATGGGACGTTGGGAAGTCGTTATTATGGTTAATAGCAATAACACTTAGACTTATATAGTACTTCATGGTGCTTTACATCCCTCTCTAAGCTGTTACAGAGTCAGCATATTGCCCCCAACAATCTGGGTCCTCATTTTATCAACCTTGCAAGGATAGAAGGCTGAATCAACCTTGAGCCTGGTGAGATTTGAACTGCCAAATTGCAGGCAGCCAGCAATCAGCAGAAGAATGCAATACTGCATTCTAACTACTGCACCACTGTGGCTCTTCATGTTCTCACTTATATATGTGGTGCTGCCCTCGATATATAACAAGAGCAATACAGGCGTGCTTAAAATAGGTCTAGCCAACCCTTTTTAATTAACATTTCTTTAAAGGCAATCTAATGAAGATGTCTGCTAGTAGTGTTTGAAGTTGCAGGAGGCAGACCTAGGACTGAGAAGTGCAGGGCCAGCTCTCCACTCTTTTTTCTGTCTTTAACACTGTCTTTTATCTTTTCAATCTGATTCTGAACTGCCTGTCTGCCTGTCTACTTGTCTTCCATGGCTCTAGGTTGATTGGTCTATTGGTCTATAGGTCTATTTGAAAGGAAAATAGGTTGTCTGAAGTGAAGTTGCTGGCTTACATGGGACATTAGAATTCTGAGTTGTCAACTCAGGTTTTAATGAGCTATTTATTTACTGGTATTTTTCCTTTTTGTATGAGGGTTTAAGAAAAAGAAAAAGAGCCTGCACTGATTATTTACCTTAAAGATGCATCCACTGACAATATTCTTGGCTTATTTTGGAAAAGGGGAAGCATGATCACAGCAATTCTGGTTCCTTCTCACCTTCTTCTATGTGTCTACTTAACACTGCACTCTTTGTCTCAGACTTTGTTCTAGAAGTAGTTCAAGGACTTCTTGGCCCCCTTTGCTTATTCTTTTGTGCTGATCTTTCTGTCCTGCTTAACAGGAATGTAAATTGTTTTTGCATTTGCCAAGAGAGTCATGGGGCACCTTTTTTTTCCTTTAATATTTTATTTTTGCCTCAACAGCAAATAGCCATCTTTTAATTAAAGCTAAGTGTGCATACACCTGGGCACATCAGCATTACCAGCACACCTATGTAACTCTTTTTCCTCCAAGTTCTTGTTAAATGAGAATATACTGAATTTATCTCTTTAAATGTTCAATAATGATTGCACTATTACCTGCACCAGTTCCACCTAATCCTTTTCAACTTTTTTGTGTCTATCAGTATAAGAGTCAGCAATTTTGCCTAAACATTTTCATTGGTATGGTGAAGGTACATGAATCTGAGCTGTTTGCAGTGCTGAAAATCAGAACATTAGAAACTGATCTTTATAATGATAAATTTTCTTACAGTATTTCAAGTCCACAGCCTAAATCTGAGGTTGCAATATGATGAACACGGACAATAAAATCAGTTCAAAGGGCATTTGATTTTTTATATTTATCAATATGTGTGAGAC
This sequence comes from Naja naja, assembly GCA_009733165.1. Classification (NCBI taxonomy): domain Eukaryota; kingdom Metazoa; phylum Chordata; class Lepidosauria; order Squamata; family Elapidae; genus Naja; species Naja naja. The sequence continues at coordinate 290,430,282 of CM019148.1, forward strand.
TTTGCGCACATTGTTATATTGCATTTTAAGAGAGAAAGCTGACTTTAAATCTATGTGTTCTTTGATACATCTGCTTCTTTTTATTTTGAATGCTCATATTGAAAGATTCTTCAGCTAAAAGCAAATATAAGAAAACAAAACATTGTAAGTACTACAGGAGAGGAAAAATGTCACATATATTACCAATCACTTTCTAAACTAAAAAGCTTTAAATGAAGTAATTTTTCCACGCATAGTAGTTTCCCTATTCCTCAGGTGGGTTTGGTTCTCATTTTCTTCATATTTTTCCAACTCTGTAATACAAATTTTAAGGCCAACAATCAACACCATGCATTATGCTTCAAATCCAACTGCAATTATTTGAAAACTATTGCCTGTAGACACCTAGTGTAGAATTAGCCTTTTTCACAACTAATTATACATATAGGTCCCCATATTTTTCATTGAAAGATATATCTCAGTCCCAAGCTTTCATACTTGATCAGTCATTGCCAGCACATGTCCTGTTCATCATATGTGAGGTTAGAATAGGTGTTCCATATGTATCATTGTTGTTTACATACATATGTGCAAAATTTGCACCATTCTGTTCATGACTTAGTCTGAAGAGATTCCTTTACAGTTATTGACTATCCATTCTTGCATTTACCATAATAAAAATATTTGCAGACATGACATTTCAGCTCTTGATTGAGAATGTGTAGAGGAGTACAGAGATGGCTTTGAAAAACAGCTGTTAGGTTAATACCAGCTTGGAAAGAAGGACTAAAGAAGAAACTAAGATTGCCCTGCCTTTTCTTTTGGGGGACGGACATGGAGAAGAGACAATCCTGTCAGTTTTTGTTAAGTTTTTGTCATAATATCCTAAACAATAAAGTAGAGTTCAAGTGATCCTTGTGGTATTGTTTCCAAATCTGGCCTACGTAAAAGGACTGGCAGAAAGTGAATGGACAATTTACAAAACATCAGCATTCTTCCTGGAACCTACTTAACTACCTTGTATCATGACACTTGTCAATTTGCCACTATTGCAATATATGCAAGATATTAACCACTGTTGCAAAACTTGTCAATTTATTTCTACTGGTTCCTATTTTAAAAAAATCAATTATTTCTCTATAAAAAGACCTCTAGACCACAGGTGTCAAACTCACCATGTCACGTTGCCATCACATGATGTTTCATGATGTTTTTCCCCTTTGCGGAGCTGGGATGGGCATGGCTTGTGCATGACACATCTGGGCCATGGGCTGCCAACTTGACACCCATGCTCTAGACTGATCTCATGACATCTATATTTACATGGGAGTTCTTGGTGGGTCCATTCAAGAAAATCCAAGGAAAGAATGATTACTAGATTACTCCTGTCCCTACCAAAGAAATATAAAAAGTTACCAACACAAAGAGAAAAAAAGCCTCTACACAATGTATTCTTATGTTTTTTTCTTCTAGCTGTTTGTTAGGTTTATTTCTCTAATTGTTTTGCACCAATTTGTTATGAATATTACATTACCAGATCAAATCATGAACAATGGTCATTTTGTCCTGTTAAATAGGAAGTTGAGCTCTTAGATGACCTTGGCTCAGAAAGGTTGGACTTCGTTACTTTTGGGGTAAAAAGTCACTCAAAAAATCCTAAAAGTAAATTAAGACAGGGAATTAGAAGGGAAAATAAAATCACAAATAGCAATGTCAAACATCTTGCACATTGTTGTCAAAAAACTCTTCATAGATATGTGTAATCAGGAATCAAGTTGGCCTGAAATGATTTTTGTTGAAAAGGACAATTGAACATTTGAGCTGTTTAAAGCAAAAATAATGGCTAAACAAGTGGGGATAAAAATAAAGAACATTTCTGTTTGGAGATTGTCTGGGCTTAGCAGGGATCTTATTCTCAGAAATATTCTGTATTTTATGCCTCAATTTCACTGCTGAAAGAAGCCAAGAAGAAAAGGTAGGAGGCTATTCTGGTAAAACTTGATGGAGTGATAGCAAAATATTTCACCCACTATTGTCCCTAATCTCTGAATTCCATGCTAGTATTATGTGAGTTTGGGGGAAAACATTTTCATCTCTTGAATATCCTGCTGCTAAGTAGTATAGTTTGTGATGTAGGGTTTTATCTTGATGCCAGAAGGAGAATGCAGTTTAGTAGGAAAAAATGGAAAAAAAAGAATTCATTCACTTAATCTCACTTTAATTATTTCTGTAATGAGGGTATAATTTCATCCTTCTTCAGTGCAGAACATGGTATTGTCAGAACAAAAAGAGTGGAATGAAAGCTATATTACCATAATTATTTTTCTTTGCCTTTTTCCCCCTCTTTGGGCCAAAAGTTGCAAAACAGGCAATGTGAAACTATTTCAGGGAGCACTTTAGTTAAAGAATTAGAAAACAATAAGTGTCCCTCCATAAAAAGACATTTTAATGTTAATCTATTTTATTCCATCAAATTCCAGCTCATGTCTGGGCTTCAGATATGGCTGCAATATTCACTTACATAGCATAATGGTCCTTTTGATGGCCAAGGCAGTTCAAGCTGTTTTGTACTGCTCCAGTTCATTTCTGAAAAGGTGCAGAAAGCATGTCCTTTAAATTTATTTTATTTTTATTTATTTATTAGGCTTATATGCCACCCTATCTCCTGAGGGACTCAGGGCGGCTTACAATTAAAACAGTCCCAATACAATTACATAAATGTTAAAGGACGTTAAAAACCAAGGTCTCCTTTGTCAATTAGAATATTTTAAAAATATATTTAACACCCTCCCTCAGTCCCCATCAGTCCCCAAATGCCTGGGAGTATGTGGTTAAGAGTCTTACTTGATATGGTCTATGTTCTGGACTTGATTTCCATGCAGCACTACTTATAATATATTCATTACTTTAATAATTATGCTCTATTGCAAGGATGGGGAACCATGGCCCTTTTATGACTTTTGGACTTCAATTCTGGGAGTTGAAGTCCTCAAGTTATAAAGGGGCCATAATTCTGCACCTCTGCTTTGTTGGGGTTAAAGATATTCCAACAGAGTAGAGCAACCTAAAGATATTTCAACTACAACATATCTTTATTTAGTTGTTAAGGATTAGAACAATTTTTTTAATGTGTAAATATCTCCTAATAGAACTGGATATCTTTTCATTTAATGCAGGAGTGTCAAACTCATCATGGCGGCATCACGTGACGTATTTGGACTTTTTCCCCCTTTACTAAATTGGGCATGGGCATGGCCAGCACATGACACATCAGGACCACAGGCTGGGAGTTTGACAGTCCTGATCTAATGCAACTGTACTTATCTGGGATCTGTGAAAATGTACTACATTTCTCTTAAAGAAATTGTGCTGTCTCTTTAATCCTTTCATTGTAATTTCTTCTGTGTCATGAACAACATTGTCTGGGATTTTATCCCTTCTGTTCCAGACTGGACACCTAGATTTCATCTTTTGAATATTTCTCTTTGCTGAAATGTAATTCTGAACACTTCAGAATTATTTGTGTCTTCTATTGTATTCCTTTGATACTGAATTTAAAGGACCCAAATGTGCTTCTTCAACAACCATGATCTGGATGACTGAGAATCTCCATAGACATTTGAAATTAAAGAAGTATCTCGTCTTCTTGTGTCTTTAACTTCCATTTAAAGTGCTTTAAGTCCTACCCAGCTTAAGGAGACTTGCCTTCTGTTTGACCTTTTTTCCCACTACATTAGGTCTTACAGAAGAATATCTTCACCCTTTCCCAAATACTCATTGTCTGTTTCCTACTTTTATGTCATTGCTGAAAGGGCAAACTCCATTTTTTTTATTATACTGTCATATTGACATTTGGTGTTTCATATCAGATTGTTTCTATGCTTATCTACCAAAAGAGTATTATCTCACTCACAGTATCTACTTAATAAAAAAAGGAATACAGCCTATGTTGATTCTCAAATAATAATAGAATCTGATGTGACACAAGGAATAGATTTTTATGAAAAACAGGCAAGACACATGAATGTAGGTGTCAATTCAACTTTTGCAAAGGATAGTATTTTAAACACGGAGAAAGATCTGCAATTTGTTCCGGACATGCAACCAAGAATCTAAATGCTTCTGTCATAGCAGATGCATTCTAATGTAAAGTAATCTTGTAAACCCAAAGGCAAATAAAAAGGTCATCAAAGGCCTTGGTGGTGCAGGCTGTTAAAAGCCTAGCACTTAGCTCCAGCTGCCTGCAATTAGTGCAGGCTCCAATCCCACCAGGCTCAAGGTTGACTCAGCCTTCCATCCTCTCGGGGTAGGTAAAGTGAGGACCCAAGATTGTTGAGGGCAATAAGCTGACTTTGTAAAAATACCGCTTGGGGGGACCAAAAAGCCCTAGTAATAAGCAGGCATATACAATGGAATGAAGGCTATTGCTGAGCGCATTGGGTTGTGCTCCAAAAATTGTAAGCCGCCCTGAGTCTCCGGAGAAGGGCGACATATAAATATGAATTAAATAATAATAATAATTAATAAATAAATAAATAAATAAATAAATACATCAGAGGTTTAGTGAGAAGAGGGGATCTATGTTCACAATTACTCTTTCAAATAATTGCATAAAAGTTAAACCTACTATTTAAATTTTTTTAAAAAAACATGTTACTATAAAACATATGAAGAACAGTTGCAGGAATTGGATATAGCTAGTCTAGAGAAAAGGATTATTTTATTTATTTATTTTATTTGTCAAACGCTTACAGTATAATAGAAATAATAAATATAAGTATAAATACATGAAATAGGTACTAATAATTGAGGACAATAGGACAGGAATGGTAGGCATGATTGTGTGCTTATGCATTCCCCTTACAGACCTCTTAGGAATGGGGTGAGGTCAAGAGAGGTTAGTTTGAGGGTAAAGGAGTGGGGGTTTGAGCATGTGACAACAGAATCAGGTAGTGAGTTCCAGACACTGTTGCTGAAATTGTACTTCCTGCAATCAAGTTTGGAGTGGTTTACATTAAGTTTATATCTGTTATGTGCTCTTGTGTTGTGGTTAAAGCTGAACTATTCATTAAGTGGTAAGACATTGTAACATATAATTTTATGTACTATGCTTAAGCCCAATCTTAGCTGACTGTTGTAGTTTGCTGGCAGCAGGTGCACATGGCAGAGGACTCTGATAGCGAGGACTTGGACAAGGGGCCTGTGTGTGATGCAGGGATAGGACAAGGACTATCGGAGAGTGGGGTACTACATTTTGAGCTTGTGGAGTCTGGCAGCAGTGACGCAGGGGACCCTGGGGAGCCTGTGTCCAGCGCACAGGGCTGCTTGAAGGAAAGAGCAGCTGAAACAGCAAGGGTGACTCGGGAGTAAGGCTGGAAGGTGATGGCCCCTTCCATAAGAGATAAAAACCAGCCCTCGAGGATGTGTTCTTTGCAGGAAGCAAAGAAGTTCTTTAGACTCAGTCCTCATTGAAGCCCTGCTTACTCTGGTTTGTTTTTCTGTCAGTGGATATTTAATCAATAATTAGTCTTCTGTTCTTGGCAGCCTTTTGCAACCTTGAAAGGGCTTGCTTTTGATATTGGCAATTAGATTTAATTGTCCAATATCATTTTTTTAAATTTAGCATTCCCTTGGTTGGGAATGCACTGAATTCCCATGCTGCATTAAAAATGGTTTGCTTTTATACACAATTTGTGTTTGTTTAATTTGAACAAGGTTTGGGTCAGAACACTGGCATAGTTCAAAGATATCTAAATCTAGGGTATAGGGTATTCTGTTGCGAACAGAGGAGTGTAGTATTCTCCTTGTAAAATACTTCTGGACTCTCTCAATTGTACTAATGTCTGATATACAGTGTGGATTCCAGACAGTGGAGCTGTATTCAAGAATTGGTCTAGCAAAGGTATTGTATGCCCTAGTTTGCAAATCAGTATCACCACAGGAGAAGCTTTGTAAAATTAGATTTACAACTCTTAAAGCCTTTTGGGCAATGCTGTTGCAGTGAGCTTTGGCACTTAGGTCATTTGATATGAATACTCCAAGGTCCTTGACAGAGTGAGGGTAATCAACAAGATCATATCCGCCTAGCTTGTATTTGGTGTATTGAATTTTTTTACCAATGTGTAGGACAGAGCATTTGTTGGTCGAGATTTGGAGTTGCCAACTGTTTGACCATTCAGACATATAATCAAGGTTGCTTTGAAGGACGGTAGCATTGTTGGTGGTGTTGAACAGTTTTATGTCATCAGCAAAGAGGACGCAGTTGTTTATAAGGAGATCACAAAGGTCATTTATATAGAATACAAAGAGTATGGGTCCTAGAACACTCCCTTGCGGCACACTCCTGTTAACTGGTGCAGGGTTTGATAGGGCATTTCCTATTTTAACTATTTGTTGCCTGTTTGACAGGTAGACAGTAATCTACTTATGAAGGGATCCAGAAATGATGTAAGAGTTTGATTTTAATAGTAGTTTGTAATGTACCACTGAGTCAAAGGCTTTGCAAAAGTCTATGTAAATTGCATCTATTGCTTTACCCTGGTCAAGTAGTATAGTCCATATATTTTTGCAGTGTAGAAGTTGCAAATTGCAGGACAATTTTTTTCTGAAACCAAATTGTTTATTGGAGAGTAGGTTGTTTGACTCTAGATGGAAGGTAATGCATTGGTTAATGATTGATTCCATAACTGTGCATGTGACACAACACAATGAGATTGGTCTGTAGTTTTCAACCAGGCAGGGGTCACCTTTTTTGAAGATAGGGATTTTTATTTTTTATTTTTAATTCATATTTATATCCCGCCCTTCTCCGGAGACTCAGGGCAGTGTACAATTTTTGGAGCGCAACCCAATGTGCTCAGCAATAGCCTTAATTCCATGACTGCTGCTAAAGACCATAGGTTCAGTAAGGAGCTGATTCTGAATGATATCTCATATATTATGCTTAGGGGTTCTACTATGGCAGTGGAGAGCTTTTTTAAGAAGTATGCACATAAGCCACCAGGGCCAATAAATAAGGATGGTTTTAGATAACAGTGCATTTTCTATGTTATCTTCAGTAAAGTCAATATGTGGTAGATCATTGCAGTTAGTTGTGGTATGATTAGGAAATGTGGGGCATGAACCATTACTGTTTACAAAGACTGAACTGAAGAATGTGTTGAAGAGGTTTGCCTTAATGGCTTCATCACTATAGTCTTTCCCACTAGGTCCTTTTAGGTGTGGGATGGTTTTTGAGTCTTTAAGTTTGGTGTTTACAAAGTTATAGAAGGCACAGGTGGATTTTGTGCGTATAAGGTTTTCCTCTTGCTTGCAATGGTAATTGGGGCATTCTGCCTTTATCTGTTGGCATAAGGTGTTGTGTCGGTTTTTAAAGTTAGCTACGTATCTAGTTTTGTTTTCACTCCATAAGGATTTTTTTTAGATTGAAGTTTTCTTATTTTGGGTAAATTGTTTTTGTTTTTTGTTTTGGGGATGTTACTAATGAAACATATAGTTTAATGACTATTTTGAGTTCAAGCAACCATGTGTTATAATGTTGTTCTGTAGTATTACAGCCAGAGAACAGAATGTGCTAATCAAGAGATGATAAGTCAGCAGCTATGAGTTCATAATTGGTTTTTTTTTAATTGCATTTTGGGGATCCATCATTATGATCCTCTTTGAGAGGGTGTAAATTTAGACAAAAATCAATCATGCTATGGTCACCTTTTGAAAATGGTTCATGTATTTGTAGGCCATAAATTGAGTTTGAGCTGTTGCAGAAGATGAGGTCAAGGCAGTTGTTTAGTCTAGTGTTGTTATGTACTAATTGATCCAGTCCCAGTGTGGTAATGGCATTGTGCATGATTGCATGAATGGGTTTGGATATACATTCATTTAGTGTCCAATTTATAAGAAGTAAGTTGAGGTCACCAAGAAAAATAAGAGGGTGTGGGCAAGAGGCAGCCCATGTGAGTAGTGAAGTTAGCTTGTTTGCATGAATTATATCACGGTCAGGGGCTTGACAGCATAGTAGGAAGCGGATTGAGGTATTTAAGGACAGTTCACAGATGATGGTCTCAGGAAGAGCAAGCTCTTGTATAATTGAATCTTTTTTAGATTTAGAGACTTTTTGTAGAATATAGCAACTCCACCTCCTCTAGGGATTTCACGATAAACGTGATATTCTCTTACAGTGCTAATGGAGTCTGGGAAAGATGCATTCAACCATGTCTCATAGACAAATATAATGTTGAATGTGGACGTGCTTAGTAAGATGAGGAATTCATGCATTTTATTTACGAAGCTTCTTGCATTGAGTAGTTTGCATTTAAGATATGAAATATTGGGTCTGGAGGAAGTAAGGGGCATGTATCCCTAATGTTGGATGTTTGGGTGATGGTTATTGGGACGTAGGTTGGGCTTTTGCTTTTTATACAATCTGTGCGGTAGTCAATGTATATGTGAGTATTGCTTACCTATGCCATGTAGTCTTTTGAGCTCAAAGCGTAGTTCACGTTGCTGTAAGTAAGTAAGTAGTACACATTGCTGTAAGGTTAGATCAGGGCGAAAACGAAGGTTCTTATGGTTGTCATTGCTTTTTGTGAGTGAATTTATTGAGAAAATGAATTTACATTTGCTTGATTCATTTTTGCAAATGACCCTGCAGAGGCTTGGGGCCATTGAGCCGTCTTTGTTTTTGAGCTCTGGACCAACGCAGGAAATATCAAGTATTTCATCAGGGGAGATGGTTGATGCTTGATAGGCTCTGATGATGTTGCGGAAGTTAGTGATGTCATCATTGTCGTTATCTTCTAGACCAAATAAGATGGCATTTGGACACTTCTGTTCACGCTCAAAAGCTTCTTTGATGAGGATGGGGATATCAATATTTGTAGGATTTGTGTTTTTTTGTGAATTGGGTTTTGGTTGTGGTTGTTGGGTACAGATGTGGTTTGTAGTTGTTTGATGTTCGTTTTTTTTGTGCTGTGACTTTTTTTTCAAGGTTTGTTAATCTTGCTTTTATAGTGTCCAGGGATGCTACAATGGTGTCAAGGGATGTTACACATGTTTCTATGGTATCAACTCTTTTGAACAGGGCAATATATTTGTCTAGTTTGGGTCTGCATGGTGGGCAGAAATATGGATAAGCATAGGCAGACGATTTTAGGAATAGAGCCATTTGCTTGGGTAATCCTAAGCAACTATGGTGAGCATAGTTGTCAAAAAGGGAACATTTGATGTAATCTTCATTCTCCTTTAAAGTTTCTTTACATATAAGGCAAAAGCAGGAGTGTTGTGGTTCTTTAGTAGGGATTTCTTTCTTTTTAAGGTGACATAATAGCACTTTTCCAGTATTTGAGGGGCTGCCACAAAGAAGAGGGGGTCAACTTATTTTCCATAGCACCAGAAGGCAAGACAGGAAACAATGGATGGAAACTAAACAAGGCGAGAAGAATCTTGGAATTAAGGAGAAGCTTCCTTACAGTGAGGACAATTAACCTGTGAAACAGCTTGCCTTCAGAAGTTGTTGGTGCTTCATCACCGGAGGTTTTTAAGAAGAGACTGGACAGCCACTTCTCTGAAATGGTCTAGGGCATGAGTATCAAACTCATGACATCACATTGTCATCACATGATGTATCACTCTTTTTCCCCTTTGCTAAACTGGGGTGGCCGTGGCCAGCGCATGATGCATCCAGCCTGTGGGTCATGAGTTTGACATCCCTGGTCTAGGGTCTCCTGCTTGAGCAGAGGATTGGACTAGAAAACTTCTAAGATCCCTTCCAACTCTATTGTCTACTGTTTCTATGTTTACATGCATTCTTTCACACGGGACTGCTTAAATTTGAATCATCCTCTGCCATGATCAGTTCCAATCTCTGGCAGAAAGATGCTACATGAAGGTAGAAGAAATGCTACATAAAGATAGAAGGGAAAAAAGTCTAGAGAGAGAGAAGAAAAATGGAACGGGGAGGAATATAGCCACCTGCTTTTGGTCTTTATCCCACCCACAGCTTGCTGAAGCCTTGCTTGTTCTTGGCATGCATCCCTGCTATGAGTTATTTCTTAGAAAAACACTGGCCTAATGGTCTAGCTCTCCTATGAGCATGCCATCTCCACTAGAAACTTGCCGTAGCCAAGGGGTAGCTAGAGTGCAGGATGTGATCACACAGATGACAACAGCCCTAATTTGATGGATTGTTTTTCTCCTCCTCCTATAAATTGGTTTCACCAATTAACCCAAATTAAACTATTGATATTCCAGCAAAGATGGAAATATGCCTTCTATCTGGTACCTAATATGTACTGTATTGTACTTAGACTGTTCACTGCATCTGAGACTTACCTCTTATTTGATATCTTTCAACAGTCTAGGAACAATGATATAGGTTCAGCCATTGTTAGGATTAGGTCAGGGGTGTCATACTGGCAGCCCATAGGCTGGATGCATCAAGCACAGGCCACACCCACCCCAGCTTCATGAAGGGAAAATAATGTCGTGCAATGTCACATGATGGCAATGTAATGCTGTGAGTTTGACACTTGTGGATTAGATGATCTGAAAACTGTGCAGGTGACACAATTATCCCCACACGAATACACAAGTTCCTTGAGCTCCATGAGATCTCATTGAGAGTTCAAACTCTGAGTGAAATTTCAAACCAGAAAGCCTTAACCACATAAAATGTGATTAAACAATGAGAGATTATTAACATATCAGCATCCTATTAGCAAATCCTCCATTATTAGGCTGAAACCTTGTTTGAACTAGGATTGCTTACAGACTAAGGTTTAATGAAATATCTACCTGATAGACAAAACATGGAATGGAGGTTAGTTTCGTGAACTTCATAGTTTTGCTGATAATTTCTAAGTTTTTGAAAATACAAACTCACATGCCTTGTGATACTATCCCTTCTTTCCTGGGTACCTTAAATTATTTTTCACTAGTAATCATGCTGACAAAAATAACAATAATAAAGTTCAAATAAGTTCAAACCAGAGTTACATAATCACTCATTCTGTGTTTTCATTTTCTGAAGATGACAGACTTCTTCTGGACCGTTATCTATGACATTTGGAAAATTGAAAGTCAGAGGGAGAAAGACCCATCCAACAATGCTTAGATTTGCTTTTGACCTAAAAAGGAATAAGTTGTCAAGAGTTATTGATCATCTGATAGCTTTTTGCTTTTTCTATATTGAAAAAAAAATGAAGGAAAAAACAAAACTATAAAATAGTCAGGGTTAACAGCCACTTTGGAAGAAAACAGACTCAAAAATCAAGGGAATAAACAAGACAAATGGATGCATCTGCTAAAAAGACTGGCTTTTGGGCAAGGATTCTGATTCCATTTTGTGTTGAAAGTAAGAGGGCAACCTCCTCCTCCTTTTTTTTTAGGATACCCATCCACACCCACACCCAACTATTCCTATCATCTTGAACCAGAATATATTGAGTCCAGGTGACAATGCTGACAAAGAGACTTACATGGCTTTGTATTCTTCTGTATTTTATTGCTCACATTAGTTCTTGGAAAGGGGGAAAATGTGGAGCTCAACAGTCCATAAATCTTCACTGACACTCTTCATGATATGGTCTCCTTGGGTTAGGGAAACTGGAGGTGACATACTGTATCCTCTGCTTGTGCTAAGAGAAGCTACACACTATGAAGATCAGAAAATTCCAAGTTCATAAAACAGTAGAAATAACTACTTTTCAACTTTAAAAAAATATAGTTAAATTTTTATTTACTGAAAGCACAGCAGGGAGGTCTGAACCAAGATCAGTTTCACTTTTGTGCCTCACTAAAATGTTGAAATTAGTATGTTTCTTTGCAACTTTAATTGTTGAAAATGTTGGGGCCATCACAACTGCTCTAAAAAGGAAAGAAAAAACAAAATAGCTGTTTAAATCAAATGCAATGGTGGAAAAAGCCAAAATGTTGGATTAAGTAATCAACAGGCTTGCCCACCGTTGTTTTTTGTTTTTGTTTGTTTTTTGCCAACTGGTCACTGGTGAAATCAAACTTTAAACAGTTACAAGTGGTAAGGGAAGACATGGTGACATCTAATTACAATTCAATTTCATGTCTTCATAATTTTCTGAGCCAATTCAATTCACCAATCAAGCCTAACAGTTCTATGGAAAAAGATGAAAAAGTTAATCCATTGTATTTGTGTCTCAACCTCTGATAATCAATTCTGCTACATTCATGGACATGGACATAATAATTCCTTTCCACTTTCTTTTCTCTTTGCACAAAACCTCCTCAATGTCTGTCTATTTGAAATTTGGCAGGTAGCAGGGCATTATTTTCAGATTTTCCAGAATAAAATCATAAACTTTCCCCTTTGTTTCTTAAAAAAGCAAAAAATAAAACAAAACCCCATAGACCCCAATATAGACCCTGACCCTGGAAGGAACAGCATTTTTGTTTTTATCTTTATTTTTATGAAACGTTGTGAGGCTGGAATCTTTATGTGAGAAAGGATGGCATAGAAGTCCTAAGTAAGTAAGTAAAACATCCAAGGAGTTCTGATTGTAGCAGATAGACAACATCCTACTCTCAAGTGAACTAACCTGCCCTAGGATAGCAATAGCACTTAGACTTATATCCCACTTCACAGTGCTTTACAGCCCTAAGTGGTTTACAGAGTGAGCATATTGCCCCCAACAATCTGGGTCCTCATTTTACTGACCTCAGAAGGATGGAAGGCTGTCAACCTTGAGCTGGTGGGAATCAAACCAGGGGTGGGATTCAAATTTCTTAACAACCGGTTCTGTGGGCATGGCTTAATTTGTGGGCATGGCCTGGTGGTCACGTGACTGGGTGGGTGTGGCTTGCTGGTCACATGACTGGCTGGGCATAACCAACTCAATGTCACTCACATCAAGGGGTGCCTCGCCTGCCCCTCCCTTCCCAGTCATTCCTTGTCACACCCAGCCTCAACTTATCTTTAACCTTTTTTTGACTTTATTATCTATGTACTATAGATGTACTTTCATGGACCACTGAAAGGAGGAAATGGCTCACTTGCTTTGCTCAAGAGAGTGATAGGTAACAGACTTTTAAGGGGCACCAGAAAGAAGGGAGGGCAATGTATTTTCCAAAGAAGCAGAAGGCAAAACAAGAAGCAATGGCTGGAAACTGAACAAAGAGAGAAAAAACGTAAAACTAAGAAGAAACTTCCTGACCGTGAGAAAATTAATCAGTGGACCTGCTTGTCTCCAGAAGTTCTAGAGATTTTAAAGAAAAGATTGGACAGCCATTTCTCTGAAATGGTATAGGGTTCCCACCAAGGTCCCTTCTAAGTGTTATTCTAAGTGTTATTCTTTCCCAGGACTTCCACTCAGATCCAAAATGTGGCTGTGATAATTGATCAGAGCTCCTCTGTTTTTTATATGCAGCAGCTTTAGCATTTAGGACAGAGATCTTCAAACTTGGCAACCTTAAGATTTGTAGTCTTCAACTCCCAGAAATCCTCAGCCAGCTCTGCTAGCTGAGGAATTCTGGGAGTTGAAGTCTACAAGTCTTAAAGTTGCCAAGTTTGGGGACCCCTGGTATAGGATCAGAGCTAAGTTAGTTACTTTTCTATTAATACATAATCCTTAAAAGGGCTCTCCTGCATGGTCTAATTCAGAAGTCCCCAACCTTTCTGGCACCAGGGACTGGTTTCATGGAGACAATTTTACCATGGACCTCTGTGTGTGTGAGAGAGGGGGGGAGAGGGAGGGGGGAGAAAAGTATACAGTGTGGGAAAGAAGCACAAACAGAAGTATAAATTAAATAGTGGGTGGGCCATGCATGGAGTAAAATAAGTGTGGGATTGTTACTTAAAGCCTGCCACCAGATGGTTTTGTTCCAGTCCAGGGGAAAATCAAAATAAACACATAGGGAAGACTTCACTAGAAAGGGCTTTATTTTGCTCCTGGAGAAAATCAGAATAAAGAACAAGAAAAGCCTCCACAGGAAGAGGCTTTTTTGTTTTGCTCTGGAAGAAAATTAGAAGACACAGAGAAATCTTCACTGGAAGAGGCTCTCTGCTTTTGCTCCAGAGGAAACCCTCAATCAAAGACCGGGGAAACCAGAAAGAGGGTAAATGACCACACCTGCACTTTTCAATGGTTCAGCATAGTGATTCTCTTCCAGGTTAGACCTGTGACTTTCTTCTAAGAAAGTGGGAAGAAAGGGGTGTGGGGGGGAGAAGAGACAATTCTTGCTCACCCTTCCAGCAAAATAACGGAAGATCCAGCACGTTGAGGAAGTGCTGACAAAACCATTCAAAAGAGAGAAGGAGGGGGAGAGACAACGACAGAGAGAGAAACAGATAGCTGGTCAGCACCCAGCAGTCTTGGTGCAAATGAGAGAGGGATTCCCTTGGAGACCCAGCACATAAGGTGACATTCCCACACACACACATACCTTGTTTCCCTCCAACAAGGCTTTAGGAAAGCACTTGATTGCAAGTTGGGCTGCTGCGTGTTTGTCCTGCAAACTTGGAGGAAGGGAACGCAAGCCCAGTTGCAATGCTGGGAGAAGGAGAGGAGGAAAGCGGGGAAGAAGAAGGAAGGAGAGGTAGCAGGAGAAACAGGAGGAGGAGGAAGAAGCAGGCATAGCAAAAGGAGCAGGAGGAGGAAGGACCTGGAATTCAGTTGTTTCAAGACAATTGCAAGCCCAGCTGCCGGAGAACTTTACTGTTTGAAGGCATGAACAAACTGAATGAAGCCCTTACATGCAGGCTGGTGGGAGGGAGAGGAGGCAGCCCTCAGGTGAGAGAGGCAAACTAATCACCTAATTGAGCAGCCGGTCCTCTGCACTAATCACTGGCTGGATGGGTGTGGCCAGGGGTGTGTGACAGGCACCACTCCTCTTGCACCCCCCCAAGCAAAAAAAAGGGCAGTTTTTAGCATAGCAAGCCTCCCTGGAGCCTCAGGAGACCCAAAATGGCATGCGGGGGAGGGCATGGGGGCACCCCCCACACCCCCGGCATGCCCCCACACCCTCTCCCTGCATGCCGCTTTGGGTCTCCTCCAGGGAGGCTTGCTATGCTAAAAACAGGCTGTTCAATTAGGTGATTAGTTTGCCTCTCCCTGGAGCCTCAGGAGATGCAAAACGGCACGCTGGAGGAGGGCGCGTGGGGGGGCGCGTGGAGGGGGAAGGGGTGGGGGAGGCATTCCCCACCCCCCCACATCCACCCCCTCCCACCCCATTTTTGGCTTTGCAAGCCTGTCAGAAAATGGTATCTTCCGGTGTTGCTATGCAGTTTACAACTTCTAGGGATTTGTTAGGGAGGTCAAATCCAGCAATGACAGGGTACCACCATATACCCTATCCTGGCATCACAATAAGGTAAATAAGGGGCAGCCCAACTGAGTTTTTTTTTACCTCAGGAGGGACAGAGGACTCAGGAGCCATCAAGAGGAGAAAACCATTCTCTGCTGGGTACCTCAGGTGCATGAGGTGGAGGAACCTCATGACAAAGGAGAAAGGGGAGAGAGAGGGAAAAGCCTGAAAGAGAGGTTTAAGTTTCTTAAGAGGTCTGTGTTTCTTAGAGAGTTATTCTCAATGGTTCTTAAGAGAGATTGACCAGCATAGGCGATCAATTCTCTCAAATATTTACCTTAGAACTTCTGGCAACCTAAACTAAGGGACTGAGAAAACCTAACTACATAGGTAGTTATAGAAACCAAGAGAGACCTGAAGAGAAGAAACTAAAGAAGGCAAAAGACACTGGTAGTAATCTTTCTGTATGTTTATTTGATTTAAGCTGCTTGTACAATAAATGTTTGTTTTGAAAACAGACTGGGCTCAGCATCTTTATACAATTTAAATATATAGACAAGTTAACAAGATCCTCTAAACTTTAGTCAATCATAGGATTGATTAAAAATATTTTAACAAAGCCTCCACTTACCTGGGAGCCAGAACCAGGTGTATGGCAACTTCTGAGAGGTGAGAGGCAGGGTGGGTGGGGCCAGCTGGTCTTCGGAACTACCAGTTTGCAGAACTGGATGTACAATTAACATCCAGTTCTCCTGAACTGGACCGAACTGGTAGAATCCCACCCCTGAATCAAACTACCTGACTGCTGGCAGACAGTGGTAAGCAGAAGTAGCCTGCAGTACCACATTCTAACCATTTCGCCACCACAGATCCTCATCATGACACAGTGCTTTTCCTTTTTTGTGCTTTTCCAAACAATGGTAGCAAAATTCATGTATGTTATACATGTATATACCAATTACTGCATTTCAAACAATCCATCTGTTAAAATACTGAAGTTTGCAGATGACACAAAAGTGACAACAACTAGACACAAGAACAGTTTTTTCCCAAATGCCATCACTCTGTTAAATAATTCCCTCAACACTGTCCATTTACAAAGTCTGCACTACTAGTACTATTAATCTTCTCATCACTCCTTATCACCCATCCCCTCCCACTTGTGACTGTATGACTAACTTTTTCGCTTGTATCCTTACGATTTATATTGACTGTTTCCTAGTATGATTTGATTGCTTATTGTACCTTATGACTATTATTAAGTGTTGTACCTTATGGTTCTTGACTCTTGACAAATGTATCTTTTCTTTTATGTACACTGAAAGCATTTGCACCAAGACAAATTCCTTATGTGTCCAATCGCACTTGGCCAATAAAGAATTCTATTCTATTCTATTCTATTCTATTCTATTCTATTCTATTCTATTGGGCAGTCAAGCATCTTGCTCTGAGTCTCATTCTTGAGAGACAAAAACAGAAGGAGGAGCACATGATTGCACCTCTAAGGTTTGACACTGAAGTGAGATACTATAGTCTTTTCCTGCTCCACTTCTTCTCTTCATGGTTCTATGCCAAGAACATAGCATAGTAGGAAAGCCATTATTTTAAATATCTGAATAGCTGGCATACTGACTCAAATCCAGTAATATCCAGACAGGCAGTGGAACTGCTTCAGGATAGGTATCATATGATCCTACTTGGTTATAGCCTGAAGGTACAGGTTATTTGATGACAGTAATTCAATGACAATAGGATATACATCAGAAATATTGACACAAGAATCAGCAGTGATGTGTAGTAAGAGTCAGATTAGGGAAAGAGTTGCTCAGTCATTAAGTCATGTGTGCCCCAAGTAATAGCTTTGAATTAAGACAACCATCCTTGCACTGCTCAAATAGTTGCAAAGCACTTTCTGTGCCTTTTTGCACCCACCTGGATTTTTGCAACTCAGATAAAGTAGCTCAATTTGTCTCCAGGAAACATTCTACTTTCCAGCTGTTCTTCCTGGAGGAGTACATTATATGCAGAACAAGCTTTTCCCTAATTCCCATGCAGAATTCTCCCTCAGGCAGATTTCACCATATGAAATCTGTAATCTGGTGAAATTGCAATATTTCCAACTCCCAAACCATAGGCAACCTTATTATGCCACAAACTGTTGTTGAGAAAATATAGAAAGTGTGGCAGAAGTTTTGGCCAGAACCATGTCTCTTGAACCCAGAAATGAGCTAATCAAACTATTTTTCCCACTACAAATAATAGGAAGGGTAGTGAGACACAAACTTCTCTCCCTCCACATTGCTTGTCTGCAGGTGGCAGAGAATTGGGCTTAGAAAATTACAGGTTTTGCATCTAATCTTCTCAAAATGATTCAGGGAACTTACATTGTCTCTTCTTCAGCATTTTGGCTTTTAATTTCAACTGTTAATTGTTTGTTGTACTTCCTTTCATGTAAAAAAAACATGAAGAATGATGAGGTTTAATGATAAAGTGATTTATCAAACTGTTTTCCTGCAAGCTTTTGTTTCCAAGTTTACTATGCGCACATACTCATTGTTGGAATTATGGGCCCTCCAGACTGCTCCCTTGTCTTTGGGGTGGCCCACTGGGTTATCAAGACCCTACCTTAAGGGCGGATCCTGGGATCCCAAGCGGTGGCACGGCGCGACCAAGGGGTCAAATTTTAAATATGGTTTTAAGGGACATCTTTTAAATTTTTTAATTCAGTGTTTTAACGGGATAGGGAGGGGGGAGGGGAATCAACCCCCGATACAAAATCTTGGCTTATCCAGGCTGGAAACGGGTGTCATTGTGGGGGGGCTGGGTGAGGGGGCCACGGGGTCCGCCAGGGGTAGGGTGGGATTAACAACAATTCCCAGGGCGATCGGTTATGGCAGGAGGGGATGAGACAGAGGGCCAAATTATGTTTTGGGAGCACGCCCCTGCTGTTTACGAGCAGTGATGCACTCCGACCCTCAGGTCTCTGCCCACTCCCCTGGGGTCCTGGGAGGTGTGGTCCCTGGGCTTAGGCTGGTGTATGTAAATGCCAGATCCGCCGCCAATAAGTCACCTCTCCTCCGTGAGCTTATTGAGGAGGAGGCTGCGGATCTG
Source organism: Naja naja (assembly GCA_009733165.1). NCBI lineage: Eukaryota > Metazoa > Chordata > Lepidosauria > Squamata > Elapidae > Naja > Naja naja. The sequence goes on from CM019148.1 coordinate 290,448,642, forward strand.
GCATGTATCACAGAGACCTGGTTGGGACCAGAAGGGGGTGTCCCTCTGTGTGATTTATCTCCCCCAGGTTTCCCTGCGCTGCACCAGTCTTGAGCCCAGGGAAGGGGTGGAGGGGTATTTATTTATTTATTTATTTATTATTTATTAATTCGACTTATATGCCGCACCCCTCCAAGGACTCGGGGCGGCTTACAATTAAAATACAACAGTAAATAAATTAATTAAAAAGATATTAAACATTTAAGCCGAATTAACATTTAAAACCCCAATTGAATAACCCCAACCCAGGAGAATCAGCACAGCCCAGATTTTAAAAAGAGCCAAGTTTTCAAATCATGGCGGAAGGTGCAAAGATCGGGAGCCAAATGGAGCTCAAGCCATAGTTATCAGGGAGACCCTGTTTCCAAGGCAGGCCGCTGTCCTGCAGATAGATGGATGTGAGTCCCTCCTCCTGAGGTTGGGCCCGGGGGTCAGTTGGGTTTGTTGCTGATGTACCTGTCCCCCAGCTGCATGGCAATGGCCCTTCCTGAGCTGCTTGATGCCCTCTCGGAGGTGGCGGTGGAGTTTCCCAGGCTTATGGTTCTGGGGGACTTCAACTTGGCTTCTCTGGGTTGGGGTTGGCTCGTGAGTTCATGGCATCCATGGCAGCCATGGACCTGACCCAGGTGATTCAAGGGCCCACTCATGAGGGGGGGAACACACTCAACCTTGTTTTTGTCTTGGGGCAGTGGTGTGGGGGGGGTCACTGGTTACCCTACCCCTATCATGGACAGATCACTATCTCCTGCAGCTGCTCTTCAAATCGGCTGTCCCTCGCTGCTGGGATGAGGAATGAGGAATGAGGAATGAGGGATGAGGAATCAACTCGATGGTTCCGCCCTAGGCCCCTGATGGACCCTGAGAGGTTCCAGATGGCACTGGGGTTCTTGCCCACTTCCCTCGACCACAGCCTGGCCGAGACTTTGGTGGCAGCCTGGCAACAGGCGGCCTCGGCAGCACTCGACCGGGTTGTCCCCCTGCGGCCTCTTCCCCGCCGTAGACCCCGGTTAGCTCCCTGGTTCTCCGAGGAGCTCCGGGGGATGAAGCAACAGAGAAGATGCCTAGAAAGCAGGTGGAGGACTAGTCGCTCCGAATCTGACTGTGTCCAGCTAAGAGCCTATATTAGGACTTACCTGGAAGCGATTAGAGTGGTGAGATGTGTCTACTTCTCCACTCTGATCGCATCCGCAGATGATCACCCTGTGGCTCTGTTTAGGGTCACCTGCTCCCTCCTTCACTTGGAGGAGAGGGGGGACTCTCTGCGGGGTAGAGCAGAGGAATTTAGTTTACATCTGGCGGATAAGGTCGCTCAGATTCGGGCTGGCTTGGACTCTGACTGGCAGGGGTTGGATGACAGGGTGACGACAAGTCTGGCTGATTCTACCTGGGTTGAGTTTGATCCTGTCTCCCTGGATGAAGTGGACAGGATCATGCGGAGGTTGTCTTCCACCATGTGTTTATTGGACCCGTGTCCTTCCTGGTTGGTTTACGCCTCCAGGGAGGTTACACGCGGTTGGTTCCAGGCAGTTGTCAATGCCTCTTTGAGGGAGGGAGTTTTTCCCACCACCTTGAAAGAGGCGGTGGTGAGACCCCTCCTCAAGAGGCCTACCTTGGATCCAAAGTTTTGAACAACTATCGCCCAGTCTCCAACCTTCATTTTTTAGCGAAGGTTGTTGAGAGCGTGGTGGTTCAACAACTTCCGTTGTTCCTGGAGGAAGCTGATTACCTAGATCTGTACCAATTGGGCTTCAGGTCTGGGCACAGCACAGAGACAGCATTGGTCGCACTGATGGATGATCTCTGGAGGGCTCGGGACAGGGGTTTTTCTTCTGTCCCGCTCCTTTTAGATCTCTCAGCAGCTTTCGATACCATCGATCATGGTATCCTTCTGCAACGGCTTCGGGGGTTGGGAGTGGGGGGCACTGTTTTGCGGTGGTTCTCCTCCTACCTCTCGGGCCGTTCGCAGTTGGTGTTGGCAGGAGAGCAGAGATTGGCCCCGAGGACCCTCACTTGTGGGGTGCCGCAGGGGTCCATTCTCTCGCCTCTCCTTTTAATATCTACATGAAGCCGCTGGGTGAGATCATCTGTGGTTTTGGGGTGAGGTATCACCAATATGCGGATGATACCCAGCTCTACATCTCCACCCCAAACCAGATCAGTGATGCTCTCTCCATGATGTCCCGGTGCCTGGAGGCGGTGCAGGTCTGGATGGGGAGTAATAGGCTCCGGCTCAATCTGGCCAAGACTGAGTGGCTGTTCTTACCAGCATCTCGGTTTTCATCGGGTGTACCATCCTTGGTCATGGGGGGAGAAGTGTTGCCCCCATGGATAGGGTGAGGAATCTGGGCATCCTCCTGGATTCACAGCTCAGTTTGGAGGAGCAGGTGGGGGCTGTGGCCAAGGGGGCCTTCGCCCAGGTTTGGCTGGTCCACCAGCTTCGCCCTTACCTGAGCCAAGATGCCCTTCGAACAGTCACTCATGCACTCGTCACCTCCAGAATCGACTACTGCAATGCTCTCTACATGGGACTGCCCTTGAGAACCACCCAGAGGTTGCAACTGGTACAGAATGTGGCCACGTGGGCTGTGATGGGGGTGTCCTGATACTCCCATGTTACACCCCTCCTGCATGACTTGCACTGGTTGCCAGTTGCCTTCCGGGTTAGTTTCAAGATGCTAGTGACAACTTATAAAGCCCTAAATGGCTTGGGTCCAGGGTACTTGCGGGAGCGCCTCCTGCCAGCATCACATTCCGATCACCCCGTACACTCCCATAGGAGGGGCCTCCTTGGGGTACTGTCGGTTAGGCATTGCCGACTGGTGGCCCCCAGGGCTAGGGCCTTTTCTGTGGGAGCGCCCGCCCTATGGAATCGGCTCCCCATGGAACTCCATTTGACCCCTGATCTCCGCTCCTTCCGCTGAGACCTGAAGACCTGGCTATTTCAACAGGCTGGTCTGGATTGACCCGGGGGGTGGGTTATTTTAATTGTTTTAAGTTTTAATTGTTTGCTAGACTTGCATCTGTTTAATTTATTTTTACTGTAATTGTATGGTTTTTTAATGATCGCCGCCCTGAGTCCTTAGGGAGAAGGGTGGCATACAAGTCTAATAAATTATTATTATTTATTTATTTATTTATTGGAAAAATCTCCATTTGTCTTTTAAAGTGCTGGGTTTAAATGGAACATTGTTCCTCATGATGTCCATCAGGGATATCTACAAAAACGTCTGGAGTTCCAAATTCATGAATTTAATTCATTTGCTAGAATACTATCTTCCTGGAACTAGGTACAAATAGTTATGTCCTGCGTCCCTGGAGATATTGTAGAGACCCAAGGAGATAGTTTAAAGCAATATTCAGAAAAAGTTACGTAAAAGATGAGGACAGAAACATTCCTAAAGTCTCAAGGAGAGATTTTAGATTCTTCTTTTCGAGTCACTGCATATAAAAGGAAAATAAGGAGATGCACTTGCAAGATTCAGTTACTATAGGCTTAGTTCTGATCTTCCTATGGAATGCATTTCCTGATTTTGGTCTACTTCAAAGGGCTGACAAATACACAGTATTACTGAATAACTCATAGTGCATCATTTCCTATTTCAGCATCTTAATCACAACTCACTATCAAATCACCTTTAACTGACACTTGGGTTTTGATTCTGCATTTTGGAATATTTCTTGAACACTTTTTTTTAATTGCTTACAAGTTTTGTTCTCAGAGTAACTGGACATAACTCCAGGAGAAAAAACAATTATTTTAAAGTTTCAATATGAAAATGTACAACTGTACCATTTCCATCTTGGAAATCTGATGTAGAAATATATTGTTCTATATTATATTATTGTCATTTTTAGTAACATTGAATAACATTAATCTGTGGGGACCATATTCAGTTATGAGGTCACCAACTTTTCTTTTCTCCTTTAGATATATGAACCTCCTACTATTTACTTCCAACATGGTGAATGCTTTGCAACTATTCAAAGCAGAAACTTGAAAAATGCCTGAAGGTTAAAGCATTTACTCCCACCATTGCTTTTTCCTTTCCTTTGTAATTCTCAATTTGGACAAATCATTAGCATATACATTCATTGTGACTTTCTAGAAACAATTGAACTGGTTTGCATATTTTCTAATAACATGAAACCATAGCCTGAGAACTAAAGAATAATGAAAAAAAGGTTAAATTATAGCCAATTCTGTACATAATGTATAGTATATAGAGATAATATCTATATCATTTATTTAACTACCCACCTATTTATCTATCTCTCCTATGTTTTTATAGTATCTGGTATTTTGTTTTGTATGTTAATTTGGAATTAAGCAGTGAGGATAGACATCTAATTTTTGTTTTCTTGTTTTTCAGGTGAAAACTTTGTCCTCATACAGCTAAAATAGCATTTCTGCTCAGCAGGAGACAGAAAGTACCATAAAAGAAAAATGACCCGTGAAAAATCCTGGTTAAAAGCCAAAAGAAAGAGCTAAACAAGGAAAAGCAGGAAAGGCAAATTGCAAGCAAAACTAAGTTGAAGTTGAAAGGATCACAGTAATGCTTCACTTTGTTGTTGCTGACCATATTCTCATGGGGAAATGTGGGCACTGGTTGAAGCTGAAGCTAACATTGTGGACTTCCTAGTTCTTCTTTTATAAGATCAGATCAAAAATCATTATCCAAGGTATATAGTTATAGGTTCAATTTAACTGAACCTTTCTTTTCAACTGTAATCTGCTTCAGATTTCAAAGGTATTCCCATTGTGAAATGACTACAAACAAATGTATTTTATCCTCATCTGATACTATGGATACTGAAAAGATTCTCCCCCCTCCCCAGTTATGGTTTCATAGTTTCATCCAGGCACTACTTTTTTGTAGAGTTCCTGCATGTATATTTTATGCATATGGATATACATGGTGAATAATTCAAGGGATTGAATACACTTACTACAACAGGATGTGATGCTTTCATTTTATCTGCTGTGGTTTAAAAAAAAAATATTCATCAGGAAATTTACAACACTGAAGTCCTTTCTAAATATTTAATACATTGGATACATCAAAGTCTATTTTTCTCCAGTAAGTACTTAATTATGTCATTTTCAAAGTGATCAATGATAAAGCTGGAATTATTTAAATTGAATTTGACTTAGATTAGGCACTATGTTGGATGAAATGCTTTCAATGGCTTCTTTTGAATATTCTATTATTCAAAATAGTGCTATAGTCAAAAGCAATTCCACTAAGAAACAATATCTCAAGATATGACCAAGGGTTATTTTTTCCCCTTTTCCTTTTTCCATAAACAGTTCTCAGATTTTAAGCCATGTAAAGAAGTCTTTATGAAGTGTTATTCCTAGATATTTTATATTGATATTTAGCATACACCATAATTATTATATACCAAAACTCACTCAGGTACACCAAAGTTCACAAATACAATATAGGGAAGATATTCAAGTCAAATACTGTGTTGGGTTTTATGCATGCAAGGCAACTAAGCGGCTGCATGTATAATATCAAGAAGACAACACTTCTTACATGATGCATTCATGTAAGTCTTTATACTTGGGAATACAAGACATTAGTTTATTCATGCATGTACAGCACTGAATTTCTCTGTGCTTTTGGTCAGACATCTCTCTATATCTCTTTAACACATTAAAAAGTATGTTGCTGGGCATAATATGAAAGACCTTTCTGTGTGCTAGAGATATGGACATAAACAAGTTCATAAACAAGTCATTAGTGGATGTTGATGATGTCAATTAATGAATGAACCCTTATTTGTAATGAAATCCTGCCATTAGAGATGGCCTTGAAAGCACAGCCTGAATTTTACTGAAGCAATGTGATTCTGATTCAGCAAAGAGGAACATCACACAAATGAGACTCTGCACTTCACACATATAGATGTATTTATCTACTAAAATTTGTATGCTGCCTCAATCAAAAGACCCTAGGGGCTCAGACTTACAAAATCTAAGACAAAGTAATAAAATTCATAGACAACAAACTACAAAGCCAAGCACTTAAAAATTGGCAGGAGAGCAGCAGCCCCAGATAGCAACTCCTACTTTCCAAAATGTAACAGAAAAGTAAATTTTGCTTCTGAAATTTAAGACAACAGGGCCAACCTGAGCTAGGGCAGTAGGAGAACTATTCTACAGGTCTAGAAGAAATGCTAAGAAGGTTTGCCCATTTTTCTTATTCACATAATAGTGGTGACTGGAATATTCAGCATGCCCTTCTCATATAGAAATATTTCACTTGGAGGAGAGGGCCAGAAGTCCCCAGTATGCAAGTTCTTGAAAGGTTTAATGATAATAACCAACTATTTGAATTGGACCCCACTTTTAAACTTTGAATCCGAAGTGCTAACCAGCAACCAGTGCAGCTCTCATTAGTGTGAGAGCTTTAAAGACTAATCTTAACTCTAACTCAGAAGGCAGTGTAATTATTGTAGAACAATGCCCCTGTCCTAACATACTATATAACAGTATGGTACATTGGTTTAACAGCCGTGGACAGGAAGGCACTACAGAGAGTGATTAATTCGGCACAAGAAACCATTGGTTTTCCCCTAACACTGCTGGATGACATCGCCAGGTCTCGCTGTTTCAGCTGAGTAAGGATGATACTTAGGGATGACTCTCACTCTGGCCAGTGTCTCTTTTCACTTTTACCATCAGGCAGAAGACACAGAAGTATAGCCAGCCAGACAAATAAGTTTAAAAACAGCTTCTACCCATGGACTGTCAGACTCCTAAACACAATATAGCACCACAAACAGATTAATATGACAAATTTCACTGGTGCCAGTGTAGTGTGTAATATCTATATACCATGGTAATACACATGTTGTACAGAATATGGCATCCATATGGAAATGTATGACTAGTTTTTTTCCTAACTACTTGTATAAGGATTATTCTTTATATTATTCATGTTGTCTTGTATTCTTGTATGGACTGCACCTGTGTTGTGTATACATGATGTACAATGACAATAAAGAATTTGAACTTTGAACTGTTACTCAAGTAATAACAGGATATCAAAAGGATACTGATGGCTGATAGAATTAAATGTTATTAATAGACTCAGCAGGATAATAACAGCTGCCCTTCCCTCAGGTCAGCCACAAACTATCATGCCTTTCCTTAAACTTAACCTGGAAGGGATATAGAGAAATGTGTTTATTCAAGGTTCTCTATAATAGCTGTCTTACCATCTTTCCTTTAATTTTCCTGAAAAAGGAAATGGGACATAGTTGTCCAAAATTGCTGGGCTGAAAATTTTCCTTTGGAGTAGCACTACTAACTTCTTCAAAGCTAGCTGCATGTTTCCTTTGGTCAAAAAGGAATTTACCACTTCTTGAATCCAGCCTATTTTCTGCTAATCTGATCTTACAATAAAGACCTTTTGCTTCTTGTCTGGACCATCTCAAATATCAATCTTGCAAGTCTCAAAACATTTCCCCTTAACTCTCTAGGAAACTAGGAAAGTCCCTACTGAAATATTTCCAATGCGTTCCCCTCTCCTTTCTGGGGATTGATACATCTCTTAAAAGATATTTTTCCAGTCTGTTGGCCTCCCTTATGTCTACCAAGGATTTCTACGTGTAGACCATCCTAACTGGGTCTTTAAGTCCCAAGGAGGTTATTGGTGCTGGGAAATCTCATGGTTACTAGAACGTGTTTTTTTATAACAATTTTCTAATGTCCACCACCTCTAGAGCATATTTTCAATCTTCTAAAGCCAGAGCAAGGTCAAGTGTATATGAATCATGCCTGAAATAATGTAGGGCAAATCTATGGTTGTCATGATGGCCACAACTTAGTGATTTGTGCAATGTATATACCTTTGGCTCAGTCTTCAAATTCTGGCTTCCTCTAGCATCAGTGTTATATCTCTGCTCCACCAAAAATACAGAAAAACAGATAAGGTCATTGAGGAGGAGAATGGAACAGTTTTGTTGTTGCAGTAGCTTCTTATTATGTATTTCACATTTTAGGCAACCCTGTTTTTAATGCCTTCAACAAATCTCTTTCAAATGTAGACTCTTTCCTCACCCATTTTCAGATAATTAGAAGAAGAAAAACCTCCCACAGATGACCCACTTCAAAATGCAACACATATTTCAGGCTTCTGTCAGCCAGAGAAAAAGAGGGATGGGAGAACCAAACTGCAAATGGGGCATTTCACTTTACACCTTGTTGAAATGGTTTTAAGGGAGAAACCTCTAACTGGTACAGAAACTCCTCTTTTTGAAATTGTTATAGCTGAGTAACCTTTCTTTCTTTTTTTAAAAAAAGGTCACATCCTGGTGGAAAGGAGTAATGGATTCCCCCCCCCCCAGTAATAGATGCTGTCATAAATTTTGTACTATGGTTGAACAATCTGACAGCAACATCACCACTATCCTTGTGTTAGTTTTTAAACACAAGCATCCTTGCTGATGAAGATAACAGTGGATGGGCTTAGTAAACAGAAAGTCCTGTTTTGTCTAGAATAGCAGCCTACAGAGAGCAAAGTTAGCTAACTTTTCATTATAAGAAATTGTGGTCAGAAATTGTTAATCAGATGACATACTACAATGTTTTCTAGAAAGGAAAATCTTCAAATTGAGCTCAACTCCCATTGATCTTATTGATGTGTCTATTAAAATGGCTTTCTTCTGGGAATTGCTTTCAGCTTTCATCTCAAACCTATAGCTCTAGTATTCCTTGGAGAATTCCCATAGGAGAAAAGCAGGCAGAGGTATAGCAGGCAGAGTTAAGCATGTCATAACCTAGAGGCATTATGTTCCCCCAAATGGGCCAAGTCCAACTTCTCCTGAGTTTCATTGATCCTTATCTGGTGCCAATTAAATGAATAACTTTAATTGATTAGATTCTTATATATAGGATTGAATTAAACTTCTGTGCTGCAACTTAACGAATTGTCCTGATCTTTTGCATCTGACAACTCCCAGAATAAAACAGATCTAAACCAACTTAGCTTCTGCCCCCAGATTGGGTTAGCCAAGCACTATCACTTGCTGGCTTATATCAAGGATCTCCAAGTCAGCTCAAACTGCTTGATTACACTTACAAACAGAGTGCAATCTACCCTGTCAGCCAGATGGTGTTCGATGCCAGAAATTCTGCTTTTGTCATCTGTCTGCTATGGTAGAATAGCAAACAAAGTTTTCAAACATCTGTTGGTGGCAGTACTTAAAACATTAAATGATAAACATGACCTCAGGTTGTCACATATTTTTCCCCAAAGTCCTATTCCAGAAAAATCTTCACCCATCTATTTGTAGTGGAGGATCAGTGAGGAGGTATTAAATGCTATCCTTCTTTAGCTTAGCTACACAGTATAGATAACTCTTTATAATTTTATATTTAATGTAATGGTTCAGTATGGTAGCATACAAATTAAGCAGTGGTGGGATTCAATTTTTTTTACTACCAGTTCTGTGGGCATGGCTTGGTGGGCATGGCAGCGGAAGGATACTGTAAAATCTCTAGTCAGACGTGGTATTTGCTGGTTCTCAGAACTACTCAAAATTTCCACTACCAGTTCTCCAGAACTAGTCAGAACCTGCTGAATACCACCTCTGAAATTAAGCAATCATTTATTTTGTTCTCTGAAGAATTATACTCAGGTGCACTTCGTTTTGTCCTGTCCTTGGTGAGACACATAAGTACAGTAGACTAATCATTTCATCATGAACCCCCAAATCTTTGGAAACTGATCATGAGATAATTTCATTGTCACCTAAGATAAACAAAACTAGACAAAACTTTATATATGAAACTTTAAATATTCTTTGGTTGCTGGCTTGTGTTACATTCTTGAATATTTATGAATATACTGATTGCTATCTAATGTTATTTTCTTATACTCTTGGAACTAAGCCTTAAGTTCTCATACCAGTTTAGTCATTGCTTTTGACTCCAAAAGGACTCGTGACCTGACCATGCTGTGCTGGGGATGGAGTAATGATTTGCTACACGAACACTTGACACAGAAAAAGTTTCTAATTTTGTTCGCTTCATAAATGCCTGTTGTCTTCAAAGGAGCAATCTCTGCTGCCAAACCAGATCATGACTTTGGAAGTAAAAGGTCACAGGAAAAATTGTAGGAATTTTTGTATGAGTATCTCCTATTTAGGCATTTTTGTAGTAAGGAATTTTTATAGCATAAAATGCTATTATCTATAGGGTTCATTCTGGTAATAGGCTCTTCAGGCAGTCCTGCACCAACTTAAACCAAATTAATTTTGGAGACCACATAATTAAAAGATTGTCTCTATTTTAGGTGGAAAATTATTGAATTGTTCTAAATAGTATGGTGGAATAAATTGTTCATCCATCCCTCCTCTTCTAGTTGCTCATCAATATGAATAACCTTTCCTTCCTGAGAAATAGGGTGAATAGGAAGCAAGTAACTCAGTCCACTGAGTCCTCTTCCAAAGATTCAAATTCTGCCCTTTCGTGGGCTTTAGAATATTTATATGGAATAAACAAAGGATTTAATTCAATGTGGAATGAACAAAACTCATCCAAAACTGCTCTGGGTGCATCAGTTCTACATCACTTTTATATTGAAAGAAATGCATCTGTGCACAATAGAGAAACAGTGGAAACAAGGTAAATCAGAAATGGAAGAGACTGAAATATATTATTTAAAATGACAGATGACTCCCAAAGCAGCCAAATAAATAAATAAGAACATCCAGAATAGGACTCCATCTGTAATCTATTTACAGGGAGCAAGTCACAATGAGTTTCATGGAGCTTGCAGTTTAGAAGATGTCAGGACTCTACTGTTAGTAAAAAGAACATAGCAAGTGCTAACTTTTCTTCCTGGAAAGAGATAATATAGAAAGATAATTAAATCTCAGAGGCCCTTTTTCATCTCATACAGTTTTTCTTTGAGTGGAAAACAGACATTGAAGCTGCCCCAAAAGACACTTTCAAACTATCCATTGCCCTGAATGCAAAGACATAAAATGAAGGCACCATATTGATTCATTCTGGTTTTATGACACTTAATGTTCATTGGATAGGAAGCACAGGGGAGGGAGGTGGTGAAGTTCAGTATTATTTAAAACAAATAGAACAATTATTATATATATCTGCAGTGAGTTGTGTTATGTTTGCATGAAGAGTCAGACGCGAAGAGCTTCAGTGAAGAGTTTATTAAGTGACTACAGCTCGAATGGACCCGTCTTGGCTGGGCTACGACTGCTTCTTATAGCCAACAGCCGTAGTTGCCAGCCAATCAGAGTGCAGGGTTTTCCCGCACTATTTAAACCAATCTTATTTGACATTTTACAAGAACAATTCAAACTAAACCAATGACATTCAAACCTACATACATAACACTCCTCCCCACTAGGTTCAGTCCATACCAAACCCCAACCTATCTAATGTATTCTTTTAAATAGGTGGGGCTCTTACGTGTACGTTGAGACCTTCGTGGTTCAGAAGTTTTAATGTTCTCACCCAGTGAGAGAGGAAATGTGTCTGTTGACATTTCCCTACTCGGGCTTCCAGTGAAAGAAGACCTTGTTAGACTGTTAGAATCTGGTGTCTCCTCCCAACCCATCTTCATTCCAATGTCAGCACCCAAGTCAGGTAGTGATGTACAATCTTCCACTTCTAAGGATGGATTTTGGCATTGTGACAGGTTTTGTAATGGTTCCTGTCGTAATGGCTCGTTACACATGGGGTTGATTCTTGCTTGCTGATTTTCCTCCTGTTCCTCCCTTCCCCTAGAATTGACATCAGGTGAGGGAACTAGAGAGGAACAAGTGCGATGTTCCTGAGAGAACCTGGATCTAAGTTGATCAATGTGCCTGCTCCAGAGGAGTCCATCCTCTGTTTGCACCCTGTAAGAACGAGGGCCTGTGATCTGAGTTATCTCAGCAGGAATCCACAAAGGTTCACCCATAAGGTTCTTAGCATAAACAGAATCACCCACACTGAATGTGCGAACTTTGGAAGTGGAATCTAGTGGTGCGTTGGGTGCGTAAGTGGGATGAAGGCGGTCAAGGGAAGACCTAAGTTTCCTACCCATCAACAACTCTGCTGGGGATAAGTTATTAGATGGGTTAGGAGTGATGTGCTGAACACTAAGAAGTTTTTCAACTTTCTCAGTGATGTCCCCAGGACCCAGTTGCTGAAGCTTCTTTGGTAAAACGTACATGCGTTCAGCCGGCCGTTAGCCGAGGGTGCCCAGGGGCAGTGAGGGCATGTCTGATACCCTGTTGTGCTAAATAGGATTCAAAAGGTTGGATGTAAATTGAGGGCCATTGTCAGAGACAAGAACATCAGGTAACCCGTGGGTTACAAAAAGTTTTTTGAGCTGTTTGATGACAGCATCAGTTGTGGTGGATGCCATGGGGATTACCTCCAGCCATTTGGAATATGCATCTACTATAATAAGAACGGTGTGCCCTCTGGTAGGGCCAGCAAAATCAATGTGAATCCTGGACCACGGGCCCCTAGGACATTCCCATTCCTGTGTGGTGGCGAGAGGTGGTGCAGGCCTGACTACCTGACAGTTGGGACAAGATGCAACCCAGTTTTCAACCATTTTGTCAATACCTAGCCACCATACATAACTCCTGGCCAATCCCTTCATCCTTACAATACCAGGATGACCCTCATGTAACATTTCCAAAACCTCTCTTTGCAGTTTTGCAGGAATAACCACCCTGTTACCCCACAAAATACATCCTCTTAATACAGATAATTCAGTTTGCCTGGACTTAAAAGGTTGGGCAAGGTGAGGTAGATCTTGAAGAGGCCAACCTTTCTTAATCCAGCCTATAACAGGAGCCAACACAGTGTCTTTGGCAGTCTCTCTGGCAATTTCAGCAGCGTGAACTGGAAGCTTGGCAACAGTTTCCAGGAAAAAGGTGTGTGTTTCAGGTTCAAAGTCCTCCTTGTGGCAAGGAAGTGGGCAACGACTCAGTGCATCAGCATGTCCAATGTCCTTGCCAGGCTTGTGGATAAGTTTGTATGAATAAGCAGCAAGAAATTCAGTCCACCTCAGCATTCTTGGTGACAGGCTTGTCTCCTGCCACAATGCCTAACAAAGGTTTGTGATCTGTAACAATGGTAAATGTTCTCCCATACAAATATTCATGAAATTTCTTAACAGCTGCAACAATTGCCAATGCCTCCTTGTCCAATTGGCTGTAATTCCTCTCTGCTTTGGTCAAAGTGCGAGAGTAAAATGCAACAGGGGCTTCTCTCCCACTGGTAAGCCTGTGGCTCAAACCCCCCCCCACTCCAAAAGGGGATGCATCACAAGTCAGTACAACAGGCAAATTCTCAGAGAACTGTATCAGTACAGCATCAGACATGATTAGTCTCTTAATACTGTTAAATGCTGATTGTTCCTTCCTGCCCCAGACCCAAACAGACTTTTTATCAAGTAATCTGTGCAATGGTTCAGCAATGGTTGCCTTCTGAGGTAGGAACATGTGATAAAAGTTAATGAGTCCAAGGAAGGCTTGCAAATCTGTTTTGCATTTAGGTCTAGGGGCTTCTTTGATTGCTTTAACCTTGGCATCTGTAGGGTGGATGCCATGCTTGTCAATCATGTAGCCCAGGAACTCAACCTTGTCAGTTTTAAGAGTGCATTTTTCTTCCTTGACTTTTAACCCGCTTTCCTGAATCTGGTTAGGACTTCTCTGAGTCTTTCTTGTAACTGAGTGTCATTTTCAGCAGAGATTAACACATCATCAAAGTAAGGCACTACCCCTGGCAGTCCTTGGAGCATTCTTTCCATAAGGCTTTGAAAGATGCCTGGTGCCACGCTTACTCCAAATTGTAACTTTTACATTTGAAGCACCTCTATGAGTCACAATGGTTTGGGCCTCTGCAGTGGCATCATCAACTGTTAGTTGTTGATATGCCTGGGCCAGATCCAATTTGGCAAAGACTGTACCCCTGCCAAGTGAATGTAACAGATGATGCACCACTGGAACTGGATATGCGCTCTGCTGCAGCGCATGGTTCAGTGTCCCCTTATAGTCTCCACAGATTCTACTGACCCATCAGTCTTGACTGGTGTGACTATGGGTGTCTCCCATCTGGAGTGGTCAGTGGGCTCTAAAACCTTGAGCTATTAATTTGTCTAATTGTGCATCAATTTTTCCTTTAAAGCAAATGGGACCCTTCTGGGCTTTAAACGAATTGGGGGCACCTTGGGGTCTAGGTTGAAAGTGATAGGGGTCCCCATATACTTGCCCAATCCTTCGCTGAAGACCTCTGGAAACTCAGACTTCAAGGCCTCCTCCCATTCAGAGTTGCTCACGTGATTGATGCCAGTCACCTCGATGCCTAGTGGCTTGAACCACTCAAGTCCCAGCAAGCTTGGGCAATCCTTGTCCACGATGGTCAGGGGCAAACGTTTGGTGTGGCCTTTGAACTTCACGTTGAATTCTCTTGTTCCAACTACTGGAATCTTGTTCCCTTGTAGTCTTTAAGAGTCAGTGCTTGCTTCTGGAAATGTTTCTTCTGAATGTTGGGAAGTAGCCTGTGAATAGTGTCCCATGACACCATAGATAAATAGGAGCCTGAGTCCACTCCATTTGGCAAGGCCTTCCTTCAATGAATACCTTCACATGTACTTTTCTGCTTCTCAAGGGTGAAGAATGACCAATGGTGACTGTTTGATGAGTTTCATTCTTCCCATTTGCTTCTGAGTTGCGCCCATTTTCTCACTGAAGTTGTTGGGCTTGAATTCTTTTCAGGAAATTTCTTCCTACTAGGTGGAGTTCTGGATGATTTGCAGACTCTTGCTAGGTGACCTCTTTTCTCACAACGTAGGCAGATGGTGTCTAAAAACTTGCATTCAGTGTGGGGTGCCCCCCACAGCCTCTGCAGTAAAATTCTTGCCTCTTTCTTCCAGGTCTTTCCTTTTCTTTCCATTCTGAGTCTATAAATTCCTTCCTCCACCTCACTACAGTCTGAATCAGAATCTATTTGCTCGCAATGGTTGTTGTGGATTTTTCACATCAGGATGGCTTGAGGCCTTGTTAATTTTCTTCATGGCTGCTGCTGAGGACTTGGTGCTTCCTGAAACAGCTTCCTCTATGGCCTCCTTAAACGTGATCTTAGGTTTCATTAGTAATTTGCTTTGTAAGACCTTATCTTTAAGGCCTAGAACTGATCACGCATGGGCTCTTCTAAGTTGGTAAACTCACAAGCACCCCAATGTCCTTAAACTTGCCATGAAGTCGTTAACATTTTTGCTTTCCCCTTGATCCCGATGATAAAACTCGTGTCTCTTAATGAGGCACGATACTTGTGGGGCGTAATGGGCTCTTAAAAGCTTTTCTAAATCAGGCCATTCCATTACCTTCAAGTCTGCAGCTCCCGCCAATGCCTTCGCCATCTTGAAGACTGCCGGACCGCAGTGCGTGAGAAATACCGCCCTCTTCGCTTCTCGGATGTCGGCGGGTCGTTTCCTTCCAAATACATTTGGAAGCAATCCGCATACGATTCCCAGTCTTCTGCCACTGGATCGAACGAGGCTGGGGGTGTGTTCAGTGCAGCCATCTTGCTCTTCTGCTTGTCTTCCGCATCGTCTCTTCTTCAGGGGAATCCCATCCTCATCGCCAGTGTTACGTTTGCATGAAGAGTCAGATGCGAAGAGCTTCAGTGAAGAGTTTATTAAGTGACTACAGCTCGAATGGACCCATCTTGGCTGGGCTATGGCTGCTTCTTATAGCCAGCAGCCGTAGTTGCCAGCCAATCAGAGTGCAGGGTTTTCCCGCACTATTTAAACCAATCTTATTTGACATTTTACAAGAACAATTCAAACTAAACCAATGACATTCAAACCTACATACATAACAAGTTGCATATTTTTTAAAAAAAACAAGCAGTAAAAATGGCTCAAATAAAGGATGCCTACTTTTCTGTAATCATTGTGCCTTTAACAGCAACTCACTATGCATGTATTTATAGAGCTAACACCATTCATTGTGCCAGTTTTACTTAAACTGGATTCCCCTAGATGTTTAATGTGATTTGTAGAATTTTTAGCCAGGGTGCTTCTTGGAATTGTGACAGCCTGGTCACAGAGGGTGACACATTGGTAAAGGTTGCTCTATGCAGTAAAAACACCCACATATCAAATATCTTATAATATGGTAGACTTCATCTTGGTGGAACAGCAGGTTCATTTTTAGGCAGCACAAGTAGTTTTCCTTTCTTTGTGATTGATTTCAGAGGATGTAGCAGAGATATTCTGGTTTAATTTGCAGAAGGAAAACCATGTTTGATTGGCTAGTTACTAGGCCACTTTTCACATATTTCTGTTGAATCCTGAGTGTCTTTAAATATATTTTTATTGGCAATAAATTTTATTGTGAATAAAAAGCAAAACAAAAAACAAAGAAAATATTAGAAAAGAGGAAAAGATGAAAAAATAAAAGTGAGTCAGTATCAGTCAAGAAAAAAAGAGGAAAAAAGAAGGAAACTATATCTAAAGAAGCAACTTTTAATCTTTTTAGCAGCAATTACAAACAAGATAATTACCATTTCTATCTTCCCAAATTACATGTTGTGATCCCTATCTTTCTATAAAGCCCTTTTTCAATTAGCAAATTCAATACATTTTTGTTCATTTTCAGCAAAAAGTCCATAAAGGGTTTCCCATCTTCTGTAAAAGTAGTGATTATTCCTTCCCTATTCAGACAAATCACTTTGGCCCTTTTAGCAGGTTCTGACTTCTTCACAGTCCATTCATTGATTGTGGATACTCCTGTATATTTTTCATCTTAGTGCACATGGTATTGTCACTGCAGTTAGCATATATATTTACACATTTTATAATGTCTGATTTTAACCATTGTTTCTTTTGTATAAAATGGCTCTTGAGCAAAGGCTAACAAATGTATTTTGGGACATATCCTGGGTTTTTCTCTATTCTGAATATATGAATGATTGATGATTTATTGATTTGATTTGATTTGATTTCTATAATAGCTCATCTCAATGTGACGCTGGATAGCATATGTCATAAAACAAAAAAAATTAAACAATACAGAATAAATATACATATGGTCATCAAGTAGAATTATTGCCATAGATGTTAATACAGCCAAGAAATGCTTGGAGTTTTAACGTGCTTGGAGCTTCAGGCCCAGACATGTAACCAAATCTTCACAAGACCTCACAAGAGGCCAATAAGATCTTTAAAACCAATCAGTGCAACAAATTCCCTTATATTTTTCCCTTTGTTTATCCCTTCTGGGCAGGGGTGGGATTCAAAAATTTTAACAACCAGTTCTGTGGGTGTGCCTTGGTGGTCATGTGACTGGGTGGAAATGGCTTGGTGGTCATGTTATTGGCTGGGCGTGGCCAACTCAATATCACTCACATCGAGGCACGCATCTCCTCACCTGGCCTCTCATGACTGTGGGGAGGCTGCAACAGTCGTAAGTATGAAAAATGGTCATAAGTCACTTTTTTCAGTGCCATTGTAACTTTGAATGGTCACTCCACACAAGCAAAGTACCAGCAAAGGAGGGGAAAAAAACTCCAGTGATGTTCCTGAGACAGGAAGTCTAGTCCTGCCAAGAATGTAATAAGGGTTAACAGAGAGGCAGTTTCTGTATGTAACACCAGAATGTTTCCTTCCTGTCTTCCTTACAGGATTAGGCCAATAATTTCTTCTAACAACCGGTTCTTCGAACTGCTTAGAATGTTAACAACCAGTTCTAGCGAATAGGTGCAAACTGGTAGAATCCCACCCCTGCTCTGGGGGTTGTTCCACAATTAAAACCAAATCATTGGCTGATGAAACCTGAGACTAAGTCATTGATTAATCTGGATTAATCTTTGGGTAGAATATTTCCCTAGCTCACCCTGATTGCTGGTGCTTCATCAGGCCAAGAAGCCCCCATGTCCAGAAGCAGAATCAAGAAAGGGAACTATATACTTATTTAGCTTTATTCTGTAATTGAAGCATTGCTGCATGGCGTTTGAATCAAAATCATGTTGAAGTCTTTGCAGTGCTCAGTAGTTTTCTTCTGTTCTAATAATTTTTTTCTCAAAGCGGTTAAGCATTTTTAGACCTATTTCTGAGCGACATTATTGCTGGTATACATATGAGAAGATGTTCCCTCCTGGCTCCCTCCTTCCCTCTATTTTCTTCTTCAATCACTCCATCATTATGCATCCCCTCTAGCTGTGCATGCTTCCTAAACTGAAACAAATCCCATGGAGAATTTATTTAACTTGAGTGTGGGAAGTTAGAATTGATGCAGGCAAGCCATTCATGGGAACCTTTTGCCACCTTACATCTAAGATATCTGAAATAATCCCACATCTTACCCAGGACAATTTCATTGAAATGTCCTTTCTCGATTGGGGGGGGAAGGCACCATTTCCATGCAATTGAAAAGAAATACTTTTAAAAGCAGACTAAATAACACTAGTTTGAATGTTGAATTAAGTTGGGGCATTGTGTGCATGCACATGTGTGTGTGTGCATGTGTGAATACTTTGCATAAATTTGCCCAAGGCAGTGTTTGAGAAAACATATTTTTAAATTTTCCCTGAAACGATTAAATTACTCATTCCTGCCTTTCTTGTAGCAAATAAATCCTACAATTAAACTCATTTCTATTGGTTTATGTTTGGAATTTACTGGGTGTATTTTCCCCTCCTTTTTGGTAGCCCAGAGGGGGGAAATTGGGGATTGTCATCTTCTGGAAGCACAGAGATAGCCTCAGGGTCTTTGTCACTTGGGCACAGCCTAGACATCAAAGGATATTATCATTGTGTAAAATTGCCCAAAGGCAAATACTATTTGCAGACCTTCTGGCCCCATTATGTTGAAATGATAAGGAATGTCAGTGTAGTCTATTGAGCAGAATAATAAACATTCCTGCCTCCACACTTATAGAGCCTACAGAATTTAAGCTGCTTGGTGTCATGATTCAAAGAAAAGAAAATTCTTGCCCTTTCTTGCAAAGAATTTAGCACAGCCTTACTGTTAATTATGGCCATAATGCAGCAGAAAAAGGAGAAAGTTCATAGAACCATATTTTGCAAGTAAAATATGGCTCATCCATTTTTAATTAAATAAGGCATCAATGTAACCCACTTTCATGGCAGAGCTAATTAAAACTGAAATGACTTAACATTGCTGGGTGACATCATTGTCCAATTTGCTCCTACAAAAATGTAGAAGTAAAGGACCTGAAGGAAGGAAAAGCAGGGTTGGCTAAGGCACAGTATGGCATTTGTAAATGTTCCTACTTGTGGTAGGTGGAGCATATGCCAAGCTATGGCTAGAATTATTCATTTTAATTGACTGTCAAAGGAGAAAACCCATAGGACAATAGCAAAATCAGGAGCAATCATCCAAGACATCAGTAGAGGTAGGCATATTTCCAGCTGCTTAGCCATTCTGAATTCTTGTTAGAACTTGAAGTCAATGGCTTGTATCAATAGCACTTAGGACTTAGCCTTATATACCACTTCACAGTGCTTTACAGCCCTCTCTAAGCTTTTACAGTTTCAGTATATTGCTCCCAACTATCTGGATCCTGATTTTACTGACCTTGGAAGAATGGAAGGCTGAGTCAACTTTGAGCCAGTAAGAATTGAACTGCTGGCAGTCAGCAGAATTAGCCTGCAATACTGTATTCTAACCATTTTGTTCCATTATGGATTTTTTAGCTAATTATCTTTTAGATAATGATCTGCAGCATAGCCAGCATGCAGATATAAGCAGTATAAGTCCCACAATGTCATAAAGCTTTTTTAAAATAAAATTGTGAACCAATTATTTGTTTCTGTTGGGTTGAGTTTAAGCTTTGCTAGATTTTCATTCACACACTTTAGCTATGTTTTCCTTGGAGCTGTTCATAGTAGTTGCAAACTTATAGGCATGATTTCCACAGCAATCAGTATGGAAGCCAGCTTGTGGCCATGTAGCAGATGTGACCAAACAACCATATTCAACACTTCTGAATTTTATCAGCTACTATGGGTTTGTTAAATCATCGTAATCCTTCCAAATGTCTCGTTCAATATGAGAAAATCAATTGTGGAAAAAATGTATCTGCCTGGCCATGTTGTCTACTGAGACATATTCTTAAAAGATGTGTTAAGTGTAAAACTACCCTTGGAGACTCAAGTATATTGTCTATTTTCATCTGTGGGCCCTGAAATTTTTGTTGAGGAAGGTGAGTGCATAAGCATCCTGGAAAGTGTCAATTGCCAGTACATATACAACCCATCTTTGACCATAGGGGGAGTGGTGTTGCCCCCTGTGGATAGGGTGTGGAATCTGGGGGTCCTCCTGGATGTACGGCTTCGATTGGAGGAGCAGGTGGGGGCCGTCGCCAGGGGGGCTTTTGCCCAGCTCCGTTTGGTTCACCAATTACACCCTTTTCTGGACCGCGATGCCCTGCACACAGTTACTCATGCCCTTATTATCTCCAGACTTGACTTCTGCAATGCTCTCTATTTAGGACTACCCTTGCATACTATCCGGAGATTACAGCTGGTGCAAAATGCGGCGGCGCGGGTGGTGATGAGAGTTTCCCGGTTCTCCCATGTTACCCCCCTCCTGCACTGTCTGCATTGGCTGCCGATTGTGCTCCGGGTGAGATTCAAGTTGTTAATGCTAACATACAAAGTCCTTCATGACATGGGTCCGCAATATCTAAGGGAGCGACTCTTGCCGACATCAAGTACTAACCGCCCTGTGCGATCACATAGGCAAGGACTCCTTGGGGTCCCGTCGGCTGGCCAATGCCGGTTGGCGGTCCCCCGATGATGAGCCTACTCTGTTGCGGCCCCTGACCTCTGGAATCAGCTTCCCCTGGGACTCCGTCTGGCCCCTGACCTCCGCGCCTTCCGCTGTGAATTGAAGACCTGGTTATTTAACCAAGCCGGGCTGTGACCCTTTGGGGGGGGGGGTTTATTATGGTTTTATCATGTACTTATGTAGTTATATCTTAATGGGGCTTGTTAGTTTAATTTCTTTTTAATTATTTATTGTTCTTGTTGTTTTAGCTGTGAGCCGCCCCGAGTCTTCGGAGATGGGGTGGCATACAAGTCTCATTAATAAATAATAAATAAATAAATAAAATCTTAATGAAAGAAATTATTATGCTAATATTCAATTACCTACCTACCTCCCAAATCTAGTTCTGTTGCCTCATGGTGATAGGGCTGTTCCTAGGAGGGTAAGCAAAGAAAAGTGGGAATTGATGCCAAGAGTATATATGACCCAGCAGGTTCATCCAAGATGTGAAAGTTATCCTGGATGTCCAGCTAAAGCAAAATGGTTATTTACTGTATGCAGGCACAACAACCAACTTAGCCACTTTGAAAAACTATATATTTCCTAGCAAAGTTTAAGTAGCATGGTGTCTGTGATTTTGCCTATCATGCAGAAGGTTGTTAGTGCAAGATTCTGCTGTTCTATTCTACAAGTATTCCTGAGATCTCTGAACTTCTGTTTCTTAACTTTGCCCATCTTGAAAGGCTGACATCAACCTTCAAAACCTGTCATCCTATCCCATTTTATATCAAACAAAATCAAGATAGGGTTATTTTTCAGTTTCCAATGAAGTAAGATTAGTGGAAAGACACAAGTGCAACTGGATAAAGTTGGTGAGTGTACTCATAGCTGTGTCAGTTGCTGAAATGGAAAAAAAACAGGTTGCCAAGTTATTTTCAAGGTACTAGTGATGACATACAAAGTCCTACATGGCTTGGGTCCGGGGTACTTGCGGGAACGTCTTCTGCCGGCATCACACTCCGATAGCCCTGTACGCTCCCACAGGCAGGGCCTCCTTGGGTGCCATCAGCCAGACATTGTTGGCTGGCGGTGCCCAGGGGTAGGGCCTTCTCTGTGGGAGCACCCACCCTGTGGAACCAGTTCCCCTTGGGTCTTCATTTGGCCCCTGATCTCTGCTCTTTCCACCGCGACCTGAAGACCTGGCTGTTTCAGCAGGCCAGCCTGGACTGAAATAAGGGGGGGGTGGGCTTTTTTAAGTAATTTTAATTTAATTTTATTAGTTTTGACTATTAGGCTTGTGCTATTTAATTACTTTTTAATTAACTTATTGTATTGTGCTTTTATACTGTGAGCCGCCCTGAGTCCTCAGGGAGAGAGGGCGGCATACAAATCTAATAAATTATTATTAATTATTAATTAATATTATTTATTTTCATTTCCTTAAAATCTTTGCAGGGAAGGAATGCACCCATTGGCTTCATATAAGTCATGGTTGAAGGTATTCTTGCAATAATGAGGGGCACTTTGCTATTAATTTGGGATCAATTTAGAAGAATAACAAGCCTGACAAGGTGAGATGGCTACACTTCTTTCCTGATCAATAGATGCATAAAAATATAACTACCAAGCACATTTTGCCTGATGTCAATTTAGATATATTACCCTTTTCATTATAAAACTCTCAAATTAGTTGACTCTAGCTTTTTTTAATGAAAGCAGCCTGCTTTATTCATCCCATATATCCTTTGTCTTTGAATAAGGAACCCACCATTTTTAAAGTGGCTATGTCAGTAGTGTCCTGTCACTTGCCAGCTATGATACCAACATGGTTATTGCTATTTGATTTCAGAAGGTTATCTGATTCCCATTGATTACCAACTATTGATAGAAAGTAAGCTTCAAGACCAATGAAATATATTCAGGCAAATGTATTTATTTGCTTATTTATTAAACAAGCATTATTTATTTATTTATTTATTTTATTAGACTTATATGCCGCCCCATCTCCGAAGACTCAAGGCTCACAATTAAATACAATACAATAAATATTTAAAAAAGGATTAAACAATTATAAAGCCCAATAAAACCAAATTAAAATACTTAAAATTATCCCATACCCCTGGTGAGGTAGTCACAGCCCGATTTGGTCAAACAACCAAGTCTTTAAATCACGGCGGAAGGTGCGGAGGTCAGGGGCCAGACGGAGGTCCAGAGGCAGTTGGTTCCATAAGTCAGGGACCGCTGCAGAATAGGCTGCACATCTACCAAAAGAAGTTCTGATAGATATTATTATATGATATTATTTTATTATATCAGACAATATGTTCAAACCATTCCGTAAATTTTAAAAATGCTAAATTTTGATAGGTGAATGTCCATAGGATTTATGTTTGATGCTTATCATTCAGTTGTTAGAACAATAGTGAAGTCATATAATTCTAAAATAGCGTCAGACACAACCCTTACTAAAAAAAATATGGATGCTCAGGTGCCTGTTGCATGATGATGGCATAGTATAGATTTAACAATAGTTAGGTTTTGTCTAAAAGAGACAAAACAGAGACAAGATATCTGTTCAGCCCAGCATTTTCTTCAAAGCATTGACACTCTACATACATAAGTAATCTCCAAATAGCAATTATGATCGGTTTGAAAACCTCCTACCCTACTGAGGAAGTGGGGGAGGGAGGGAAGGAGACAGAAAGAGAGAGAGAAGGATGTGGCATTATCAAGTGCCAAATACAGATTTGCTAAAATGGACGCTGGTCCATTTGTGTTAGATGTTACAGTAATTAATTTGCAAAGTCTGAAACCTATAAATAGTAATTCAGCCAGGAATAGTAATGTTGGATCCTAGGAAACAGCATATGAAATCAGACCATTTGTCAATTTACTATGATGTTTTTATGCTGAGTGTTTGCCAAGGTTTCTGTTGATTTTTCCCCTTTAGAGTTGTCTGGTATTACCTAAAGTGGGATTCTTTTCCATGAAAAATAATTCTTTCTCATATATACCCTGAGATTTCTTGTGGAAGAAAACCAAGCAGTTTACAACAAAAACAAATCTGAAAATGATCAATAAGGAAAGTGGGGGAGGGAATCACATCATTCAGCAAAGGAGAGAAGATTTATATTATATCAAGAGAAAAAAGTAAATATCAGCAATGTGTTCCTGCTGGACTTCATTGTGACACAAATATGATCATCAGTTGAAATTCATCTTTACATGGTAGAAGGCCTGTAAAATAAAATTGCATATAACAGTGATATCAGTGTTTTGAATATCCCTTTGCATCAGGTAAGAATACTAGCACTATTTTATTTTCCTAGGCTATGACTGCAGAATGAAAATTGACTGATTGCATTTTTAAATCATAATTTAAAAGCCTTTTTCCCCATGCTGCAAATGTTTTTGTTTGGTTTATCATGATGTTCTTTTTTTTCTTACTTATTATTTTCTATCGCTTTAGTATGTATCTCTTATTCTTATATGGAACAGCAATTTAAAAATTTGAAATAGACTTGGCAAAAGACTTGACAACCAAAATCCAAGGGGTTTGCCTGAGATATTTTCTCAAATTAGTTTCTTGGCCCAAGCTCAGTCCCATTTTATATAACTGTTACTTTGGTAGTTGCACTTCCTCTTCCCCTTCAACAGCATTCCTTATGCCAGTTGCAGGATGTTTTTTGGAGTGGGGGAGCTTTCATGTTAGTCTTAACTATTGGTGGCTGCTTGGACCTATCCCTGAAGTTTTCTTGGCAAGATTTTGAAAATGGTTTCTCATTGCCGGCTTCCTAAAACTGAGAAAGAATGAGTGGTCCAAGGTCATCCAGCTGGCTTCATATCTAAAATAGGACTAAGCCCACAGTCTCCTGGTTTCTAGCCTAATGCTTAACCACTACACCAAATTGGCTGTTGCAGTTCATTATAGTGATAGGAAATGCAAATTTAGAGCTTATACACATTGCCAGAAAACAGAAATAGACATCCTTGTCCTCTAATAATCCTCCAGTTACACTCAAATTGATTTCATGATACATTTGTCTACTTGTCTACTCTACTTTGAAGTACACTTTTCTATATGTGTATAGAATATAGGAGCGTCTCCTGCCGACATCGAATGTCGATCGCCCTGTGCGAGCACACAGACTGGGACTTCTCGGGGTGCCGTCCGCAAGACAGTGTCGGCTGGCGGTGCCCCGGGGAAGGGTCTACTCTGTAGCGGCTCCCACCTTGTGGAACCAACTCCCTGTGGGGCTCCGGACCTCCGCTCTTTCTGCCACGATCTGAAAACTTGGCTGTTTGAACAGGCCGGGCTGGACTGACATCTCAGGGAGGGGGTTTTAAATTGATTTTACATGGGCTTGTACTGTTTAATTTGTTTTCAATGTATTGTTGTTGTTTTTAGTTGTGAGCCACCCCGAGTCCTTTCGGAGAGGGGGCGGCATACAAGTCCAATTATTAAATTAAATTAAATTAAATTAAATTAAATTAAATTAAATTAAATTCTAGCCTGAACACTGCTGCTTGTTTAGAATATGTACTTCAGTGGGTTGCGGGTTAACTCTGGTTTTGACTACTTTGCAAAGGCAGAAATGCCCTTTCAGCTGAATGTTTATCATAAATGTTCATATTTATTTATTTTATAATTTGTTGATTTTATTTGCCCTTTGTCTCACCATTGGGCTACTGAAGGTGGCTTACACCAATAAAAAGGAAGAAATGAAAAGAGTCTGAAAGGTGCTTTTTTTATGAGGCCACTGGACTTTCTGATTTTTCTTTGAAAATGTTTCACTTCTCATCCAAGAAGCTTCTTCAGCTCTGACTGGATGGTGGGGAATAGAAGGCTTTACACTCCTTGCAGACATCTGGTCATTTCCATTATTTTAACAAGTCATTAAGGCCACCTGGAGGTTTATCTATGTCATCAGGTTCATCTTAGTGGTGCAAAAGGGTGTGAAGCCTTCTTGGAACTGCTGAAAGGACTATGTTGTAGACTGGAGATAGATGATGTTGTGTCCTTTCCCCTCTGTTGAGAGAGGGCTATACAATTTTGACATAGATGACCTCTTTGACCACTCTTTCAAACCGAGTGTCCTCCCTGTCCAAAATGTGGACTTTGCTGTCTTAAAAAGAGTGGTATTTGTCTTTTAAATGCAGTAGGATTGATGAATTTAGTGCCAATGGGTTTGTTCTCCTATGTCGTGCCATGCATTTATGAAGTGGTTGTTTTGTTTCCCCAATGTATAGATCTGCACATGGCTCACTGCATATGAAAAGAGTGTAAAAATGAAAAAAGTGTAAACAGAACAGAAGTAAGAAGATAGAATAGTAGAATAAACTGTGAAAAAGAACACAATGGAATGCATCAATATGAAAAACCAAAACAAGATGGACATGTGGAAAGCAGAAAACAAGGGAGGGTGGAGTCTTCCATCAATCCAGCAACCATTTCTAGCATAGAACTGGTCCCTAAGACAATGGGCAGAGATAGGTCTTCAGGTTCTTGCAAAAGGAGAGAAGAGGGAGGGCAGATCTTACCTTAAATACTGAGATATTGATTATATATAAGGGTTAGATATTTATTGATTACAGCGATCTTTACTAGAATTGATCTAATAACCTAGTGGTTATAACACTTACTTTATAAATAGAAGGCTGCTGACTGGAAATCTGGAAGATTTTTTTTTAAATTGTTTTACTTTCCCTGGTCTTCCTACTATTTTTCTGTACATTTTAAAATGAAATCTAACAATATTTTGTTTTATCATTTCAGTTTGGAATTGGAGTGAAACTCTTCTACTCAGAAAACTGGAAAAACACTGATGAAATGATGCATTGCATTGTAATTTTGCCTATTTATTTATTTATTTATTTGAACTTGTATACCGCCCCATCTCCGAAGACTTGGGGCGGCTCACAACTAAAAACACAGAACAATAAATATTTAAAAAAACATTAAACCAAACAAGCCCAAATATAAAACACGACGATAAAAATACATTAAAAAACCCATCCCTCCCCCCAGGGAGGGGTCACAGCCCGGGTTGGTCAAATAACCAGGTCTTTAATTCGCGGCGGAAGGTGCGGAGATCAGAGGCCAGACGGAGCTCCAGAGGCAGTTGATTCCAGAGGTCAGGGGCCACGACAGAGAAGGCTCGTCGTCGGGGAATCACCAGCCGGCATTGACCCGCCGATGGAACGGTCTTTGAGAAGAAGAATCTATAATGTTACTATTGCTATGATTACTATTGTTATTACTAATTTGCAATGAATCTGTTAAAGGTTACATCCTTTTCATATTAGTTGCTCATTGGTTTTCATAGAACAAAATCTATTAATTAAAAGTTATTCTGATTCTGGTTTCTAGTGAGTAAAGTAAAATTTCCTCATTTAGAGAGAAAAGGAAATCCCCCTTTCACATCTCATCACAGATATTGACAATATTTGGTATTCTGAGCTGTGTCATATGTCATCATTGCAAAGACTGACAGCTGGAAATGCCTCTTTCATGTCCAGTGACAGAAATGAGAGGAAAATTGTTTTCCTCTGATGTTGTTCTCCCAAATGTTCAGGATTTTCTGCTGAAGGAACTCATAATGGACACTTTGTCATGTGGCACTGACACATTTATTAATATTCCCTGAAGGACTAAGAAGGAAACAGTAAGTTGGGGCTAGACTGAAAGCAGTGCACTATTATAATGAAAACTGATTTGAAGAGTAGGGGAGGGGGTGTGCATAATGAATGTAAAGCCAGAGGTGATTCATCATGATAAAAAATGCACCTAGCCTTCCCAATAAGTCTCTTTTATTAAGGCAATCTTCGGCGTAATGTTGTTTTACCTTGGCTTTCCACCTCCAGCGAATCTATCCATGTTTCCCACCTCTACAAATCTTGTCCCACAAGGACAGCTCTGTAATGAGAGTGAAGTGTTTTTATTATTGCTTTTGTTAATCATGCTTCCTGCATCCCATGAAATGTGGCTTGTTCTTCCAGCCATAAACCATGCCAGAGTTATTGGGAGATTAATCAATACATCGTATTAATCATGATCACAACTGGTAATCACAAGGTGCAATTACTCAATGATTCATTAGCGGAGCCTTGTTCAAATGTCAGCAACTATTAAATTTTCAGAATGCATAATTTTCTGTTTAGCCCAACAGCCACATAGCTAGACGGTTAGGTTTCACTTTACCATAATTTATGGCAGGCACTGCATTCAATATTAATTATCACTTTAAAAAATATTTACATTCACAGTCAATATTTTGTTAATCTACTTGGGCTGGTTTTTTTTTTATTATTTTGTATGCATGCGTATGAGACTTAAGAACATGTATGAATGCGAACACTGGAATTCATCATCGTGCAAAATATTAAATGTTTTTTAAAGTCAATGAATGAAAAATCCATTCCATGCATTTGGGGGATTTCTTTCTTTTTTTTCCCCTTCCCCCAGGTTGATGCATGTTTTAGCCAAAAGAACAACATTTGGATGCATTTCAGGCATTGATAAGCAGAAGTTGTTTGCTTTCTTCTTCTGCTAGACAGAATTTATATTAGCAAAGCAGCATTTTATTTTTTTAACCATGGCACCTGTTTATTTTCTGCTGACCACCTGACTACCAATTCATCTAGGGTTTTTTTTCCTCTCACTCTTTGAAGATCTAAGACAGAAAAGGGTTTGTTGCAAATGGTGAGAAACTCTACAAGCACGAAAGACATCTAAAATAAACAGCAGTAATAAGAACATTACACTTTCCTTGATTTACTTTACTTCAGATAGTCTCTTACGGAAATAATAGCAGGAAGAAGCAAATGTAATCATTTACAATCTTAACAATCTTTCAGATCCGTGTATCTGCCATTCTTCAATGGAAAAAGAAGGGGGGGAAGTTGGTACAAGTAATCCTTTTTGACGTAACCTGAATATATTAAATCTTATATTGATTCTGTATAATTTGCACATGATATACAACTGGAGGACTGGAGCCAGATGTCTAGAAACTTGTGACCTCTTGAAGAAATAACAAGATGAGAAGGGGCCATAAAAATTCCAACTCTGGAAGATACCCCTGGGAACTCTCCTAAGATATTGTTCCCAGAGAAAGGGAGGGGGGAATTAATATGTTGGTTCTTTGTTTGCCTAAATCCACATCTAAATAAGGGGAGGGATTCTAACTCCCTTTATCTATTACTGTATGCCTGGAAACATCTTAGACTCTGCTTTGACTAGCGCTGGGATTCACTCCCTTTCAATAAAGGATTCCTTTTGAAATATCTAGCTTTCAGAAGTTCATTCTTTTTGGTTGAAGGGAAAAAATCCAGTGCTTACAGTATCTAAAATTAGCTCACATGATGATAAGTATTTGCCAAATTGGCCAGAGTGATTGAGAATTAAAATAATAATGAAAATTATACTCCCTGAATCACTATGTAAAGCATAATGCAGTTATTTTTTATTTACTTATTCATTCATTCATTCATTTTTGAGATTTGTATTACTCCGAATTTTGCATTTTAGTTCCATAGGCCTTCAAAAATGCTCACAAAAAGTGCACATATACATTAGACTAAATATATTTGCTTGAAGAAAATAGCCTATGGCCTTGAGCAAATATGGATTGTAAGAATGACATGGAAAGAATAGAAGACTAAAAACAGGAAGCAGTGTCTTATTTTCTGCACTAATTGCACTGGCTTTGCATATCAGATGTAGCTTTCCAGATTTTCTAGGGGCAAATAACCCCCTAGATGTCTTGTAGGATGTGGCTTCCTACAAAAGAAACATTTGCAACCATTTTTTTCACTCTTTTTTAAATTATGCACAATTTAATTTCAATTAAATATATCTTTTTTTGTTAGAAAGGAAATTGATTAACTTCAGAGAACTTTGGGCCCTTTCACACTTTTCTCTTTACATTTCCTTCTTCCTATGCCTGTGCATGACCATCAGAACATGCAAAATGCTCTTTAACAATAACTAGGCTATTTGACACTTCAGTTGTTGGTACATATTTATTTATTTATTTGTTTATTTGTTTATTTATTTATTTAGTGAAGTGATTATAAGATAACAGGTATAAGTATAAACATAGTTACAGACATAAGTATAAACATACAACCAGGTAGTGTGGTCTTACGTAGCAACTATACTGACAGAAAATATCTACAAGGGAAGGCATGCAAATTTTTGAACAACCTTGTCAGGTCTGCCATCTTCAGCATACTGTGCTTCACTGTCATCCTGCCATAAAATGCCAGGGTGCAGGGGGGGAGGAAATTGGGGAAGCAAGGGGGAGGAAATGACAGGGTGATAGGAACCAGAGATGTCAATACGGAACAGATAACCTGATCAAGGATGGAGCCATGAGAAAGGAATGTGAAACTCCACCAAAGAGGCACCAAATCTCAGCGCCATTCCCCAAACATCTAACTCAAATATCATTGGACACTGATGGACTGGGCAAGGGGGAGGACCAGGGAAGAGGGAAAAATGAAAACTTTGTGTGGTAATATTCAGATCCAGTTTTGCTTATCTTGTAACTGCTCGACTTTAGTAAACCTTTCACTTCCCAAATGGAGTTGAGGGTCATTCTTTCCTAAATGCCCAAGTTGGGACAAGCCTGACAACTTTATTCTTTCTTCCTTGAAGAGCATGATTAAGATAGCTGATTGATTGATTGAATTTTAAATAATTAAATGCTGCATCTGCTCATTATTTGAGTTCTTCAAACAGAACATAGGGAGTGTAAAAAGTGGGATAAAGATCTAGTGCTTCTTTACTTCATGGGTGCTTCAGACAAATGATAGACTTCTACTGGTATCACTTTAATTATGCTAGCCTCCTTATAGGCATGTTTACATTCTACCTGAATGTATGTAGAGATGAAAGCATATTGACATCTATATAAACTAGGAACCTGATGATTTAAGGTTCTGACTTGCAAGGGAGCCAATATGTGCTACTGGCACATTCAGAGACCTTATTTCTATCAACAATTACAATGAGCCTGTGATTGCCTGAAGGAAGCCAGGATCATTTGAAAATATTGGCTAGATGTGGATAAGGGTTATCTTAAAAGACTTGAATGGAGCTAGAAATATCAGAAATAAAGTGAAGAAAGACATTCACATTGAATATTGATTGGGGCATCAACATATAAAAGTACAAACCAACATTTGGGCATCTACTGTGACAACTACTTGCATTGGTATTCTAACATATGAAATTTGGGGTTTAAAAAAACAATGGAAAGTTCTTCAAAGAAAATATAATGGGAAAAGATCACCCAGTAACAGTAGAATTTCATGCTCAGTTTTAAAAAAAGGACATTGTAATTCATTAAAGGACAGTTCTGGATGATTTTCCTTCACAAATTGTTCTCCTCTATAAAGGATTTCAAAAATGCCTGACAACATGTGGCAAATAATTATTATTGGCACATTATTATAGTCACCACTAACACAATGTTAATCATCAGGAAAATTCATCTGAAATGCTCTGTATAGTATAACTAAAACATATAAATCCATTGGGAAAAAAGCCTTTCAACAGTTATTATTAACAGAAAGAGGTGAGTGGTTCCCCCCCCCCAACAGCTGCAGTAACCATGGTGCATGTCATCAGTCAGCATACACAAGAAGGAAGGAAAAATTAGGTAGAGACATTAATAGAAAATACTTCCAAGAATTCATTTTTTAAAAAGATAAAAAATTGAATGTATCTTCTGTGACTATGGATTTGGTATGCTACCTCCCTGGGGTAGGCAGCTCACCTTTCAGATTCCTTATAGAAAATATGTGAGTCCAATTCAGATATTAACCAGTAATTTAAGTTATATGTGCAGAAGGGGAAATAAAGGGAAGTCACCTGCTCTTGAAACATAATGCATAGTGGACTTCATTCTTCCAGCATTTCTTTGTTCAACGTGGCATAAGAATGGAACACCACTTATCAAATAGCAAAGAATAATACTAGACTTAACATCTGGAGGACTTGAGTCTCAAAATATCATTGTGATTGGGTGCTGAACCATTTTCTATGATTAAATAAGTATAGAATGTATTATTCAAATTATTTTTCCCATTCCACCTTCATCTGTTCCATGAAAATGTGAAACTAAATGTGCTTATAAAAAAAAGAACAACCATAGTTGTTTATAAAAAAAACTGGCCCTGCCAATCTTAGCTGCCTTAATTGCTTCTCCTTTTGTATCGACATGATCAAAACTATGTGGATCCTTTTCTTCAAGTACCTGTTCACATTTAATCACAGCTTTTCCTTTTGCTTGTCTTCAATTCAAGTAAGGTAGAGAAAAGAAAGAAAATTTAATTATTTCCTTTCTCCTCTTACTTACTCTGACCTCTAATTTATAGATGTTGTTGTTGATGATCATTTACTCCAGAACCACTACATACAGATGCCCTCACACTTACCTCAGATATCCACTACATAAAGCTATCAGACATAAAATCAACCTCTTTGCTTTCCAAAGTGTACATGACTGATAACACGAACATTAGGGGAATGACCCAGAGCCCTTCTCTTTTAGGTAGAGAACAAAACTTTAATAATTTTGGAATCCTAGTCTTGAAAATTTTGCCTGACCAAAATCAAGCTTCTTCTTTTCTTTTTGAAAATTCTTGAGATGTGAGAAGAGATAACTGAAATTGAAAAAAAAATGGAGGAGATACTGGAAGACATAAGCTAATATGGAAATTGGAAAAAGCCCCAAGATAAGCTGATATCAGATGAAAAGGTAGATGGATGAATTCCAGGTTATTGAAAAGGTGAACTATCTTGATCTGTGGTAGATAGTAGAGCTATCTTTCTGAAGCAGAGATGAAAACAGGAGATGGGACCTTCATTGTGTTAACTATAACTGCACCAGGAAGACAACATAACTATCTTGCCACTTAGGATGAAATTGTTGTCTGGTGCACCAACCAAACATTGGAGAAAAGGAAGCATGCCAGGCAATCCAACATTTAGAACTGAGGCTGTAACTAAAATAGAATGAAACAGCAGAAATTACTTAAGACAAGTCAGTTTTGAATCACAATTGGAAAACATGGATGAAGGATACCATATATTTGCTATGGTTGGTGGTGGAAGGCACATGGTGATATCTATTCCTGTCCCTAGAAATTATGAGTGCCCTTAATGGTCAATCAATGCAAAGCCAGGAATGCTTTACGAATTGACACTGCCCTCATATTCATATCTCTTAGCTTTCTATTCCATATTTGGCTATAATAAATCAGAAAGCTAAAACTTTTAGGAAGTTAATAATGGCATGCTTGAAATAACAAAGTCCACCAAGTCTAAGGACTTGTTTGGATCTCTTGAAGAAAGGATACAGGTGGCTTTTCTGGAGAATGGAGGTGGAGAAAGGAGTGCTGGATTGGGAAGGGTTTTTCAACCTGGGCAGCTTTCAGATGTATGGGCTTCAACTCTTAGAATTCATTCTGGCTAGGGGTTTCTGGGAACGTATCTTAAAACTGCCAAAGCTGAGCAACAAACAGTGTTCTAGGAAACAGCGTGTCTATGATTTCTCTAAATAACCAGTGAACCAGAGTAATTAATAAACTAAAATGTACCATAAGGATTAGAGTTTAAGCTATGTTTTCTGCAGTCTGTTTCTCCTTGATAGTTTCTCATAATTATCTCAAATTAACTTTTTATACATGGAATGCATTGTGTTTATGCATAGCAAACTCAATTCCGATCCATTTTTGTTCAACCTTAAACTTTAAGTCCCAGCCCACTGTGGATCTTTGATATTTACTGTAAATTTATGCCAACTCATTTCCTATACAAGAACAAGGGTTTATAATGATCAAGGATCATCTATATCCAGAATAATAAAATAAATGAAACTAAATATATTACTTTCAGACTACAAAATTAATCCCTTTTGTGTCTGTTGTTCTTTCATTTTCATTGCAGTCACACTACATTTGGTTTCAGTATAGGTGATAATACAACTGGAATCTGATGTTTTTGCCATAATATTTGGCATAATTTTCATCTACCTGCCCTGGAAAACATTTAATAATGGGTATGCACAGTGGTGGGATGCTGCCAGTTTGAACCAGTTCTAGCAAACCAGTATCTCCAGCGATCAGCTGGCCCCACCCACCCACCTCCACCCTATCCTGTCCTATATGTCCACATTTTTCAGCTCAGATGATTCACGCAGCACAGTGTTTTACTTACCTCAGCTGTTTTACTTACTGGGGCTGCCTTAGAAGGTAAGCTGCAGTGCTTGAAATTGGTGTATTTTGAACATGGTGCACTCTCTCTCATAGAACCGGTAGTAAAAAAATTGAATCTCACCACTGGATATGCATAATCTTTATGGAAGTCCTTATAAAAATTTCAGTAAAACACCACATGCTTCATTGTTTCAGTTTCTCCAGAATTACATAGGTTAGTGTGTTCTATTGTGGAATGTTAGCATAACTGACCTGTAATAATGCCAATTTTAGCACATTTGCCCAACCCTGAAAAATTGCTTTCTCAGCCTGGGAAAATTAATATGTGGTGATAACCTGCAGGTTCTCAGATCAATCTAAGGCTCAAGTCTGAATACTATGTTAGAAATACTCCTAGGCATCAGAAATATGGATCTTAAAAGTATAGCTGTGGGAGCTTGAATGTGTTTTCCTTGGTGTAAAATTTGTCTTGGGCTCCATACAGGATTTCAGCAAGGTCTTTAATCTTCAGACCTTTTAGGACTGCCTGTGTTAATTCCAAGTTTACTGGCAAATATGCATTCAGGATATGAGAGCTCACAAATTGCTATTAAGAAGAAGAATGTCAGATCAAGACATTCCCTTTCCAAAAGTATGGGTGGTAATAACAGAAATATTAAATAATTATTGTGCCATGGAAGAAACAAAGGTCCTAAAGGTGTGTAGTCACTCCTAAAGTTCTTCTAAGAAGGTGGCTCAGGGGTAACATACGCACACACAAACACACACAAACTACCTGTTGAATCTATGGGCAGCCAGTCTGGCAATCTCTATAATGTTAGATTGTTATTGTCATTATTATTGTAATAATTATACCATTTGCTCATATAATTATAGTACCAATTGTATTATTAGAAACAGGGGTGGGCTTCAAAAATTTTAGCAAAGAGTTCTCTGCCTGGTTGCTGAGTGGGCATGGCCGTGGTGGGTGTGGCCCAGTCGGCCTCTTGAACCATGGCAAGGGGTTTTCTTGAGGTTCTGGGAGGGCAAAAACAGCCTCCCCGGGCTCCAGAGGCTCTCTGGAAGCCAAAAACAGGCCCACTTCCGCCTTCCTGAACTTCTGGAAGGTCCATTTTTCACCCTCCCCCAAGCCTCCACACATGCCCTGCACTTACTTGCATCCCCAATGGGCTGCATGGGGACTCCTGGGAGGGAGGGGAAGGGTGGGAGGGGCTAGCCAGGAATGGGATTTGGGGGTTCTGCAAACTGTACAAAATCTTAGCTAGGGGCTCTCCCGAACCCCTGCAAACCCCCAGAAGTCCATCCCTGATTTGAACATAGCATTATCAGAAGATACGCCTGATCTCTGTCTTGCTATATCAACTTTCTGTAGCTTTCACATTTCACATATATGTCTGTCAATTTCAAGCAAATGTCTAGGATGCAATTTTTATTAAAGAAGAGATGAGGAAATTATTATTATTCCATACACTTCCTGTTCACACATATGTTACAAATGGAACATATCACAAAATGTTATTGCTGCATTCACATCATCTCCTCTTATCTCTGTTCAGTGACTATGAGAAGTCTTAATCTATTCTTCATCACCCACGGCATTTAATTCTTTCAATCAAGCAGCATTTCTCATTTGGCTTCTCCTATCCAGTGATAGACTCATTCATTTAAATAGACTTTTTGCATGACTTATTTAAAGCTAATGTTCTGCAGGCACAGAATTTAAACTCTGTCCAAACCTTGCACATTAACCCTAGCCATCTATTCATTTATTTTGTGAGGTGGAGGGAAGAGGATCTGACAATAGTACTGAGCATTGATGGTTTTAGCTCTGTACTATTAATATATCTCTCTAATAGAGTAGGGAGAAAGGTGATAATGATTCCCCCTTCACTATTCAGGTCCATCATAAAACATTCAACTTGTCTTCCAGTGATTTGGACAAATCTCCATAGCAATGAACAAATATTTCATTTCATCTGTATAAATAAAAGGCACGTGTCACAACTCCACAAATATGCTATGTGGCGCTGCGACAACCTCAGCAACGTAGAGATGGGTTGAGTGGCCCTAGTGATGTAGAGATGGATCGAGTGGCCCCAGCTCTTCCGATAAGCTCACTGGTTGAGGACTATAGGCAGCAGTGGTGGCGGTGTTGATAGACCATGATCAAACCTCAGCTTCCTTCGCTGTGGCTCCGAATGCCCCACGAAAGAGTGGGAGGGGGATAGCAGACTTGGTGGGGAGTGGGATGACATGACACAGGTGAAATAACATGGGAAATGTGATGGGTTTAATGGGAACTTTGGGATGATGGGCACTTTGGGATGATGCAATGAGGCGAGCGGGCATGGGGCAAGCGGGCGTGGGTTAGTGAATAAACATTGCCAGATGTTAGGTAGCAGCAACAGTTGGGGACTAATTAGCCATATATGGCGTAAACGCTCAAAACATAACAATAAATACTGTGCTACCATACGTTGCAACTTAGAGCTGACTTTCAACCCTTTTTTTGCTCGCTGTTACCCATCCTTCAATTAAAGAGGAATCTACTGTTCTTGAAAATACTGTGGTGATTGCTCATGTCATGATCGGGACATCGGAAGAATAGCAGATATAGAAAGTCAGCTCTCCTGTTATCACTACAATCATAGACCACTAAGGTGGATAATGAAACATCATAACCGGTTGCAATATTAGTCAGATTTTTCCTTTGACTAGAGTCCCCTCAGTCCGGGGTCCCGAACTAAAGAATGAAGTGTCTTCTGTTCCCATTACCCCCAATGACTGTCTGGAGGTATGGTCCCTAATACTTAGTTCACCATACTTTAGCCTCAGGAGTTCTATGGTACTAGCTCCAAGACTGGATGTGGACATACTCCACTCATCTTCCTCAGCTATTTGTCTTTCTCTCCACTTCTC
Organism: Naja naja; assembly: GCA_009733165.1. NCBI lineage: Eukaryota > Metazoa > Chordata > Lepidosauria > Squamata > Elapidae > Naja > Naja naja. Next base: position 290,485,607 of record CM019148.1, read on the forward strand.
AAAGAAGCCAGGATTTACGGGGACATTAGCAGGGGGGTTTCTTCGTGTGTTTTTTTCCCTTGAGTCCACGGAAAGGTCCAAACCATCTTTTCTTCCTAGCCGCATTTTGGGTCTCACCACCTGTTGTGGACCTTCATCACTTCTGGCAGATGATCCTCCTGGTTTAGCCTCCCGTTCCTTCTCATGTGCACCCTCAGCATGGTCCTCCTCCTCCATTTGTGCACACTCAATTTGCCCCACTTCATCCACATCCATCCCCTCAGTCATAATGTCAGTCTTCAGTAAAGTCCAAGGCACCGAATTCACCAATTAGCTGCTAATCATTTGAGAGCTGACTCAAATGGGTTACAAGGCGCTCCTGCGGTATTTATGCAGCTTATTAATGAAGTGCTGCATGAACATTTATATCGTGGAGTGCTAGTATATCTGACTGATATATTGATTTATACCCAAACCATGGAGGAACCTATACAATTCATACAGAGTGTACTAACTAAATTATTGCAGGCTGAATTATACGTAAAGTTATCTAAGTGTGAATTCCATCGCAAAAAACATGATTATTTGGGATATCGCATTTCCAACACAGGACTAGAAATGGATCCAAATAAAGTAAAAGCTGTGATGGACTGGCAGGTTCCCCAAACCAGAAAACAGATACAGAGTTTTTTAGGGTTTGCAAACTTTTATCATCAGTTCATACCTCATTTTGCCCACATTGCATTACATTAACTGAATTATTGAAAACAAAGGAACAACCACACAAGCCAAAACTGAATCAACCAATTCAGTGGTCAGAACAATGTCACCTGGCATTTGAGACATTAAAATCGTTATTTTCTAAAGAACCTGTGTTACAGGTGTCTCTACTAAATACATCAAATGGAAATTGAACAGTCAAAAGCTAGGTCCAAAATACGTGGGTCCTATTGAAATAACGAAAATCATCAATCCAGTAACTGTTAAACTAAAAGTACCAACGTGGTTAGGATGGATTCATCCCGTATTTCATACGAGTTTAGTAAAGTCTGGCAACATTAGCAATGAAGTAACATCCATAACACCTATACATGGGGACACCGGCCATGTTGAAATAGACAAAATACTGAACTCCTGAAGGCATAGACATACTATTCAATATTTAGTGCGAAGGAAAGGATATCCTGAATCTGAAGCTTCCTGGATTAATATCTCTGATATGTGTGCATCTAGACTGATAAGAAAATTTCACAGTACAAATCCTGATAAACCAGGACCCAAGGTCTAATTGTATATAGTTGTCGCTCTATGTTTATTAATCATATCTTATTTTATAGGGAGGTTCCGATAGAGTGGGCCACATGTCACGACTCCGCAAATGTGCTATGTGGAGCTGCGACAACCTCGGTGACGTAGAGACGGATTGAGTGGCCCCAGCGATGTAGAGACGGATCGAGTGGCCTCAGCTGTTCTGATAAGCTGACTGATTGAGGACTATAGGCAGCAGCGACGGCGGGGTTGATAGACCATGATCAAACCTCACGACCAGCAGGACCAAGCAGATGATGTCAGCTTCCTTTGCTGTGGCTCTGAATGCCCCACAAAAGAGTGGGAGGGGGATAGCGGACTCGGCGGAGAGTGGAATGACACTACACGGGTGAAATAACATGGGGAATGTGATGGGTTTAATTGGCACTTTGGGATGATGGGCATTTTGAGATGATGCGACAAGGTGAGCGGGCATGGGGTGAGCGGGCAAGGGTTAGTGAATAAACATTGCTGGATATTAGGTAGCAGCAATGGTTAGGGACTAATTAGTCATATATGGTGTAAACGCTCAAAACGTAACGATAAATACCTATAAAGTCCTGCATGGCTTGGGTCCGGGGTACTTGCAGGAGCACCTCCTACCAGCATTGAGGTCCAATCGCCCGGTACGTTCCCACAGGCAGGCCCTCCTGGGGGTGCCGTCGGCCAGACAGTGTCAGTTGGCGGTCCCACAGGGGAGGGCCTTCTCTGTGGGGTTGCCCACTCTTTGGAACCAGCTACCCCTGGAGCTGCATTTGGCCCCAGACCTGCGCTCCTTCTGCCGTGATTTCAAGACTTGGCTGTTTGCACAGGCTGGCCTGGATTGAGCAGGGTTGGGGATTTTAATTCAAGGGTATTTTAATTTGATTTTATTACAATTGGATTAGAATAAATTTGATAAATTTTGTATTTATTTGTATATATATTTCATTGCAAGCCACCCCGAGTCCCCCCGGAGATGGGGCGGCATATAAATCCAAATAAATAAATAAATAAATAAATAAATAAATAAATACTGTGCTTTCGTACGTTGCAATTTAAAGCTGACTTTCAACCCTTTTTTGCTCACTGTTACCCGTCGTTCAGATTAAAGAGGAATCTACTGTTCTTGAAAATACTTGTGGTGATTGCTCATTTCGTTGGAAGAATAGCTGATGTGGATTTTACTCCTTTTAACATTAGTATATCCTATAACTTTTCCTAACTAGCACCAGGATCTGATTCTATTTCTAAAACACTTGTCCTATATAACATTCTGATGAAATGACATGTGTTTTTCAGCCCATCTATGAAAGCAAACCTGCATGCCAGTTTTTCTTACCCATAGCTACAACAATATTTATTTAACCAAATTTGCTTAACGGGTCCATGCAAATTTAGATTTGCACAAGAGACGGCAGGAGATGGGTTCTCCCCCCCCCCCATTTGCAGACCTTACCTTCTGATGTTGGGGAAATAGGATGAATGGACCAGGGAAAATCTGCACTGCAACCTAAACCGATTCTTTCTCATGCCAGACCCAGGTATTTCTTAATCCAACTTCAAACATTCCAGTCTGAATTGCAGTAGGTTGGCATTGAGGCTGGGCTTGTGTTCAGTCTTTATGATGATTACCACAAGACCTGACTGGTCATTTTCCTGTTTTATGTCCTTCCCATCTATACAGAGAAAGAGAAATGGCTGGATGGCTTTTGTGTAGACTGGTCTACTATTGCCTGTCATTATACTTTGGTGATTGCTCTATCATTACTAGTCCCCATATCTTTACTTCATTTTCTCAGAGCTTGAGAGAGAATTCTACAGATCTCCTGTAACACCAAAGAGAGAGATTCTACAGAGAGAGATTCTACAGATCTCCTGTAACACCAAAGCAGATCTCTTTTCTCTTTTCTCCATTATTATGGAGAAAATAGTGAAATAATTATGAGCAGCCATGGTGATGCAGTGGTTAGAATGCAGTACTGCAGGCTACTTCTGCTGACTGCCTGCTGCCTGCAATTTGACAGTTCGAATCTCACTAGGCTCAAGGTTGACTAAGCCTTCCATCCTTCTGAGGTCGGTAAAATGAGGACCCAGATTGTAACTATGTAAACTGTTTAGAGAGGGCTGTAAAACTCTGTGAAGTGGTATATAAGTCTAAATGCTATTGCTATTATAGCATTCTTGCTCTGCTGATACAGTTCAAAGCAATTAGAAGAAAAGACCATTCTTTAGTCTTTTGTAGGTCTATGTAACAGGAAATTAGTGATGCAAACCCTGTGATTTACAAATTGGTTAGAAAAAAAATTCATCCCTCCGCCCCAAAATATATGTATTATGAAGTTAAGATATAAAGCCTGCCTCTTGGGATATGTTAATAGTATAGCAGCTATTGGAATTTGTCACGTTGCACATTTCTATTGTAATATTATTACTAGGGTTCCCTTGTTGTTAAAAGTTATTTTACATAGGTAAAACTGCTGAGAGTCTTGTGATTAAAGCAGCACAGTTGTATACATTACTTGGCTAATTCAGAATCAGATGTCCAAGGCTGTAGGACTAATAACAATCAGCACAGAGCTGTAAGATGTTCATTTTCATACCTGAGAGTTGTCAGAAAACCAGTTTTTTCTTTCTTTCTTTCTGAAGAGGAACTTAGGAGTCTGTCAGAGAAGAAAACCAATAAGTGACATGAAAAGGCATGGCAACCCTCCTATTTACCATGCTTGTTGCACTTAGCTGACATCCTCATTAAAAGCACTGTGCACCCATCACTGCAGTCATTATTTGGATTAACAAATAATGAGTCCATGGTCTCAAGATTCTGCTTCCACTGTCTCTTTCAAGGGCTGTTCATTTTGATAGAAAAAGAACAACATTAACCAATGAAGCTGGTTTCACAGTCAGTTAGCATTAAGGTGACCCATGCTTAACAAGCATAAAAAGATACTCAACAAATTCAAACAGAGTCTCACAATCAGCTTGCTGATTTTCAAGACTATGTCTCTCACAGCTCAATTTAAAAACAGTCAGGAAACAATGCCTCATCTCTTCCAATTTGCTGGATTGGGAGAGAGGAAATCACCTTTTAGATAATCAGATAAATAAAAAAGAAATGTAGCAAATAAATGATCTATGTTTCCCTAATCTGCCATCTTCATTTAAAAAAAGTTACATAGTTCTAATATAGAGGGACTTATTTCCAATTGCACCATAAAGCACTTGTTACACCAGTTGAAGAGATGTAAGACCAAACATGAGTTTTTATTACTTAGACAGGAAAGCAAATCCTACCTTACCTCTAAGGAAAATTCTATTGGCTGCTGTCAGGGCCTTGGTGGCTCAGGCTGTTAAATGCCTGCACTTAAGATCCAGCTGCCTGCAATTAGTGCAGGCTCGAATCCCACCAGGCTCAAGGTTGACTCAGCCTTCCATCCTCTCGGGGTAGATAAACTGAGGACCCAAGATTGTTGGGGGCAATAAGCTGACTTTGTAAAAATGCCGCTTAGTAATAAACAGGCATATACAATGGAATGAAGGCTATTGCTGAGCACATTGGGTTGTGCTCCAAAAATTGTAAGCCACCCTGAGTCTCCGGAGAAGGGCGGCATATAAATGCAATTTTTTAAAAAAGGGAGTTCTTGGTACTCTTGGTTGTTTCCTTGCAGATATTTCATTGCCTAACTAAGTAACATCAACAGTGGAAGAACAACAACAGAAACAATAATATTTATAGTGAATAGTTAACATTTTATAGTTAAATATTGAGGCATAGTTCAGCACATGTCACAAATCAGTTTAGGGTGAAACAAATGAAATTTCTCACCTCAAGCATTTCATACAAAATGCACATATTTATAAAATGCACATAGCTGGAACAAAATCAGTAGAAAAGATGAGTATATTCCTTTGAAAAAAGTTGAACTTAGGTTCATGGGTACAGGTACATAGCTTAGGAAAAGGATGTGCAAAACAATGCTGCTGAACATTTTAAACATAATATGAACTGACAATACAAATACTGATTATTGTTCATATGAACCCAAATCTACTTTTTAAATTGATGCATTGGTGAAAAAGGTGATATGAGCTCAGTTTGCTAATTTTGAAAACACCATGCTTCAGCTTAGACTGAAGACTTAGAGGTTGTCTACTCAAATCAAGTTTGGGATAGCAGATTTTGGATATAATTTTGTTTATGTACAAATTTGTAAACATAACCACATGCACGCACACACATATAGGAAGACCTTGATTTACAACCATAACTGGAACCAGAATCTCTGTTAGATGTAGTGGCAGTTAAGCAAGAAGCTCATGTACTGCTTCATTGAACAACTTTATTCCTGACACTCCTAGCTGTGGATGTTAAGCAATCTCCTCTGTCATTAAGCAGATGGAGCAAAAGAGATCCCTGATGAAGGATTTCAGCTCCAGATTTATTTATTTGTTTGTTTGTTTATTTATTTATTTATTTATTTGATTTGCCAATCGCTAACAAGATAATAAGTATAACGGTAAACATAGTTATGAATACATGAAATGAATACATATAAGAAAAATAAAAGAAACAATAAAAGAAACAATAGGACAGGGACAGTAGGCATGTTGGTGTGCTTATGCATGCCCCCTAAAGACCTCTTAGGAAAGGGGTGAGGTCAATAGTAGACAGTCTAAGGTTAAAGTTTGTGGGGTGTGGGGAAGAAACCAGAGTCAGGTAGTGTATTCCAGACATTGACCACTCGGTTGCTAAAGTCGTATTTCCTGCAATCAAGTTTGGTGCAGTTAACTTTGAGTTTATATCTATTGTGTGCTCTTGTATTATTATGGTTGAAGCTGAAGTATTCATTGACAGGTAGGACATTGCAATGTATGATTTTATGTACTATACTTAGATCGGACTGAAGGCGGCATAGTTCTAGGTTTTCTAGGTCTAGAATTTAAAGTCTGGTGGCAAAAGTTATTCTGCAACGAGTAGAGGAGTGTAGAACTCTTCTTGTGAAGTATTTCTGGACTTTCTCAACTGTGTTAATATCAGATACGTGATGTGGGTTCCAGATTGATGAGCTGTATTCGAGTATTGGTCTAGCAAATGTTTGTATGCCCTAGTTAGTAGTGTGATATTACCAGAGAAAAAGCTACATAGGATTAGGTTAACAACTCTTAATGCCTTTTTGGCTATGTAGTTACAGTGGACTCTAGCACTTAGATCATTAGAGATGAGTATTCCAAGGTCCTTGACGGAGTTTGGATCATCAACAAGGTCTTGACTATTCAGCTTGTATTTTATTTTCTGACTTTTTTTGCCAATATGTAAGACAGAGCATTTATTTGTTGAGATTTGAAGTTGCCATTTGTTTGACCATTCAGATACATAGTCAAAGTCTTTTTGAAGGGTAGCAGTATTGTCTGTGGTGTTGAATAGCTTCACATCATGAGCAAAGAGAACACAGTTGTTCTTAATATGATCACAGAGGTCATTTATGTAGAGAATGAAGAGAGTAGGTCCTAGAACACTGCCTTGGGGGACACCACTGTTGACAGGTACAGAATTTGATAGGACGCTCCCAATCTTGACCATTTGTTGTCTATTTGACAGAAATGCTTCTATCCAGTTGTGCAGTTGTCCAGAGATGTCATAAGATCTTAGTTTTAGTAGTAGTTTGTTGTGTACCACTGAATCGAATGCTTTACAGAAGTCTATGTAGATTGCATCTATTGCTTTGTCCTGATCGAGTGTCCATATGTTTCTGCAGTGTAAGAGTTGCAGATTACAGGATAGTTTTTTTCTGAAACTCTTACACTGCAGAAACATATGGACAATTGTTTATTAGAGAGTAGGTTGTTTGTCTCTAAGTGTAGGATAATGGATTGGTTAATAATTGATTCCATGACTTTACAGGTGACACAGCATAAAGAGATTGGTCTGTAATTTTCAACTAGACTGGGGTCTCCCTTTTTGAAGATGGGGATGACCGTGGCTTGTGACCATAGGGTAGGCAAGGAGCTGGTCCTGAAAGATTTTTCAAAGATTATGCTTAAAGGCTTGGCTACGGCAGTGGATAGCTTTTTAAGAAGTAGGCACATATTCCATCTGGTCCAGTAGATAGAGATGGTTTTAGGTTGCTTAGTGCTTTTTCAACATTGTCTTCTGTAAAATCGATATGTATTAGATCATTGTAGTTGTCTGTGATTTGACTAGGAAAAACTGGTCATGATCCATTGCTGTTTACAAATACTGAGCCAAAGAATGTGTTAAAGAGGTTGGTGTCGTCATTACAGTCTTTACCATTAGGTCCTTTCAGGGGTGGGATGGATCTTGAATCTTTTAGTTTGTTGTTTACAAAATTGTAGAAAGCACAGGTAGAATTTGTGCATAGAAGGTTTTCCTCTTGTTTAATGTGATAATTGGTGCATTCAGTCTTTATCTGGTGGCATAACTTTTTGTATCGGCTTTTGAAGTCGGCAATGTGACCAAATTTGTTTTTCCGCCAATGTAATCTTTTTTTGGATTGAAATTTCCTTATTGTTATGGGTAATCTGGTGGGGTTTTTTTTTGGTTTTGGATTTGTTATTGGTACATATAGTTTGATGACTCTTTTGACTTCAAGTAAAAATATATTATAATGGTCTTCAACAGTATTGCATCCAGTGAATAGAGATTGCCAATCAAGCAATGAGAGATCATTGTCCATAAGATCATAGTTGTCTTTTTTGAAGTTATAATTGGGGATAACGTTGTTGTGATGATTTTTGTGCAGATGTATGTTGAGACAAAAGTCACTCATGTTGTGGTCACTGTTGGAAAAGGGTTCTTTAATTTGTATTCCATAAATTGAGTTCAAACTATTGCTGAAGATGAGATCAAGGCAGTTGTTAAGTCTAGTATTGTTGGTTACTAGTTGTTCCAGTCTTACATTTGTTACAGCATTGTAGAGGGTTTCATGTATGGGTTCAGTATTACATTCATTTAGGGTCCAGTTAATATGACGTAGATTGAAGTCACCAAGAAAGATAAAAGCGTGTGGGCAGGATGTTGCCCATGTTAGTAGTGAATTTAGCTTATTTACATGTTTGATGTCATAATCAGGGGCTCTGTAACATAGTAAGAATCGAACTGTGATATTTAAGGACAGTTCACAGACAATGGTCTCAGGAAGAGCAAGCTCCTGGGTAACTTGGATGTTCTTTAGATGTAAGCACTTTTTATAGAAGATAGCAACACCATCTCCTCTATGTATTTCACAATCTGATCGGTAAACATGATAGTCTCTTACTGTGGTAATGGAGTCAGGGAGATATGTGTTGAGCCATGTTTCACAGACAAATAAGATGTCAAATTTAGCCGTATTTAATAAGAGGAGAAATTCAGGTATTTTATTCACAAGGCTTCTTGCATTGAGTAGCTTGAATTTAAGGCCAGCTGTGGTTGGAATTGAGGTAGTTGGGGGTGTGCGTGCCTAGTCTTGGGTGATGGTGGATTGGTTGAAGTAGGGTTGGATGCTGAGTTGTGGGTTGTGTGACTTACTTTTGATACAGTCAGCACGGTAGTCAATGTACAGGTCTTTCTCTCCATTGTCTAGACGTTTTCTGAGTTCTGTGTGGAATACCTGGGAGTGGGCACATTGCTGTATGGTTAAGTCAGGGTGAGAACGGAGGTTCTTATGGTTGGTGTTGTTTTTGGTGAGTGAATGTATAGTATAAATGAATTTACATTTGCTTGATTCATTTTTGCAAATGACCCTGCAGTAGCATGGGGCCAACGAGCTGTCTCTGTTTTTGATCTCTGGGCCGATTCGGGAAATGTCAAGTATTTCTTCAGGGGAGATGGTTGATGCTTGATAGTCCCTGATGATGTTGTGGACAATTGTGATGTCATCATTGTCATTGATGTCCTCTAGACCAAATAAAATGGTGTTTGGACATTTCTGTTCGCTCTCGACAGCTTCTCTGATGATGACTGGGATATCATTATTTGTTGCATTTATAATTTTTTGTGGATTGGGTTTGTTGTTGTTGGGTAGAGATGTGGTTTGTAGCTATTGGATGTTCAAGTTTTTGTGTTGTGTCTTTTTTTTTCAAGGTTAGTTAATCTTTCTTTTAAAGAGTCCAGGGATGCTACTATGGTGTCAAGGGATGTTATTCGTGTTTCTATGGTATCAACTCTTTGAAACAGGGCAATATATTTGTCCAGTTTGGGTCTGCATTGTTGGCAGAAATATTGAAACACATGGTTGTATTCTAGGAATTGAATTACTTGCTTGGTTAATTTCAAGCAGCCATGATGAGCGTAGTTGTCACATAGAGAACATTTGAAGGAATCTCCATTATCCTTTAGAGCTTCATGGCATATAAGGCATGTGCAGGAGTCTTGTGGTTCATTGGTGGAGATTTCTTTCTCTTTAGGTTGTGGTTTGGTATTGGATTTTTGTCTTGGGATGGTAGGTTTGTTGCGATAGTACGTTGATTAGATTGTTTAATGAAACAATTTTGGGTAATCAATATAGCCAATATCACACCAATTAATCAATTACAATAATCTCTCTAGTCAAATAATTTTGCTAAGCAACAATCAGCTTGATCAATTAATTACACTAATTGCTAATCAATTACACTAATCGCTAATCACACTGTTCAATTAAATTCACTAAATCACTAATTTTACTAGTCAATTAAATTACATGAATCCTGATCTTTTAAACTAATCAGTAAACACACTATTTGCACTAAACACTCTAAACACACTAATCAAATAAAACAATAAATCAAACCATTGATAAATTAAATTATTTATAGAAATTGATTATCTAATCATTGATATAGGTAATGAGGTAGAAAGTTATAAGTTTTAAGGTAGTGAAGTAATCAGTGTTTGATTAAGTAATGAGGTAGTATTGAGAGTTAGCAAGTAAAGGGTTAATTGTTTTACTAGCAGCTGCTATTTGATCCACTGGGTGGGGAGGGATTTATTGTTGCTCTGATCGCTGCTGCTTTCACGCTGCAAAAGCTAGTTTGTAACAGGATGTCCAAAAGCACGCTGGGCAGAGCAAAAAACGCTGAATTAAAACACTTTTACTACAATCAAAATGACTCTGAATAAGATTGTTTTCCAATAGTTTCTCAAAGTTCTTCAAGTTGAGTAGTGATAAAGATATGATCCAGAAATTTGAGACAATTTTGTTTCTAACAGAGTTAAGCAATCCAATCTGTCCTTTACTTTTTATAGTTATTTCTTGCTGCAATATCTTTTCTTTCTTTACCAAATCTGACACCATAGCATCCCCTTTGCCTTCATCACCCCAGCTCCGAGAAGCCTCAGGGCTCAAAGAAAGGGTTTGGAGAAGCCGTACATGAAAGAGGATTTGGCTGTCGCAATGGCAATGGTGAAGGAGGAAGGGCGCAGGGGGGTTGCCACGATGGTCATAGTGAAGGAGGAAGGGCACCTGGGGTGGTGGTGCCAAGAGCAGCCTGCTTCACAGACCCACAGTTCTCAGTGCTGTTGAGCTCTGTCATCTCACTGCTCTGCAAGGATGGGAGGAATCTTAAATCGTCGAGCCCCCAGTGCTGACGAGCCCTACCATTCAATGTTGTGCAAGGATGGGGGGAATCTTAGATTGCCGAGTGTTTTCTGAGCAATGGAGCTGCTCTCTCACTGTTGGCTTGGGTCAGGCTCTCCACCTCACTGGCTGGACTTGCAAAGGATCAGTGGATTTTTTTTTTATAACAAATTTTATTCAATTTTTAACCATTTTTTAAAACAGCTCTTTTCAGTAGACAGCATGTTCCCGGGTCGTCACTTTTACATGCAAATATGACAGTAGATCTATATTCATTTTAAACATTTAACTTCCTATTTTATCCCATTTTTACTTCTATTCCATTTTAGCAGACAAAGGGTCAGATAAATTAATCCTAATCTCAAATCTTAATCTCAATCTGTATAACCCCCCAGTTCATTTCGAGTTAATTGCCAATATATATATATTTTTAAAAACATCATTTATAAATCTCTAAACAATACGTTTGCCCATTATATTAAAGATAAAGTTCATCCATATCTATCCTTTAATTATCTTCACATTGTTAATACTCTTTTATCATTTACAGAATTCTTTTATCCGTCAGATTTGCCCTTTCATCACATATTCTCTCCATGATTCTAAATCCGTACAGGTTTTAACACTAAAAAGAATGGGAAGAAAAAAAAACCCTAGACTTGCCCCCCTTTTACTACTTTGAAAGTGACACCTCAGTGGTTAATATAGTAGCATAATCATAATCATTCCCTTTAAAGTGAAAGATAGAGAAGAAAGAAAAGGAAAAGGAAAAAAAGAAAAGCTACCTTACAATATATCTCTAATCAATCGGGTTCTGCAACACATATCCCCCTAAGGTTTATTTATGGTTCCAAAATAATAATAAAATAACTAATCTTGGTTATTGACAAATCTCATTTTAAACATTTTCTAGAATCATTTCAATTAATTCAATTTATCTAATCAACATTTACCTTTCTTTTGTAAATAGGAAATAAAAGTGTGACCTTTTACCAGTAAAAATTGTCAGTAACCCCTATTGTTTTACACTTTTATAATTGCAATATATTCTTATTACCACTTCTTCATGCAGAACCCCCCTTCTTAATGCATTAGCCATTATCTCTATGCAAACAAGTTTCTTTCTTCATTATGTAATTCCCATGTTTCTCTATCTTCTGTTCTTGTTTCTTGTTCCTTCCCCTCCTTTTTATCCCGCTATCCCCTTTCTCTATCCAGTTTGAATCCCTCTCTCTCTCTTTACCTTTCTGCTCCTATCCTTCTGGACCTTTCTAACATGCCTAATTTCATGAATGTTCCCCTTTTTAATTACCTTCTTAAGTTTCGTTTTTTTTGACCATCCTCCCTTTCCCTTTTATTTGTGTTAATCTTTGTGTTAGTTGTCTTCTTAAAATGGCTTTCGCTTGTGCTGGCTCCTCCCTTAAGGTTCCTTCTTCTTGTTCTTTATTCACCATTTCAGTGCCCATGTTTTCTGCAACGAGCCAAGTTAGTTCAGTCACTTCCTGTAGCAGTTCTTTCATACTTTTAAACTCCATTTTTGATTCTTTGGATGGCCACCAGAATTTTTGTTTTCCTTATTTCTTCTTCTTTAAATTTTCTAAGATCCTAACCCAAGTCCAGAATCTATATCAATGTCACCAACTAATCCAGTAGTCCAGGGGTGGCGAACAAGTTTGACACAAAGAGCCACAATTTCAAACTGTGCGAGTCAGAGAGCCACACCACGCTGGCTCGTGCAGTTGTTTCCGAGGATGGGAGACGGGATGACGCAGCCGGGGCGGACTACGCTGGAAATCTCTCCTCAGAGATCCCTCCTCAGAAGCAGCATAACAAAATCCAAACTTGGCAAAGAGCCACAGTATACAAAATAATATAATATAATAATAATATAATAATAATATAAGAGGCAAAGAGTCAAGATTCATTTTGGCCGGAAGCCGCATGCGGCTCGAGAGCCGCGTGTTCGCCACCCCTGCAGTAGTCCATCTTTGTGTATTCAAGCTTTCACTTTCTATGAGTCTTGCTTTTTTGTTTCAGCATCTCTTTAAAATGTAACAACTCCAATCCACAAAGGAACAAGATAGTTTCTTTCTTCTTTAGCTTCCAATTTTTCTCCACAAAGTGGCACTTTCTGCACAGAGTCTTAACCCTTTCCTTTTATTTTGATATTCAAAGTTTTCCGAGCCCCAAACTTAAATTCTTACGCTGGCTTCTTCCTTTCCCGGTTCAAGCCCTTATAGCTGTCAAAAATATTTTACTTATTTTTCCTTCACTTGAGACTGCCCCTTCTGTTTCTTTTTAAAAAACTCATCTTTATCTTAATCCCGGGTGCCTTGATCTTACCATCCGATACTCCTGGTTCCTCTGCTGTCGACTTCTCTCTTTCCTCCTGCACCAATCTTAATCCCGTTGAGACCTTCTCTTGAGGTGGCCATTTTGACCACCACTTCTTGACATCTTCGAGGGAAAAGACCAGACCCAAAAGGGGAGATGTGGCTCCCTCACTCTGGCTGGCAGATTTCCTTTCTCTGCCCCTCTGAGGCAGCTTCAGCCCCGAACCTTGCAGGATTGGGGCTCTCCGACGCAAGAGCCAGGCTGCGGTCATGGACGATTGCAAACCGCCGCCCGTTCTCGAGAAGGCTCAACCCGGAAGTTCCAGGATTAGTGGAATTGTCGCCTGTCGCTGCCTATGCCGGCCGGAGCTCCTCGCACTGCCGAAACCCTCCCAGAAGGCAGCTCTTTGAGAGCAAAGGGCTGCCTGACAGTGGGTTTAAGTCCACGAGCAACTCAAATTCTCCTGGTAGGCAGTCTTTTGTTCTCAAACATTCCTGAAGCCCGTTGAACAATGAAGACAAAATCCTTCAGGCTGCAGGAATGAAGTTGAAATCCTGAAGAAATCCTCATTCCCTCAGCTTACACCATTTCCTGCTGCCTTTTCCACTAATTCTCTGGGGAGGCTGGCAGAAAAGATTGCAAATGGTGATTACATGATCAGGGAGGCATAAATACAAGCCAAATGTCCAAAATGTGGCTATGTGGGGGGGAGTAACATGACACTTTACAACAGGCCTATCAAACCGGTGGCCCACAGGCCAGATGCATCATGCACAGGCCACACCCACCCCAGCTCCACAAAGGAAAAAAAGAAACAATACATCAAAATACATCACGTGACACGATGGAGCTTGACACTTGTGTTTTACAGTGTCTGGAAGTACTTTATGGGCCACAAAATACCCTTTTCAAAGCCGTTAAATAAGCAGTCATAAGTCAAGTTCTATCTGTCATAATGAGCAGTCATAAGTCAAGTACACACACATACACACACACACACACATACAGACAATATTGGTCACCCTCTACACCAAAGTAGATGCAGCTGACCTTAAAAGCAGGCAAAAGTGGTTTTTTTGGTTTGCTCTTATTAAAACATAAAATAATGTTTAAATTAAACCTACATATATAATCAGTTTAAACATTTACCGAAGAACAAGTGGATTAAAAAAAAAAATTCAGGAAGCCTTTTGTGGACTTTTTGCAAAAAGAAGAAAAAAGTGAAATGATGATTTATGGATTTAATGATTGAAAAAGATGAGAATATAATATGGGGTTGAAGGGAACTCTGGAAGTGATAAGAGGAAAGGAAGATGATGGATTTGTTGATATCTGTTGAAGAGAAGGTCAGAAGTCATTATATTTCATAAGTCTTGTTTTTTCTTCCTTTTTTCCCTTTTTCTTTTACTTCTTTTTCTAGTCTGGTGACATTTTAGAGCCTTTCCCTTTTATCTTCACACAATGATAGGTCAGCAGAAATCAGCAATGACCAAAACCAAGGAGGACTGAAAAATTGGATCTGGATCTCACCAGGCCTATATAACAGTCCATGTATTTCAAGTTTTAGATCAGGGTTAAGAAGTTGTGACTTTGTATATATTACTGGAATATAACCTATATATTTGACCATTGGCTGATGTTATGAAAGTTGCAGCTTAACTCCACCCCACCTGAAAGGCTACAGAGTCCTTGGCCTGAATCTCAGGCATATAACTCTTAGAACAGTTATGTTAATTTTCTGAAAGCTTATTGAGAAATCTCAAGTCAGCCAATTTCCACATTAACCAAACAAATTGTGACTCCTGCTAGTATGAATGCAGTGCTATTTTCATAGCAGAAAATAACTTTTCTGCTTCACAACTTTGTGAAACTGCTGAAAGCACAGGTAGTATTGATATTCAGAAATAAGATTATTTTGATACAAAATAAAACATCTGGTAACCTATAATAAGTCAGACTGAAGCATTTTAGTTAATGCATAGATGCAGAACTAGTTCATGGGGATATTTTTATTAGTCCCACCTTAGACATGAAACCGGCTGGGTAAGTTTGGACCAATCACTCTTTCTCACTCCAATCCAGGTCACTGGGTTGTTGTTGTGGGGAAAATAGGAGGAAAAAGGAGTATTATATAAATTTGTCTTGTTTATAAAAACAATAAAGGTAGGTATAAATAAATAATGGTGCATTAAGATGTTTTCACTGATTCATTCTATGTGATATTGTTTCAGTCTTAGGCTTGAACAATTAGAACATTATTCCCAATAGAAATACATTGATCCATGCTTATCAATCATGAGATATTCTATTACTGCAATCTACTACAAACTGATTCTTCTTTCAGAGGTGAGAATCCAGGCAGTCAAGTTCAAGCGGATCTAATTCAACTGATGTAGAAATGGTGGGAAATTCATTCTTAATGGAAGCCATTGATCACTCACCTCATTTTTCCCCATCCCTCATGGTCATTGCTGCCATAGATGAAGCTTTCTCTCACAGTGGCTCTGATCCACAATTCAACAATTGCCCCTGAACATGTACCCGTGTTTCTTCAAAAAGAAGGCCACATCTTATTTTCTTTTGACCCCTGAAAAAATGGCTAGGCCTTCTTTTTGGAGAGTTCTAATTATTGACTCACCTTGTGGTGGTACCACTGATAGCCCCATCCAGCAGGGGCCCGCTGCTGGCCCACTTCTTCTGCAGTTGCTTGTTGCCACTCACATGCATCGCCCCAGCCTCTGTTTTGCCTTCAGATGCCTGCCGGAAGGCATCTGCAGCTGACAATAGAGCTCCGGATTTATTATCTTCTTTAATTGTTACACATCTTTGCATAAAATCTTGATACTATTAAAAAAAGATTGGCCTGTTCAGGATCTTTATAATATTAAGCAAATATACTTTATTAATTCAGGTTTTTTAATCTGGCAGTCAAGTGCAGGAAATCAGGAGTCAAGGCAGTTCAAATGAATATATGGGTTTATTGCATGCTAATACTGTTAAGTTTGCATGAAGAGTCAGACGTGAAGAGTTTCAGTGAAGAGTTTATTTAATGACTACAGCTCGAATGGACCCAACTTGGCTGGGCTGCGGCTGCTACTTATAGCCAGCAGCCGTAGTTGCCAGCCAATCAGAGTGCAGGGTTTTCCCGCACTTTTTAAACCAATCATATTTGACATTTTACAAGAACAATTTGAACTAAACCAATAACATTCAAACCTACATACATAACATCCCTCCCCACTAGGTTCAGTCCATACCAAACCCCAACCTATCTAATGTATTCTTTTAAATAGGTGGGGCTCTTATGTGTACGTTGAGACCTCCGTGGTTCAGACATTTTAACATTCTCACCCAGTGAGAGAGGAAATGTGTCTGCTGACATTTCCCTTCTGGGACTCCCTGTGAAAGAAGACCCTGTTTGATTGTTAGAATCTGGTCTCTCCTCCCAACCCATTTCCAGCCCAATGTCAGCACCCAAGTCAGGTAGTGATGTACAATCTTCCACTTTGAAGAATGGAATCTGGCATTGTGAAAGGTTTTGGGATGATTCCTGTCATAATGGCTCGTTACACATGGGGTGGATTCTTGCTTGCTGATTTTCCTCCTGTTCCTCCCCTTCTTCCCTAGAATTGACATCAGGTGAGGGAATTAGAGAGGAACAAGTGCGATGTTCCTGAGAGAACCTGGATCTAAGTTGATCAATGTGCCTGCTCCAGAGGAGTCCATCCTCTGTTTGTACCCTGTAAGAACGAGGGCCTGTGATTTGAGTTATCTCAGCAGGAATCCACCAAGGTTCACCCATAAGGTTCTTAGCATAAACAGAATCACCCACACTGAATGTGCGAACTTTGGAAGTGGAATCTAGTGGTGCGTTGGGTGCGTAAGTGGAATGAAGGTGGTCAAGGGAAGACCTAAGTTTCAACAACTCTGCTAGGGATAAGTTATTAGATGGGTTAGGAGTGATGTGCTGAACACTAAGAAGTTTTCCAACTTTCTCAGTGATGTTCCCAGGACCCAGTTGCTGAAGCTTCTCCTTGGTAAAACGTACCATGCGTTCAGCCCGGCCGTTAGCTGAAGGGTGCCCAGGGGCAGTAAGGGCATGTCCAATGTCCTTGCCAGGCTTGTGGATAAGTTTGTAAGAATAAGCAGCAAGAAATTCAGTCCACCTCAGTATTCTTGGTGACAGGATAGTAGGTGTAGGTTTATCTCCTGCCACAATACCTAACAAAGGTTTGTGATCTGTAACAATGGTAAATGTTCTCCCATACAAATATTCATGAAATTTCTTGACAGCTGCAACAATTGCCAATGCTTCCTTGTCCAGTTGGCTGTAATTCCTCTCTGCTTTGGTCAAAGTGCAAGAGTAAAATGCAATCGGGGCTTCTCTCCCACTGGGAAGCCTGTGGCTCAACCCCCCCGCCCATTCCAAAGGGAGATGCATCACAAGTCAGTACAACAGGCAAATTCTCAGAGAACTGTATCAGTACAGCATCAGACGTGATTAGTCTTTTAATACTGTTAAATGCTGATTGTTCCTTCCTCCCCGAGATCCAAACAGATTTTTTATCAAGTAATCTGTGCAATGGTTCAGCAATGGTTGTCTTCTGGTTGTCTTCTGAGGTAGGAACATGTGATAAAAGTTAATGAGTCCAAGGAAGGCTTGCAAATCTGTTTTGCATTTAGGTCTAGGGGCTTCTTTGATTGCTTTAACCTTGGCATCTGTAGGGTGGATGCCATGCTTGTCAATCATGTAGCCCAGGAACTCAACCTTGTCAGTTTTAAGACTGCATTTTTCTTCCTTGACTTTTAACCCCGCTTCCCTAAATCTGGTAAGGACTTCTCTGAGTCTTTCTTGTAACTGAGTGTCATTTTCAGCAGAGATTAACACATCATCAAAGTAAGGCACTACCCCTAGCAGTCCTTGGAGCATCCTTTCCATAAGGCTTTGAAAGATGCCTGGTGCCACGCTTACTCCAAATTGTAACCTTTTACATTTGAAGGCACCTCTATGAGTCACAATGGTTTGGGCCTCTGCAGTGGCATCTTCAACTGTTAGTTGTTGATATGCCTGGGCCAGATCCAATTTGGCAAAGACTGTACCCCTGCCAAGTGAATGTAACAGATGATGCACCACTGGAACTGGGTATGTGCTCTGCTGCAGCGCATGGTTCAGTGTCCCCTTATAGTCTCCACAGATTCTTACTGACCCATCAGTCTTGACTGGTGTGACTATGGGTGTCTCCCATCTGGAGTGGTCAGTGGGCTCTAAAACCCCTTGAGCTATTAATTTGTCTAATTGTGCATCAATTTTTTCCTTTAAAGCAAATGGGATCCTTCGGGGCTTTAAACTAATTGGGGGCACCCTGGGATCTAGGTTGAAAGTGATAGGGGTCCCCATATACGTGCCCAATCCTTCGCTGAAGACCTCTGGAAACTCAGACCTCAAGGCCTCCTCCCATTCAGAGTTGCTCACGTGATTGATGCCAGTCACCTCGATGCCTAGTGGATTGAACCACTCAAGTCCCGGCAAGCTTGGGCGATCCTTGTCCATGATGGTCAGGGGCAAACGTTTGGTGTGGCCTTTGAACTTCACATTGAATTCTCTTGTTCCCTTGGTAGTCTTTAAGAGTCAGTGCTTGCTTCTGGAAATGTTTCTTCTGAATGTTGGGAAGTAGCCTGTGAATAGTGTCCCATGACACCATAGATAAATAGGATCCTGAGTCCACTTCCATTTGGCAAGGCCTTCCTTCAATGAGTACCTTCACATGTACTTTTCTGCTTCTTAAGGGTGAAGAATGACCAATGGTGACTGTTTGATGAGTTTCATTCTTCCCATTTGCTTCTGAGTTGCACCCCATTTTCTCACTGAAGTTGTTGGGCTTGAATTCTTTCTCAGGAAATTTCTTCCTACTAGGTGGAGTTCTGGATGATTTGCAGACTCTTGCTAGGTGACCTCTTTTCTCACAACGTAGGCAGATGGTGTCTAAAAACTTGCATTCAGTGCGGGGGTGGTCCCCCTCACAGCCTCTGCAATAAAAGTCTTGCCTCTTTCTTCCAAGGTCTTTCCTTTTCTTTTCCATTCTGAGTCTATAAATTCCTTCCTCCACCTCACTACAGTCTGAATCAGAATCTATTTGCTCGCAATGGGTTGTTGTGGACTTTTCCACATCAGAATGGCTTGAGGCCTTGTTAATTTTCTTCATGGCTGCTGCTGAGGACTTGGTTGCTTCCGCTGAAACAGCTTCCTCTATGGCCTCCTTAAACGTGATCTTAGGTTTCATTAGTAATTTGCTTTGTAAGACCTTATCTTCAAATACATTTGGAAGCGATCCGCATACGATTCCCAGTCTTCTGCCGCCGGATCGAACGGGGCTGGGGGGGGGTATTCAGCGCAGCAATCTCGCTCTTCTGCTTGTCTTCCACGTCGTCTTCTCTTCAGGGGAATCCCACCTTCGTCGCCAGTGTTAAGTTTGCATGAAGAGTCAGATGCGAAGAGCTTCAGTGAAGAGTTTATTTAGTGACTACAGCTCGAATGGACCCAACTTGGCTGGGCTGTGGCTGCTACTTATAGCCAGCAGCCGTAGTTGCCAGCCAATCAGAGTGCAGGGTTTTCCTGCACTTTTTAAACCAATCATATTTGACATTTTACAAGAACAATTCAAACTAAACCAATAACATTCAAACCTACATACATAACAAATACTTTCTGCAAGAATCTGAACTATTGATTAAGCAAATTAGCAGTAGATAAAAGTAAATGGAATTCAAGGTGGGCTGGACTTAGATTTCTTATGGGAGCAAAGGGACTCGAGACTGATGATGCGCTTACTCCACCCTTGGGCTCAGCTTGGTCAACTCCTATATCAGCTAGTGTAATAGTACAGGTATATTTTGTTATCTGAAATTCTTTAGTTTACTATTACTCTCTGCCCCATGTTCAGGAATTACATGTGTTCAGGAATTACTACTGTTAGTATTGTTTTGTTTGAGTACAATTTCAAATGATTAGCTTGGCTAACTTTCTTAGATATTAAAAGATAATACTTATGCTGAGCCAGATTATCAGTCTATTTAACCAGTTTTGTAATATAGTATCTCTAAATGTTTGAGGCATTGAATTAAATCTTAATAGAAATGCCAAAAAAATGACTGAAAAATATGCTTGGTTCCCTAGTAGAAAGGCATATATTTTCCACCTTTGTTTTGAAAGGTTGTATTGTATTGAAAACTCATTCTCATAAAAATGACCTTAACAACTACAGACTGGCTGTCCATAGGTTATGTTGTGAGAAAAGTTTTGACGCAACTCCCTCTCTATTGGAGACCTTTGGCAGTGACCACATACCTTTAGGACTTTTTTTCTGCTGTGGAACCAAAATAATGCCACTTGACTCTTCTGGAGCTTCATAATTTGCTTTATGCAAGTTATATTCCCCATTTTGTTTTTTGAAGAAATATAATGTAAAGAGTAACACATTTTCATTCATTTGCAAACACAAAGGTTTTCATAAGATCATGAAAAGAAATGTGTAAATTGCCTTCAGGCTAAAGATGAAAATGTTTTAGTGTGTTTGCAATTAAACTGAATAAAATTTGTTTTCCAAGAGCCAATTTCTCTCTGGATTAAATAATACTTCAGAATTTTTTAAGTGATGTGCTGGATGATGTGTTGAATCATTGCAAGCAATTACATGCTATAAATAATGCCTACTATCAGATTTCTCTGGGTAGAAAACAGAGTTTGCAATGTGGCTCCTTTCATCTTTGTTCATCTTTGACAGTAAATGGATGTAAGTGGCCCCAAAAAGCACATAGCAGGTTCCATAAAACACTTATGGAGCCAAATAAAAAAAAAGTAGACCTTGATTTCCAGCAAGATAGGATACTTTCTGATAAGTTCTTTCAATTTAAAAACTGTTGGAGAAGTATTGACATACTATGGGTGGAGAAATGAAGGAAAATGTGTTTGGAGGGAGGAGGAGGATAGAATTTTGCTTACAGTTAAATTTCGAGATCAAATTGATTATCATGTTCAATAAAAAATCATAAAGAGAATTCTCTTGATACAAGGTTTCTCCATCAATTTCAGGTGCTTTCCCTCCCGCTAATATAGCCCATTGCTCTTCAGCAGTTCTTTCTTCACCATCCCTCTGCAAAGCTTTTCAAAAGGTACAAAGAATTCAGACTCTGACAGAGGCATGACACAAAAAGGAAAGTGGAATACATAAATTGTCTTATGCTCAGGCAATATTTGATTGAAAAATAATAAAAGATCTTACATTTCCTTGATCTAAACGTAAGAATTTAAGCACATGTGTAGTTTTTTGAAGTCAGTGGACAAAAATAAATTATATTACTGTAACATCCTGCAAAGAGTATAAATAATACTGTACCACTACTTATAAAATTGTCATTTCCCATTAATTAATTTAATAACATTAGTAACATAATGGGTGTACACAATGCTGCTCAACTGTAGTTATTAATTCTCTTCAGGCAGAGACTCCCTAGGAAACATGTTTCTACACATGCTAAAGTTAATCTTGTAATATATATGGGTTTTTAAAGGTGCCTAAGATTCTGTTCAGTAAGTCCAATACTTATGTACTTATGGTCGCACTGGTGGATGATCTCTGGAGGGCTCAGGATAGGGGTTATTCCTCTATCCTGGTCCTATTAGATCTCTCAGCAGCTTTCGATACCATTGACCATGGTATCCTACTGTGACACCTCAAGGGGCTGGGGGTGGGAGGCACTGTTCTATGGTGGCTCTCCTCCTACCTCTCGAGTCGTACGCAGGTGGTGTTGGTGGGGGTGGAGATCGACCCCGAGGCCTCTCCTTTGTGGGGTGCCCCAGGGGTTGGTTCTTTCTCCCCTCTTGTTCAACATCTATATGAAACTGCTGGGCGAGATCATCCATGGTTTTGGGGTGAGGTACCATCAGTATGCTGATGATACCCAGCTTTTCATCTCCACCCCAAACCAACCCAGTAATGCCCTCGATGTGATGTCCCAGTGCCTGGAAGCGGTATGGATCTGGATGGGGAGGAACAGGCTTCAGCTCAACCCGGCCAAGACCGAGTGGCTGTATGTACCAGCATCTCGGGTTATCCAGGATGTTCCATCTTTAGTTATGGGGGGAGAGGTGTTGTCCCCCATAGATAGGTTGTGCAATTTGGGCATCCGCCTGAATGCATGGCTCAGTTTGGAGGATCAGGTGGGAGACGTGGCCAGGGGGGCATTTGCCCAGGTTCTCCTGGTGCGCCAAGTGCACCCCTATCTGGACCGAGATGCCTTACATACAGTTACTCATGCGCTTGTTACCTCCCAGTTACACTACTGCAATGGTTTCTACATGGGGCTGCCCTTGAGGGCCACTTGGAGGCTTCAACTGGTGCAGAATGTGGCTGTGCGGATTGTGATGGGAGTATCCTGATACTCCCATGTTATACCCCTCCTGCATGAGCTGCATTGGCTGCCGGTTGTCCTCCGGGTGAGATTCAAGGTGCTAGTACTCACCTATAAAGCCATACATGGTTTAGAACAAGGGTATTTGTGGGAACCTCTGCTGCCAGCAATGACTTCCCAATGTCCCATGCGCTCACACAGGCAGGGCCTCCTTGGGGTGCCATCAGCCAGACAGTGTTAGCTGGCGACCCCTAGGGGTAGGGCCTTTTCTGTGGGAGCGTCCACCCTGTGGAATCACTTGCCCCTGGAGCTTCGGGTGGCTCCTGACCTTCAATCCTTCCATCGTGGCCTGCAACATGGCTTTTTCAGCTTGCTGACCTGGACTGATGGAGGGAGTAGGGTTTTTAGTGCTGGTTTGTTAATGTTAATTATTATATTGGGATGTTGTTTAATTGGCTTTTTAATATTTGTATTGTATGTTTTTATTATTGTTGTGAGCCACCCTGAGTCCTTCGGGAGATAGGGCGGCATAGAAATCCCAATATAAATAAATAAAATAAATAAATGTTATGAATTTACCATTTTATACTGTATTTGTGTGCATTTCATTAGATGTATGAATGTGACTCTTAAAGCTTTTGATTCTTTTTCCCCTTAAAATCAACATAATGCAAGAATTAGAATGAATTGTTTCCCATGGTTTGAAATACTTGTAAGTATTCAAAATAGAAATATTTTACTTGATTTATTTGGAGACAACCTATATTCTAGTTTTATTTCATTTATTTATAACTAAATAATTATTATAATCTATTGGGAAAAATGCTTTAGATATACAACATGTCAATTAAATATGGCATATGCTAGTTTTGTTTATTAAGCATCAGAAATATTTCTGGACCAGAATAATCCTGATAGCATCAATACCCTTTTCATCCTTAGCCCCTTTAATGGTAAACTATAGTTTTGGCTTTCAGAAATAATATAGAAGGAGTGAGGTTCCTAAAGTCCTTTAATGTATAAAATGAAAAAGAAGAGTCATATTACCACAAGAGCTAGTTTGACAGCTTTTCATTTTTCTGCTACTTTTTTCCTTCAACCACACACTCAATTCCTTTGTTATCTAATGGCTAACTCACACATTGCATACCCTCTAAATATTTTGTGAGCTAATACCTGTAGCTGCAACCAGTCCTGGTTCTCTGATAACAGAAAACGGGCATGTATCTTGACTTTCCTATTATTTGATTAAAACATACTGTGTGAGAAAAAAACCCCTGCATATCCATGGTTTGGAATCTTTGATTTTAGTTAACAAAGGTTAACTAAAGTTAACATGTTTCTGAAGAATGGTTGATGGACAAATTAAATAAGTAAGTGAGGATTACTGCTCACGTCTTCTTCAAATGAACTTCTGGTCAACCACTGTGAGAATCATAATGCTGGATTAATTCAGTGGTCTTTGATCTGATCCAGCAGCTCTCATTTTATGATTAAAACACAAGAATTAGATTAATCTATCCCCCTGGCTCCTAGCCTGAACATTCATAGCTAATAAATGGCGCATTATACTTTTATTTCTAAAATTCAGCCAAAGCAGATGAATAGAGGACATTTGCTAAAGGTTCCCTGTCTTCTTATTAGGAGATATGAGAGGTCAGGGAGGTGGATATTCTCAGTGGCTGATTCCTTCCTTGCCTCCATTCTTACATCTTTTCGAAGAATAGTTAAAGCCAGATATTTCCTCCCAGTCCCTGGTGAATTAGCAGCTAGGAAACCTTCTTTATTACCTGCTGATGAAGACAGCATTAATATTTTGATTATGTTGTACACTGTATTTGATTTTGTATGCCACCATTGGAGTGAGTCAAACAAACAAATCAAACAAACAAATAAATAGGGTGACAGCAGCAATTTATACAAGAATTTTCTACAGCTAAAGCTCCTCGAATATTTCCACCATAAAATATTTCTAGATTCTCTTGTCCTACTGGGTGAAAGATCCTTTGATATACAATAACCCTAACAACTTTAATGTAACAAACTTTACATAGGAGTACCTTGTGGGGTGGAATCTACAAAATTCAGATAAAGCAGTATGTAGTAGCCAAATTGGCTCTTGCAACCTGTTTTGCTAAATTTATGTTCAGTTTTTAACATAATTCCAGATTTATTTTAACTCTACCATTTTTGTTTAGTTATTACAACTAAAATTGCCCATTCTTGTTTAAAAGCTCTAAATCAAGTGGTAATGTTGGGCTTCACCGGTGCTGCCATACCTTCCCGACACGTTACCATGTTTGGGGGCGAGTAGTCCAGTCCTGACAATCTTGAGATGGGCCAGTTTCGCAGAAGAGTGACAGCTCCAGGCACAACGCCTCTCTCCCTCAGCACGGCCAGCTGGAGTCTTGGGCCACCTTATCAGCTGCTCGGCGCTTCATGGTTTCTGCATAGGAGCCTTTTGGTGCTTTCGGCTCTCTTGGACTGGGCTGGCAGTACGGACTACGGGGAATATTCAGGGATATGCACAGGGGGTAGGATTAGAGAGGTGTAGTATCACAGGGTGGTGGTGCATGTTCAGAGATCTGCACAAGGGGTAAATCTGCATTAGGGACAGGTAGTATCACGGGGCAGTGGTGCTCAGGGAGGTGGAAGTTGGATGTTTGTTAAGTGATTATTAGGGGTGGAGAGGGATTATAAAAAGCGCTGAGAGGCAGACGCTCTCAGCACTGGCTTTTTTGGAATTACCATTTGTTGCTGTTATTGGAGGATCACAATAAACAACCCTTGCCACAACTGAACTGTGAGTACAGTGGTTTATTGGTAAAGTTTCACCAAATTCCAATGGAAGCTGACAGACATGCATATATGGGGGAAAAGAAGGAGTCTATACCAGTGGCAGTGCAGCCATCAATGAGACTGGGACACAGGGCTGTGGAATGTCCTATACCACCTTTGACACTGGAAAGAACACCTCACATTGGTCCTGAGAGTACTCAAACCAGATCAGGAAGGAGTGAATGGCACGGACAAGAGAAAGTGAGGGGTGTGAAAGGAATACCGTCAGCTAGAAGATTAGCACAGTTGTTTATACAACATATATATCGGTTACATGGAGTGCCTAAAAGAATTATATCCGATAGAGGAGTACAGTTTACGTCAAAATTTTGGTGTGAATTCATATATGCAATTGGATCAACACAAGGATTGAGCACAGCTTATCATCCAGTTACTAATTGAGCAGCTGAATGAGCTAATGCTGCCATTGAGCAATATCTCTGGTGTTATGGAAGCTGACAGGTACTCTCCAGATATTTTGGACTTCTGACTCCAATTATCTGTACCTATTGATGGTACCTGAATAGTAGTTGCAGGTGGGGATGGTGAGAACAACAGCACAATGTAATGCCTAACCTTTTGTAGATGCATTGTGATGTGGCATGCATAAATGAAGGGGTGGGGCTTGTGCCACAATGGAGTAATATTGCTTCCAATCCTGTGGACACATTTGTTTACACTGTTAAGGAACTGAAAAAGTTGTGGGACCAAAATATCTGGAAATCAGTAGAATGTCTACACTGCTTTAAATCTTATTTAGTTAGTTATGATTTAACATACAAAAAGAGGAAAGGGGGAAATAAGCAAGAACAAGAATAAAAAAGAAAACAGAAAAAGAAACAAGATCATAGTTTTACCTGAAATACATCATTTGCTTCAGTTTTTCACATTTTATTAAAATTTGACCATCCAGAATAATTTTGATCCATTGCATTTTGATTGCACTGCATTAATAAGGTGCCACTTCAGAAACCCACTAAAAAATGAAACAAAAGCAAAAAAACGCTTATTAGCAATCCATAGTCATAAATCTAGTGTTACACTTTCTTTCTGAAACTGAAGATAAATATTTTTTGCTGCCAACCCGTTACTTGATCAATGCATAATTTTTGATAAAGTGGTAAGTTCCAAATTTTGGTACATTATTCAAGAGTATATTCACCTATTAAAACTATTAAAAGTTGTAGTTTTATGTTAATCAGCTTATGAATATTAAACCAAAATAGGGCAATAGCGGATAATATATTAATAAGTGGATAATATTAAAAAGCAGATAATATATTAATAAGTGTCCCCTTGCACATTTTACATTTATAGCATAGTGAGATTGGCAGCCCACTGTTTTTAAACATTCTGAAGGATGTCTAGTAGATCTGAAATAACTTATTTTATGGAACCATTCTTACTTAAAATCTTAAAAACACATTTCATATTCTTTAGGAGTTTAAGGTAGTGATTTTTAACATGAGATATTCCAGAATTCTTGCAAATGATCAATATCTGCCTTAGCCATAATTCATTCTCTAAAACTTGGGATCCTTTAAAATACATTCTAATGCTAACAGTAATTTGGAAGGTGGTGTGTGTATGTGTGTGACAATCCTTTAAGTCAGTTTTTAACTCCTGGTGACTATTTGGATGAGTCCCTGCAAGGTTTCGTGGATTTTCTTGGCAAGATTTTCCAGGAGTTTGCCATTGCCTTCTTCCTATAGTTCAAAGTGACTCGTCCAAGGTCACCTGACAGGATTAGTGACCAAGAAAGGACTAGAAGTCATGGTCTCCTGGTTTCTAGCCTTAACCAGTACACCAAGCTGGCTTTCTTAATTTGGGTGTTAGATATTGCTAAATATGAAATCAACTGAAAAGACTGTCTTTTTGTTAATATAAGGAAATCCAGTTCCTCTTGCAAATGCTTTAAAAATGTGATTGGCAATAAGCTGATCTATCCTTCCTCTGCATGGCTTAACCTCAGAATATCTGTAGCTTTAGCTCTTCTTATACATATTTTTGTAATACCTGAAACTGAAATCAGAAGTTCAGTAATGTATGGTATCTCTTTTAAAAGCATAACAGGACTAGATGTCTTGGTACCAGATGATGGAAGTCCTTACAAGTATAGTTAACTCCTCCACCTATTTTAAGATGTACCCATGATGCTAAATATTTCATTCTGTTAAAGTGGTTCACTATTTTTATCTCTGGGAGCTTATGTTTGCTTTAGCCTATTCTTACTGTAAGATTATTTTTAAATTATTAAATATATTGTTTTAATGTGTGTTATGGTTTGTGCAATTCTTCCTTTTATTTAGGTATAAAAATTTAGGTATAAAAATAAACATTGACTATTGGAAAACTGACTCAGCTTTGCAGCACTTCTAAAAAGCATAGGTTGTTTATGAAGATCCTTAAATGGTCAAACCCATGCCCTTAATCTATTTATATACTTTGTTCACTCTTCTAATGGCTTGTTGAAAGGTGATCAGTAGACTAATTTTTAATAACAATTATTTGCAAATGTGGCTACTAGGAAAAATAATTATATATGAAATTGATGTTATGCTTTTTCTTCTCAATCTTGTACTAATACCCCTCTAAAATAAAATAGACAAATGATATTGGAATATATTTCATTTGGAAAATGTTTTTTAAAGGAAAGTTTCCATTTCTGTCTCAAAGTTCAGCAGCATGAGCAATACAGTGACATTGAAATAGTTCCCCCTTTTATTTAGAAATTAATCTTACTTTGCAAATAAAAGCAACATGCTATTCCCATCAGTGATGACCTAAAAATGATGCAGCAAATGGAATTCTGTAGCTACATTTATAATGCAATCAGGCATACTTTTGTGACTTGCTTGTTGCTGAGAAGGGCAAAAATGTGTCTACAGGGGGAGAATAATGCTGTATAAGCATTACCGCTGCCTTTGTCAAAGTGGATTGAGATAGACCAAAGTTCCATAAAACATTAAGTGTGCATGTATCAATCAGTTCATTTCAAGTCTTATGACTGTTTTACCAATCCAAAGACTCTGTGCACTCTGATACTCATAAGGCTATTTCACCAGGAATTTCACCCATTCACCAGTTGTGATTGCCCTTAAATGAATGGCACATCTGTGAAAGCTCTGAAGCTTCTTGTGCACATTTTACAGCATAATCCACAAGGAACTATAAGACGGTAAATACAGGATTAACAACAGATATTACTGTACAAGACAAATGCCTTTTCCAGAAAAAGTAGTAGGCTACAATTAATGTACACTTTATAGTGCTTAGATTTTGTAAGTGTACACATTTTGTACCTGATCTTGCTATAAGCTCCTTGGAGGACCTTCTAAAGTCCCAAAGGAACTTTTTTTCTTTTCAAATAAAGAAATAAGACTCACTGAATTATAGCTTTAGAACTACAGGTTTGATTACTTATTCCAGTTTTTAATGGCTTTTATCACTGATGGGATTTTGTTGAAAATTGTAGCTGAGGCAAAGTAACTGCATGAAGAAGATATACAGATAAATAACTGCTGATACTTAAAAATCTGAAAATGGTAATATAGTAAAACCAAGGATGATTCACAATATAATTGCACTTTACTTGATTTGGCATTTCATTATTACTCAACACTTGCTAACTGTGAAGGGGCTGAATGCATAATAAGGCAATGCTAGTGTACTTCATGTGCGAGTAATAGCAAATTCACTGTTGCAAATAGTCAATTATCACGCATACTTATTCATGAGAAATGGCATATGGTCAGCAAGTCTAATTGTAGGGCATTTTATATAGGAAGTGTGTACTATAAACTCTTCCCTCTTTTATCCTAGTTCCAGATTCTATATTGCCTTAGATTAGATTCTGAATGTTGCAGGCAGCAGATACCCTTGAGGCACGGCATTCATCTGGGATCTTATTTATTATTTATTTATTATTAAAACACATTTTAAAATGCAGATGTACAGAAATGATCACTTGGCTTTCATTTATAGGTCTAAGATGAAATTTTTCCTTCTGCAAACTGAAGAATTATGTAACTGGAACTAGAAAACAAATGCAATCATAGCTTTTTGAATCATTACTTATTTATGTGATGGTAATTCTAGACTGTCCTCATATGAATCATACTAGGTGGCATAAATCAGCAATCTCAATAATGAATACCTCTATGCATTAAATCATACAACCTTAATATAGTTATTAGATTAAAAACAATGACAAACTGTGAAAAACATATATGCCTTGACAGCACTTGAGAACTTAAAGGCCTATGGAAATAAAATTATTTCAAGGGCCTTCTTGACTGAAAGAAAGATTGGGATAATCACACCCCAGGAAACAATGTGTTCCGCAAATCATTTTCTTTCAAAGAAGATTTACTCCTGGTCATAGTTTCTTTGACATTCCCTCATGGAGGAACCAAAAGAAGGCCCTTAATTAATGCCCAGCAAGGCATTTCCTGATGTTTTCTAGTACTATACCTCAGAAGGATTTGTAGCACTTTGAAGCCCATTATCAGGCAGTGCAACAATCACATTAGTTTTGTTCTACAGTAATGAATTTTCCCAACTAGTACCAGCTCCAGGTAATTTTCAAATGCAGCTTTATAAAAAGCATGTTTGACAGTTCAATTGTAAAGTCACCAGGGCATGAGTAACTGTCCCATAGAGCATATAAAGCAACAAAAAGCTGATCAAGGTCCCCTTTGTCTAGCGGAAGCTCTGAGGCCAGGAGGAGCTTCTTCTGGATGACTAAAAGCCCATTTTGATATTGGGTAATAGAACCAGTAGATGATCCTGATGTTTCCAGATATACCAAAAATATCTTGCTCTGTTACAAATCAAGGTGGTTTCTTCCCTCCCAGACTCTAACAGTCACCAAATAGTATCTCCAGCTTGGCCTGAGGTAGCAAGATAACGTTGAATATCATCAGCATGATATCTCATCCCAAACATTGGATGTCTTCCAGCAATTTCATATAGATAAGGCACCCAAGGGCTTTACTGATGTTTCTCCATTACCACATGGAATAATCTATGGTAAGATGATGCTTCCAATTCTCAACCCTTGTAGGAAGCCCAGGAATATACCATGCTTGATGGCACTGCACGCTGCTGAGATTAACATACTTTTCATCATTCAGATGCTGATAAAGGTAATCTGTCCTTTATTTATTTATTTTACAGGCCCTATAAACCACTCCTGCTCTAAACATTTTACAATTCCCCTTCCATAAGTCAGCTCAAAATAAAACCAAGTACGGTCAACAATTCAGAATTATATTAAAGTATATGATCCCAGAAAATAATTTCAATCCCCCCTACCCACTCATTCCCATTTAAAACTAGAACCACCATGGGTGTTTCCATTTTATGACTATGCTGAAATCTGACTGAGAAGGTCCCAAAAAATTAATTTCTCTTAATGACCATCTGCCATTAAATGCTTACTACCTTCTCAACAGCCCTTCTTTTGAATTGAAAGCTAGAGACTAGTCAAGGTAGGGCAAATTATCAAGTATGATGGTTTCTTTGTCATATAATTCATATAACTTCATATAATTTTATTGAGAAATTTTAAAGATGATAAAACTCTAATAAGAAGTAATGTGAAGAAAGAAAGAGAAAAGAAAGAATACAAAAAAAGTGAAAAATAAAAAATGAAACAAAACAAAATGGAGTCGCTTCCAATTTCTTTACATGAATTATAAGAATAGATGCAAAATTATCTCTCCCTTTATAGCTCCAGAAAAAAACCCTCTCTTTATTATCTTTCTTTTTAATCATAAAAACTATAAATCATAAGTATCTTTTTTGTTTCATGCAAAAGGAGCTTCCAGGCAGCAATAAATGTACATAATGTTTTCATCAACATAAAAATTTAGCCATCTAAAATATGGGTTATTTAAGGTGGCTTTTTAACATAACAGTCAAACGATAGCATCATCCCCAAAAAGCTCAGAAAAATAAATAAATAAATAAATAAATAAATAAATAAGCAATAAATAAATATGCTCCTGATTCCTGCATTGTTGTATGCATATTTTTCCACTTTATTTATTTTAATTCCTTCAATATATTTAATTCATGAAAACAAGGAAAGGGATGTATCTCATTTCCTTACTGTATGCATGTTTATGCAGTTTTCCCAATATATAATTTTCTACTTTGTAACTTTCCAAGTTACAGATATTTTTGGTTGCACTCATTTCCCAGTTATGCTGTTTCCCAAAATATATTAGTATTTTAATGCAATATTTAAAAATGAACCCTAGTGAACTCTTATAAGCAAACTGTGTAATTAATATCATGTGTAGTTTGATCATTGATATAATTGTCATGCTTTTTTTAAATGTCAGCAGTATTACCCCAGAATCAAACTGTCACAGGTATAGTTACATGCATAACTAATAGAATTTGGGAAGTTATACAACTTTTCAGAGCTACATCTGTGAAATTGTTCATATCAACAGTGACTCAAGTGTTCGTTGCAATGGCTCAGTCATTCTGAAGTCTTAGTAAAGGCTAGGCTTGGTAAATATGCTGTACATATTTTAGTTAAATTAAATTCAGTAGAAGAGTAGAATCACTTCTCCATTAAGTTTCCATAACCTTTAGCTGTATCTAATAGGTCTGTATGAATATTCATTTCACATTTGATTCGAAGATGATTCAGTTGGATCTCCAAATCAAATCAGCACTCCAAACCTAATAATAAAGACTATTCAGATTGTCAAATCAATTTGTATCCTTCCAAATTAATCTAGACAGCTTGGACAGTGCACTGTGCAGGTACAGGAAAAGCTTTTTACAAACTGATTCAAAATTCAAATCAAATAGTCCCAAAATCAAATGTTCAGATTGAGTCAGATTAATTTTTGGATGTGCAAAGCTTCTTTGCCCATTACACAGATTATTTGGGGGTAGTTTAGTAACATTTTTCTAACCCAATATTCAATGCAATAAACTCAACCAAAAGTTAATTACTTTTAATTTCATTTGACTTTAGCTAGAAAAGGTGAATCCTTCAATTCCAGTCATAAACATTAATGAGACAATCCTTTCTTGAATATAAATCAGCTTATACCATTATAATTTCACTCTAATTTTGGCATCATTAGACTCTTGGTTACATTTTTAAATACTAAACACTAAATGAATTTATGAAATTGTAGAGGTCTACTTTTTATCTATATTCATTTGTATTCAGAACTCAATGGCCTGTTCCTAGTAGATGCTCAAGTTATTACACTCTGTTGAAGATATCATTTGATCCACACAGGAAGAACACAAATTCTAACATTCTTTGTGTAAACTTACATGCCTTTGGTGACTAAAATTAATGATGGGTGAGCTCCCCGTGGTTCAAATCAGATTAGCCTGGAAATAAGCTCATATATTTGCAAACAGAGGAGGAGGAAGAGGAGGAGGAGGAGGAAGAGGAGGAAAGGGAAAGGGAAAGGGAAAGGGAAAGGGAAAGGGAAAGGGAGAGAAAAAGAGCAAGAACAAAAGTTTGGTTTGTTTCTCTGCCAATTTCTTAATCAAAGTAAGAATTGATAATCTCTCTTCTATCACCAAATTGCCTACCTAACATGCTCACTCATTTTTTCTATTTCACATGCTCACTAATCACACCTTCAAAAATGGGAAACATAGGTTCTCAACTGCCTGTCTGGCTGATTAGTAGTAGTTATAATAGTAATAGTGTTATTTAACATGCGTCTACAACTAAAAGTATAAATGAAATTTGCCACCTCTGGCCTAAAGTGATACAGAACATTCTGCATGATCAGGATTTCACCTCATCATTCCCATTTGGGCTTGTTCGATTTAATCTTTTAAAAAAATATTTATTGTTGAATTATTGTGTTTTAACTGTGAGCCGCCCGAGTCCTCGTGGAGAGGGGGCGGCATACAAGTCCAATTATAAATAAATAAATAAATAAATTTCATGTGTGTGTGTGTGTGTGTGTATTAACACATGTAGTATATGTCTACAGTATATATTAAGATGTTATTACTAGGGTATATTTCTGTTCTTATAATATACATTTACAGTTATTACATTTATAAAAATTTCTCTGATATATCTCAAAGACTTTAATAAGTTTTAAAAGCAAATTGGAGTCTACCAACATCCGCAGCACTTTATTCCAGTGTTGAAAATTTATTGCTATTAGGAAATTATTCCTGGTATCGATTGACAAGAGCTTCCTTGTAATTTGAAAATGTTGCTTCTTATCTTGCCTTTCGTAACCACACTAAAGAATACCCATCTTGTATTTAATGGCTTTTTAGTTTCTTAAACAATGATCATGTTTCCCTGCAGTCTCATTTTCTCTAGGCTAAACATACCCAATGCCTCCAATGATTTCTCTCTTTTTTTCCCCTTTTGGGACTTTATTATTTTGGTTTATTTCGTCTAGACATGCTTAGTTGTTCAATGTACCTTGTAAAAGATGGTGTTTAGAACTGTATGCAATATCGTAGGTTAAATCTGACCAATTTAATTAATTACTAACAGGTCTGGTTTTCTAACTGACCATTCTGTATTGCTTTGCTATGTGATGTTTTGTTCCAAAGGAAGATTTGAACATTCAGATTGATTTGTAGATGCAACCATGATCTTCAATCAATCAGAATACAGCTGGAAGGGACCTTGAATATCCTATACCATTTCAGTAAGTGGTTGTCCAGGCTCTTAAAATCCTCCAGTGTTGGAGCACCCACAACTTCTGAATGCAAGTTGTTCCATCTTCAAGGTAAATTCATTAAGATACCTTTTGCTCTGCAGAATTTGTAAACAGGGTGGACATTTTATCTTACAGTATTTAGTGAGCAGCATGCAAACAGTCTCAATGAAGTATCTATGATAAGAATGTGGATGTGTAAAGTTCTCAGCAGAAACATTCACAGAGATCCAAACTTAAATGCTCTTTGCTTAAGACAATTTTTGTTGCTGCTACAGAAAAAAAGACAATCTTTTTATATGGCTATATAATCATTAGAGACTTTTTAAATGTAAGAGGCAGGAGCTGCTACAATACCTACCTAGGCAAAGGTTGTTTCTGACATCTGTAGCAGGCTTGGAAAGAAAGGCGATAAGACGATGCAATAGGAGGTCACTTTCCAGCTTTTCACTTTTAATAATAGCAAGTTTTATTAAGCCTCTGGGGGTTTGGCAACAAGAATAATACTTGTGAATCTGAATCATGAACCTCTCCCACTAAATAAATGAAAGTCTGCAAGTTCAGGTAATCAGAAAACTTTATTTAAAAAAAGCCCTGGTGTGTGTGGTGTATATGTGTGTGTGAGAGAGAGATGCATCACAAATTCTGGCATTCTGATAATGATCCCTTGAAATGAAGTCTTTTCATTCATTTTCCTGCAGAATCATGTCACTGAACAGGGCAGAATATGTTATAGGCTACATTTTGTTCAACATAAGACATGAATTTTGATAATGTCTTATATAAAACAAGAAACCA
The DNA here is from genome assembly GCA_009733165.1 of Naja naja. Taxonomy (NCBI): domain Eukaryota; kingdom Metazoa; phylum Chordata; class Lepidosauria; order Squamata; family Elapidae; genus Naja; species Naja naja. The sequence goes on from CM019148.1 coordinate 290,520,489, forward strand.
GCTGACATTCTCATCTTATTATATCTATTGCATTCAATTGATATGTCCTTCATTTATTATTTAACAATATCTGTTGATCACTCTGGTACCTGGAGACTGGGCTGTTTACAAGTCAAAAACAAGATGAAAGCAGTAACAAAATACAAAAATAAATTAATGTAATAATAATAACTTATTAAGTTTATATGCTGCCCAGCTGCCAGTAGCACTAAGTATATAGTGGATAGAACCACTATAAGTGGACAGAACTAGTATAAGAACTTAACAGAACCAAAAGCATGGTGGAAAAGGTCTAAGTGCTTTGTGGAATATTAGAAGGAAAGGGGGGGGATAAGTGAGTGTTTAGGGCATTAGGGATTTTAAACATATTTTCTTTAAGACATTCATATCAGATGGGCAAGTGTAGCAAAATGGTACCTGATGTGTCCTAGGTGCTACACCATGCAGGGTGATAGCAGTACCTTGGAAAGTGAATAGGCTGTTTATGTAGGTGCCCTACATAATTCCAGGAGGAATTCCTAATCCTAATGTCAAGTCCCAAGCAAATAAGAGCAACTTTGTGTTTCTGTGTTTCTGTATCTATGTGTGTTCATCTAGTGCCCACTCCTTCCCAAAAAGAGTCTGGGTAAAATATGTAGATTTAGTAAGCTTGGAGAATCATTGATACTTTTCCATGCAAATTTGAATGGGATCTTAAACATGAATACTTAGTTGTTTCCACTTTGGTTTTTGTATACCATCCAGGAGTGAGACAAGGCTGTATACTCTCTCCATATATATTCAATAAATAGGCTGAATGTATATTGAGGGAAGCTGAATTGGAAGAAGATGAGAATTGTTTTAAAACTGGAAGAATGCACATCAATAACTTTCCTATGCTGAAGACACTATTCTGATACCTAAAAATGTAAAGGATCTTCAAACTCTAGCAATAAAAGTGAAAGAGCTCATCGAAAAAAAAGACTAAATTTTAATATCATGAAGACCAAACTGAATACAACAGATTACAAAATTACCAACCATAAGGATGACAGTAGAGATACTAAAATTGTGGAAAAAATCTGTCTTTTGGGATTAGCTATCAACAATAAGGATTCAGCTGTCAAGAAATAAGTACAGACTAACACTTGATATAGTAGAAATTAAGCCCACAGAAAAGGTATTTAGATACCTTGATGTATTTATACCTACCATGATAAGTAACTGTCTGTGGAAGACTTGCTCTACAGTTGGGGAAGTGGTTTGCATTTCCCCTGAATAAATCACAGTCCTAAGTCAACTGTCCCTTTTTTTGTTCAGATTCCTTGCCAAGAAGAATTATCAAGAGATAGATCTATGTATTTGTTTTCCTCACAGATATTGTTGCTTTTAACAAGCTATATCTTTAGGACCACAAGGGAGAATGTATTGAATAATTGGAAATGAAGACAACTTGCTCAGTTACATGAATAGAATTTGCTGTTGAGGCATCCATTAGAAAAGTATCCAACTCTAACATTAATTTCATTTTATAAAACCAGCATTGATGCCAATGACATTGCGACATACCACATTCCAGTTCTTAAAATGTAATTCACTAGACTGCATTTGTAAAACACAATCTGACAAGATTCTGCCTTGTTATTATTTATTGTGTTTCTAAAAATTCAATCCTGTGTATTTTACCCTCAGTTGTTCTATTCCATGTAGATCCAAAGATTAGCTAAGGAATTTATATTTCTTGGCTAAATTGGCAGAAAATATTTTAATGCACATTGTTTCATGTACAATATTTCTCATGGAGTTACTTAATATCAGTTGGTAATTAAATGCCAAGGTTCATCTACATGCTTCCCTTTCCTCAAATTTTGCTTGCAGAATCAATAGTTATAAATATAAAAAAGGGCCCATACTGAATAAGTATCCATGACATCAGAATGTGCCAGGTGCCACAGCTTTGCCAGGAATTACCACAATTTGTGACTTATTTATGAGAACCTGTAAATAGCTGAGAAAAAGGATAGTTATTTTTTTCATAAAAAGCTTGAAATAAGGAAGCCAACTCTATTGTGCTATTTTTCTTTCATTAATGCACTGAATTAGGGAGGTAGGTAGAACCTCCTTTTCCTTTTCACATGTGATTTAATTAGCTTTAAGAGATTATTTAAGAAAAAGCATTGTGAAAGCCTGATTGAATCTAGAATATCTTACCCAATTTAGTTGTCTCAGCTACTAACTTTCACAATTTTAATTCTCACTGTGGACCTCTTCTTTCTATATTTAAGAGGTTCCTAAGAGAGCTTGCATAAGTGCATTAATGTGCCTGTTGTCCCTGTCACATTTTAGTTTTTTTCATTTTGTTCATTCAAATCTGTAATTTTTGCTTGATGAATAAACAAATTTTAAAAAATCTGTCCCTACTGAGCAGAAGCTAACTAAGCTAGAAATAGAGGTAGGGTTCCCACCAAAGATTTCCTTACACATTCTATTTAATTATTTTTATTTATTTACTAAATGTGACTATCCTTCTTCTAATTCACTATATCTGGTTTACAGGGGCGGGCTTCAAAAATTTTTAGCAAGGGGCTCTCTGACCTAATGACTGGGTAGGTGGATGTGGCTGGGTGGGCATGGCTAGGTGGTCATGTGACCGGGTGGCCATGTGATCAGGTGGGCATGGCTAGGTGGCCATGTGACTGGGTGAGTGTGGCCAACTCGACATCGCTTCTTTGCCCTAATTACCTAAAAAATGATGTATACCAAAAAGTTGCTTATTATTTCGTGCATTTAATACTTATATAAAAGACTGGGTGAAACCAGGTTTAATAGCTGTGACTGTGAGAGGGATCTTGGGGTCTTAGTGGACAACCAGCTAATATGAGTCAGCAGTGTGCAGAGGCAGCCAAAAAGCCAATACAATCCTAAATTGCATTAACAGAGGGATACAATCAAGATCAAGTGAGGTACTAATACCACTCTATAAACTAAAGCCTTAGTAAGACTGTTATGTATGTAGGTTTGAATGTCATTGGTTTAGTTTGAATTGTTCTTGTAAAATGTCAAATAGGATTGGTTTAAATAGTGCGGGAAAACCCTGCACTCTGATTGGCTGGCAACTACAGCTGCTGGCTATAAAAAGCAGCTGTAGCCCAGCCAAGTCGGGTCCATTCGAGCTGTAGTCACTTAATAAACTCTTCACTGAAGCTCTTGGCGTCTGACTCTTCATGCAAACTTAACACTGGCGATGAAGGTGGGATTCCCCTGAAGAAGAGACGATGCGGAAGACAAGCAGAAGAGCAAGATGGCTGCACTGAACACTCCCCCAGCCCCGTTCGATCCGGCGGCAGAAGACTGGGAATCGTATGCGGATCGCTTCCAAATGTATTTGGAAGGAAACGACCTCGCCGACATCCCCGAGAAGCGGAAGAGGGTGGTATTTCTCACACACTGCGGTCCAGCAGTCTTCAAGATGGCAAAGGCATTGGCGGCAGCTGCAGACTTGAAGGTAATGGAATGGCCTGATTTAGAAAAGCTTTTAAGAGCCCATTATACCCCACAAGTATCGTGCCTCATTAAGAGACACAAATTTTATCATCGGGATCAAGGGGAAAGCGAAAATGTTAACGACTTCGTGGCAAGTTTAAGGGACATTGGGGGTGCTTGTGAGTTTACCAACTTAGAAGAGCCCATGCATGATCGGTTTGTTCTAGGCCTTAAAGATAAGGTCTTACAGAGCAAATTACTAATGAAACCTAAGATCATGTTTCAGGAGGCCATAGAGGAAGCTGTTTCAGTGGAAGCAACCAAGTCCTCAGCAGCAGCCATGAAGAAAATTAACAAGGCCTCAAGCCATTCTGATGTGGAAAAGTCCACAACAACCCATCGTGAGCAAATAGATTCTGATTCAGACTGTAGTGAGGTGGAGGAAGGAATTTATAGACTCAGAATGGAGAAGAAAAGGAAAGACCTTGGAAGAAAGAGGCAAGAATTTTATTGCAGAGGCTGTGGGGGGGGCACCCCCGCACTGAATGCAAGTTTCTTGATACCATCTGCCTTCATTGTGAAAAAAGAGGTCACTTAGCAAGAGTCTGCAAATCATCCAGAACTCCACCTAGTAGGAAGAAATTTCCTGAGAAAGAATTCAAGCCCAACAACTTCAGTGAGAAAATGGGGCGCAACTCAGAAGCAAATGGGAAGAATGAAACTCATCAGTCACCATTGGTATTCTTTACCTTTGAGAAGCAGAAAAGTACATGTGAAGGTATTCATTAAAGGAAGGCCTTGCCAAATGGAAGTGGACTCAGGCTCCTATTTATCTATGGTGTCATGGGACACTATTCACAGGCTGCTTCCCAACATTCAGAAGAAACATTTCCAGAAGCAAGCACTGACTCTTAAAGACTACCAAGGGAACAAGATGCGGCGCCTGAGTTCCACCACATGTTTGTTGGACCCGTGCCCCTCCTGGTTAGCTTATGCCGCCAGGGAGGTCACCTGCGGCTGGATCCGGGCAGTTGTCAACGCTTCTTTGAGAGAGGGTGTCTTTCCCTCCGCCTTGAAGGAGGCAGTGGTGAGGCCCCTCCTGAAGAAGCCTGCCCTGGACCCGACCGTGTTAGACAACTTTCGTCCAGTCTCCAACCTTCGCTTTTGGCGAAGGTTGTTGAAGAGTGTGGTGGCCCGGCAATTTCCGCTTTCCTGGAGGAAAGCGGACTACCTCGATCCGTACCAATCGGGCTTCCGGCCTGGTTTCAGCACGAGACGGCATTGGTCGCACTGTTGGATGATCTCTGGAGGGCACGGGACAGGGGTTTTTCCTCTGTCCTGGTCCTATTAGACCTCTCAGCGGCTTTCGATACCATCGACCATGGTATCCTTTGCGACGCCTTGTGGGGCTGGGGTGGGGGGCACTGTTCGGTGGCTCTCCTCCTACCTGCAGGCGGTGCAATCGGTGTTGGCAGGGGGCAGAGGTCGTCCCCAAGGCGCTCACTTGTGGGGTCCCACAGGGTCGGTCCTCTCCCCTCTTATTTAACATCTACATGAAACCGCTGGGTGAGATCATCCGTGGTTTTGGGGTGAGGTATCATCAATATGCGGATGATACTCAACTGTATATTTCCACCCCAAACCAGATCAGTGATGCCTCTCCGTGATGACTCGTTGTCTGGATGCGTACGGATCTGGATGGGACGGCAACATGCTTCGACTCAACCCGGCCAAGACTGAGTGGTTGTACATACCGGCATCCCGTTCCAGCTTAGAATGTCCATCGTTGACCATAGGGGAGTGGTGTTGCCCCCTGTGGACAGGGCGAGGAACCTGGGGTCCTCCTGGATGCACGGCTCCGGTTGGAGGAGCAGGTGGGAGCCGTCGCTGGGGGCCTTTGCCCAGGTCGGCTGGTTCGCCAGCTTCGCCCGTTCCTGGACCGGGATGCCCTGCGTACAGTCACTCATGCCCTTGTTACCTCGCGACTTGACTATTGCAACGCTCTCTATTTAGGACTGCCCTTGCATACCATCCGGAGATTGCAGCTGGTGCAAAATGCGGCGGTGATGGGAGTTTCCCGGTTCTCCCATGTTAGCCCCCCTGCGCTGCCTGCATTGGTTGCCGGTTGCCCTCCGGGTGAGATTCAAGGTTTTAACTTTAACATACAAAGTCCTACATGACATGGGTCCTTATTATTTAAGGGAGAGACTGCTGCCGACATCGAATACTAACCGCCCTGTCGAAGTCACAGACAGGGACTCCTTGGGTCCCATCAGCGGGCAATGCCGGCTGGCGGTCCCCTGACGACGTGCCTATTCTGTCGGTCCCTGAACTCTGGAACCAACTTCCCTGGGGCTCCGCTTGGCCCCTGACCTCCGCACCTTCCGCCATGACTTGAAGACCTGGTTATTCACCAAGCCGGGCTGTGACCTATGGGTGGGGTGTTTTAGATTGGTTTTAGTTTTGTATTAATTGGGACCATTAATTTAATTCTTTTTAAATATTTATTGTGTCTGTTTTTTATTGTGCGCGAGTCTTCGGAGATGGGGCATATAAGTCCCATTAATAAATAAATAAATAAATAAATAAGATTCCAGTAGTTGGAACAAGAGAATTCAATGTGAAGTTTAAAGGCCACACCAAGCGTTTGCCCTGACCATCGTGGACAAGGATCGCCCAAGCTTGCTGGGACTTGAGTGGTTCAATCCACTAGGCATCGAGGTGACTGGCATCAATCACGTGAGCAACTCTGAATGGGAGGAGGCCTTGAAGTCTGAGTTTCCAGAGGTCTTCAGTGAAGGATTGGGCAAGTATATGGGGACCCCTATCACTTTCAACCTAGACCCCAAGGTGCCCCAATTCATTTAAAGCCCAGAAGGGTCCCATTTGCTTTAAAGGAAAAATTGATGCACAATTAGACAAATTAATAGCTCAAGGGGTTTTAGAGCCCACTGACCACTCCAGATGGGAGACACCCATAGTCACACCAGTCAAGACTGATGGGTCAGTACGAATCTGTGGAGACTATAAGGGGATACTGAACCATGCGCTGCAGCAGAGCGCATATCCAGTTCCAGTGGTGCATCATCTGTTACATTCACTTGGCAGGGGTACAGTCTTTGCCAAATTGGACTTGGCCCAGGCATATCAACAACTAAGTTGATGATGCCACTGCAGAGGCCCAAACCATTGTGACTCATAGAGGTGCCTTCAAATGTAAAAGGTTACAATTTGGAGTAAGTGTGGCACCAGGCATCTTTCAAAGCCTTATGGAAAGCATGCTCCAAGGACTGCCAGGGGTAGTGCCTTACTTTGATGATGTGTTAATCTCTGCTGAAAATGACAGTTACAAGAAAGACTCAGAGAAGTCCTTACCAGATTCAGGGAAGCGGGGTTAAAAGTCAAGGAAGAAAAATGCACTCTTAAAACTGACAAGGTTGAGTTCCTGGGCTATATGATTGACAAGCATGGCATCCACCCTACAGATGCCAAGGTTAAAGCAATCAAAGAAGCCCCTAGACCTAAATGCAAAACAGATTTGCAAGCTTTCCTTGGACTCATTAACTTTTATCACATGTTCCTACCTCAGAAGGCAACCATTGCTGAACCATTGCACAGATTACTTGATAAAAAGTCTGTTTGGGTCTGGGGGAGGAAGGAACAATCAGCATTTCAGCAGGCACATTGATCAACTTAGATTCAGGTTCTCTCAGGAACATCGCACTTGTTCCTCTCTAGTTCCCTCACCTGATGTCAATTCTAGGGGGGAAGGGGAGGAACAGGAGGAAAATCAGCAAGCAAGAATCAACCCCAGGTGTAACAAGCCATTACGACAGGAACCATTCCAAAACCTGTCACAATGCCAAAATCCATCCTTAGAAGTGGAAGATTGTACATCACTACCTGACTTGGGTGCTGACATTGGGCTGGAGATGGGTTGGGAGGAGAGACCAGATTCTAACAAGCAAACAGGGTCTTCTTTCACAGGAAGTCCCAGTGGGGAAATGTCAGCAGACACATTTCCTCTCTCACTGGGTGAGAATGTTAAAACGTCTGAACCACGAAGGTCTCAACGCATACCGCAAGAGGCCCACCTATTTAAAAGAATACATTAGAGAGGTTGGGGTTTGGTATGGACTGAACCTAGTGGGGTGTTATGTATGTAGGTTTGAATGTCATTGCTTTAGTTTGAATTGTTCTTGTAAAATGTCAAATAGATTGGTTTAAATAGTCGGAAAATCCTGCACTCTGATTGGCTGGCAAGTACGGCTGCTGGCTATAAAAACAGCCGTAGCCCAGCCAAGTTGGGTCCATTCGAGCTGTAGTCACTTAATAAACTCTTCACTGAAACTCTTCACGTCTGACTCTTCATGCAAACTTAACAAAGACCACACCTAGAGTACTGTTTTGGTCACCACACTATAAAAAAGATGTTAAGACTCTGGAAAAAGTGCAGAGGAGAGCAATCAGGATACTAGAGACTAAAACAAGTGATGAGAAGGACCAGGGGAGATATAATAGCAGTGTTCCAATATTTGAGGGGCTTGTCTTCAGAAGTTGTGGGAGCTTCATCACTGGAGGCTTTCAAGAAGAGACTGGACTGCCGTTTGTCAGAAATGGTGTAGGGTCTCCTGCGTGGGTGATGGATTGGACTAGATTACTTCCAAGGTCCCTTCCAACTCTGTTAATCTGTTAAATCTGACAAAAACTGGTAAAGTTTTTGCCACTACTTCCCAAAATTATTTAAAACTAAAAGCCCATTATGGTAGCTTTGCAAGAACAAAAGGCTGGCTCAGTCTGTGATGATGGCCCATTAAATGTTGAGCCCTGGGGGAATTTCCGGTTGACTGTCAGAGAGAAGGGACGTCGGGCAGAGGACTCTCGGAACACGATCCTTCACTTACCGTTCGTGGGGGCTAAATAGAGCTCAAAGGGGGCTTGGAGAGCTCCTGAAGGAGAGGGTCCCTGGAAAGAAACCCAGGCGGCAGTCTGCGGAATCGGGTAACCAGAGCTAACAAACGAAGCGAAGGAAGATCGGGAGGCTAGCAATGGCCACCCTTCAATGCTGACAGCCAACTACACTAGCGGTGACCAAGCAGAACCGAAGGTACGGCTTTGCGAGACCAAGCAATAACCAGTAAGCAAAAACAAGCTAAGACAATTTAGATGCCAATAATCAATTTTGGAAATATCTGAAGAAAAATTTATAGCTCTAATTTAAAAGCTGACCAAGCGGCGAGATTCGTGACGAGGAAGAAGAGAATAGAAACAAAAATTTAAACTGGTAGAAGGAGACTAAGAATAATATATATAAAACTGAATAAGTACATATTATTAAAATTAAATATACAAAATATATATACAACTTGGATCGGAGCTGAAACAAGACATAAAGATCTCAACTTAAAGATAGCAGCAGAGTTGATTGAAAACGGATGCTGTGGATTCTTTATAAATTAACCAACTTGTTAACCGCGAAGATTGAGGCCGAAAAGAGACAACTGAATAAAATACAAAAACACTTGGATTTGGATTTTACAGATTTACACAGACCTCTTTAAGAAAACTTTTTGAAGATTGCAGCTAACAACAAAGAAAGAAGTAGCAGAAGAGAAAAGAAACTCCCTGAGTCACGCTGCAACAAGAAGGAGCGGAAGTGAAAGTGATACTTTAGATACACGAGTCTTTCGAACTACTTTCCCTTTCTAAACTTTAAGCTTGTAACTTTTAGATAGATACTTTCTCGGACTTTGTTTCTCTCTTTTCTTTCCTTCTCTTTCTCCCTTCTCATACTTGAAAATTTCTCTATAATCATACTTTCACCTTTTGCCTTTCTACTTTTTTCCCTAACTATTATTGTATATTAAGAAATAACTGCCAATAGTTTGATAATACTCTCTTAATATCTTAATATTCCAGATAAGTATTTACTTAAAATTACTGAATCATATAACTATATAATTGATAAGCGTTTTACTAGAATTGCTGTCCTAGGAAAGAATTATTTTTATGCTCTGAATTTTAGAAGAGATACTGGATAAGGATAATTAAATATTGAATAAGTATATTAATGTTATATGTATTAAGATAAATCTGTTTATACTAAAACAAAAGAGGGAGGAGATTGGGATATAAACTTGATTTGGGTGGAAAGAAATAAGGGGAAAAAGTGAAGTTAATTGATATTGTGAAAAACTTCAAGTGAAATTTGGAAAAAAAAAAAAATGACGTACTAGTAATACCTCTAGGACTGGCACAGTTAGGAAAGCTCTAACCAATTATCAACCACCATGACAGTGCAGAGTCCCTCTGCACAAAAGACAATCGAGGAAACGCTCCTAAAGAACGTGCAAATTCCTCCAAGGATTTACAAAGTTTATTGCTAAGCATGCAGGAGATGATGGTTAAAAATCATGAGGAGATGAAAGAGGAAATTGGATCGGTTAAAGTAGATTTGAAAGATAAGATACAAAAGATAGACGAAAAATTTGAAATATTTCAGCAGGAGATGAGGAAAAATCAGGAAAAAATACTAGAAATAGAAACAAAGGTGATTAAAGAGGAAAAGAGAGTAGATGAGTTGACAGAAAAGTTAACAAGAGAGAACAAAGAATTAGAAACTGCAATTATCCATCTCGAGTCAGAAAAAGCTGCACACTATTTAAGATTCCAAAACGTGAAGGAAGAAAGGGAGGAAAATTTATGGGAGGTCATGACAGACATTCTAGCTGGCACATTAGAGATGCAAAAAGGAGATCTAATGAGGGAAATTGACGAACTGTACAGAGTCCAAACCAACTATGCTAGGAGATTTAATCTACCGAGAGAGATACACGTTAAATTTGTCAAGAAATCACTTAGAGATGAAATTCTATATAGATCCAGAGACAATATTTTACAATATGCCGACAAAACAATAATAATTCTTAAACAAACCCCCAAAAAATAAGAGATTTAAGAAGACCATATCAATTTCTAACGACCAAATTGATAAAACAAAATATTAACTTTAGATGGTTAATCCCAGAAGGTATAATGGTAACCTGGCAAGACAAGAAATATAAAATCGATACTATAGAAAAGGCAGAGATGTTTTTGATCAACAATTAAATAGGGAAGGAGTAGATGAAGACAGGGAGGAAGCTAGGAGAGGTGAAAGGAAAGGATTGGAGACATATAAAAAGGTAAATATAACTGATAGCACAGATGACAGCAAGAGAAATCCAGAAGTCCCAGAAGAACTCATGGACATCAGAATACGAGAAGCTAAATATAGGATCCAATAAAATGCAAACCTATCTGACCTGATCTCTTGGAATATAAATGGATTAAACTCACCAGTAAAAGGAAAAAGGTTTTTAAGCACTTACAAACTCAAAAAGCAGACATTATAGCACTACAAGAAGTCCATATCACCCAAAAACAGAAACATCTATTAGAGAATAAAAATTAGGTAATATGTTTGCGGCTTTAGATCAAAAAAAAAAAAAGAGGAGTAGCACTTTATATAAAAGATAAAATCCCTGCTTCACTAATATACTCTGACAAAGACGGTAGGTTACTTATGGTAGAAGTTGAACTTGGACAAATTAAATGTTTATTAGTGGTAATTTATGCTCCAAATGGCCCCCAAGAATCTTTCTTTCAGAAATTATATGACAAACTCAAAGAATTGCAATATCAACAGTTATTTATTACAGGGGATTTTAATGCAGTCGTAAATAAACTATTAGATTATAAAGGAAATAATACCAATCTAGAAAAGAAAAAAAATTACCAAAAATATTCTTTGATCTCATGAAGGAATTTAATATTAGTGATGTCTGGAGAGAGAGGAACATGAACAAAAAACAATTTACTCATTACTCTAACCGTCACATGTCCTGGTCAAGACTTGACATGGTTTGGGCGACCAAAAAACTAAACTCAGGAATTTTAGACATAACAATGGAACCAACTACACTAGCAGACCATAATATGATTAGGCTTAGATGGGAAGGGCAACAACCACAATCAAACAATTGGATGCTCCAGAGATCGATTCTAAAAGATGAAGTTTTTAATAAAATATTGACAAGAGAATTAGAATTTTTTTTTCAAGAAAATGACCCTCATGACACCTCCCTTCAAAACAATTGGGACACTGCTAAAGCAGTGATGAGAGGAGTGTCTATTAAATATATGGCCAGGAAAAATAGAGAAAAAGACAAAAGAAAATAAAACTACAGCAGGAATATGATGAATGGCACGAAGATTACAAGCCACCCCACAAGACGAGCAAATTAAATCTCAATTGAATAAGATTAAACACAAAATAAATTTAACTGAGAAAGAAGAACTAGCCCAGAAACTAAAGAGGACAAAACAATACCAATTTGAAAATGCAAATAAACCAGGACGTTGGTTAGCCTCTAAGCTTAAAAAACAGAATGAAAAAGATGGATTACTAAATTAAGAAATGAACAAGGGGATATATGTTACAAAGAGGAGGATAAAAGGCAGATTATTCAAAATACTATAAAGATTTATACACAGAGACAAGTTATGTTACAGAAGACCAAATTTTAGAATATTTAAAAAATGCAGATCTCACACAAATTTCAGAAGAAGATCAAAAAGCGTTAAACCATTCTATAACCCTTCAAGAAATCTATGTGGCAATTAACAAACAAAAACAGATAAAGTCCCAGGTCCAGATGGCTTACCAGCAGAGATCTATAAAACACAACAAGAAATTTTAGGAAAAGAAATGGTAAAATTTTCAATGAAGTTTTAGATAAAGCGAATTGTCCTCAATCATGGCAAGAAGCTAAAATATCCATCATCCCTAAATTAGGCTCCGATCTAACAGAACCAGGGAATTATAGGCCAATCTCTCTCCTTAATGTAGACTACAAAATCTTTATGACGATCCTGGCAGAGAGATTAAAAAAATACTCAATAAACTCATATCCCCGGACCAAAATGGCTTTCTCCTCAGAGACATCTCAGAAACAATATCAGAGTAGCGTGGATATACTAGAGTACTATGAGGATCGTAGCGCAGAACAAGCTGCATTGTTATTCTTAGATGCCCAAAAGGCATTTGATAATGTGAAATGGGACTTTATTTTACAGCAGAGTGAATATTTGAAGTTAGGACCCAAATTTTCTAATATAATCAAGGCTATCTATCAAAAACAATATGCTACAATCTTAATTAACGGGGAATTTACAGAAAAGTTTCAAATACAAAAAGGAAGAGACAAGGCTGTCCATTGTCACCACTGTTGTTCATTATGACATTAGAGGCTTTAATTAGAACAATCAAAAAGATAATGATATAAAAGGACTAAAGGTAAAAGGGAAGAATTTAAATTACAGGCATTTGCAGATGACCTTCTTTTCATTTTGGAAGAACCTCAATCTTCAGGGCCTAAACTTTTACAAAAATTGGATGAATTTGGTTTAGTAGCAGGATTAAAAATAAATAAAAAGAAAACAAAAATGATCACTAAAAACATGACGAGTAAACAGAAAGAAATATTGACCTTAACAATGGGCATTGAAATTGTCGAAAAATTAAATATTTAGGAATTATTATATCCCCTAGATATAGCACACTCAAGAAAGATAATTATGACCCACTTATTAAACAAATAAGGAAGATCTAATAAGATGGGACAATTTAAAATTATCCTTATGGGCAGGATAGCTACGATCAAAATGAATATATTACCAAAAATTCTATTTCTCTTTCAAAATGCTCCCATAAAATTAAAAAAACCCTTTTTTGATGAATTAAATAGACTGACATCAAATTTTATTTGGCAAAAGAAGGAGACCAAGGATAAAATTAAAATTATTACAAGATGCAACTGAAAGAGGGGGATTTGGTCTACCGGATTGGGAGCTGTATTATAACGCTGCAATTATGACTTGGATAAAAGACTGGATAAATCATACAAATACAAGGATACTAACATTAGAAGGCTATAATCTCCAGACAGGATGGCACTCTTTTCTTAGACAAGATAGTTTAAAGGACACAGCTATGTTTTGAAACACACAAAGTAAGACAAACACTTCTACACACCTGGTTCAAAATTAAGAAACAAATGTATATTCAAATACCAATCTGATATCAACATTAGAGGCTTTGATGCATCCACACTTGCTAAGACACGATAAAATCATTACTTATGAAGAACTGTTAGATGAAAAAGGAGATTTGCAAACTAGACAGCAGTTGAATGAACAGGGAATAGAATTGGAATGGTGGGCCTATCTACAACTCCAAGCTAAACATGCAGAAGACAAAAAGGAATTGGGTATTAGTAAAACTAGGACGGAATTAGATGAAATCTTGTTAGGGCCAGATGTAAAAATGATTAAAAAAACATATCAAGTATTACTACAAACTAAGTTGGAAGAAGAAATTGTTAAAGAAACAATGATAAGCTGGATGAGAGATTTGGTCATAGTATTGCCCTGAACGATTGGCAAAAATATTTGGACCAGAAAAAAAAAATAACTCTTGCAATTCCATTTAAAGAAAACCTGTATAAATTATTTTACAGATGGCATATAACACCAGCAAGACTATCTAAAATGAACAATAAATTTTCCTCTCTTTGCTGGAAGTGCAATAAGGAAAGAGGTACATACTATCACATATGGTGGAGTTTGTGGAAAGGCCCCAGAGTATTGGAAAGGAATACATCAATGCTACGAGAAATTGTGATGTAGAGTTTAATTTTAAACCAGAATTTTTTTTTACTGGGAATCACCAATGAGACATACCGAAGGAAATCTTTTATTTAATGATTCATATTATCACAGCGGCAAGGATGGCCTTTGCACAGAAGTGGAAAAACACTGAAACTCCAACAGAAGCGAACTTATAAAGAAAATAATGAGGCGAGAAATGGACAAATTGACATTGGAAATTAAAAACAAGGAAGAAACGGACTATTACAGAACTTGGAATAACTTCTATGGATGGTTAGACAAGAAAAAGACTTAACTGACTTTTGAATTGGACCTAAATGATGGACAAAGAATGTCATGAGCCTAGCCGTACTGGGTTCGACTATAATATATGTTTTACGTTTTGTTTATGTCAGTGTTTATTTGTTTGGTTATGTGTAATTACTAAATAAAATCAATTAAAAATTAAAAAAAAAAAATGTGGAGCCCTGGCTCGGGGCTCGCTACATCTGGGGGAATGCAGCAGGTGAGGTGGCACCCAGCAATGGTGGCAGTGGTGACAAAGGTGGCAATGGAGTGGTGGGACAATGGTGGCAGGGGGTGCAAGGACCAGCTCCCCACTGCTGCCCAACAGCTGTTCACAACCTGCTCTCCATGATTCCACCCTGAACCCAACTCAGCTGCTGTCTGCCTGCTGTTCCACCAGTTTAGCGGAAACTGCACAACGGCGGAGTGATAAAGGGGCAGATATTAGAAAGCTCTGGAGTCAGCAACAGAAGAAGCAGCAGAGACAAACGGCCGAGCTGGGCCAATTGTCTGTCACATCACATGTCTCCTGAGGACCAAGGCAAGCATGTGCAGCACGAGCACTGGAGGAAGCACCTGTGCCCAGCAAGAGAGAACTTCTCTCTGTCTCAAGATCGATCCTGTCGCAATCTCATTCCCACAGCCACGTCTTCCCACACTGAGCGACGGCTGAATGCAGCAAGCCTGATAGGCAGCCTTTGGAGACTGCACCTGAAGCCTCCAACCTCATTTCCACCCCACGGGCCGCAGCAAGAACTTACCTAAGGAGCAAGGAAGCCAGAGCTGGGCACACACGGAACTGGACTGGCAAAGGCTGGCAAGCAAGTGAGGGAGCCAGATGCAAGTGGCCAAAGGAGACAAGGTGATGAGAATGGTGGATCTATAAGATGGGGTATGGCAGGGTTGGGTGGAGCGGGGTGGGATTGGGTGAGTGGGGCAGGGCCAGCCAGGAATGGGATTTGGGGCTCACAGAGTCTTAGGTAGGGGATCACTTGAGCCCCTGAGAGCCTCCAGCAGCCCACCCCTGCTGGTTTATTTAACCAACTTTGCTCACAATAATTATTTCTAATGTACTCCAGGTGCTGGAATCTTTTTAAGCTTTTAGATTCACTGAAACTATCTTGAGTCTTCTGTACTATTGTCTTGGGAACTTGACAAATATACTCTTCAAATTCTTAGTGCCTTGATGTGTTTTTATGCAAGAAAAGAAATTCAAGTTTCATTCAATTGAAGATAATTGTCAAGGTCTTTTGGTGCCTTTTATGAATAGAAGTATTCTAGTTTACTGACTGTCAAACCATCATTATATCCACAAAGCAATTTCATTTCGAAATGGGCTCTATATTGTCTGTAATTTATAGTTTATGCAAGGAAGGAATGAAGCCTGGATATGAACACTGGATATTTACAACCATTTATAGAACTTATAGAAATTTATTCATCAAACAAAATTACAAATTCAAACTTTCTGGGATTATTCTGACCACATGTTATTCTATAATCACCTGATTGGTTCAGGAAATGCCAGTAGAATAGATAAGGATGTAAATTACAGAACATAGCAATAGATCATATATTTAAAAGATATGCACAATCTTTTTGTGAATTTTTCAATAAATTATTTTAATAAGTGGCAGGGAAAAAATGCTTTTTCAAAGGAAGAAAAAACATTTTTTGAAAGTATGGTGCCAGCTTTGGTATACCATTATTTAAATTCTAAAATGGACTTGTTTGAAGTAAAAAGTTGTTTTATCATATATAAACCAAACTGGAAAGAAAGTGATATCACAGGTAATGAGAATCATTCTCCTAGTTTGCAATGTCAGATAGACAGCAAAATGTGCAATTCCTGGTTGTGTTGTGACCTAGAGTACATTTTCTCTGAATTGATTTTTTTTTATTGTGTTT